>CM054112.1:276210126-276810126 GCA_028673005.1 Tanypteryx hageni
CCAACATTGCAATCAAGATGTTTTCGGGGTGAGCGTAAAAAGCATTGTGCGCAATGACAAGATCAATAACTGCTTAATACTTCTTCGGGAAGAACCGTATTTTGCTGATGTACTCCCAAAGGAGTCTGCTTCCATCTTTGCAAGAATGTCTCGTTTTAATCGCAAACCACATGGGAGTATACACATTTAAGATGAAAGTGACAATTACTTTTAAGTTGGCAGATAGTTTAGTGGTGCTTATATATAATCTCAGGATTCTGTTTGCAGTTGTGACCCATCTGGCATGGCTGATTGGACCAGGATCTCGCTTGGAGAGTTCCACTGGGCAATCACCTGAGTTGACTGCTTGGCATATCTTGTAAAGATATTGCTGGTCTTTACTGAGTTTTCTTGAGTCCAGAACAGGTAAGTCCACTTCAATGGGTTTTAATTTTGTGACTGGCAGGTCCTTGCAATCTGCTAACTGCTTTCCTATGAGACCTGAATATGATGTTGGACCACTTGTACTGTGCTGTACTATCTATGAGCCACCAGTCCTACGTGGCTTTCCGAAGAGCATATTCGCTCCTTTATCGACGATCCTTCCCAGGTATCATTGTATGACGCTTTTCCGTGTCATACTCAGGCCGTGGAGTGTACAGTTAAGGAGGTCACAAAAGCTTCATTAGGCGTCTGCGGAGCTGAAAATCGTGATGGCTTAATTCGAAATGCTTTGAGATCAAGGCAAGTGATGCCATCGTTTGAAACCAAAATCCAGTTTCGAGGCATTGACACTGATAGTGACACTTCTTAAACAAACACTTGTTTCTTCAAACGATTTGTCTAGTAGCCTTCACAAGTCTCATTTTTGGTACTTACCAATACAATTGTCATTGTCTGTAGGCATTAAAGCCATCACTGGTTGGTTGGTTGGGATGGGTTAGGGCGGAACTAGATGTGCAGCCACCTTTTCGTGGTGAGTTCTGAGTCGGTTTCTTCTTTATTCTTATAGGAACCGGGCGAAGAGCTGCACTCTCCAGTACTGACAAATGTCGCATTTGGGTGAAAAACAGCGAAATTTTTAAGAATTTTTGAGGGGGCGGAGCACCCCCCAAAGTACCCAAAACCTCTCATTATGTCTCCGACTAGGCTTAATCTAGTATTTAGTGACTTTAGATTGCACATGTACCAAAATCTACACGCGGAAATTCCATCAGAACTTTATTATACAAAACCTCAAGTTTAGCCAAATTCTCGAAACTTTGAGGCTCGTTCGGGGATAGCAAAATTTATCCGATCCAGCCCAAACGTTTTGTACAAGTTACTATCATAGCCCCACAACTTTTCCGCATAGTGCCTAATTCAAATTCAAACTTTCGATTTTTTCGTTACACCATACTGTACACCATCCCGACCAATACACAAAAAGCGACACTCAATATGAGAAAATTGTCCCCACACTTTTAATCCATTGCCGACAACATCACAAGCCTTATCTTCTCCGCCGGAAGACTGTTCATTCATCATAATATTTCACTGAAGACACAGAATCACTATCTTCTTCTGATTCGGAGGGTTCATATAAATTCTCTGAATTTGAGAATTCAGAAAATGAAATTTCACTGTAGGAATCCATCGGTTTACCAATCAAAACTAAAAGAATTTATTACTCCCGAATAATACAGAGGTTTTTCTGTGTGTTATGTGTTCAAAACCCCGAAAGAAACTGACACGAAATACTGTTTCTGGCGAAATATAGAAGGAGAAGGTGGAAGGAGGTAAAGGCAGCAGGCTGGTGACAAACAATGGAAGAAAAACATGGAAAAAAGGTCAGCTCAAGCAAGGATATTTTGGGGAAGCCTGAGGAAACTCCAATTTTGTGGATACGCCAAAAGAAGGGTCATGGAGATAGATAAATATGTCTTGATTTGGGCGAGATTGACAATAAGAGTAGGGCGGGCCAAAAAACAATTTTTTTTAAGGTACGACTTTGCAATAGGTGTCAAAAGTTGTGGTTAGTGATCCTTATTACGGCGACGAAAGATAAACATTCTGCGACAATATCTTCAGTCTGCGAAATCGCCTCAAAGTTCCATTAATATAACATAATTAAGAGGTTTTCTGAAATATCGTGTCTGCAGTGTTTCTTAATTTCCAGCACATATGATGACACAAATATGACGCAGAGATGCCGATAAATCGGATTTCAAACTGTTTGTCTCATAATCGACAACGGTGTAGGAGGAGGAATGGTAGCATAATGTCGCCATTTCCGAAATTTGCTAGTAAGCATTCTTCTCAAATGCAGGATAAAGTCTATTCTTGATGTGGGAAGTAACAGATTTGGAAGTCACAGCCAGTCACTGATTCAGTCACCACCAGTCACTGATTCAGTCACCGCGGGCTAAGTGGAACAGGAGAAGTGGCGCAGTCCCACACCCACTCACCCGAGTCCTAACTTGGTCCCAACGGCCGAGACGAACTGCGTAGAGGGATGTAGGCACTGTTTATCTGTTCTGTGATATCTCTTTACTCTTGAGATGAATATTTTTATCTTTGCATCAACACTTGAGAGCTATATGGAAAGGGAGGAGGAAAGGTCTTCGGGTCTGGGCTAGTGCTTGGTTCAGCATTTCTCGAGAACAACATAATGAGAGTGAGAAATAATGAATCACTTATGACATCACTGCACAAACAAACCCATTGAAAGATATTTACGCAAGTATTATGTAATTCAGAACGCGATGTTATATTGTTATTTTTTGTTTTTCTAAATAAAAAGTGATTTAAAATTAATTATATTTTTTGAAAATTTGTATTTTAGGCGGGTGTGGGGATCAAAGCCTTGTGACACCATATATGGAGGGGGGTTGAGTTTTTGTGACGAAATATGACGTCGGAGGGAGGGGGAGATCAAAAATACGCCAAAATTGCGTTCGCTGAATGATTGTTCGCTCTAACGAATGAATTGAATTTTATGGCTTTTGTTTTCACCGAAAATTCTGTTTACTTCAACGAACTAAATAACATGTATCCAACTAATTGTCAGATCGAAGAAACTCGGATGGTTACGAAAGCTCTTGGGGTCACAAGGACCGTCTTATTTATCCATGGAATATTCGTGTGTTCACTTTATCACGCATTTTTCCTATCGCCTGCATTTCTTGCGAAGCTTAAGATGTTGTCACCGAACGTGCTGTTTGTTACTCAAAATATATTTACAAATTAAGGAAGCTTAGTAGTAACTTTCTGCTTAACTAAATATTTTCTATAGTCAAGTGGAAACCACTTAACACTTAAACGTATAACACAAAATATCGGTTAACACGAAATGCATGCACGGTCCGTTCCAGAGCCTATGCTTTTCAGTGTATATTTAATTCGCTTAATGCGAAATGGTTAATACGAAATATCGGTTAACTCAAAAATAATTTTTGGTCCTAATAAAGTAAATCGATGAAAATTCTTCTGATAACACGAAATGGCAGTTGAATCAGGGTTTTCCCATGGTTTCTCAACCACCGTATTCCCAAAACCCCGCCGAGATTTCCCATTAACACACCAGTACGGAAAATCCCCATACCTCTCCTATCCATCCTCCTACGCCTTTCTCTGTCATTGACCGTAGTCATTAGTAGGGTAACGACTCCCAACTATGCACTTCCGATCGCATGGCAAATCTCATGCACCCATGGAGAGGGCCCACACCAAGAGTATCCTTTATTCCGGGCATCGTCGCCGCAGTAAACACATTCCTAGAACTGCCATTCGTGGACGAAAGAAACAAACTAGTTTGCAAACACAGTCTCTTATCATAGTTATTATTGGCGGGGTTCTCTCAATACCTACTGGCCATACCTTTTCGGATCCCTATACATAACATTCTTGAAATCTCTTACCCTCAATTGATTGTGAATTTCTGAGTGAAACCATTGGCGTATTTTAAACGAACCAGTGTACGAAATCTTTGCAATCCATTGAGATAATTTTAAGTTTTAATTTTATATTTTTATTAAAATTAAATAGTCCATATTAAAAATGGCCAATAAAGTCTGTAAGCAAAATGCATTACCGCTAAAAGTGAAAATGCAGCTCTTGGAATCAGTTGATGCTGGTGATAGATACAAAACAAACATTTGCAAAGAGTTCGGAGTTCCAAATTCAACGTTGTTGACAATTGTTAAAAATTGTGTGGTTGAGAGGGCCAGGGAGCATGGCAGCGAGGTCTTTGGGGCAATCGTTGGTCGAAAGAGCCTCACACATCCTCAACAGGTAAAGCTGGTCAGTGCTGGGTCATCAGGAATTTTGCAATCGGAAAATCTGAGTCAATCGCATCGAATTCAACCGCAGGACGTTTCACAATCTCGAAGACCCTTCCCAACCGAGCCAAGGTAAGCCGTTGGACCAAACGCTTTCCCATCAATCTTTACAATGAGGCGACGAAATGGTATTCGTTTGCATGTAGCTGGCATACAATCCACTGCAGTGGCCGCTTGGCATAACTTTCTAGCCGTCTTATGACGACGTTGTGTCTGCCTGTAATAGTAGCCTCTCCATCAGATCCTAAGCACGTAAGGTTTTCCAGGTTTATTTCTTTGTCACAAAGAAAACGCCAGATAGACGAAGAAATACCTCCTGCACCACGCGATAGTGGCGAAACGTGTCCTATGTAAGTTGACCCGGGTTCTTGAACGAGGGTAACATGATCTTCATGCCTTATTCTTTGATGTAATTTTCCATCTAGTCCCAGTTCGTTAACTTTCGTCAGGTCACTTCTTCCATCAAAGTACAGATCAATTATGTCCGAGGACTTCAAGAGCTGTTCTTTTTGGACTTCCTGCCGTGTCCTCGCACGTTCACGCCTCACCTTGTTCTTGTTTACAACTATGCTGAGCTTTTCTTGTTCAGGAGGATTCTTATCCAGATCAGCTAATAAAGAAGATGCTAAATGAGCAGCCACTCGATCAGAAACACCAGCCCGATCACAATCTTTTGAAAATGACGGCAGTTTGATTCGGGTCTGACTTTTGTCGGTACTCGGAGTCGCCCGTATGTCATGATTACTCTCATCTTTCATAGGATGAGGATCTTCTGCTTCACAGGCTCCATCACCAGCAAAACTTGAAGAAAATGCAGATGATTCAATCTTCATACGCTTTTCCTCACTGCCAGTCTCTTGTTCTTTTCTAGCCAACCGTTTTTTGTACACAGTGGTGGTCTTGGTGTCAACAGAGGACATAAACATTTTTCTTTTAGTTCGCTGAAGTCTCATTCGATGACTGTTACCTTCACTGGACATTTTCTTTGTGGAAATCTGTACATTTGCAGCTCGCGATGTCAAAGAGGCCGTGACTAAGCTCGAGATATTTGTGTAATTTCTTCTTGAACGCAGGTGAACTACCTTTTCCCCTGAAATGGGATTTGTTAAGTGCTTGGACTGACTTGATCACTTTAACGACTAAATCTTGAATTCATTGACGTGACACTATCGGAATAGAAGCCTTCTGCCACAAATCTTCTAATCTTTGTACCACAATTAACGAAACAGTCGAGATCGGAGGATCCTTCCCGTCCAACGCAATATTCTTTTCCATACGAATCAGTTAAAAGTAACTCTCCACATTCAAACGTGTGGGTGACACTGCGTTAGACAGCTCCTCCCGTGGTCCGATCGCTTCACTTATCGAGGAACAGGTCTTCTTTTTCGTGAGAGGCATCTTTATTACTCAAAGGTACGGAACAAACTGCACAACCGCTCCGTGAATGACCCAGCCAAGCTCAATTAGGATAGAACTCATCAAGGGTTGGAGGGGAAGTGAGGGGGCTCAGCAACATTATTGCTGTCAGAGAGAGCAACAAAGTAAGCGCTCTGCTTACATTGTTGCTATTAAGAGTCGCGCAAATAAAAGTTGTCTGCGGAACGGAGGTTGGACAAGTTCCTGTGTAAAATGCGACATTTTCGTTCTCTTTACGGAAGAAAATTGAGCGATATTTCATTGTTTCGACAGCACCAAAGTATTGTAAACTCATCAAGTAATCGATTTTGACACCAGCTGAGGCCACTCAGGTGGAAATTAGGCCCTACCGAAAATGCGAATTTTCAAGTCCGATGCGCAACCTGAAGATATTATTGTAGGGCGAAAATTCTTTTTACTCCTTGAACTAGATGGGGAACCACAACTTTTGTAAGGTCAGGTCTCATGAAATTCGGAAAAAATTGATTTATATATATATATATGCAATTCGAATATAGTATATTTTGTTATTATGTATTTAAAATTTATAATAACAAGATGGAAAAGTATAGTCCATAAATTGAATAAACAGATATTTCGAAGGCGTTCTTAATGGGAAAAACGTATGGAACGCTATCAAATGATTAGGTGATTCTCGAATTTTTATCCCCGAAATTATAGTCTCGGGGACTCGGTAGTAAATGTTGTTCGCTATCCAAATAAAGTTTTAAATCTATACCACAGAGTTAATATAAGAGAATAGGAGAGAAATATATGGATTTTTAATTGTTTTTTGCTGACAGAACCGTCTTAGCGATCGATGTAAACAAAATATGCGATGTTTTGCTCGGGATTTTCTCGAATTTTTATCTCCGAAACAATAACTCGTAATTACCTTGCCTCGCGGACTTTCTTGTAGTAAATGTTGTTCTCTATTCGAATAATTTTTTTAATCTATACCTTACAGATCATAGAAGAGATAGGGAGAGAAAGTTTGATATTTCATTGTTGCTTGACGAATACCATTTAACGAGATACGAGTATAAGTTTATTAATGTAATTATGTAAAGTGGAAGTTCTAATTGACGGATTCAGTACAAAATCACAGCTGGGCGATCAATTTTAATAAAGATCACTCATACCTAATTAAATTAAAATCCGTACAGCGGTTTAGGAGATGATAGTTGCGACTGACGGACGGATCAGACGTGCCCATAAGGCGTTCCGCAATTACCGCTTCGCTGTTAAAGAACGCCTAATAAACGATAATTTTAACAATGAGCATGCAAATTTAAAAAATTTAACAATGGGCTCTTGTGAGCCCAAGCAAGCCCCACTACAGCTCACCACTGAAGGGATCCAACTCGTCAGTACTCGAATTACGATCTCTTTAAAAACACTATGCACTTATTCTAATGAGTTTCTGAAGGAGTAACTACTATGACTGGCATCACACCAATGACTATTTCAAAATAATCGACAAACCTCGACCCTCACGAAATTTTAATATTTTACTTTCCTAAGAAAGGGAACCTTCCAGGCTAATTCGCCGTATTTTATTTATTTTTTATTGTTTTATTTATTTGTCAATATCCAAAAACAGCCATATTGGTCTTTTATATTGGAATATAACAATCAAATAAATAACAACATAACGTAATAATAAATAAGACAATAATTGAAAGAGGCAACAGGACATGGATTAAGATACGGTAGGGTCTGAGGTTACATTTAAGATCGAAGTTATAGGTGCGGGATAAGGATAACAAGCCAATGGAGGGATGATCGGTGGTTAAGGAGTTCAGGGATGATGGAATGAGAATGAGGATCTCTGCGATATGGAAAGGCGGAAATTGGGAAGGTGAAGGATGTTAAGGTTGCGTGAAGGGCGAGAGGGAACATGAAGGGACAACAGGGTAGGAGTTCGTCGGAGCGAATAAAGCCATTCATTATTGCACGGAGGAATTTCAGGTCGGCAATTAAGCGCCCGTGAGAAAGGGGACATATACCTAGGGAGGATAGTATCTCATCTCGAGATAAGTTCCTGAAGGAGGGAATACGGTGACGAACTATAGCGAGAAAGAGATTCAGGGGTCGGTTTAAATGCTTAAGGATGGTAGGGAATGCAGTGCACCAGATAGGAGAAGAGAACTCGAGAATGGGTAGAATACAGCCGAAAAAGACAGATTTCATTGCAAAGGGGTCTACAATTTCAGTAAATCTGTAAAGAAGCACCACAGTGGGCATTGCTTTCGCCGAGATTTTGCTCGCATGTGCAGAAAACGTAAGTTTGGGATCAAAAATCACACCTAGAGCGCTGTGTGAGGAAACAAGAGGTATGGGCTGTTGGGAGAGGTAATAGGTAGCAGAGAAGGGCTTGCATTTAAGTGTAAATGACATAGGGCTGACTTGGCCGGGTTGACTTTTAACTGCCAATCAGAACACCAATCATCAATGGGGTGAGCGCAGCCTGAAGGGAGTGCGAGTCAGAAGGTTCGTCAATTCATTTAAGGATTTTGCAGTGTTCAGCATAGAGCAGGATGTTGCAAGATTTGAGAAGGGCGGCGTCAGCGATATCATCTACATACACGGCGAAGAAAAGGGGCCCAAGGACGCTGCCCTGCGGGACGCCGGACGAGACAGGAGAGAAGAAGAGGAAGCACCGTAGATTACGACTCTTTGAGAACGGGAAGAGAGAAAGTCCGAAAGAAGTGATAGAAGAGGGCCATGGATATTGCATAGAGACACAAGCTTATCCGAGAGAAGAGCGTGGTTCACGGTGTCGAAGGCTTTGGAAAAGTCGATTAAGCAGACGTCGGGTTGGGAAGAATCTTCGAAGGCGGAAGTAATGTGATGGTGTAAAACAAAAAGATTAGTTAAAAAAGAACTACCAGGAAGAAAACCATGTTGAAAAGGTGAGATATAAGGAAGTGTGAAGGACAGAAGACGATTGTGTATGATGCGCTCAAAAAGAAGCGACAGTACAGGAAGTATGTATAGAGATAGTTTAACACATTATTTTTGGTACCAGATTTTAAAATGGGGGGTATGTTAGCGGTTTTCCACATAGCGGGGAAGGAGCCACTGGACAGTAGTCCGTTGAAGATTTTAGAGAGTGGTGGCTGTGCGACCGAGGAAAAGAGAACCAATATTGTCAGAGCCCGTGGATTTACGGGGAGGTAAAGAGGAGAGAAGGCTGAAAACCTCCTGTAGAGAGGTGGAGATGGAGGATAGGGTGTGAGGACATACTGACTGAAGAGGTGGAAGGGGGATTGAGTGGGCTGGAGGGGTAAAGTTTGAGGAAAAGTAGTCATTAAAGACCGATGACCGGTCATCCCCGTGGTACGAGGCTTCGCCCGTTACAACGGAAACGGGAACACGAGGGGATTTCCGTTTAGCGTTGATTAGAGACCAAAATCTTTTGGGGTTTGCACGCATTTCATCCGTGATGGATTTTATGTGATTCGCTTAGTCACGCCGAAGAAGAGTCCGCGGACGCTTACGAAGGACCACAAAGGAGGCACGAGTGTGGGGGTTGGAATGACTCCGCCATAATTTCCAAGCCGCATACTTGTTGGCGAGCGTGAAGGTCGTCTCAGCAGAGAACCATATGGGCCGCTTCTTGGAGACACTCCGAGTTGGGACGTAGTCTGCTATTACGCCGTGGAGAAAGTCGTAAAAGAGCTCGACGGAGTCGTCGGGGGTAACGCTGTCCAGAAGGACCCAGGGAAGGAGAGAGAGGACGCGGTTAATTACAGGCCAATTCGCTTTCTTCCACGTTCTCGGGGACCTAGGGGGAGGTGGGGGCGAGGAAGAGGAGTGACAGCGAGAGGGGAGGGAAAAGGAGCACTCAAAGGACTCGTGATAGGTCGGAAAAAAGTTTCTGACAGCGGTTACGGAGAGAGGATAAGATCCAACGTTGCCAAGTTGCGTGTAGGGAAAGGATTACATTGCCTAAGACCAAGACCATTGATAAAGTAATCGATGAAATAATGATCATGGTGATTGGCGCCGATACCACTAGAAGTTGAGAGTGAATTAATAGATAGATTGAGGTCTCCGAAGAGAATAAAATCCCCAAGAGAAAGTACTCTGAGGAATGAATCGAAGCAGGCCTCAAGGACTGATAAATTACTCCCGGGTGGACGATAAAAACAGCCGACGAATAGTTTAGCAGAGTTATGGGATCTACCACTTCCGTTAGGCTGTGCAAGGATTTCGGGTCATAGAATCTCACAGTCAGACTCCAAGTCTGTTCGACGCTTTGCAGGGAAGCCGGAAGTAACAACCACAAGAACGCCTCCGCCACGGGAATTCCGGTAGCGACGAAATATTTGGTGGCTGGAGGCAAATTCAAATTCATTGTCTGAGACATTTTGATTAAGCCATTTTTTGTAGAGCGCAATCACATCGAATGCAGCCAGTTTGGAAAAGTGACAGGTAACCATTGAAAGATTATTTTGAACGCTTCTCGCGTTCTGGTAGAACATACTGCACTCCGGTCGATGATTGGGGTTTACGCCGCCTGAGAGTAGGATGAGGAGAGCGAGTATCTTCCAGGCCGGAGAACGACCGGAGCCCCCGGGCGATGCAGCAGGCGCGCACGGGGAGCGAAGGCGGTTAACGGAGAGACCGCAGGCGGAGAAGTAATTCCAGGAAAACTCGCGAAAACTGCAAATTATGTCAATACTACGCTCGATATTGAACAAGCAGTAAGAGACACTGGTTTCGCAAAGCAAACACGACCGAAAAATCACTACCACCAGTAAACAAACAAAAATCAGGGAGTGGAAAACACGTGCGGCAGCGTTGGAGGCCATCTTGCTTCCGATAGTTTTATGTAGTAGTCGTCTGCTCTGTGGTCCAACATGGTGGCCGAGCGAAGTTGTCATAACCTTACTAATACACGGCCTTGCTATGCAACAAAGTGAAACAAGTCTAGAAGAACGTTTTTTTAGTTCGACAAACAAAGAATCTCCCTAAAACTGCCATGGAAGCCTTATAAATCTGTGAATCTAGTCTACATCCTAATATATTTATATTAATTGTGATACTATACGAGGTGCTACCCTAAAGTTCCGGGAGTTTGAATAGCGCACGCGAACCGCTTGTAGTACGGCCACTCGTCCTGGCAGTGTCCTTTGTGTATAAGTGTGCAACGTGGCGGCTAGCTGAGTGCACGTGTTCGCAAGTTCTGTGCGTTTTTGTAACGTCGTGTTTGAGTGGTTCTGCGAATTCGTTTCGAACTGAAATGGCTGATGTTAAGGAGCAAAGAATTTGCATCAAATTCTGCTTCAAATTCGGCAAAACGGTACCAGAAACACACAGAATGCTTAAACAAGCATTTGGTGATGACGACGATGAGCGTTCTGGTCGACCGTCGACAAGTACAACTCCGGAAAACGTCGCAAAAGTGCATGAGGCTATCCTGGTAGACCGAAGGCTAACAATCCATGACGTTTGTGACATCGCCGGACAGTCGTACGGGACGTGTCAACGCATTTTGTCGGAGGATTTGAGCATGAGAAGCATTGCTGCAAAATTTGTTCCGAGACTGCTGAGCAACGACCAGAAAGACCAACGAGTTGCTGTCCGCAGGGAGCTTCAAAACGAAGTTGGAGATGACCCCAACTTCACCTCCAAGGTCATAAATGGTGATGAATCTTCGGTTTATGGTTACGACCCTGAGACAAAGCAGCAGTCGTCACAGTGGAAGTCGCCAAATTCACCGCGGCCGAAAAAGGCGCGTCAAGTTCGCAGCAATGTCAAGTGCATGCTAATCATTTTTTTGGCGTCGACGGGATCGTCCACAAAGAATTCCTCCCACTCGGTCAAACTGTCAATGAAAAGTTTTACTGCGATGTTTTGAAGCGGCTAAGGGAGAACGTCCGACGCAAATGCCCAGACAAGTGGCGCAACAATGACTGTGTGCTCCACCATGACAATGTGCCCGCCCATACGTCACTCTTTATTAGGCTGTTCCTGGCTTCCCAAAACATGAGAGTCATCCACCCCCTACCCTCCTGACCTCGCGCCCTGCGATTGTTTCCTCGCATATGTTACCTGTCTCTACCGCTAAACCTGAGCCATCATTCTCAACTATAAAAAACCCAAAAACCTATATGCGAAACTTTACAGGTGAGGCCCGTTTCAATGGCCTTGCTTTAATATACATACCTATATATAGACTTAATATGCACTGGTGGTGTAGTGGTAAGCGTGTCGGTTTCCCATTAAAAGTTACGTGGGTCAAACCCCGCGAATGGAGGCTTTATTAAACAAAACTGTCATCGGTGCCTGGCAGTAGGCAGCAGTACTGTCAGTATGGTATAGAGCCAAAAACAAATTATGTTGACTGGGTCTACATCCAACACAGCTGTAGGCTTAATCGGGACGATTTGAATGGCTACAGTATTACGATGTGGAATGCAAGAGGGAAACTACCACATTACAATCCCAAGTAATGATCATATGGTTGGACAATATGAGTTCTCTAGAGGTAAGACAAGCTGAAGGTAAAATAGCCCCCAATCACATCTCCAGTCAGGGACTGCCTTGAGGAAAACATTTGTCAAAGGAATTTACAAATAGGCACTTGGAACGTAAAAACTATAATAAAGACAGAAAAGCTAGAGAACTTGAAAAAAGAAATGAGAAGAAATAGAGTTGACATTATAGGACTGAAAAAAGGGGGACGAAGAGACTATGGGAGATAGGTGAATTAAATTACTAACACCAAACCGTAAAGTTTACCCAGAGAAGCACTTAAAATTAAAGGTTTAAGATAACAAATAAATAAAAATACAAGTTTGCTGGACAATGGCCTAACAGGGACTTGTGGTCAAAACTTAAGCCTTTTAGGTAAGGCATTCCCAGGAGCAGACAATGATTCAGATCACAGCATTCTAATAGTTGACATTAGTACAAAGCTCAAACAAATAAGAAAATCAAGAAGAAAAGGACAGACTTGGGACCTAGAAAAACTGAAAGAAAGGCAGGATGCAGTCAGCATGAAGTTGGAAGATTGCCTAAGAAATTTGGAAAACAAACCAAAGACCACAGATATAGAATGGGAAGGAATTAAACCAGTATCAAGGATACCTTGGATAAAGAGATTGGAAAACAAGAGAAGAAAATCAGAAAACCATGGAAATGCTGGAGAAAATGGATGAAAGACAAAAATGGAAAAAACTTAATAGTAAAGAAGGTAGAGCCAAATATAGACATATAAACAATGAGTTGAGAAGGGTAACAGATAGAGCTAGAGAAATTTGGATAAAAGAAAAATGTGATGAAATACAACAAATGGATAAGTTAGGATGGTACGATATGATGTATGCTAGGGCACTGGAATTAAAAGATAAGAAGTCTAATGGAATTTGTTGGAAAGGAATTATGAATACAGATGTGAAGATAGTATCAGAAACAAAGGATGTAGCACAGGTATGGGAAGAATACATTAAGGAATTATACAGAAAACAGGCAGGATTTGCAAAAATAGAACTGGAAGATAAGGAGAACATTGAAGAAGACAACTTAGGACCATGTATGTATATATTATGAAGAGCAAAGTAGAAAAAGCAATAATGGATCTAAAAAAAGGGAAAGCAACAGGCAGCGATGGCATACCAGCTGAGGTATTTAAAGTCATGGGATCAGAAGAAGTAAAAGCGATCACGAAATTAATTAATAAGATTTACGACATGGGAGAGTGTGTCAGGATTTCCTAGAAGTAACAATGATCCTCTAAAGTAGAAGCCAAAGGCAATGCAGTGTAAAGACTACAGAATGATTAGCCTTCTGTCACACACTTCGAAGATCATCACGAGTATTCTTAATAAAAGACTGGAGAACAGGGCCGAAGAAATGCTAGGGGAAGATCAATTAGGTTTCAGAAAAGGATGGGGAACTAGAGATGCTATAGGGGTAGATAGAATCACATCAGAAAGGGCAATAGAGTAGTCAAGATATTTGCATATGTTTCATGAGTAAATTGGGTATTGTTGATGAAGATATTAAAGGATACAGGTGTAGACTGGAAAGACAGGAGACTGATCAGGAATCTATATGTGAATCAAGTTGTAAAGGTCAGGTTGGGGAACATGGACACCTGCAGAATAAATATTGGTAGAGGAGTAAGAGAGGGCTGCTGCATATCACCGACCCTATTCAAGCATTAGAAGGCACAGGAGATTTCAAAATTGGAGGAAGGATTATAAGGACAGTAAAATATGTGGACGATCAAGTACTTCTAGCAATAAAGGAAGAGAAACTCCAAAAAATGATAAATAGACTAGTAATAACAGATAGAAAATATGGTATGGAAATAAATACAGAAAAATCCAAGGTCATTCGAATATCAGACAAAGAAGAGAATCTGAACATAACTATTGGAGGAAAGCCTTTCAAACAAGTTTCAGATTATAAATACCTTGGATACATCATCACAAAAGAAGTAAAATGTACGGATGAGATCAAAACTAGAATAGGAAAAGCAAAAGCAGCTTTTAGAAGAAAGAAACACCTACTTAGGGGGAATATAAGGGAAGATGTCTGCAAGTAGTTCATAAAATGCTAAATATGGAGTATAGTTTTGTACGGGGCAGAAACATTGACGTTTAGGAAAATTGACATCAAATACTTGGAAGGCTTTGAAATGTGGACTTGGAGGAGAATGCTGAAGATAAAATGGACAGATAGGATGAAAAACGATGAAGTGATTCGAAGAGTAGGAGAGAAGCGAACGATTATACAGACTATTAGAAAGAGGATGGCAAACTGGGTTGGACATACCTGAGGAGAAAGAGAGTATGATTTAAGACGTATTAGAAGGAAAAGTAGATGGATAAAGGGACATAGGTAGGAAAAGGTTTCAGCTGATAGATGATTTGAAAGGGAAAGAGAGTTATCAAGATATGAAGAGGACAGTGAAAAATAGGAGTATATGGAGAACCAGGTTAAACCATGAATAATTACAGACCTGTCTATGGATAGACTATTTATGATGATGATGATATAGACTTACCATATATTCAGGAGACAAAACTAGGAAAATCGATTTCAGTACATTAAAAACCGGGAAATAACTGGGACATATTTTTTGTTTATTTTTATTTGTTACATGAACTATACTATTCATAGCATAAACATATTTTCTATAACAGTTAGGCTTACCATATTTTCAAAACACCCAACTGGAATATTTGGAGAAGAAAGGGAGAAGCGAGAAAAGGCATTCAAAAACTATCTATAGAAAAAACCAGAAATGTTTTTAATATTATAATATTAAATCAAAAATTCATTATTTTAACAAAAAGGAAATTATTTGAAAATAGGAGCCCTTTCATTTATTCAGAAACGATTTTTTTACCACTACCCATGACTTTGGCTCATATTTATTTTCAAGGACAGAAAACAAACACCAATTGTGACAAGACCTCAAAACCGTGACAATCCCGATCAAACCGGGATGTATGGTAAGGCTACCTATATAGAAATTTAATTCCTGCAGAGGATGACAATAACTGATCAGCTAGCCAAGAAAAAAAGAAGATTTAATTTTATGTTTTGAATACCAAGAAAATATGTAGAATATTTTGCAATTTTTTTGAACTTTTTTCTTATATGATATAGAAAACAGTAAAATAAATTAGCGATATATTTTTCATCACCGTAACTTAGCTCACTGTTTGATGTCAAAAAACATGTTTTAAATAGTAATTTAAAAGTAATAAATTCAAGTTATCTTCATATCTAGGTAAACTTACTAACAGGAAATATGTCTTTGCAACATTAATTTAGGTCTCATATGGTGTCATGTGTATGTAAATTTTCAATATAAATCATCAACACTACTATAAATTAATAAAAAAATAATTTCATTTATAATAAATTATATATATATATATATATAATTACTTAATACAAATATAATATTATGAACTAAAAAATACTGATTGTAGACTAGAAAAATAATTGTTACGAAAGTTTTGAAATATTTTTTTCTGTTTGCAACACCTCTTATAAAAGAAAACTTATTTTAAAATCTGTAAAAAATATTGTTTTTAAAATACTTACATTTATTAATTTTATTAATCCTACGAATTTAACTTTTTAGAGAAAATTTTTAATTTCAGTGATCCAACGCAATTTATTTATTTGCAACAAAAATATCTCTAAGAGTTTGTAAAGAGGTTTATGGAGCATGTGTGTAAATCATTAAATAAACCAAAAATGTTTTGCAACTCCCCTCATCCAGTACATAACTCTGAACCTGTACCCCTCCCCCCCGGTCAAATCCTGGCTATGCCACTCTTTGTAATGCTGAATTTTCATTTGCTAGTATGCATTTTGAAAGTAATTAAAAGAATTTTTTTTCACTTGTTGATGATAGGTTTTCATTTGCTGCTAGGTTTACTTTTATTTTCTGTTCAACTGCATTATTTATGATAAAAAAGTGAATTTTATAGTTTGACTGGGAACTTCCATTAATGCATTGTGTCTTATGAGAAAATAGGAAATACACTTTGAGAATTTGCATTTCGCATCAGGTTTCCAGAACCAATTATTTGTGAAGTTCAAAAAGGTGGTTTACTGCCAAAACTTTATTTGAAGAGGAGCACACAATAGCCATGGGTAGATCAACCTATTGGCAGGTCCAGATGGGTTGTTCACATTTACACAAAAAGTAGCAAAATTTAAAATGTATAAAATAAATTTGTTGAAATATTTATGCCATGACATGGAAAAACAATAAAATAATGTTAATTCCTATGTGAATAATGTTTTGAATTTTGTTTGTAAGTATATATAAATATCTAAATAAATATATTAAATAACTAAAAGGGCCAGTTCAGATAAAAATCCAAGACCAATATTCTTCCTCGATCCATAATATAATTTTAAAGTGGATATTTATTTTTAGGCACAAGTATGTAAACATAAATATATTCTTTAACTGTGTTACAAGTCATTCATAACACAACCTACATAAAGTAGTAATAAGTAGTGCCAGGAGTGCCAAGCAGGCTGGACTTAGTACCTTTTGGCTGAGAAATATTGCACTCATTTTCTGCAACAGAGATCCCATATCTCAACTGGTTTGTAAATTTATGTCATCAGTATTCAGTATCAAAGTAAGTAAGAGTGCAAAAATGTCCTGAGCTGGCTCTGATTATGATTTCCAAATTCTTTCATTCTTTTATTTTCTTCAGGTCATATTATTGCAACAGTATAAATGTTGCACTTCCTCTTTGCAAGGGTTAAATGAAAGAGTGGACCTCATGACCTGAAGTTCACCAAAATAAAGATATATATCTATATATCTATCTTGTTATGGTCACTTGATGGTTTCTATAAATGAATGACTTCATAATCTGATAATGGTTAAATTTTGACTAGCAACAAGTGCTTTTCTGCCTACTGTATGGTAATAACATCTTTTCCTGTTTTATCACCGGCAACTAATGTTATTTCTTCTGGGTACCATTTTCTCCCTTATATATTTCTGTATGGGGTGTTGGTGGTATAGTGGTTGAAGCACTAACCTACTATGCAAAGAATCACAGGAGACAAATCCTGCAAAATTAGGATTATTTCCAAGGTCATCCAGCCCCTTACTTGTGTGGTTCAAGAAGACCCTGCAAGTCAGCACTCCATCCTTTGGAAGGGACATTGAGCAGTTGGCCCCATTGGTGCTCTTCATTTAGAGTAGGCTAATGCTAATGTGTGAGTTCAGTGTGGAAGGCAATGTGAAACCAACATACCATGTATGTATTCCCTAGTCAGTAAGACGAGTCATAAGATGATAATTCTATAGCATTATCATTCTAAAAATATCCTGGGATTATGCGACAAACTTTGCACAAGCCTAAAATATGAGGGTCATTCACTGGAATTTAATATGTAGCACATAGCATAAGTTTTAGTTGAAACTATTTAGCTATAGATTTATCAGAGCACATCCTGTTGTGTTTTAGAAGACATTTGTTTTTGTTGCCATAGCAACTGCACTGTTATTATTCAAGAAGGCAGACAAGGATCTCAGTACAGCTATGAGACAACACATTATTACTTAATTTCTTGTGAACAGACACATTAAAGCATCAGAAATTTATGCAAACTCAAATCACAGTTTGGAAAAGACACACTGAAAAAGCCATAAGCCTCCTATGAGTGGTGAAAACATTTCAAAAATGGGCACAAAAGTGTTGGTGATAATGCTGATATGAAGAGTCAAAGAAAACAACAGTTATTTCTGTGATGATTAACAAAGTTGAAACATTAATCTTGAAAAACCACTGAGAAACAGTTTCTGAGATTGTGAACAAACAGCATTTTACCATCAGACATATTTTCATGCAACCTCTTCTCTGTGACGGCCATATTTTTATTATGCATGTTATAATGTATAATTATACTTAAACTATTGTAATTTCCAAATACTCACAATATTTTCAGGTCCAATGTGGAATGGGTACTGATTACAATCTATATTATAACACAGTTTTGTCAAATTAAAATTTATTTACAATTATGGTTAATACAAAAGCACAATTTGTGAGTATAAAAGTACAATTTGTACATTTTATTTTTGTTACATCATTTATTGAAAATGCAATTCTAATGCACTCATAATTATACAGAATAACGTTTTCCAAGTCTCTATCCTAGAAATTGGTCACAGTATGGTACTGCTTAAAAAGATACTAATGAGAGACTACATGTGATGAACTAAAGCTTGAAGCATCTCCTTTATCATATCTCACAGTCCAGCTATAATAGTTACACTGATATGTAAGGTAGCAGTAGCCTACAATGCCTACAAGGACACCTAATCACATAGCACAACATATGCTGCCCTCAACAGGGTGGCTGTGAAACACATAGTGATGCATTCCCTTATGCATAGGCGAAATACATACTAATACATGCCCTGAATACAATGGTTGGGTGGTGAAACATGTAGTACTACATTTCCAGATGATAAAGTGTTAAGTAGCAGAAAAAATTATTCACAAACCTTAACTTCAGGAAAATTTCTTCACGATGGGCTCCTCAAAAGCTCACATAAACAAATTCCAGATTTTATCTCAGCATCTTTACCACTTCAATAATGAAGGACAAATGGTTTTACACTGTATCATTACATGTAATGAAGCATGGGTTCATTACCATACACCAGAGACCAATCGTGGCCAAAACTAGAAATTAATAAAACAATATGGGTTGGGAATCTCTGTCTCACCATCTTATAGTCCTTATTTGACACCCACTGATTTCTTTAAAAAAAAGCATCAAGGAGGAAAAAGAATTCAAGACAAATATGAGCTTAAAGTATGTTTTTTAAACTGGTAAAAACATGACAAATCCTTTTATTTATCTGGAATATAAGCACTTGTTCTGAGATGGCAGGTATATATTGATGTCCAGGAAGATTATGTCAAAAAATAGATATCATCATTCCAAGCAAATATCAGTTTTCTTCAGCTATACAGCACAAATTCCACTTTTGGTGGTAATGTCCATTGTATTTACTTCACTTCATTTCTGTCTCATACTTTTCTATTTTTTCTTTCCTAAGCAATGTCTTAACATACAATTTATTAATTCTTACCATACTGCTTTCTTGAGTTTACTTTTCATAGCTACATAAGCTGTCTGTGGTGATCGAGATGGCCAGACAATGGCAGACACCTACCCTAATCACATGTATCATTACTTGTTCTTACCATACTCTTCAATCGTACTTACATTCAATAAATAGTTGAGGTGGTTTCCAGTTAGCTTCTTTCACTGCATTTTGAATGAGATATCATTGCAATGCATAGGCAATTGACTGAGTGCTGAAGCCTTTCCAGCCACTTCTCTTAAGTCCAGATGCTGAATGGACTACTCTCAGTCTCCTCCCTAGCAAATGGTCATACCTGCATAGGTGAAGCACTACTACAAGCAGATGCTCCTGCCAGTGTAGCTCTCAAGGTCTACAGACTCCTCAAGCCCTCCCACCTTGTCAAGGGATTTGCACATGCTTTCCTGAAATATTAGTAAAGTATTCCATTAAATTGGAGACTAAAGAAATACTAAGTTGAACATTGCTTGCTCTATATGAATTGATATTTTTCAGTTAAACATTTTCATTTTTTCTTCCTCTTGTCTATCAAGTCATTTGATTCTGATAGCCACAAAAATGAATAGTCAGGTCCATGTTTGATGCCATTTGAATAAACATTTGCAAAAAACAATCCTTGTGATCATTTTCACAACTTCTTGTTTCTATAACTGATACCTCATAACTTTTTTCTCCATTTATTCCAATCTTTATCATAATATGACACAGGAATATTGGTAGACCAATGCTAAATATACGAAGTACTGTCTTAAAAGCTCAATGACTCATCACTACCATATCACCTGTGACTCTCCTGTTTGACAGCAGTGTGTCCACTGGCTGTTTTTTATCCTTCCATTCCATTGAATGAATATATGTCTATGTAGACACAGTTTTTTCCCAGTTAACAAGATGCATCTTGATCTTTCAGAAAGAAATAGACAAGTAAAATGAAGTTAATTTATTGTAAAGTCTGATTTATTTTTTAAACTCATAGGAAACCATAAACTACTATGTTAATTATGACACCAGCACACCAATGAGGCATTCATGGATATAATATTATACCACCAGTGTGAGAGAAATGCAGATCTCATACCCAATTCCTACTTTTGAAAAATATAAGTCTGTGTCAAAATCAGTTTATAAAATTACTAATTGCTATCTCACTTAACAAGTGACTGTCATGTTTCCTTACCACAAGGGTGATTATTTTGTAACACACATACATAATGTTAATTTTGTGAAGCAATTTTAATGTTGGTTTATATTTTTTTTCTTTTACCTTCTGTATTAATGAAAAACTCTTAAGTGTTGGCCTCTTAAACATCGCATATTATTTCTATAACAAAATCCATTTAAATCATTTACATCAAGAAAGTAGTTTTTGTTTTTCTTGCTTTATATAAACGACATCAGCTTAGTTGTGAAAAGTAATATTAGGCTTTTTGTGGATGACACCGTAGTCTATAGAGAAATTAGTGGTCCTAGCGACCATCATCAGCTTCAGGATGATTTGGATGCGTTATCTGTATGAGGCAAGGAATGGCAGCTAGAAATCAATCAGAAAAATAGTAACGTTCTAAACTTTTGGAAATATAGAAGTCCATCATCCATATTTACCTACTCGATAGATGGTGAGAGCATTCCTGTTTCGGATTCCATGGAATACCTCAAGGTAACCTTGAATCGTGACCTGTCTTGGGACACCCACATAAGACAAGTGATAGGTACGGCAAATAAGAAGTTGGCTTTTGTGCGTAGGATAGTCAGGAAAAGCACAGAAAAGGTGCGAGAATCCTGTTATTTATCCTTGGTTAGACCTCAAATGGAATACACAGTAGCAGTTTGGGATCCATATCAGAGGGGACTCATAAAAAATTTAGAAAAAATACAGCGGCAAGCAGCTAGATTCGTGAAAAAGAATTATGACAAAAAACAGAGCGTTACGTTACTCATGGAAGAGCTGAGTTGGCCATCGTTGAAAGATCATAGATTAGAGGCATGACTTAAACTTCTAGATAGGTCAGGGATATTCGTAAATGAAATGAAGGATATTATTCGACAACCAATGTATATCAGACAGACAGATAATGAGGACAAGATTCGCGAAATAGATAGTAGGACAGAGAGGTATAAGGAGTCCTTTTTCCCTAGGACAATACATGACCACAATAGATAACAGTGAATAATAATTAGATAGGAACTTGATGCGCGGCACCCCCTGCCATCCACTGTCAAGGTGACTTGCAGGGTAATATGCATATGTAGATGTAATCAAGGGCAAAGACCTATGTTAATCCTACTAGCAGCAATACACTATAGACCTAATTTGTTTTATGTGAACTTAGCAACAGGAATGCCTAGGTACCTTTGATGGATGTAATTCAGGTATCTTGTGCGATTTTAAAAAAGGAATTTTTACCTTTTTGAATTCAGAAAGAAAGTAATGATTCTAATCACTTCAAAGATGTTTTCCATAGAGAAACCATACAATATAAAAATTTATTTCATGAGAATTTGAGTGCCAGAATGAAAAACAGTTCCTATAGGAAATATTATTCTGATGAACTTGTTGTCATGGGTCGATCACTTCATGACTTGCACTTTAAATTTAAATTTATATACCCCAATATCCGTTGTCATTATCAAAAATCTCTAAAAAGAATTTAAACAATGTGTTACGTTATCGTAAACTTGCCAATGAAAATTTCATCAAATCTTCTAATAATGTAATTAAATCATCCAGGTCTATTATCAAATCAAATTTTAAAGCTAAAATTCATTGTCAAGGTTGGAATACCATTAATTTCTGTGATTATTCCATCTCTGACCATGATGAAATTGCAAACAATTTTGCCATTGCCCACTAATTAATTCAGTTGAACTGAATCAATTTATACCAACCCATTTTCTCAGTCACTTTTTCTATTACCTACAGACCCTCAGGAAATCATGAGTATTGTTCATTCCTTTGCTAATTCTTGGTCCTGTGTTATTGACAATATCCCTGTACCAATTGTCAAAGTGGCTGTAAAATATATTGCACTCTCCTTAGCTAGCATAATTAATTTATCTTTCTGTAATGGTTGCTCCCCTTCCAACCTTAAATTTGCTTGCATTATCCCTATTCAAAAAAAAAGGTTCATTATCTAATTTTGATAATTACTGCCCTATTTCAGTACTTTCAGTTTTTTCCAAGATCTTTGAGAAAGTCTATTATAACTGAGTGATTTATTATTTAGAATCTTTCCATCTATTGAATGAATCCCAACATGAATTCAGAAAAGCTAGATCAACTATGTCAGCCTCCTTTCAATTTATTAATAATATTTACCAGGTTTTAAATGCAAAACTACTTACCCTTGGGATTTTTTATGAATTAAGCAAGGCATTTGATAGTATTGACCACAAGATTTATATCTGAAGCTACAATTATTAGGCATAAATGGAAATACACTAGGTTGGATAACTTCTTTTTATCCAATCAACAACAAATCGTTAGATATTCCTATCAATCACCTAATGGCCCAAAATTGCTACATCAAAACCACAAAATGTTGAGTGTGGTGTCCCTCAGGGTTCTATTTTGGGCCTTTTACATTTTATAGTTTTTATAATGACCTTCCAAATAATATTAGGAACAGTAAACCTGTCTTATATGCTGATGACACCTCTTCCCTGATCCAATCAAAAAATCTGTCTGATTTATTAGAACACTCTAATTCATCAACCAAAGCAATGTGCCAATGGTGTCTTTCATATTCTCTCACTGTAAACAAGAATAAAACAGTCTATTTGCAATTTCACATTAAAATAGCACCTCCTATATCAAGTCCTTATATTAAAATGAATGGTTCCCTTATTGCACGTTCTCCACATGTAAAATTTCTGGGTTTACACTTAAGTGAAGATCTTGACTGGTCTGAGCATATCAGTAAAATTCTGAATAAAGTAGCAACAGGCATCTTTATGCTTCATAAATTAGCTCCTTTTGTTTCTATCGACATACTGAAACTATTATATTATGCCAAAATACATTCTTATTTATCATATGGTATTATTTTTTGGGGCAATGGCACCTATGCTAGTCAAGCTTTTGCATTACAAAAACAAGCAATTAAAACCATGTGTCATGTTCCCTACATAACTTATGCTAAACCATTTTTGGCATACTTACCCTTCCCTCCATCTATATTCTTAACCATGCAACATTTGTCAAAACTTATCCACAATTGTTTCTCACTAACCAAGATTTTCATTTCCATGATATATGCCATAAAACTGGCATTCACATAAATGATTATCACTTGACCCTTGGTCATAAAGGTCCCCACCATGCTGTTTCGTCAGTGTATAATAAGCTTCCTTATAGGATAAAGAATTCATGCTCGATACCTGTATTAAAAAAAGTCTTATAAATCTGCTAACAAGCAAAGCTTATTATTCTTTAAATGATTATATTTATGACCGTTTGTAATTATTTTAACTACCTTTTTTTCTGACTCCTCTGTCTGTATTGACCCTAAGAGCAAATAAATATTATTATTTTCCCATAAGATGCCATGTTATTATGAGAGACTGGTTCCCAGCCAACATAAAAAAATTCACTTTTTTATCATAAATAATGCAGTTTAGCAGAAAATAAAAGAAAACATAAATGCAAATAAAAAACCTAGCATTATAAAATTTTAAAAATACTTTCAATCATCTTCAAAACGAGTAATAGCAAATGAAAACCCAGCATAACAAAGCGATTACACTTCTTTCCACACTGGTACAGTTTACCTCCAGAAAACCAGCAACCTCATATGCAAAGAACGAATATTTTTAATGTCATACTCGTAAAAGTTGTGAAAAGCTAAATGTGCATGATGCGTTTCCATTAGCCAATAATTTCTAATTTGGTCGCTAGATGCCAGCAACTTAAGCTGTTATTGAGAATAGCGCCATTGGCAGTTAGTTTTAAACTGAGCTACAAAAGAATTGACTCGATAGTTATCACATTTGTTTACTTTGAAAACTGTTAATAACGAGCATTATAAATATAATAATAATGTCAATTTCTAGGGTGCTAAAGTTTAAAATGGACTTAGAAACAAACAAGTAGGAGTACACACTTGTTGGCATCGTAAACGCAGGATGCAAAATGCAAGTAATGTGCGCGAAACACAAGTAATGGTCATAAAAAAATTTGTCGCCAAGTCCAAATTCGCGAACCGCAAGCATGCAAAGTTCAAAAGGGGGTGTACTCCAGTGTTTTTTGATTTATCCTCAAAATGAGTGAAAAACGTGAATCTTTATATCCTGCTGCAACCCCAATGAAAAGACAAAAAAGGCAATATCGCTTTAAGGGAAATTAGATGTGATAAATTGTCTTGAAAAATGTGAACGAATAACAGATATATGTCATGTGTTTGGGTAGGCTAAAAGTACTATCATCACAATTCGTAATAATGCTGAAATAACTAAGCAAAGGGCAAAATCTGAAACAGAAATAAGTGCCATAAGAACATCATATTCAAGAAGTAATGTAATGGAAAGAAGGAAGTACATGGTGAGCACTTGGATAGAAGATCAGAATTAGTGTCATATGCCTATAAGTATGCTTTTTGTGCAAGTACAGGCACGTTCTTTATATGATGAATTAACAAAGGAAGAGAAGGATTCCAAACCATTTCATGCCAGTTCTGGTTGGTATGCTAATCAGAAGAAAGATACAATTTCCATAACATAAAAATGACTGGAGAGGCTGCATCAGCTGATGAAGTTCTGGCTAAAAAATTCATTTAAGAACTGAATGCTCTGATTGAAGAAGGTGACTATTCACTAAAGCAGGCTTGTAGCCTTGATGAAACTGCTATAAACTAGAAAAGGATGCCATCTCGAACCTATATTTCAAA
This sequence comes from Tanypteryx hageni, assembly GCA_028673005.1. Taxonomy (NCBI): domain Eukaryota; kingdom Metazoa; phylum Arthropoda; class Insecta; order Odonata; family Petaluridae; genus Tanypteryx; species Tanypteryx hageni. Next base: position 276,235,353 of record CM054112.1, read on the forward strand.
AAAAGAGAAAACTGCACCTGACTTTAAGACTTCAAAAGACAGATTCTCACTCTTGGTTGGTGGTAATGCCAAGGGAGACTGCAAATTGTAACCTGTATTGGTTTATCTATCAGCTAATCCCATGCTTTAAAAGGTTATGTGAAGCTTCTATTACCTGTCGATTCTTATTCTAATGCCAAGGTATGGATAACTGGAACAATTTTTTGTGATTATCTTGTGTCTAAACTTCAAGGTGAACTATGACAGTATTGTTAAAAAGAAAACATTCCATTTAAGATATTAATTCTAATGGATAATGCCCCTGAACATCCTCCTTCAATTCAAGATTTAAAAGTGCATATCCAAGTTGCAGTTCTACCTCTGAACATTACGTCGCTAATCCAGCCAATGGATCAGGGGGTAATCACTACATTAAAAGCATATTATCTAAAGAAAACTTTCAATCCTATGGTGAATGCAATGGAGGAGAAAAATATAAGTGTTAAAGAGTTTTGGAAAAACTTGAATGTCGGAGATGCAATAATGCTCACTGGCGAAGAATGGACTGAAATTTCTCTTGTGAATGAATGGTTTTTGGAGATAATTGTGTCTGTATTTCATTTATGACTTGAAATGGTTCAGTTTTGATGATGTTGTTATTAAAACAAAAGAGAAAATTGTAAAATAGGCAAAGAAAGTAGATTTATATGATGTAGCTGAGTCATTAGCAGCACATAAGGAAGATATAATGAATGAAGATTTAATTCAATTTGAGAGAGAACAGTGGGGGGAGAAAGGGGAAGAGGAGGCAACAGCTGAAACTGAAAGATAAGGTTATCCAAAGCATTTTGACTCTTTGATGAAGGTTTGGCTATTCTGGATGAAGATGATCCAAACTCAGAAAGAAGTGCAAAAGTAAAGAGAAATGTTCTTGCTGCATTGAAATACTATTCTGAAATCTTAAAAGAAAAAAAATGAATAAAAAGCAAATGTCATTGTTTCCATATTTTAAGAAAGGTGAATCTGTAACACTTGGATGTAAGCCAAGGACATCCGAAAATTCTTCGCCCCAGCTGACTAGCAAGAAAGATAAGTCCTACATTTCCTCAGCATTACCACCACCATCACCAGCCTAATCTCCATCTCATCCAGATGGTCCCCTCCCCCTTATGTAACCTCCACACCCTACATCACTTTCAAGCCATCTCAGCCAGAATATAACATCAGAGTTGGATAAATATCTATGTATTTTCCTTAAGTTAAAAATAAATATTTATTGCCTATTTATTTTTTTCTATTTATACAATAAGAAAATGAATATTGCAGGATTATACACTCCAACAGATATCGAGTTCTCCATCAATTTTTTGTGTTCACCAGAAGTTTTTGTGTTCGAACTCGATCAAACTAGCACCCCTGCAAACGACGCACCATTCCATACGACGCCTCCTGCATACGACGCACCCCTGCATTCGACGCACCCCTGCATAGGCCGCCGCACCCCTGCATACGACGCACCCCTGCATAAAACGCACCCCTGCATAAAACGCACCCCTGCATACGACGCACCCCTGCATACGACGCACACCTGCATACGATACACACCTGCATACGACGCACCCCTACATACGACAAACCCTGCGTACGACGCACCCCTGCATAAGATGCACCACTGCAAACGACGCACCCCTGCATTCGACGCACCCCTGAATACGCACGCACCCCTGCATACGCACGCACCCCTGCAAATGACGCACCTCTGCATAAGACGCACCCCTGCAAACGACGCACCCCTTCATACGACGCACCCCTGCATACGCACGCACCCCTGCACACGCACGCACCCCTGCAAACGACGTACCCCTTTATACAACGCACCCCTGAATACGCGCGCACCCTGGCAAACGACGCGCTCCTGCAGACGACGCGCCCCTGCATACGACGAAGCATTGCAAACGACGCATCCCTACATAGGACGCACCACTGAAAACGACAAATTCCTGCATACGACCCACTCCTGCATACGCACGCACCCCGACAAGCGACGCGCCCCTGCATACGACGCACCACTGGAAAGTCGAACCAGAGTGAGGGATAACGAGAGAACTAGCAAGCAGACCGAGCGAGCAGCATTAACCGGCCAGGGAAAATTACCTTGTTCATCTAACTAAGTGCCATTTTCTAGTATATTATCCATCCACGTGGGCAATTCTATCGAGTATTTCTTTTTTATATTTTTGTTTTATATAATTTCACTCCAATGTAGTTGTAAGCATTTTCCTTGTCACGTAACCATTGTGTTATATTTGATTGCCTGTTGTCAGCACCAGTGTCATTTAAGAAGAGTCGTATCGTTTTTGTATCTTAAGTGTCTTGTGAATTACGAGAGAATAATGGAAATGGGATGTTCGTCTCATTATTGGAGGCACCGGAGAGAGACTAAAACAGGCAAGTTTTTCGCATTATTGTGTTTCGTATTGTACTCTTGTAATCTAAAGTTCGCTATTATAGATTTGTTTTGTCTATTTTACTTCGTTTATTGGTGGCTTACTGTTTAATCGTCACGGTGGAAACGTATAACAATGCCTACGAGAAGCAATATTCCACGACTGTATCAGGTAGGGCTGAAAGAACGCGTTCTCGCGCAGAAGACGGGTCGAATGTCAGTCCGCCTGTGATTTCCTCTCCTTCGCCTTCTGTTCTCACTCAAGTGGTTAATGTTCTCCTGTCTAAGTTACCTCCTTTCGTAGAGCTTGCAGCCGAACCTACATTTGCCTTTCTTTCTGAGTTACGTTATGTTCGCGAACTAAATTTTGTCGCCGATGATTTTCTTTTGATTCTCGCCCTTACTAAAATCACGGTTACATTGAGGTATTTCTGGTTTTACGCTATCTTGCGTAATCTATACTGCGAGCAAGTTACTTCGAAAGTCTAGGAAACATTCTTCTCGAAGAGAGAATTTGAACGGCTCGTGTCGTTGAAACTCAAGCGATTCCAGTGCCCGGACCAATCACCCCTCTTGTGTTTCTCCAGTCAGTCAAGGCAGCGATCGCGGTTTTGTGTCTTAATTAGAGATCGTGAAACTCGTACTCGATAGTGTCAATCCCCTGACGCAGTCATCTTTTCTTTTCGTCGGGAGGCCTAATAATCTCGCCGAGTTAGACGACTTACTCATGCGATCCGATAAACTCCTAATGAGCAGAAAGGATTATTTTCGCGAAAATCCATTATCCTCGGGTGTTTCGTCGTTCCAAATCCCGGCTAAGGTTACATTTCAGCCCAATCATAATCGCCGTTTTAGGCGTGATTCCCGTAATCTCCCGGGTCATTCTTTCGTTAACTGGTCGGATCCTTCCGACACACCGTTACTTCAGGTGTCCATTAATTCTCAACCACGCCAGGCTCTACTCGATAGCGGCTCGTATATTTTCCTTATAGATCGTAAGGTATGGGCCAATTTAAAGATACATAGCAAAAAGCGAGCGCTTCAGAATTGCTTCGTAAAATGCAGTGATCTCTCATCACACCCCTTTCTATTTCGATCTAGGGTTCAGTTAAAAGTTCGAATCCATAAATGTTCGTGGAAACAATGGTTTTATCCGGCCGATCTGCCCTTTCCTTATATTTTAGGCCATGATTTTATATTGAAATCTTCCAAGATAATCGATAGCCGTGCCCGATAGTCATTTTTTCCTTCAATTCTCAGTTCTCCATGCCCTTCGTCAACCCTCGTTGCTCGCATATCGCTGGGGAAAGTCCCTCAAATAACGCAATTTTTTTCGACCAGGCTCAGGATGACTCATGTAACGGCAACTTGGGTTTACCCCTCCTCCCTTCGAAGGACAGCTGTCACGAAATATCTTCGCTTTATTCGCGATATCCGGACGACATCTTGGGCACACACCTTTAATTGAATACGAAATCGAATAGTCTGTTTCTACCTCAATTCGTTCACATCCGTATCAATTGTCCCCGTCTAAACTGGCTTCAATGAAGAATCATGTGACGTCATTGCTAGATGGTGTGATCGAAGAATCCGGTTCTCAATTCTCTAGCCCGGCCTTTCTCATTCCAAAGAGATATGGATCAGATCGCCTTGCAATCGATTACCGCAAAAGTAATAAAAGGGTTATATATGATAATTAACCGGTACCTTCGATTGAGTCAGCTTACCTTGGTTCCACCAGGTTCTTTTTAATTTTAGATCTCAATTCTCCTTTTCATCAGATCCCTTTGTCAGGGCACAGTAGCCCTATAACTGCGTTTATCACCCCTTTCAGTCTTTATCTGTATAGAAGATTACCATTTGGCCTCTGTACTAGCCCCCAATTTTTTTCAAGATTGATCAATAAGGTTTTAGAGGACTCAAAATATAATTGTGTATTTCCTTATATGATGACTTACATATTTATTCTGACTTATGAGGCACACCTGGACCATATCGGCAAGGTACTGCCGAGACTTTGCCAAGCAGGTCTTACTGTCCAACCAGACAAAATGAAAGTTGGTTGCTCAGTTAGCTGTTAACTTCTTGGGACATCAGATGATATGTGGCATCCTGCAAATAGATCCTGAGAGAGTCAAGCCTATAATGAATTTTCCTGTGCCTGCCTAATTTAAGAGGTTGTTTCTTTTCTTGGTATGTCAGATTTTTATTCAAAATTTATTCCTAATTTTGCTGAATTGGTGGCTCCCTTAAATGCTTTGAGGAGAAAGAATGCTACATTTCATTGGACAGATTATCATAGTGATTTATTAATGAAGCTTAAAAATGTCTTGTCCTCTCCTCCGGTACTCCATATGCCTAATTTTAATGCAGATTTTTATCTCTTTGTGGATATTGCTCTGGGAGCCACTCTCAATCAGCTGATCAATGGTAATTTTAAACTGGTGGCTTATGCTAGCAAAACACTTAATGTTCAGGAGTCTCCTCTTTCCACTTATGAATTGGAATGTATGGTCTGTGGTTTTGCAACTCAAAAATTTAAGTCATGCCTGCAGGCAAGGCCATTTCATTTGTATACCGGTCATGCTGCTCTCACTTGGCTTTTTAATCACTCTAAACAATTAGGTAAAATTGGTCATATGGTTTTAAAGCTGTCTTTTTTTTGTTTTACAATTCATCACGTATCTGCTTCTTAGAATAGGGTTGCTGATCTCAGGTTAGAATCGTGGATCACCATTCTGATCCAACACCTGTTCATATTACTTGTTTATTGCAACATGTTCCATTGTCCTTTACCAATATTTGCCATCATCAGGCTTCAGTTAGGGATATTTGCAAGATAATAGAACAAATTAGGTCAGGGAAAACCATTCCCAATTATTCTTTGCAAGGTGACTTACTGCATCACCATTCCCTTGGATCTAAGAAGCCTCAAGTTGTAATAGCTCTTGAAAAGAGGTTGTGAGACACGGTGAAACAATAGTACAATAGTAAATAAACAAAAACTCCTTCACCGTAAAAAGGAAGAGAATACTCACACTCACGCTGCAGGTTGCTGGTAAACTTCGTCGCAGGATCTAAGTCAAAAGAAGACACATGCACATGCAGAAACATACAAAACATACATACAGTAAATTTTAACCAAAAGTTGAAACTAGACACTGATGTTTCGACAGTTAAGCTGTCATCTTCAGTATTATGGGGTGTAGGAGAGACAAGGGGTATATATACAAGCAGTGACCATTGGGGAGAGGGGAAAAAAGTGAAAGGATTTGGAAGGGTTATCTGAGTAACTGACAAATGGGGGAGTGAGGGATGTGACCTAAGTCATTGTTCATAACCGCATTTTTGTTTTTATGTATGTAGATGCTTTTATATGCATTGAGTTTATTGTGTTGGTCGATTGATTTTAGCCTAGGGATTAAACATATTTATAATGCCCCCTATTATCCAAGGCCTAATCATGCTGAAAGAGTACATAGAAATTTGAAGTTTGACTTATCTGCTTTCACACATTACATTTGCTTTTAACTCTGCAAAACACTCTTCTATGGGTGTTTCACCTGCTAAGGTATTTTTGGGTCATGAGATACCTCACCCATTGTCACTTCAATGGGAATTGCCAAACGAGTTGGCATCAACTGATTGTAATTCAGCTTCAGGGCAGGAACTTTGGAACATGGTACTAAGTAATTTGCCCAAATCACAAAAGTATGTTGCTAGCAAATATAATGCTATACATTCTCCACAAGCCTTTTCACCAGGTGAACACAATGTGTTTAGAGCTGTGCCCAAAGTTTCCAAAGCTAATAAAATGTCTGCCAAAATCTCTCCCTTATGGGAAGGATGCTTCATGGTTGACAGGATAATTACTCCTGTAACTCGCTTTAAGAAAGCCAAGCAACCCAAATTACTGTCATATAGTAAATGTTAGCCAGTTTAAGGAATATTTTACTGCCAGTAAGCAGTAACATGTTATTTTAAATTATCACTTGTCAATGTTATTTAAATTAAGAAATATTTTCCTGCCACTGAGCAATAACTTGTTATTTTTAATTATCTCATGTCAATATTATTTATATTATGAAATATTTTCCTGTCATTAAGCAATAATTAGTTATTTTCAATTACCATGTTTCAATGTTAATTAAATTATGAGTGATTTAGTGGCCATAAGGTAATATTTGTCATTCTAACCACATACCATTGTTAATCAAATTAAGGAACATTATGCTGGTATGAAATAACAGTTTGACATTTTTTTGGCTTTTCTGCTATTTAATCACCCATCATATATAAATGTTCAGAATTATATTAAGTTTTCTAAGCTTGTCTAGATATGCAAGCATGAGGAGTGTCTTTGGGTGATTGTGTTTTTCTTTTATTTTTTTCATTTTCCACTTGGAGGTGATTCTTTTCCTTTCCTGTTGACAGAGACATTGATTTATAAGGATTATGATCCTTGTTAATATCCAGCATAGAGAATCATCTGATGATTGTTATCATAGCAACCAGCCCACAAATCTGGTAAAATAAATTGATATATATATATATATGGTCAATTGCCACAAAAATGCTAAATGCAGGTACAGTTCCAGGCATCATAAATGGTATCCAGACATTTATGCATGTCAGCATGGCATAAAATTCTTATTGTTTAATCTAACCTAGCCATGCTATTTTTCAAGTTTGTTGGTAATTATTACCAGGGTTAGCATACACTAGCCCCAATTGGGCTAGGATACCTTTAGTATCTCTCTATCTATGTATTACTATATGCAGTGTGAACTACAGTGAATATTTTTATTATTTTTTTATATACTGTGAATTTCTTGGGGCCCTACTTGAACAATATGAGGTATGCATAATTTGTATACCAGTTGCCCAATTATTTAGTCTCTCTTGTACATTCATAACCGTTGGTCAATGCCAAAGTTGGCAGATATTTTTCTCAATGTTCTTGTAAAATGATTCCTTTCAATTTTTCAATAATGCCCTGTTGGCAAATAATATTTCCTCATATAATTAACCAGTGACTCTGTAATAATATTGTGTTATTGTACTCCTGAATATTGATCATTCCTGACTATTAAGTTGAGCTTTAAGCTCGGTGTGAATTGTGCTTCGAGATGGTGTATCTGTAAATTCTGTATTGAGACTTTAGTTTGAAAAACTAAACACTGAGTAAACTCATCAAAAGTGGAGGGGGATAAAGTAATACCCTCCAACACAAAAACTTCTGGCTAACACAAAAAACTGAGTTTTTTGTGTTCACCAGAAGTTTTTGTGTTCGAACTCTATCAAACGACAAACTCCAGCAAACGATGTACCCCTGCAAATGATGCACCCCTGCATAGGCATGCACCCCCTGCATAGGCATGCATCCCCTGCATATGCATGCAGCCCCAGCAAATGCTCATACTCCAACTATGCGAGTACTCTGTTTACACATATGTACAGAGTCTCTACTTTTATAGGCATCAGACATTAGCCCAGAAGAGAATGCTACGATCATGCAAATTAACCAATAGACTTTCACTAGAGGTATGCCATCTTCTCGAGAACAGATCGAATGAGCGGAGTTCCAAGCTGGCAATGTGGCAGAATGCAATGTGGAGAAGGTGTGCTAGTGAGGCAGTGATGAGGAGTCGACCCAGAGAGAGAGAAAATATGAGAGGATGAGCAAGCAGACCGAGAGAGCAGACTAAACTGGCCAGTGAAAATTTCCTTGTTCGTCTAACTAAGTGCTATTTTCGTATAGTTTATTATCCATTCAAGTGGACAATCCTATTGAGTATATCTTTTTTATATTTCTGTATTGTATAATTTCACTCCAATATAGTTGTAAGCATTTTCCTTTTCACGTTACCATTGTGTTATATTTGATTGCCTGTTGGCAGCAGCAGTGTCACTTAAGGTGAGTCATATCATTTTTGTATATTCAGTATCTTGTGAATTACAAGAGATTAATTTAAATGAGATAGTTTCATCTCAATATTAATAAATAAATATAAGGTGTATAAATGATATATATAATAGGTAGTCTGTCCATTGACAGGTCCATGATTATTCATAATTAAACCTGGTTCTCCATATACTCCTATTTTCCACTGTCCTCTTCATATCTTGATAACTCTCTTTCCCTTTCAAATCATCTATCAGCTGAAACCTTTTCCTACCTATGTCCCTTTATCCATCTACTTTTCCTTCTAATACGTCTTAAATCATACTCTCTTTCTCCTCAGGTATGTCCAACCCAGTTTGTCATCCTCTTTCTAATAGTCTGTATAATCGTTCGCTTCTCTCCTACTCTTCGAATCACTTCATCGTTTTTCATCCTATCTGTCCATTTTATCTTCAGCATTCTCCTCCAAGTCCACATTTCAAAGCCTTCCAAGTATTTGATGTCAATTTTCCTAAACGTCAATGTTTCTGCCCCGTACAAAACTATACTCCATATTTAGCATTTTATGAACTACTTGCAGACATCTTCCCTTATATTCCCCCTAAGTAGGTGTTTCTTTCTTCTAAAAGCTGCTTTTGCTTTTCCTATTCTAGTTTTGATCTCATCCGTACATTTTACTTCTTTTGTGATGATGTATCCAAGGTATTTATAATCTGAAACTTGTTTGAAAGGCTTTCCTCCAATAGTTATGTTCAGATTCTCTTCTTTGTCTGATATTCGAATGACCTTGGATTTTTCTGTATTTATTTCCATACCATATTTTCTATCTGTTATTACTAGTCTATTTATCATTTTTTGGAGTTTCTCTTCCTTTATTGCTAGAAGTACTTGATCGTCCACATATTTTACTGTCCTTATAATCCTTCCTCCAATTTTGAAATCTCCTGTGCCTTCTAATGCTTGAATAGGGTCGGTGATATGCAGCAGCCCTCTCTTACTCCTCTACCAATATTTATTCTGCAGGTGTCCATGTTCCCCAACCTGACCTTTACAACTTGATTCACATATAGATTCCTGATCAGTCTCCTGTCTTTCCAGTCTACACCTGTATCCTTTAATATCTTCATCAACAATACCCAATTTACTCATGAAACATATGCAAATATCTTGACTACTCTATTGCCCTTTCTGATGTGATTCTATCTACCCCTATAGCATCTCTAGTTCCCCATCCTTTTCTGAAACCTAATTGATCTTCCCCTAGCATTTCTTCGGCCCTGTTCTCCAGTCTTTTATTAAGAATACTCGTGATGATCTTCAAAGTGTGTGACAGAAGCAGGGCCGTATATATGGGGGAGGGTTTGAGGGGTTCAAACCCCCCCTTACGGATTCTCCTTTCTTAAGAACCTAAAGAAATAATGACTGAGGAAAACACAAAATGTTAAGTTTTTAACTGCAATTGAGACGGGCGGATTTATGCTTAGGCACGTGAGGCACTACTTAGTGACCTAGAAAGGTCACTTTGTTTGGCCATTGGAGAGGGGAACATTTAAGGGCGACTCATAGGGTGAAGGAAGTGAAATAAACTGCTCAAAACATACATCATCAGTGTAGATGGGTTGCCAGTTGATAGCTCCGCGAAATCACAATTGGAGCTCTTTCAAATCGCCCAAAATTGCACATTTCCATCAATTCGTTGAATAGTCGGAATACTTTTATAATGTATTACTTGGGATTTACGTTTTTGGAGCCACAGGAAAGCTAAAATAAATTGAATTGAAGAGCACATTCTTTTATATCAGAATGTTTATCATTCGTTTATGCGGGAGACATAAGAGCAGGTGGAGCATTCTGTAAAATATGTGTATTGTTTGCTCGTCAATTTGGAGGCAGAGGAGATCAAGCATTAGGAGCATTAGTAACAACAGCCTATCTAAACTGGAAGAATGCGAAAGAATATCTTGGAAAACATGAGAAAACAAAATATCATATTGAGGCTAGTATGCATAGATAATTTTCTAAATGTTATAAGTGGGAAGCAAGTTGATACAGTGTGTATGCTAGATTTCGATAGAAAGCGTCAAGTAGAGGAAAACAGCGAAAAGTTACATTCTGTCGTAGAAACCATAATTTTATGTGGTCGCCAAGAACTTGCTCTGAGAGGCATGAAAGATTCAGGCCCCATTTCTCTCCATGAACCAGACTATAACAACGGTAACTTTAGGGCTCTTTTACGATACCGTGCTAAATCGGGAGATATTGCACTTTTAAATCATCTTTCTACATCCTCTGGCACCCAAAGTATGTATACTAGTCCAACCATTCAGAATGAAATTGTTGAAATTTGTAGAGAAATAATACAAAATGCAATTGTTTCTCGAATAAACGTTGCTAAATGTTTTTCATTATTGGCAGATGAGACACAAGACATATCCAGGAAAGAACAGCTAGCAATTTGTGTTCAATATATTGATAGTAAAGAAATCTTAATCCAAGAAGATTTTTTGTGTTTCATTCCTGTAACTGATGTGACTGCCTCGGGTTTGGCTACTATCCTACTGTCCACATTGACGCAGCTTGGAGTAAATCTGAACAGCATGATTGGCCAAGGCTATGATGGGGCTGCTGTCATGAGTGGCAAGTACAGAGGTGTGCATACATTAATATCAGAAAAATACCCAAAAGCACAATTTGTGCATTGCAGTGCCCATGCTTTAAATTTAGTTATTGCATATTCTTGCAGTTGTCAGTCATTAGAAATTGTATTGGCGTTATTAATACAGCTGTGAATTACTTTCCTCTGTCTTTTCAGAGAAACAATATTCTAGAGAAAATAGCAAAAGAAAATAAAAGGCTAACTCTTAAAACAGTTCTAGGTTTATGCGAAACGAGTTGGTCTGAGAAACATAACTCTGTATCCTGTTTTGTGGAATTGTATTCTACAATAGTAGAAGCTCTGCAGCAACTTCAAGAATCCGGAACAAAAGAAACCTCTGATCAGGCATATCAATTATTATTCTCTATAACTAGTGCAGAATTTGTAGTTGCATTATTGACATTAAACAAGATATTTTCTTATAGTGTAAATTTATGTAAAAGTCTTCAGAAAGTAAATGTGAACTTAGTAGAATGTTGTGTGCACATTGATTTAACCATTAATGTGATACAATCAATGTGTATAAACAGTGAAGACTCATTCAATGAAATGTATCTGTCAGCAGAAAGCATGTTGCACAACGTTGGGAGCGAAATGATCAAACCCAGAGTAATTGGAAGACAATCAAAGCGTTAAAATGCCCCATCAAATGATGCAAATGAATATTACTGGCGTAATTTATTTAGGTATACCTTTTCTTGATCACTTTTTAGCTGAATTAAAGGATCGCTTCTCAACACATAAAAAACTAGACTAAAAACCTTATTACTTAGTAAATTATTTTACTCAATTAGTGAATACCTAAATAATGATATCAAATAGGCTAGACTCTTATATAATTATTTTTGTCATTACAGTTTTTGCTGTAACATATATACTCTTGTAAACTGTATTTTAATTTTCTAATGTTCTTATATTTAGATATATTGATTAGCTTTCCAAATCCTTTTCTTGTCCTTCTATATGTATGTTTCTGTATTTTTATTTTATTTTTTGACTTGTCCTATATCAGTGTAATGATCTCTGGATTAATAAATTTATTATTATTATTATTATTATTAACTAATAGCTAAACTGCAGCTGCTGCTTCCTACTAAATGTAAAAATGAAAAGCCAGAAATTTTCCAACAGACTTTTAAAATTTATGGTGAAGACTTTGGACAGCTTATAGTAGAATTTGAAATATGGCAGTGTAAATGGAATTTGCTGTCAGAAGATGATTTGCCAAAAACCGTGTTATAGGCATTCAAAGTTTGCAATGATATGCTTTTTCCTAGTATAAAAAGACTATTAAAGATTCTTGCTACCTTGCCCTGCTCTACAGCAACCCCCGAAAGATGTTTTTCTTCTTTAAGATGCCTTAAAATATGGCATAGGAATTCAACGGGAGATGAACGTCTAATGGGTTTGGCATTGATGAGTGTGCATCACAGTGTGCCTTTAAATGTAGATGATATTATATCCAAATTTGCTTTAAAAAATAGAAAAAAAGAATTTGTAATTTAGAGAATAATTTTTATTTTAAAATTTTTTATTTAAATAAAATGTATTTTTATGATACTTATAGTAATGTATTAAAATATGAACAATTTGAAATTATTTTTCATTAAACCCCCCCTTTACTAAACTGTATCTACGGCCTTGGACAGAAGGCTAATCATTCTGTAGTCTTTACACTGCATTGCCTTTGGCTTCTACTTTAGAGGGATCATTGTTACTTCTAGGAAATCCTGACACTCTCCCATGTCGTAAATCTTATTAATTAATTTCGTGATTGCTTTTTCTTCTTCTGATCCCATGACTTTAAATACCTCAGCCGGTATGCCATCGCTGCCTGTTGCTTTCCCTTTCTTTAGATCCACTATCGCTTTTTCTACTTTGCTCTCCATAATACATACATACATGGTCCTAAGTTGTCTTCTTCAATGTTTTTCTTAGCTTCCAGTTCTATTTTTGCCAATCCTGTCTGTTTGCTGTATAGTTCCTTAATGTATTCTTTCCATACATGTGCTATATCCTTTGTTTCTGTGACTATCATCCCATCTGTATTCATATATATGTATATGTATATGTATATATATATATATATATATATATATATATATATATATATATATATATATATATAGAGTGTATATATATATATATATATATATATGTATATATATCTCGTGCTTTACCTTACCACACTCCCTCCTTATTGGCTATCCACCCTTCCCACTCCCTGTCTCCTCCAATCATCAATTCTTACATCACCCTGTCATTCCCCGCCCAGTGTGTCACTCTGTTACTCTCTATCCATTGCTGATGAAGGGCATATGCCCGAAAAGCTTAGGTGTTTTTGTTTACGTTTTTTCTGTCTCTCTTTGATGCCCCCAGCAGCCTGCCAACTTGGTCCTTAACTTGGTAAGTGTCCACTGGGCTTCCTTCAACACCTTTTTGCCACCCTCATCACTACCTTTCATTTTCCTTAAGTTTATATATATATATTAGGGTGGTCCTTATTTTTAAGTTTGGAAAACTGGAGGGGGCCCGTTTTGAATATGTTCCATTATGAAAAAAATAATTTTGGTAAAATTAGGTTAGTTTTGAATAATATTTAGGGGTTGCTACCAAGATCGGAAAAATTGCAATATATCATAATGCTAAACATAGGTGCACTCATTTTTAATTAGTTTAAATTTTAAACTTATTTGAATTGAATTGTGAATTGTAGATACTTAGTATTGAAAATTGTGATGCAGCACCCATTGGTCAATGTTATGCAATACTGCAATAGATATAACCTTTCAGATGTACTCCTCAGAAATCCTGCATAAGTCCACTTGCAGGAGCACTCTTTGTGTTATGTAATAGTCCATATCAGGTCTTTTGGAACAATCTAGAACTGTCCAGAACGTTATAGAACCTTCATAAACAATCTGAAACATTCTAGAACCTTGCGGAGCAATTTGGAACTTTCTAGAATGTTCTAGAACCTTCTGTAATCATGTAGAACCTTCCAGTATGTTGTAGAACCTTCTGAAACAATCTATGGCCTAAACTATATAAGCAGCCCACCTAGTGCAGTGAGTTCAATAGTCATCAGGCAGCCAAAGAGTGCAGTTCAGCCAAGGGTTTTCTCCCATAAAGTTGTTGTGTAGAAGCTCAAGTGAACCTGACTCGTAGGAGATTAAAATACAGTGCACTCCCAGTTTGTAAGTTCTGTACTGCATTCTGCTGAGCATCAAAAAATAAACTAATGACAACAGAAGGAAGTTAGCTAATTTTTTCACTTTACTTTCAGGTTTACTTTTATGAAGAAATGGCTACTGTTAGTCCTACTACCCGTAAAATGATGAATGTTTGCCTAATTGGACTACAACAACGTGAAATACCTGGAAGCGAGAGGTAATGGCTTATTTTTTTCATTTGCATCTGACTGGAAAGAAAACTGTTCGAGAAAGTGCAACTGTAGCTGCTGAAGCTGCCATTGGGATTTGGGATATAGCACGGATCCCTACTCGGCTTCGAAAACACGTAATTGCAACTATTGAAAAAATCTTCCATGACTGGCAGAAGCTGAAGAAAAATGAAAAAAACAAGAAGAAAAGATCCAAAACCGTTTAAAAAACAAACTGCTTTCAGTAACAGCCTCGATGAGCTTTTTGATATTGCACATGCAGAGGTGCTATCCATGATCAAAATAGAAGAAGATCTAGAGTTTCTTCTGGCTCAGAGGGAAAAAGGGCGGCGAGGAAAGATGGCTGGAGTTGACAAGGCTCTAGAACAGCAAGAAGCTAAAAGAAGGGAGCGAGCCAAGAAATATCAAGACCACCTTGAGAAGAGTAGAAAGGAAACAGAAACCAAACCTGTAACCTTGTGCTCCTCATCCTCCCGCAGTGATTCTGAGGAGGTGAAACAGGATAGTCATCAGAGTAGTGAACCTGCTGAACTGGAACATGCATCTCTTACAAACAATTAATATACCACTGTGTCAGTATTGTTATGTTCATCATGTGACAATGTAACATGGAAATTACTAACTCTAAATTTTATATGCTTTGTACTGTATTGCATTTTGTTTAAAATAAAGAAAACTAAATGTTTCAAACTTTGGTAGCAACCTCTAAATTTCATCTAAAATTTTGGTAATATTATTTTTTTAAATATTGGAACAAGATAGGCTGGTGCCCCTATTCAAAATAAAACATTTGTTTTTTCTCCTATTATAAGGACCACCCTAATATATAAGTTGTGCTGGGTGTCTTACCATATGGCTTCCCCTATCCCATATCTATCCAATTATTTCTTGTGGTAACTTTATTTTTGATTTACGAATGGTTTTCAGGAACCTAACTAGTTTGTAAATCAATAGGCTGCTGTATTGGAATTAATGGTGTAGGAAACTTAGTTTTCTACAACCTTAGATTGAAGACATTTTCCCATATAATGCATTGTTAAGAGATATTTTTAAAATTATATTTTTTATCTGCCATCACCATGCCACCTACCGGCAACTATTGTAAACACTTTATGTTTAAATACATGTTATTACGCTCCTTTTTATTTTCTTAGTTTTTGGAGCTTCATGGCTATATCCATTATCTAAAAGCTATGGTTTGAGTTTTTTTCTGTCCTTTATAGTCTTAAAATTTTTCTAGCAGTTCCTTAACATATTTATTATCATTTTACCTAGGTATTTGGAATTTTTAGAAATATTACAGGTATAGAAAAAGTCATGTGGTTGCCACATCAAATTTCTAATTTTTACATTATCATTCCAGAATATTTCTCCAACTTTTTAAAATATTTATACATTTTAAAATATTTATACATTTAACATTGCCATTTACTGTAAATCCAACAATATATATTTTCCATGGATTTTGTTATGATTAATTGGTTTACTCAGAAGATTAATTCATAAAATCTTACTTTGCTTTCATAACTGACATAATGTTAAAGTGTTAAGAGTATTATTTCATTGGAATCACTCTTTTTGTCATTTATTGGCTCATTATCTGTGGGCAGATCTTTAAAACATTAAAGGAGCTACAGGTAAATGTCTTTATTTTTAAAACCTAAAAATGTTGTGTTGTGCGTTAAACAAAGTCATACTGCTAAGAGATTTTTTACAATTTTATCTAAAAGCTTTCAATGGCTGCATGGTGCGTCATAAAAAGTGTACATTTAAAATTTTTTAAATTACAAAATGAATTAAAAATTTAAATCTATAAATTTACTCCATACATTAAAGTTGAGCATATTTTTCAATAGAAAATAAAAAATATGCAAAAATGGATTTTTAACAAAAAATGCCAATTTCTAAACCATCATTAAATAT
This sequence comes from Tanypteryx hageni, assembly GCA_028673005.1. Classification (NCBI taxonomy): domain Eukaryota; kingdom Metazoa; phylum Arthropoda; class Insecta; order Odonata; family Petaluridae; genus Tanypteryx; species Tanypteryx hageni. Next base: position 276,251,665 of record CM054112.1, read on the forward strand.
CTAATATATAAAAATGACTTTGTCGTCATTGGTGGGTGGGAAAGCAGAACTGTAATGCTATTTTTAACAAACTTTCTGAGTAGCTTGAAGATTGACATTTGGTGGCAATATGAGCAATGGAGTGTGATACTGGCAGGGTACAAATCAGCAGCCCAGAATATTGTCATTCAACCTGATTTCTCCACCTGTCACAAGTTACTTTGGAATTAAAATAAAAACTCCTGAACCATAAAATAATTCAGATAAGCACACCCAGGTCAATAAGAAGAGAAAATGAATAAAAATTAAAATGATACTTACAAGCACTAAGCGAGTTTTTCTAAGTTTTCTGAGTGATTGTGCATGCTTGTGTGTGTGCTTTTCATTTCCTTTAGGCTAGTTTTCAACACCAGGTCCCTGTAGGCCATCATTCTGCAAACTTTTATAATTTAAATATTTTTCCATATTCTCTTATTATTGCTGTGTGTGAGACCATCTGTATTATTTTACGGTTCAGGAGTTATTATTTTAGTTCCATTCTGTACACTGTAGTCTCCAAATTCTATTTTCAACAAGTTATAAATTTGATGCTGAGCAGCACTATAATATCAATACCTTCTTTGTCATTATTGACTCTTATTCAATCGGATCTAAAACTTCGATTTGAGTTACTGTGACTAAGTTGTGCATTTTTTGGATTTCTTTGGCAGTTCAACAAACTAAGTAATGAGGATCTGCATTCTGCAGCAGAACAATTTCAGCATAAGTACAAAAAGGAAATATCAAAGGATCACAGTGAAGAAATCATCTTCCTCAAGTGAATATATTCTGTGAACTTTAGTTGGATTATAAGCCCAAGGAATTGCTACAAGAATTACTCAAACTTGGACTCTCTGGGATGTTTCCTAATATCACAATTGCATTATGTATTTTCCTTAGTTTTCCTGCATCAGTGACTTCATGTGAATGCATATTCAGCATGCTAAAGCGGATTGAGAATTACCACCATACAACAATAGGACAAGAGCTATTGGTTGGGCTCGCAATGCTTAACATAAAGTATGACATTGCACTTAACTTAGATTTTCATCAATAATTAATAAAATTGCAGAAACAAAATTTAGAAAAGCATTTCTTAAATAAAAAATTATTCAAATAATTTATTAGCTTATATATTTGTTTATTTGTCTTTTAATCCAATCAAGTATCAACAATGAATGTTGAATAGGGCATGCAAAAAAGAAATATAAAGTACTATGTTCTTACTTTGTTCTTGCAGGACATTCAAGTATTACGTAACCCAACTTCACCAGTTTTTGACAACCGATATAATCCTGAATAACCCTCAATTAGATACCACTCTCTCCTCTTGATTATGTAATGCAGAGAATTTTTCATTTTGCATTCACATTTTTTTATTTCTCTAGAGGGTCATTTCAATGTGGTGTGCATTATTGGCTGGGTAGAAAGCACTGTAAACAAAACATTTTTCGGATTATATCTTTTCCTTAATCGGTCAGGAGATTTTATGAAAGAGTGCTATATAGTGCAAACTTGAACCCCCTACCCTCAATGTAACCATCTGTAACCATTTGGCAAACCCTGATCATCAAAGTGGGTTACATAATGCTTAAACACTTCCTTATGGGAATTTTTTTATTTTAATACGGTGAGGGGCCTCAAAATCTGGAAGTAGCCCAGGCCTCTTTGAGTCTCTTGGTGGGCCTAGTGTATAGTGCCCAGGCCATAATCCAGCCCTGCATGTACCCTAAGGAAAATTTCATCAACTACTCGATCACAACATTTTTTTAACAAAAAAGAAATTTTCCTAAAAATTTACATCAAAACCACTGTGACAAAGTGGAGAAATGCACACATGCTCTTTACAGTTGCCTAATAGTTTATTTAAGCAAATTAATGAAAGTGAAAGGTGAAGTAGATGAGAGATTGTGGCATGTAAGATAACTATGATAATAACAAGATTTTGTTGGTATGCTGCATCCCGGTAATTACACTGATCATTATACCATGGATTTGGGTATATCATGGGTCTTCCCTTCTTCATGTTTCTTGGAATGGAATCGTGCCCTCGGTTATATTTCAGTTGTCTTGTAATGTGGGTCACAGCTCCAAAAAATTGATTTTGAACAATTGTCTCTCGGTAAATTGGTTTTTGAAAACTTTACCTAGAGTAATGCTCATCTGCCTCCTTCTATTGTTGAGTGCATTTTACAGAGTTAAGTGTTTAAAGGTTGCACATAAGAATGTCGCTATGAAGTGAAAGAAGTGCATCTTGGAAGGGGGAGAGGGGTTAGAAGTGTTTGTGGAACTATCCCCATTTTATGTTTCTGTTTACGCAAATTCTTTTCATACATCATGTTCCTGGAACACGTCTCCTGCATAAAGAGAGGTAGGAGCACTTTAGTTGCATATTGCCAAAGTATACAAGGATCACTTCCACGCATAATCCTTAACATATAGAGGCAAGAGAAATATATAAATATATAATTACCGGTCAGCTGGCTAAGAGAAATGTTTACTACTTCTTGGCTAGCAAGAGTGAATGACGGAGAATGGCATCAGTATAGACCAGTGTTTTTCAAACTATTTATCTTGAGACCCAATGGAATGTCTCGTGACCCAGTGGAAGGATAGACAAAAATTAAGAAAAATATGTTCGGACTTGATTTTTCATAAACTCACATAAAAAGCAATGATTAATATAATGATGGCATTATAAATATTCCATTCCCTGCCAATTTCTTAACATGTCAGCTGATTATGCATTGAGTGATCATATTTTCCTCATGATTCAGTCATGGGACACCTTCAGGGCCTTTCCTACTACATCAACACATTCGCAATCAAATGTTTTACATAACTAAACTTAACAAAAACAAAATCCATTATTTTATGACACAAATTTCTCTGATTTTAGTCACCACTGGCCTGCAGCCAAATACTGATAAGCTGAATTCTAATTTTCATCCTCAGAAATAACATTAAACAAAAGTAAAAGAATTATTGTTAGTTATGTAGTGATAATAAGATAATGATAAAGTTAGTTATTTGTGCAGTTTACATTATTTTAACATTTGAAATCTTAAAACTTAAATGTTTATGTATTTTGTTTCAACATTTAATTTTAAAATAGTTATTACAAGTATGAGGAAGCCATCTGTGGTAATGTAAAACTTAGTAGTTGCCTGCAAGCACAAATGTTGGAAACCACTGCTATAAACACTACATGGATGATACACCTTAATGTGTAGTTTAAATTTTCCCAGTTGCATCTAAACATATCAGTGGGCATCAATTATTCAGTTATCCTAATCATACATTTTCTATCTCACATTAGGTTTTTGGATCATTTCCTTATGAAAATAGACAATTAAATTTTACAACACAATTATAATTTTTCTCTCTCTTGCTATACTTTAGGCTCACCCTAATGCCATCCCATCCTAATGCCTTCCTCCTCAACTTCTCCTCATTCTCTTTTAAAAATCTTATATTCCATTTACTTTCCTATCTCTTTGTCCCTTCCCAGCATCCTTCCTCCTGTGACTTCTTTTAACAGATCATTGCCTCTGAAAAGATCATTCACATATTTCTTCCATCTCTTTTTGCTCTACGCATATGAGCAGTCTTCAATTATTAGGCGTTCTTTACCAGCAAAGCGATAGTAGCAGAACACCCTATGGGCATGTCCCCTCCATCCGTCTGTCCACATTTTTAATCTCTAAAACTACTGGGCAGATCTTAATTAAATTAGCTATTAGGAATCCTTATTAAAATTTATCAACCAGTTGTGATTTTGAGCTGCATCTGTCAATTAGAACATCCACTTTATATAAGCACTTAAATATGTATACTCATACCTCATTAAATGGCATCTGCCAAGCAACAATTAAATACCATATTTTTCTCTCTCTTGCTCTTATATGATCTGTAAGGTATAGATTTAAAAAAATTATTCGGTTAGAAGACAAAATTTACCACAAAAAATTCTGCGACATAATTATGACTTGCAGTTTCGGAGATAAAAATCCACATCCACATATTTTGTTTACATGAATCGCTACGAAAATTCTATCAGCTAACAACAATTAAGAGGCCATAGTTTTCTCTTTCGTCCTCTTATAACATCAGTGATATATTGATTATACAATTTATTCGGATTTACCACATTAAAGTCCATGAGATTACATAATTATGACAGTTTCAGAAATAAAAATTCAAGAACCACCAATTCTTTCTAAACTATTTTATACATATTTCCCATGAAGAATGCCTTTGCAATCTCTGTGTATTCCATGTGTGGAGTATAATTTTCCTTCTTGATCAATGTCTTATAGGATTTCAGGCTAATAAATATGTTATGGTAAAAGAACATATTATAATAAAATTTATATTTAATACTAAAAACCACACAACATCTAAGCATGTAATACTGAGATACTTTTACATTTTTATATATTATAAATCACAGGAATTGATAAAAAGTACCTTGTTTTGAAGAAGTTATAATGTGATTCCAATTGATCAAAAGAAATGAGAATGATTCAAAAGTGGATCATTCTGCCAACAAAACCGATCATTTCACCAAGACTGTGTTTTTGAAATTATGACAATTGCTGCAATTATGAACATTAGAATGTGGGAAATTTGTTAAAAAATAGAGCAGATATTAAGCTGTGCAGGTGGTATTACGAGGATATGGTACGGCGGATATTTAGGATACTCGGATGGAGAGATCGAAGAGTAAAAGATACATGGACAATAGTTTTGATCATCCATGCAGCACGAAGGTAGTAAACGGCCAATCGCAGACTCGCATCGTGGAGGACAGAAGATGATAAATCATAGATAATGAAACATTTTTCCATTTTTATCCTGGTCGAACTTTTCAAAAGTTCACTCCCATCAAAAGATTCTCACGTACAAAAATGTCGACGGTAAAGTAATTCTGAGATCTCGTGACCAATTATTTAAAACGCTTAATTTGACGGATTCTACAATGTGTGCAGAAGCGTTAAATTGATGTAGGTGGGTGGAGGTGGTGTGGTCGTCTGCAGAGGGCGTGCCGCGCCCCTCGGGGATGCAACCGAAGCGATGGAACACTCACTCACCATATCTGCAGCTTGATCGGTATGCCATCCAGGTTGATGATTTTCTGTTTGAAGTCGATTCCTGCAGCGAACGAAAAAAATGGTAATTTCAAAAAAGCTGTAAAACGTCCAAAGCGTATACGGATTCGATGACATGGAAATCGAATTAGGTATGCAAAAATATTTCGATCAAAAGGAAAACTGTAAAAAGACTCGTCTCCAGGAAAGAGGGTCCGCTAGAGGATCGCCGAATCGATCGCTCAAAAGTGAAGGCATTTCATATCGTAATGAAAGAGTTGAGAGAAGGCGTAATGGTCCCATTAGGCCTGTATGAAGCTCTCCGCCGGCGGCAGAACGAGCAAATGAGAAATCAAAGTAAGACTAGCACAAGGCCATCGGTTCCGAGAGTCAAATAACCACGCAAGAATAGGTTGCGGGAACACGAGGGAGCGTGGCACACTCACCTATAGTGGAGATGTAAGTATCGTAATATCGCTCGTCGCAGTATCGATGCACGATACAAGTCTTGCCCACGTTGGAATCGCCGAGGACGAGGACCTTGTACGTTGCAGCGAAGTCAAGCGCCATCTTGTTTGGACCGAGGATCGAAGAGGCAAGAAAAGCGAGAGGGAGTAGGAAGAGGGAGAGGAGGAGGGGGTAGAGGAGGGGAGGGGAAATAGAGGGGGAGAGTAGGAGGGAGGAACAATGAGGCGGCGCAGGAGAATCGATCGATGATGGGAAATGCCGAGGAAGAGGAAGGGGGGAGGAGTGAGAGGAAGGGAGCGGTAAGGAAAGGGAAAGAGAGGCAGGTTGAAGAGGGAAGATGGAGACAGACAGACAGACAAACGACTTTATTAGGGCGAAATTGAGACTATGTAGTCCCTTCTTACATTTAGAGGGAGGGAGAGAGGGAGGGAGAGAGGGAGTAGGAAGGAGGGAGGGTGAAGGAGGGAGAGGGAGGGATGGAGAGGGAGGGTGAGGGAGGAGGGAGAGGGAGTGAGGGAGAGTGAGGGAGGGTTAAAGTGTGAGAGAGATTTTCGATTTTCATCGCCTCCGTTGGCAACCGTTTATTTAAACAATATTTCACATCTCTTTTATGGTGTCTCTCATATTGAGTGCATTTTTCAACTGTGATCTCATTTACAGAAATTTCCTAATTTTCTCATGAGTTCGTTATGTTGGCCCTCTTATGTTTAAGTAAATAATAAATAATACGGGAGTCCCTCGCCTTCCGCTGGATCGCCGAGTACGGATTCACACTAACGCGGTTGAACTGTGGTTGGCCAAGATCGCCGTGCGAGGCACTCGGTTCGCAATATCGCGGATTTACAGCCGATGTCCCAAGGAGTCATTTTCTATCAATGACGAAGTTTAGGAAATATCATTGCTGACATGAACAGATTCCTAATTTCAAAATGGCCGCCATTTTGGACCGAATTTACAATTTTGACAACTATTAATTGAAGAAGCCTTTCAGCCATTAACGCTTGCTAGGATAGGCCACGTTCTGAAATTGTGAATGGCTTTAAAAGATTATGCAGTATTCAGGGAGAGGTTGAAAATGTTGTTATCCTTGGAAATGCCACTGGAGAATTTAGTTATTATGCGTTCTTTGCACGAAGTGAACGCATACAGGAGAGGTCGTTTCCGTCCGTCCGCATATTAAAACTCGGAAACCGTTGGACGTATCATGATGAAATTTGGTATTGGGGAGTTTTGCTAAAATTGGTCTACCGTTTCTAATTTTAGTTAAAATCGGACAAAAATTATGACTACTTTACATGACCTACATATAATTGAAACAAAGGAACTTTTTAAACTACTTGTAGGCAGGCCCGGACATAGAGACCCAGGGCCCCTAGGCAGTTAACAGAGTCGGGGCCCCCTTTTTGGTAATTTAGCAAAAAACAAACTTTACTTTTATTTTTTATTTATTTAACGTACTTTGACTTTAGAAAATAGACAAGCAGACTTAGAAATGAAATAGACAAGTACCAACTATACTTTTTTACACATTATAATTTTTACATTTACATATAAATACAAGATTATATTGCCACGCGACGAACTTCCTTCTCTGCAAAGGAACGGATGACCTCACTATAGTCCACAGACAGCGTTATTTCTATGTACAGCACAGGGAGTGAATTAAGCCTGTTCTCTTCTGAGGTAGATCTTAAATAATTCTTTACTCTCTTTAGCGCTGAAAACGACCGTTCTGCCGAACAGTTTGACCCTGGTGTACACAACAGCATCCGGAGCGCTAATCCCACGTTTGGATAAATGTCCAAAAAGCCTTTTTCCAGGATGTACTTGTATAGCTCCAGTGACGATAACCCTTTCCCCCTGTAGCCTCAGCGGACAAAAAATGAGCTCACAGGTGCAGACACTCGTTTTCCAAAGTACCGTCCAAATCCCCCGGATAGAAGGCTTCCAGGTTCCATGCTCCGTCACGGACGTCTTGAGATTCCAAACTATGTAGCTTCCTGAGAAAGTCAAACTTTTTACTTAACTTCTCGTAAGCAGAGCCACGTCTCTGTAGTTCTGCAATCAACCTGTCGATAATGACGTTGAAGACGGTAACTCTGAATCTATCCCTGCCAGAGAGTTTCCAGGACTTTCGAGAACTTTCTATACGCATACAATATCGAAATATCTAGAACCTTCGAGAATGTTCCTGTACTACCATTCACTAATCACTTCCGGAATATTCTATCTTACGGGATTATTCTATAAAATCTTAAGACACTATACACTAGAAAATTCTATCACATTCTTTAGCTTCCGTCGCCAACACTACTCGTATCGTAACCTTAACTAACCTCAGCAAATTCGCGTGGAAGATAAAACCTTTGAGCCGCAAAATTGAAATTGATACAACTTTCTAACTCACACTTTCAACGCGAACTGACAAGTAGTGACAAGTTATAGAATGAAGTCAGGTGCTATGCAAAACAAACAAAGAACACAAACACAGTGTTGCCACTTGACTTGTCAAAAAATTAACAATTGTCAATTATTTTCTATTTCGTTCGAAAAAATTGACATTATTTTCCGTGTCCTGTGTCCTCTATGTGCACCATTTCGGCCCCTGGTCGGGGCCCCCGCCGAGGTTGGGACCCTAGGCAGCTGCCTAGTTTGCCTAGGCAGAAGTTCGCCGCTGCATGTAGGTCATGTAAAGTGGTCTTCATTGTTTTCCGATTTTGATCAAAACTGAAATCGGTCGATCAATTTTAGCAAAATTCCCCAATACCAAATTTCATCATGATACGTCCAACGGTTTCCGGGTTTTAATATGCGGACGGACGGAAACGACCTCGCCTGTATGCGTTCACTTCCTGCAAAGAACGCATTAATATGAAGAAGTAGAAGAATTATTGGCCTGTGATGTGAATAGTGCAAAAGAACCAAAGTAAGCCGAAGATGAAGAGCAGCAAAGACCTGAATTGACAGATATCCTAAAAGCAGCCGAGTTTCTCAAAGAGAAGATTGTACAGGAAGAACTTGACTTTCAAAGAGTTATGAAAATTAAGAGTTCTGTTGACGATATTTCTGTGTGTACATTTTTAAAAGTGTGAATAGCAAAGGCAAATCCAACTTAAAAATTTCACCAGAACATCAATTTCAGCCATTACCCAATCCCTTCTCATCCCCTACCAGCAGCTCTACCAATTTAAAAAAATAAACCTTCGCCTAAGTTACCTTTTCAATCATTTTTGTCAAGTTCCTGTCATCTTACATTTTAGACTTTGTTTTGCAGCACTTTTTAGTTGATTTTTAGCTATGATATTATTTCACGTTTTCATAACTTATTTTTGGAATTTTTTGCTTGTTTCGTTCTGTTATCTAAGTGACATCAAAATTTGCATTACATAGCGCAATTTATAAGTTTTTTGAAACATAACCCCATTTTTGCTTATAAACCGATACCCCGCGGACCGCGGAATCAACGTGCGCGGTCTTTGTCCAGAACGTATCCTCCGCGTTGGGCGTGGGTTACCCGTATATATATTTTTACCGATCTTATCATCAAAAGGGAAAGTTACTTTTTAGAGCAATTTCCTTTCCATCGTGAGCGCCTTGTGGTTTTGTGCTGTGCGTCTGTCCGTACCCATGTCCGTTCCTGGCTTCTAACGAACGGATTTTCATGAATTTTGGCATTTAGGACTTACGGCCAAAAACAATACGAAAAGACACATATGGTTGAATAACCCAATCAGGGGTACCACTTGACCGAAAACAAAAAACTTTTCCTCGTACCTCGAACATATCAGTAATATCGCAAAAGTCGTCAAATGAAATATTTTTGTTTTATACGTTTTTTTGCACATATAGGAGTAGCCGCCGTTTCCAAGAAAATCAAACAAGAAAATCGTAATTCGCTTTGAACTTAGAAAAATTCATGCATGGATACGTACATGGATGTATCCAGATATTATTCAGGGAGAAATGGAGATATTGAACTTCACGACCTTTTGTTTAAAAAAAAAGGATCAAGAGGAACGTCTGAAACGAGTTTTACCTTTTATAAAATAGATATTGAATTTGAACACTATTTTACGAACAATCCCATTTGAATAGATTAATATAAAGTAGATCGACCGGCAAAAAGCACTCATCCAACATTGCAAATGGTAAGAATCCAGTGCATAAGTAAGCAATGAAGAAAAATCAAAGGTAACACGCCACATTTGGGATAATATAAGCCCAAAAATGCATCGTGTTACCATAGTAACCTTTCGAGTTCTTCATCGGTTTACGAGCTTGATAGTTTGAGATTTTATTTTTAAGATAAGAAGCTAAACTTCAATAGTTTATGCACTCCAACAGTAATAGTTATAGGTACTCCATCTTCAGTTTTAGGTCTTTTTTCAAATAATTCAAGTTCGAACTCTTATGATTTCTTTCAGACATCTCTTCCTGAAAAATAAGAGCCAATTTAAAAAATTCGAAATTTCTAGTTCTTCTTTATAGAAAGATCCCATAATGTAAATAAAAACGAATGTTGTAAATTGCCACTAGACACAAATTCATTCCGACCGGTTTCGACTGTTACAGTATCATCAGGTGACGATGATTTCACCTTCGATCATCTTCTCCCAAGAAGGTATTCCTACTCCTGAACCCCCAGTGCTGAGCCATTCCCTCTCCTCAAGTCCGATTAGTTATTTCAAGATGAACAATCTGGTAATACAGAAAGTGAACAAAGGGAACTGTGTGGTGATTTTAGACAAAGTGTTTTATATGAATAAATGTTTAGATTTCATCACCAACTACCATATTTCTCTTCTCAAAAAAAATCCCGTTTCCAATCAGCCATCAAAAAAGCTCTTTCTTCTGTCACCTTGCTCCTCAATGCCAAGGAGAAGATTCAGGTCCTCGTCATGAATCCCCTCCTCCCGAGACTTTATGGTTTACCAAAACTCCACAAACCTAATTTCCCGATCAGACCTGTTGTTTCTAGTGTTTCCGCTCCAGCTCATAAACTTCCCCATAAACTTAACACCCTTTTCCATCATTTCTCCAACTTCTCAGCGAAATACGCTATCAAAAATTCCGTTGAACTTGAAAAAGTATTAAATTTAAATTCTTTCCCTAATAATACTAGTCTCTTTTGATGTCTATAATCACTTCACTTCTGTCCCCACCGGTGAGGTGAGTCTCGCTAAGGATATTTTAATCAATAAAAGAATTGATTGCACCATTGCTGAATTATTTTTCTTATTGAAAGTTTGTGGGAATCAAAATTATTTTCTTTTCGATGGCAAAGTTTTTAGACAAACCGAAAACCTTGTTATGGGGCCCTTCCCCTCTCGCCCCTCTTAGCGGACATATTTATGAATCATTTGGAAGAAAGTCTTTTTAGTTCTGAATTTGCATTGCTTAATAATTTACAAAGCTGATACAGATATGTGGATGATATTTCATGTTTCTGGTCGGGAACTGATCGCCAATTAACTTCATTCTTATCTCATCTAAATTCTCTACATAATGCCACCAATTTTACAATTTAAACCAGTGCTGGAAAACGGTAAACGTAACGTAACGAAATGACGGAATTATTTTGGATTAACGTAACGAAAAAAGTCAAAGAAAATTTTCAAATAGCTGAAACAGAAAACGTAATAAAAACGAAAAAATAAATTTCGTTATTTCGTTAACAAACGGTAAAGGGTTATGTTCTAGTGAAAATGATCCCAGGCGAAGTGTCATGAACAAAAGAAAGTGGCCTATATGCATACCGCGATCAAAAGAACATTTTGAATGTACGGTGGGTGTAGCCTAATCCCTCACTCCACTTAGAACCACACTCCCCTCTCGCCATTACTTATCGCATAGGCTATCGCTGTCTAGGTCCTTTTCTAAGTACACTGCTGCCATTTAATCGCTAACCTTCGTCAGGGCAGAAACTGTAAATAGCGAGACCTGACAACATAAGAAGGAGAAGGATGAGCTAGTAGTGAGGTATTGGTAAGTCACCTTTCATCCTAAAATTTTTAACTGGCCAGCTATTCACTTCACTTCCTCTCAGATACCCATTAAACATAGGCCAGAGGGAATCTGCAGGGCATAAAAAAGAGTATATAGGTATTGGTAAGTTACATTTACACCTAAAATTTTTAACTGACCAGCTACTCACTAATCTACCTCTCAGATACCGATTGAGCTTAGGCCAGAGGGAACCTGCAGGTCGAAAAAAATTAATATATATATATTGGGAAGTCACCTTTCACCTTAAAATATTTAACTGACCAGCTATTCACTTCACTACCTCTCAGATACCCACTAAGCACAGACCAGAGGGAATCTGCAGGGCATAAAAAAGAGCATAAGGTAGAGGAGGGTAAGAGTACGCAGCATTTTTTTCAGCCATTGTCAACACTGCGAGTGAGTCTTCATACCTGGATCATGAGGTATTAGTGGAGTCGTGGATTGGAAAAGCTAGTTTGTGCCTCAGTGATTTTTCGTGATTTTGACAGGTAAGAAACACTTTTTGGTACTTTCATTGTAATATTCTGACTTTGGAAGTTAAGACCTCCAGTTTCTGCGAAGGACTTTAATGAAATTACTTCTATATCGATGCAAACTACTATTATTCGAGCATGAAATATCACTGTCGTGGTTGTGAAGTGAGTCAAGTGCTGTCGTCTAGCGTGAGAAATGTTAAACGTTCTCAGTGGAGGGTAAGAGTACGCACCCAATTGAGGTGTGCGTACTCTTACCCACCCTACGAAAACTGCACTATGTATAATTAATATCGTAATTATAGTCAGTTTTTCCATATTATTATACTTCTTCGAACAATGCAGCTTAGGCAGGGCCATGGGTTTTAACAAAGTTCAAGTGAAACTATTTTTCGACAATCTAAGGAATTGTTTTGAAAAATACAAGTTTCCTCCCTATAGAATGTTTAATATGGATGAAACAGGAGTATCCACTGCTATAGATAAGATACCCAAAGTTTATGCCAAAATTGGGAAAAAGTCAGTCCGAAAAATTAAGTCAGCAGAGAGAGGTCAAATAATTACAGCGGTTCTTTGTGTTAGCCCAACAGGGAATTTCATCCCACCTGCTTTAATTTTTCCTCGCAAACGGAATAAACCGGAACTTTTTAATAATGCCTCAACTGGAACCCTTGGTATGATTGCTGAGTCTGGTTACATGAATTCCGATCTTTTATTGGATTGGCTGCAGCATTTTGTTCGACATGTGAAACCTTCTGAGGATGATCCTGTCCTAATTCTTGACAATCATTTGTCCCATTGCTCCCTCTCTGCTGTAGAGTTTTACAGAAAAAATTACATTGTTCTCTTGTCATTACCGCCTCATGCAAGTCCCATGTTGCAGCCATTAGACAAAGTAGTTTTTGGGCCCTTTAAAAAATTCTACGCAGAAGAAGTTGATAAATGGATGTGTTCTCACCCAACAATGGCCATTACTCAGATGGAAGTTTCTGGTCTATTCAATGCTGCGTTTAAAAGAGTAGCAACAGCTGCAAAGGCTGAGAAATTTTTCTCTGAAACCGGTATCTATCCGTTTAACCCCGATGTTTTCTCAGATGAAGATTTTTTGGCTTCAGAACCCACTCATGTTGAAATACCAATTTGTGACGATGATGAACAATCACAAGGCGTAGAAAGACACGAGGAACACGTAGAGATGGAAGATGGGGAAAACGGAGAACTATCAGTAGAAATGACAGATACGGAAATGGATGTAGCTCAACAAGAAGGTAGATCTTCTAGTGATAAAATACCAATTTCTTCTATTTACCCTTTGCCAAAATGCCAGAGACAAAAAAAGACAATTAGAAGGGGGCAGAAATCAGAAATTTTGTCTTCATCTCCCTACAGGAACGCACAATTGAAGGAAAAAATTAAAAAGGATGAAGCCCGGCGTAAGAAACTAGAAAGGGCGAGAGAAAGAGCAGAAAAAAGACAAAAAAGATTGGGAAAAAAATGCAAAGACAAGGAAACCAAAACCTTCCGTCAAGCGGAACCTTCAGTTAGAGTTCTCGCAATCTAGCGATAACCCGACCACTTCTGAAGTGACAATTTGCCGAGGATGTGATGAATCGTTTGACCATGATGACTGGGTCAAATGTGGAGAATGCGGTACCTGGTGGCATGAACTTTGTACATCCTATGAAGGAAATGGAGAATTTATTTGTGACTATTGTTAAAAATAGGTTTTTCTGCATGTTGGCGAGTATTTTTTAACTGTGCCAAACACTATGTACTGCCTGAAATATCAAAATTGCATTTTCTTTTGGTGTATATCTACTTCTTGTGTTAAAAATAAATTAAAAGTAAAAATGTAATAGATGCGTACTCTTACCCGCATAGGGCGCCTAAGAGTACGCATTTGCAAAGCTTGAAAGAAATGCACGTTGCATTGCATTAATTATTCCTTTTACCCTAAATGGTTCTTAGATAATATGTCTTTCCTTCTGCAGCATTAGTATTTGAAAATCCATAATAGAAAAAAATTTACGACCCAAAAGATACTAAGTGCGTACATTTCAACCTAAAATTTTTAACTAACCAGCTATTCACTAATCTACCTCTCAGATACAGATTGGGCTTAGGCCAGAGGGAACCTGCAGGTCGTAAAAAGATTAGTATAATGGGAAGTCACCTTTCACCCTAAAATATTTAACTGACCAGCTATTCCCTTTACTACCTCTCAGATACCCATTGAGCATAGGCCAGAGGGAATCGGCAGGTGATAAAAATAATTAGTATATACCGTAAATACCCTCGTATAATGCGCAATTTTTTTCGAAATACTTGAGTTAAAAATTAGGATGCGTGTTATACGAGGGTACATAATCTTCCTATTTTCATTTGACCGCATATTTGCACAATTTCGGCACAGTAGTTACTGCCTGGGTATCCTCATAATTGGTGATGTTTACGAAAAGTAAGATAGATAATAGTAAAAATTTATTAAATAATTCTATAAACATACATTAAATAGATATGAAAAGAATGAATTCAGCATTTATTCATTTTAAAAGCCAAGAAATACTTCGTCACTGGAACATTCTTATTCGATGTTGTTATCGGAATCGGCATCTTACGCATGACGTCACCCTACACCGGCGCCCAGCCTGGTGGTGAGGTACTGGTACTACTTACAATTAGAAACAATGGCAGCTGATGCCTTTGAGTATGCTGGGAGTTGATACTTCTTGTAGAACTAAATAAAGTTGTCGTTCCCTACCTTTCTCTCAGCACTCATACGTGATTTATTCTTGATTCTTAGAGTCCGTAGTTAATTATGGTTATATGCTATCGTGTTTACGTGCTCACGAGTGTTCTAATAAGTTTAAAACTGAAGGTTGGGCGAACCCGTCCACCTCAGGCGTGACTAAAAAACTTCGACATAGGATTATCGTCAATCCTTCAAATTATTAGCTCAAATAATGTTATATGCCATACTATGAAATTAATATAATTGGATTATTGTGTATATCCTAATACCACCTTGTATGTAAACATAGAGTATGTAATGATTGAGTTGATTGAAGTTCTTCTGGAACGTTATTCGAAAATTTCATTTCGCACTTTCATTGTTACCAATACATAATACCAATAATTGGATCATTGCCTTAGAACGCGTTACACCATCTACTTTACTCTGGAATGGTAACGTTAAAAAAAAACCACACTATACGCAGGTTAGGTTAGTTAGGTAAGTATTTTGGCATATAATTCATTTATTAATATTTAGAAATGCCCGAGTGTGAAATACGCGAGATCGGCAAGAAGATGTATATTTTTAAATGATAAAACCAGGTTCCCATTTCCGTCTCAAATCGTCGATTCGATGTTTGGTTGAAGCTGGTTGGGAATCCTAAGCTCCTGTCAATGGACCGAATGGCCATCTATAACACCAGAAGACTTTGCCTGACGCATTTCTCTCGAGAGAATTTTATTAAAGGCACTATGAAACTATGTACTTTTATTATATCAATAATGTTTGGAATGTATTATTTTTGCTTATGATGTGCTCCTAAAGAAGCTCTTATGTGATATCCATTCTTGTTTATACTATGCCGACATTGTCCTATATTTGTTTCTACAGATCAATGGGCCAATAATATTGTTATTTTGTAAATTGATTTGCCTTCATTTTTTTCGCAATAAACGTGTAAAAAAATGTTCTTTTTTCTTTAGAAGCGTATACCAATTCCCACACATACATTTGATGGGTAAATTGTTTTCAGAACTGAAGAAAATTGGAGTATCATTCCGTCAAATTTATGGAATAATTAAACTTTTTGGTTTATGGAAAACCCGCTGCCCTACGAAAAGCGGCAATTGGATCGGGGAGGAAAGGGGAGGGAGCAGGGGGAGGAAAGGAGAGGGAGCAGGAGGGGGGAAGAGGAGACTGCTTACGTAGCTCGTTGCCTGGCAACGTCTTCGACCAATAGGAAGGGATGGGCATGGGAAGGGTTTCCAAAACGCACTGAGGTGGCGGAGGGGTCACGTTTAGACGGTCCTCGTTTTCTAACATTGTGTGTCGCGACCCTGCCTAATTGGTACCTGCGAAAAATTTGAATTGACCAATCGTCTCTCTGTATCCGAAAGAGATATAAGATAACGTAATTCAGCATTCTTCGTCGTGCTTGCTTACAACAAAATGTCGCAGGAAGTAAAAATCCGAAATTTCAACAATTTTTAAAAAACCCGCCAGGACAGAAATTTTTGACAAAAAATCCGGACAAATCCGGGTAAAAGTGGTCGGATGGTAACCTTGCATTATGTCAACCATTTCCATAAATTATCCTAATCTAGACAACATAACCAATGACGATATTTTGATAATTACTGGCATTTGTAAGCTTGTGATACCATTTAAGGATGTTACTGTAGAAGTAAGCAGTGAAAAAGAAATTACCTACAGCATCAAAAATAATATTGCTCAGCCAGGCACTGAAGAAGTGCTGTACGAAGTTTTTTAACAAAACCACCATTTCATAAAAAGTACAGAGACTGAGAAACAACATACTGGAGGCACCCAACAAAAGATTTAGATCCATAGAGGAGAACAAATTATTTGCCAAAGCAACTTTTTTGGACCCTAGATTCAAGCGGTATGGCTTCAATGAAGATGATAATTTTAAAAGAGTCAAGCAGTCGTTCATATCTCAAGCCAGCGGAGCATCTCCCACTGATGAGGCATCTCCTATCGCTGTAACAGCTGTGATGATGGCTATGGGCAATGTTTCAAGTGTCTGGGAAGAGTTTGACTTAAATGTGTCCAATTTGTTGAGGAACCCTAGCCCTGCAGCTGCAGGTATAATAGAAGTGAATAAATATTTGGAGGAGCCATTACTGCCTAGGAATGGTGATCCGTTATCTTGGTGACAGGAGCGGAAATACGTTAATCCCAGGCTTTTTGAAATAGCAAAAAGAAGACTGTAGTATCGGGACCTCGATACCTTGTGAAAGGATTTTTTCCTAAGGCAGGGCAAACTATTACTCAAGAAATTTGTTGAAGGTCAAATTAACAATGAAGACTTTAAAAACATGCTTGCACATCAAAAGTGGGCCAAATATTTTAGTAATTCCAAAAATATTGAATGCCATTCAGAATTGTTGAAAATTACCCAGTTTTTCATCGCAATTCCACCTCACAATGCAAATGTAGAAAGAGCATTTTCACTAATGCAAAGTCAGAGGACAAAAGAAAGGAATAGGTTTAATGTTAAGTCTGTGAAAGGTATTCTGTTTATGCAGTACAATTTCAAACATATGTCATGCACTGATACATGCTTGAGAGGCAATCCAGAGATAATGAAAGAAATTATTTCACAAGACAAATATGAATGGGCTAATCCAAAACATTAGTAAATATTGTTTACATTGTACTTTTTTATTGTTTGCATTAATAAATTTGTCCTCTTTCTTAAATTCAGGATGACCCTTTTGTCCTCTTTTTTTCACCAAAAAAAAACGGAAATGTCCTCCTTTTCTGTGTACAGAAGATGGTAACCTTACATAATGGAATCCTTAACCTCTAAGACTTGGCTTAACATGTCGTAAGTTGAGTTCCAGTGGGTCACTACAGCCTGTTTTAATTTTAATGGCTCTTCTCCCAATTGCACCTGCATAGCCCTTAGTTTGCCGTAAGACTGAGGGCTTCTTTTGAAAAATTCTACTCAAGACATTACCTTATTTTGGAGCTCTTTTATTTCCTGAAGCCCATACTGCACTACAAGGTTTAAATTATGGGCGAAGCAAGGGACATGCCTCCAGCCAGTTAGCCTTATGGCAGCTACGATATTTGCAGCATTGCTGCTCACAACAGCAACGATTTTGCTGTCAATGCTCCACTCCTGAGCGACTCTTCATAACTCATCGGCCAGATTTTCTGCAGTGTTTTTCTTCATTTTTGAAGCAGTCAAGAAGGCTAGATTTTAGCTGTATTTCGCTACTAATGTAGTGAGCCGTAATTGAAATGTAGCTTTCGTTTGCAACCAAGATCCAACCATCGATGGTAATTGCAAATGCTGAAGCATTTGCCAATGAATTACTCCTTTTTCTTTTGTCAAATTATACAGTTGAGGAATTCAAGCAGTTGAAATTGTTTTTCAGCATGGCAACTGGTAAGAGTTATTTAATTTGGAAATAAATGTTTTGAAGTGAGGGCTTTCGATAATTTGAAAAGAAAGATAATTTTTCACTATTGTTTCCACTAGACTAAAGTTTAGGTCATGATTTTTTTCCCCTGTTAATGGCTTATGTAAAAAGTGACTGATTGTGCTCTGCTTACTAATGACTTCTGGAGAATGTATTGGGGGAGGTATTTGGGCTTGTTGATTTTCAGTAGCACTATAGAAACACTACTGCAAGCTTGGACAATGGCTATTTCTTGTGGATGATTCTCTTCATTATCAGTGAAGACGGTGGAGGCTGATGGCATTGAACTTCTAGCTGAAGTTAATATCACAGTCAGATGCATTAGGCGCAAGTGGCGGATTAAGTTGCATGTAGTACCACCTTTAATTGATAGGGTTTTAGAGCAAAAATTGCATTTTTGGGACCCTGTTCGGTAAAATATGTCCAAATCGGACTTGTTTTACAAGATCTAGGTCTTGACTGCTTCAACATGGCTAATTTTTTATACAAAAATCTAAACTACTTCTGATGTATACAGAAGACACTTAATACAAGTGAATAAGGCTCACAAACGATGCAATTTCGAACACAAAACTAATGCATACACACCTCAAACCAAAGGGACATTATAGCGACTGTACTTCAGCAGAGGAGTCTAGAGCCAGCATGGGCCTCGGAGGAAAGTCCCCCTCAGTAGACAGAAAATCCCCTGGTGAAAAAAAGGCTACCTACATCTCAGAATGATTTTTTCTGAGCAATACGCAATACCACTCGGTCCATCTATTATAAAGTCTAAATGAGATTCCCAAGTGTTTCATATCTTCCTTCGCGCTCCTGTTTACTTATAGGAAGCAGTTGGACCCCTAATTTCTAGAATAAATGTTTTTGAGAAATCGATAATGATTTTCCCATGTTTCCCCTATTACGCATTAACCTGTAAATATGTATATACACATAAATATTAACCCCTTCACTGCATTAATTGATTTCATGTGACATTACAAAAAGTGTCAAATATCCACAAAAAATTGTTATTAATTTGACACTTTAAAGTACTTTTTTAATATGTATAAAAAGGGATTGTAGTTTCTAGATCTACAGTTATTTTTATTTCAAAACCATGTTAGATAGTAAAATATTAGTATTTATCAAATAAAATATGGAAAATAAGACAAAGTAATCTTTAATAAATGAGTTAAATTATGAGTAATTCTCAATGCTTTAATTTCCAATTTTATTACAGATATAAATAAATTAATATTAAAAACAATATCTAAGATTTAAACAAATTTTCTTCATAAAAATAATCACACGCTACAGCAATATTGACAACTCTTCATAAAAATTGAAAATCCTTATTTTTTCATGTCTTTTCTTTTTAAATCAAACATTATAGTGTGTATTATTGTAAATAAATTCAATATTAATGGTAAATTACATTGATAAAAATGGTAAAATAAAACAAATTCGTTACTCTGATAAAACATACCTACAATATATGGAAATTCTAAACAAAAATATTTACAAAACATCCATTCCTAAATTTCCTTGGCTGTACATTGCCAGTATTTTTTAAACTTTGACTTGGTATGGTACTCTTCAAAGCACGGGTCAACAAACATTGCTGGATTTCCGGGACACATTGGACGATAGTACGTCATTTGCTTTCGTTTACACATACCTTTTCCCTTTTTTGCACATTTTGCAGTTAGACTGATTTTTTTATCTTTGAATTACCTTGGAAAATGGTGCTCTGTTAATCTAATCTCATTTGGTACAGACAACCTGCAACCCCTTTTAGCTTGCACCTTTCAGGAAAATCCATCTAATAAGCCGTCAATGACTTTTTCCCTGAATTTCCTCTTACTTATTTTGTTTTTAGGGTTTTGTATATTATAACACAGGAAACCATTTACTAGTGCTACCTCAATAAGAAAATGCCAGATAGTATGATAACACTTCTTGCTCTTTCTATCAAAAGGATATGAAGCACAAAGTTGGTCAAACTTGTCGACCGCACCCATAAATTTATTGTACAAAAATTGGATGTTTGGTTTCTGTACACTTCTGTTTCTCTTTTTTGATCTTATTTGCACTTCACTTACTCCAGCATTGCCAACTGTTGACAGCATATTTACCCTGCCTGGTGCAGGCAAGCATTGATTTATCATGGATTTCCCATATCACTGGAAGGTCTTCATGCTTCATTTTGCAATACCTCTCCTATTACTATGCACTGTACCACATGCATCAATTTTCCTTAATATGAGACTCTCATAAAGCTCTACACTTGAATAAAAATTATCTGTATTAACTACATGTCCCTTATTCTCAAATCCATTCAGTAAAGAGGAGACAATCCTATTTCCCAACCCAACCTTACTGATTTGTGATGTGTCTTTGCCTGTACATATATCAAATCTCAAAAGAAATCCCATTCTAGAATCACATAAAGACCAAACCTTTACTCCCCACTTTGAATTTGGTTTGCTGGGAAGATAGTTTAAAAAATAGTCGTACCTTGAATTTTAACATTGATTCATCAACACACAATTCCTTATTACTATTATAGGCAGAAATATATGTACCAGGGGCGTATATTCAGGGTGTGCTAGGTGTGCGGTGCACACCCACGGATTCGCAGTGTCACAGATATTATATTTTTGCATTTATTCCCGTTAAAGACTCCCCTAATTGTTTTCTGGCTTCGCGTGATTCCTAAAATCAAATCCAATATACAATGTTTCATGAAGAGGAGAAGTTTCGGCGCGTAAACATTGTATCACATTCACGTTAATAGCCCGGGTGTGCGGTAAGTAATACGAGCAGCTTTGAGCCCTTTAAACATACGTACAGATGGCGCAGCGGGTCAAATTCTTAGTCACCTTGTGGATTTAAACCGTCCAGAAGGCGTGGCAGGGTGTGCGCTGAGACAACAGCACCCAGAAGTAGTTAGCGGTTGTGATTGGCTATTGTGTGAAGCAATCCAATTCAACGTTGTTACTTGTCATGAGATGCTGTTTTTGTTTTCTGAGTTTCGTCTGTTTTGCGTGCGTGGGGTAAAGTGTGAACCGACGTGTTTATGACACCGATTTAGACAAGTTTTTAACATATATTTATAATTTTTTAGATATAATTTATAACTTTTTGCCCATATTTACAATGGTAAACAGTGTTGACGATGTACTGAATGCCCCGTTTTCTGCCAGAGCTTTTGCAGATTGTATGAACATAGTCGAAGAAGGTAAGCCTCGTCCTCCTCTTCCAAATTTACTGTGCAAGCACAAAGATGCAAAAACTTAGTACATGAGACATTTCTCTGTTTCACAATACGATTCAGTAGAATGGTTAACTGGATGTGAAGTGCTGTCAAGACTTTTTTGTTGGACTTGTTTATTATTCTCCAAAGAGAAAGGTGTTTGGAATAAGCACGGGTATTCCGATCTTAATCATTAGGCTGCAGCAATGCAAAAACAATAGCACTCCCAGCCACATGTTCAGTCATTTTTAAATCTTAAGATGTTTGGAAAACAAAGAATTGACATTCTCATTGACAGACAAAGAAAAATTGAAATTAGTCGTCATAATGAACAAGTAAAGAAAAATAGAGACGTTTTAAAAAGATTAATTGATGCTGTATGTTATTTGGCTAAGCAAGAGCTTCCTTTGAGAGGTCATGATGAGTCTGAAGATTCAGCCAACCGAAGGAATTATATAGAATTTTTAAATGTGCTCCGTGAGTATGATCCTCTTTTAGACTGTCATTTAAAGTCATTGACTGAATTTCGAGGAACTTCTCCCACAGTACAAAATGATATCATTAATGCTATATCTGATGTGTTTAAAGATGCTATAAAGAAAGAAATTTCTTCCGCTACATTTGTGGCCATTCTTCTGGATGAAACTTCTGATGTCATGTCGAAATCGCAGCTATCAACTGTTTTTCGTTTTGTCCATAATGGGCAAACACACAAAAGGTTTATCGGATTTACAGACGTAAGTGATGATAGAACGTCTAGTGGTCTTTTTAAACATGTTGTAAACAGAGTTGAGGAATTTAATATTAAGGACAAGTTGGTCGGTCAAACTTATGATGGTGCCTGTGTAATGAGTGGACATATTAATGGGTTGCAGAGTAAAGTTATCGAGGCCTATCCTTTAGCAATATTTACGCATTGCTACGCTCACGTTTTGAACTTAGTTCTGAAGCAAAGCCTCTCGAATATCAAGGAATGTAGATTGTTTTTCCAAACTATCAGTGGATTGGCAGCATATTTTTCTAAATCATCGAAAAGAGTAAATGCTTTGCAAGATTTTGTTGCTAAAAAATTACCCTCCATCGCACCAACCAGATGGAACTTTACTTCCCGTTTATCAAACACAGTAAAACGCCACAGAAGTCAACTTATTGAATTTTTTTAACACATTGTGGAGAATTCTGGGGAATGGGACGTGGATGCTGTAATCAAAGCTCGTGGTTTTTTGTATTTCTTGCAAGATTTTCAAACAATTTTTCTGTTAGAAATTTTTTCTGTTCTGTTTGGCTATACTGATGTTTTGAATAATATATTGCAAACATCATCCTATGACATATTGTACTGTTGTAAAAAGGTGCATGATACTATGAAACAGCTTAGGAATGACAAGGAACATGGATTTGATGATATTTGGGTTTCTGCAAAGGAAAAGCATACGGTTGAGGAGTCGAAGCCTAAAAGACGAAAAGGATCTATAGAAGAGGAGAAGAGCGCGTGCCTTCGATTATACCAGAGAATAGTCGACTGCATGTGCCTGGAGATGGAAGAAAGATACTCTTCACTTTCGAAACTTGAGTTTTTTCAACTCCTTTGTAGCGAAAGATATGATCAGTATGCGAAAACTTTTCCTGATGGTATTCTAGAAAAATTAAAGGATTTCTACGGACCAGTTTTTGACTACGTTCGCCTAAAAAATGAACTAAAAGTGCTCTTTTCTTCTGATGAATTTGCGAGGAAACCAGTGCATCACCTATTAAAATTCATGCAAGAAAATCAGCTTCAGGTTGCATTCAAGGAAATTTATAAACGAAGCGTTAACCCTTTTCACATAAACGGCGCGCGTGATGCATAATTATATCAGTTACTGAATTAAAGTATTCAAAATTATTCTACGATTAATTGCATTAGACCAAATAAGAAGAGCGCTGCTGCGCTATGCTCTCTTAAAACTTTCACACGTCGATAAAAATGCAATCGTACGCTCAAATTAACACGTGAATTTTGTAGCGCGGGTTGCATAACCCCCTCCCCAATAAAAGCACACCCAACCTAAATGGGCACGCGACGCCACTGATATGTACCCTTTACTAAATCTAATACATGTTTGATTTTGCAAAGTCGATCATCCTTTGAAGATTCATCCTCATTGTTGGAAAAATGCAGGAAGGATCTAATGATTTGATATTGATCCCTTCTAAATATAATAGAAAATCCAGGAGTTTGGGTTAACCAATATGTATCCTGAAAGTAGGACTCTAATGTTGGTTTGTGTACCAACCCCATGCCAATTTCAATAGCTATGAAAGCCTTAATAATCTTGCTATCAACATCCTGCCAGTTGTTATATCTAGATCTAGGTGAAAGTTACTCTACTCGAGATAGAATACCTTGAGCATACCCATTCGTTTCCTTAGTAACAAGTTCAAAAACAGACACCAGAAAGAATTTCGTGAAACATTGATAAGACTCTAAATCTTTAAAACCAACAACACTATGTTCTCCACTAAATTCCGGAATGCAGTCTAAATCAACTAAAGTAGAATCTCTCACGTTCTCAATCTTACGCCATTTACATGTGGAGACAGGCATAGATGGGCTTGTAGACAGAAGTGACTCGGGTGTTCCCTCATTGTCCTCTACATCATAATCAGAATCATCTTCCTCATATTCACTTTCACTATCTTCTTGCAAAACACCTTCAATTTCTTCCTCTGTTATAGGTTTCTTCCTCTTCACACCACCCATAACTTGGAAAAATGAGAACATTCTTTAAAATATTACGTATAAGTGCTATGTAGAAAATATATTTGTAGTCTTGGACATATTTTTATGTAATAGGATATATTACTATCGCAAATTAGTATAATATAATGAAACAATATTAACTCACCTAATAAGCAGCAGTATATACTAAAAATCCAAAGATTAAATACCAATTGGCCAAAAATTTTGAGCGTATTACGTAAAGCATTTGATGAGCCTGTTGCAGCATGGTCAAACACATGGTCAGACAAGTGATACATGTTTTGTGCCATTTCGCACAGATGGCAGCACCCACAAATATTTGGCAGTCATTTTAAGATAGTATGGATATTACCGCACTCCGCAGTAGAGGGAAAAGTTTTTTGAAGGCCGTGGGATAAATCCGTATGTTGCAGTCTGCGGGTATAAATGCTCATTCGGATATATCCGAATGTCGCAGCAAAAGGGTTAAAAAGGCCTAGGGACAATAGTGTTTAGGGCAATAGTTCCCAACCTTTTTGTAAGCACAGCACCATTTCAAAGATGAACAGAATTTCACAGCACACCAGCTTTTAAACTAGGCTTTGACATTTTTACCTCATTGCCATGGTATTTAGCATTTTTTATCATTGAAAACTAAATTTTACTCTAATTCAGCTTGGATTCGAATTGTGTCTTTAAAAATATAAAGCTGATTCTTTCAGCTAGATACATGTTTTATTCCAAGATTGTATCTTTATATTCATCATCATTATGCTTCTGTCCGAAGACAGCTTTTAACTGAATCGCTCCCTCCATTTCTCTCTCTCCCTAGAAGCCTCTTTTATACCTCTATAAGTATTATATCCCTGCTTTATATTATCTAATATTCCTATTCTTTTTCTCCCTCTTCCTCTTCTTCCACTAATTTTTCCTTCTAAGATCGTCCTTTGTAAACACTGTCTTCTCAATATATGCCCTATCCAATTTGCTTTTCTTTTCCTCATTGTTTTTATTAGCATCCTTTCTTCTCCCACCATTTCTAATACTTCTTCGTTTCTCTTCCTCTCTGTCCATTTCACTTTCATCATTCTTCTCCATACCCATATCTCAAAACTTTCTAAATATTTTTCCTCCTTCCTCCTTACTGTCCACGTCTCTGCACCATAAAGAGCTATGCTCCATATGTAGCAATTTGCTAATTTCTTCCTTGTTTCTAAATTTATTTTCTTGCTTGTGAGAAGCTCCTTCTTCTTGTTAAATGCTGCTTTTGCCATTGCAATCCTACTTCTGATGTCCTGTGTACTACTTCCATCCTGCGCTAAAATACTGCCGAGATATTTGAAACTACTTACTTGTTCCAATTTTTGGCCATTTACCATTATATTTAATTCTTTATGTTCCTTTGAAACCACCATGACTTTCGTTTTTTCTGTATTGATCTTCATTCCATATTGTTGGCCAACCTCACTTAGTCTGTCTGTCATCCTCTGAAGCTCTTTCTCGCCTTCTGCTATTAAGCCCTGATCATCTGCGTATTTAATGGTGGTAATACTTTCACCTCCTATCTTAAATCCTTTCTCTTCCATCAACGCTTCTTCTGTTATTGTTTCTGCATAAATATTAAATATCGCTGGTGAAATAGGACAACCCTGCCTCACTCCCCTCCCTATAGAAGTACTTTCTGTTTCTTCTCCTTCAACCCTGACTCTTTTGATTAAAGTAAAGGTTTTTAAGCAGTCTTTTATCTTTCCAATCTATTCCTATTTTGTTTATAATACCCAGCATTTTATCCCATTTCACTCGGTCAAAAGCTTTCTCCCAATCTACAAAACAAAAATACATATCTTTATTGACGTCTATCGCTCTTTCTACCATCATCCTCATACATCCTATAGCATCTCTAGTCCCCCTTCCTCTTCTGAAACCAAACTGATTATCTTGCAGCTCCTTTTCTATTTTACATTCAATTCTTTTGGTTATTATTCTGGTTAGAACTTTAGCTGTATGAGAAATTAAACTAATAGTTCTGTAATCCTTACAACTTTTTGCATTGTTCTTTTTCTCCAGTGGTACCATCACAACATCTAAAAAATCTTCAGGTCATATGCCATTATCATATACTTGGTTAAAAAATTTTGTGAGTTGCTTAACTGCTTTAGACCCCAAAACCTTAAGAACGTCCACGGGTATATCATCACTCCCAACAGCCTTCCTTCTTTTCATGTCATCAATTGCTCTTTTAACTTCAGACTCGAGAATACTTGGTCCTAGCTGATCTTCTTCCACATCCTCTTTTTCATTTAATTCAATATTTCTTGGCTTTCCTTCTTTGTCATACAGCACCTCAATGTATTCTTTCCAGACATTCTTTACATTGTCTGGCTCCGATACTATTTTATCACTTTTGTTCATGATTCCTTTACGTCCTATCTTTCTTGCTTTTTTCTTGAATAGTTCCCTTGCTTTGCTATACATGAGGTCTGTTCTACAAATTCTTTCACATTCGACAATCTCCTCACATTTCTCATTTATCCACTGTTCTCTGGCTTTATCTGTTTCCCTTCTTAAAGCATTATTTAACTCCTTGTACTTTCTTTGGCCTTCTTCAGTGTTTATGTTCTTCCACTTTCTCCGCTCTTCCATTTTTTGCAGCATGGCTGCTGTGATCCAGGGTTTTTTGTTTCTTTCACCCATTATCTTTCCTACCTTCTTTTCCATTACACCTTTAATGTTGCTATGGATGTATCTCCACTCCTCATCTACATTCTTCCTATTTTCTTCAGCTCTCTCCCCCAACCTTTCCTCCAGCTCAGTCATAATAGCCTCCTTGTTTTTAAGGAGTTCCTCTAAGTTCCATTTCTTGTTAACTCTTTATGTTTCTCTTAACGCTCTTCAGTCTACATTGTATACTTGCCACCAAAAGGTTGTGGTCAGAATCGATATCTGCCCCTGGTAGTGTTTTCACATTTTTAATGCTATTTCTAAATCTTTCATTGACTAGTATGTAATCTATCTGGTATCGTACTGGTCTCCTGGGCTTCTCCATGTGTAAAGTCTCCGCTGGTGATGCTTAAACCATGTATTAGTTACAATCAATCTATTTCTATGGCAGAATTCCACAAGTTTCTCCCCTCTTTTATTTCTCTTCCCTAGTCCATATTTTCCCACTATGTTATCTTCCTGTCCCTCTCCGACTACACTGTTCCAGTCACCCATTACTAAGGTGGTGATCCTTCCTTTTCCCTCCTCCTCCAATATCTCCATAATCTGTTCATAGATTTCATCTACTTCGTCGTCGCCAGCATTAGTCGTTGGCATATACACTTGAATTATAAGCATTTCCACTGGCTCCATCTGAAGTTTTACGGCTATTAATCTATCATTAACTGTCACTACCTTGCTAATTCTTTCAGCTATCTCTTTTCTCATTATAATCCCCACTCCCCTTTCCTTTTTCTCCCCTCCCGAGTAAATAATCTTAGATTCGTCTGAATTTATCTCGCCTTCTCCTTCCCACCCAACTTCACTATGACCTACATTATTCCTTCTCATTTCCCTTTTTAAGTTCTCTAGTTTACCCCCTGAATTCATAGTCCTAACATTCCATGTGCCTATTCTTAATTTCTCACTACTTGCTTTCTTATTAATGTTAAATTTCCTCTGTGCATCCCCTAGGGTAGTCCCCACCCGGAGATCCGATTGGGGGACTATTTTACCTCCGGAATATTTTACCCCAGAAAGATCCATAGAGGTATTTTCAGCTTTTCAGCCTATCATGGGAAATATAATGAGGTAGTTTCCCCTTGCTTTCCTCATCGCAGTTTCACAGAGTGATTACCCATCTGTAGCTGTTCAGATCCACATGATCACCACCTACAGAGGTACTGTGCAAGCTGCTGCCCTTGCACAGGGGGATGTAAAACCCCCAAGACTGCTTCTTAGTCTGACTCTTCCCCTCAGACCTTTCCGGCTTGGATGGTCCTACCAGGAGAATTATCTCCCGCCGGCATAGCTCTTTGGTTCGTAAGAGTACACAAACCCTCCCACCTCTGTAAGGTTATGCAGTCCTTAGTGAGGGATCTTTATATTAAGTAATTTAAATTTGCATAAGAATAAAAGCATGCATGTCAAGAAATCAATTTTTACATGTTACCCTACGAGGAACAGAAATTATACCCTAGAGTCTAACCCTGGTCTTTTTTTGGAAATTTTATTTTTCCCAATTAATATGTGAATTAAGTTTTCACATAAAGTTTGATCTCTCTAACACTTATGGGAGCTGAGTTATGAAGTGGACAGACAGATTCAGACCAACATTATAAAGTGAGTTGAATGAAAAAAGGTTCCTTCCTAGAAATAAAGCACAAAGGACTAAAGAAATAAAAGAAGTACAATCCTTTACGGCAGTGGTTCTTAACCTGGGGTGCACGCACCCCCAGGGATGCGAGGCACTGTTTCTAGGTGTGCGAGGTGTTCATCTAGAGATTTAAAAAAAAAATTAATTTAAATAGAAACATAAAATATACAACGAAACATTTTGGAGAAATGTCATTTAATTTGTCACAGCCTTTAAATAAATGCAAGTCATTATAAATGAGACGATTATATGTTCATGTCTTTGAAAGAAACATTTGCGTATGAGCGCACAGCTTATACCCTTGAAGGACGCAAAACGTCTGCTATCCCCACCTTGCTGTGAAGCACTCGCCTGCTAGAAATCGGTGTTTCTGCATTAGCGACACTGTTCAAAGATCTTGTAATCACTACAATGTAATGCAAACCATTACAATGTAATAGTTGACGTCGCGAGGTGTTCTGAATCTTCTCAACTTTGCTGAAGTTTACATTGGCAATTTAATTTACTTGTTTCTTCTGCCCTAGTAGAGCTGTATAAAAACACGGTCCTATTATTATATTGATATTTTTATTTGAGGTAATTTATGATGCAATAGTGTATTCTATTCGGTTGAAATTAAGCAAACTTGAAGGTTAGGTTTCAAGTCTTGAAAGCAGCCCGAAGTTCTGAAACACATAGCATTTTCAAGTAATATACTATGCACTTATGACTTCTATTTATAGGTACGGGTATTTTATGCATGGACTTCCATTCTCAAATAGTAACTTGGCTGGCTTAAAACATAACCTTTAATTTTTAAAATTCTGTTAATTTGAAATGAGAAAATATTTTTATTTTTCAGTACCCTCTCAATGTCGAAGAAACACTTTTGGAATTATGATTACATTTGATATGGTTTCACCTGCGTCACAGAAAATTCAAATCAATCTCCAAAAAATTCAAATGAATTGAAGACAATAGCTTCCTGCTTAAGTCTCTAGTTAACAAAAGCTGGGCGAGTCTTGGAGGCGAAATATTCACAACATCTCGCTACACTGACAAATGCAATGAAAACGATACCATATAGTTCCAGCGAATGAGAAAGAGGGATTAGTGTGATGAACCTCACCATATCCAAACTTCGATCAAAAATTTTGCTGACAAACTTATCATCGCTTATGTTCATTAAAATAAATAGACCTCCACTTGTATCGTGGAATGCATTTCCATGCATAAAATCATGGATGGTGCACCATCATTTTGCTGAAGACAAGACATCGCGACACAAAAAATGATGACACTTCTAATATAGAAAAAAAAAGAACTTGGGTAATTATTTTAAGATTTTTCAATGCAATCATTTAAGAAAATAAAGCTATCATTTTTTTATTATTCAATGGTGTATATTTTTCTTATAATAATTTTCCGAACCTGCGTCATGCTCAAAGGTTTTTAATGGCTGACTAGCAAGCCTATCAAGAGTTCAGGACATCATTGTAAATATTAGTGGTTATTGTCCGTTAAAGTAAGCAAACCTTCGCTCAAGTTAAAGAGCAAGATTCAAGGAAAGATGTGCTTTTTGAAATTAAAAGAACAACTAAGTTAAGAAGACATGTGAACATAAGCTCAGTGTACTTATAAAATATTTCCTTGTTATACAATTGAATTTTTTTTTAAATCAACTAAGTAAAATGAAATAAAAATTTTCTTGCAATCTTTGATATTTAATATTGTTTATAGAAAATTACTGTATTTATCCGAATCCAAGACGACCTCAAATCTAAGTCAACCCCCCCCCTCTTCTGGACTATCAAAACAGAAAAAATGTTTTATGATCTAAATAAATATGATTCCTGCAAAAATTAAAAATTCCACAAAACTAGCAAAAATTTTACTGGGTCCCATAATTTTCTTGAATACCATAGGTCTTTATATTACATCAGTCATCATCACCCTCTATGCTCTCTTTGTCACTGTCCTCACACTCTCATTATCTTTATCACTCAGAACTTTGTCTGTAAACTCCCTCAAAACATCATCTTCATATCCATCAATGGCATTGGATAGGCAGCACTTCTTAAATGCACTCACAATTACTTCTGTATTTATCTGTGGCCATGATGCCTTGATCCATTGGCAGAGCATTGAAATAAGTTTCCTACTGGTGTTATATGGTGATCTCCACTCAATAACCACTCAGAATATAAACCTATTAAATTATCATTAAATGGCTTATTAACAGCAACATCAAGAACATTAATTTCATTCCTCCAGGTATTATTACAAGTTCAGTATTCATTGCATTAATTGAATCTTTAACTTCAAGAGTTGTGTCCTTTGAAGGCATCTGATACAAGCATCCCTCTTTTTCTTAATAGCCCTCCTGGTCTTCTATTATAGACAATTTGTAACCAATCTCTCAAAGTTCTTTTGACATCCATCCATTATCATGACAACTGACTATAATTCCTGCAGGCATTGTTTTTGTTTTAGGATAACATATGGTTGTAATTTTAATCCATCTGCTAAAACAGCCAGCATTAATGTAACTCACGTTTTTCTGTTACCTTTTGTTATTATTATTGCAGATTTTGCACCTTTTTCATTGATAGAAAAATTAGATGTAAATTATGGAAATTCCGGTGAATTATGCCATCATTTCTTTTGACATCTGTGAAATGATATTTGCCAATAGACAAGGTAGGTTTAGTTCTTTGCTTTTGGGAATCGTTCACATACTAATTGTTTGTGTAATAATCGTTCACTGAACATCAATGTTCAAAAATAAAATTCAGTAGATCTCTACTTCGTTAAATAACATGTAATTTGTATGTATACGGTGTATATTTCAAACTCACGTATTCAGTATAGGTAGGTATAGTTTGTTCAATCATTTAAAAGGTGTTACAAATCTTTGTTTGAGGAAAAAAATCATTTAAAAAAATATATTAAAAAAATTATACTGTATTAATTTTAATTTATGCTTCATATGTACAAAAAATGTCGATAAATGAGTAAACTTACTTTATACCCAAATCTAAAACGACCCCCGATTTTCGCAAGCTGAAATTCAGAAAAAACCCTCGTCTTGGATTCGGGTAAATACGGTACTTACATAATAGATAGATTGCTATAAATTAGTTATTCAAGATTTTGTGATATTAAAGTAGTAATATATAAAAATGCATTAGATTTTTTTGCATCATTTTGACAGGTCCTAAACTAGTATACATAAAAAATGTAAGTGCCCTGGTACTTTTCTTTTTAAGACTACACCCATTTTTTAGAGTTGAGAATGATCGCTCAGGTTTAGGGGTAGAGACAGGTAAAATACATAGCATTACAATTACACCACCTTTTTGAACTTTGCGAATAATTGGTTCCAGAAAACTGATGTGAAATGAAAATTCGCAAAGTCCAAGTCCTATTTTCCCATAAGATGTCATGTTATTATGAGAGAGTGGTTCCAAGTCAACCTAAAAAATTGACTTTTTAACATAAATAATGCAGTTTAACAGAAAATAAAAGAAAACGTAACCACAAATAAAAACCTAGCATTATAAAGTGAAAAAATTCTTTTAATTACCTTCAAAAAACAATAGCAAATGAAACCCCAGCATAACAAAGCGATTACACTTCTTTCTGCACTTGTACAGTTAACCTTCACTACAATTTCGCACGCGATTTTTTATCGTCTTCTGTTCATTCTAAGAAAATGCTTTAATTTAAATTGTACTACTGAAATGGAATGTTGAGTACTTCATGCACGAATGTTTTCCAGGATTCTGCAACAAACATTTCCAAGCCGCAAAAAAACACTAGCATTAAAAGTGGTTACTTTTTTTTCCTAATCATGTTAGAAATACATAATAGAAAATCAAAATGTAGCATAAGAAAGTTATAACATTTCTTTTAGTAATTGCGTTCAAAATATGCTGCAGAAAATCTTACGTTACAAGATGATAGCAATTCTTTGTTTTACATTAAAAATTCATAATAAAAAATGAAAAGCTAACGAAACAACAGTTCCTTAACAAGTTGCGTACGGGTCACGGAGATTTCCGTTTTTTCGTGCCAATGGTAGCGTACGGGGCATGGAAATCTCCGTTTTTTCGTTCATGTAATTTCTTTTCTCCTTTGTCTTTTTTCACTCCAATATTTCACATTTTTTTCAGCCATATTCAATTGTAAAGGTTGTATGCATTTAATGAAAGGTTTTTGTAGAATTTCTCATATCCATTAAACCATAATCAATTATTTTCATTTCGTCTAATATTCCGAGCTGCAGCATTGGGACAAAAACGCGCTCCTTGCATTTTTTAATCTTGTTTACTTGTTGGAGTCTGTTTATTCTTCTATGACGTAGAAAGCACATTGAGTCATTTATAACCTCAGTGTCAGGAGTTTGTCAACAGTAGCGACAAGAAGAGATGGATCTGCAGAAATTATTAGTTTTGGAATAACTGGTTCAGCGTTCGGATGTTTTGTGTGTGCGGTGTTATCATGTGTCACTTTATATCATATGCCGTAGTGAAGATGTAGTACATCTAAAAATTGTGGTACAATTATCTTATACAATAATAGGTATTAATTTTTCTTATAAATTTACGTTCTATTCACTACCCATGGCAGGACCTGGAGAAATATACGATGACAAAACTTTGGGTGATTTATATACAGACGATTTGTCAGATGTACCGAGTGAGGACAATGAAGAAATTTACAGTAGTGAGAAAGAAAGTGATGATAGTTTTTTAATCGGTGTGAGAAAAAGAAAAGCTCCTCGTGTAATTAGTGTTAGTGAATCTGAAATAAGTGAAGTTGAGGAAAATTTAGCTAGCGTGGGTGATACCGTTTCGAGAAAAAACGATACGGAAATAAATTTGGAGGAACTTTTATGTTTGCCTGGGGTAAAACATTTACCAGAAAACTGTGAAAGCCTCTCTGATGTTGTAAAACTTTTTTTTGGTGATGACTTGTTCAAAATTCTCGTATCAATACAAATCCACATTAAAATAAAGAAACTTGTATTAACAATGACAATAGTTTGTTTAATGTCATTGCTATGATGTATACATCTATCTCGCTTCGAAGGTAGCTTATTTCCAGGTATT
Organism: Tanypteryx hageni; assembly: GCA_028673005.1. NCBI lineage: Eukaryota > Metazoa > Arthropoda > Insecta > Odonata > Petaluridae > Tanypteryx > Tanypteryx hageni. The sequence goes on from CM054112.1 coordinate 276,285,316, forward strand.
TCACGTGGTTGTAGTCCAATTAGCCAAACATTCATCATTTTGCGGGTAGTAGGACTAACAGTAGCCATTTCTTCATAAAAGTAAACCTGAAAGTAAAGTGAAAAAATTAGCTAACTTCCTTCTGTTGTCATTAGTTTATTTTTTGATGCTCAGCAGAATGCAGTACAGAACTTACAAACTGGGAGTGCACTGTATTTTAATCTCCTACGAGTCAGGTTCACTTGAGCTTCTACACAACAACTTTATGGGAGAAAACCCTTGGCTGAACTGCACTCTTTGGCTGCCTGATGACTATTGAACTCACTGCACTAGGTGGGCTGCTTATATAGTTTAGGCCATAGATTGTTTCAGAAGGTTCTACATCATTACAGAAGGTTCTAGAACATTCCGGAAAGTTCCAAATTGTTCCGCAAGGTTCTAGAACATTTCCGATTGTTTATGAAGGTTCTATAATGTTCTGGACAGTTCTAGATTGTTCCAAAATACATGATATGGACTATTACATAACACAAAGAGTGCTCCTGCAAGTGGACTTATGCAGGATTTCTGAGGGGTACATCTGAAAGGTTATATCTATTGCAGTATTGCGTAACATTGACCAATGGGTGCTGCATCACAATTTTCAATACTAAGTATCTACAATTAACAATTCAATTCAAATAAGTTTAAAATTTAAACTAATTAAAAATGAGTGCACCTATGTTTAGCATTATGATATATTGCAATTTTTCCGATCTTGGTAGCAACCCCTAAATATTATTCAAAACTAACCTAATTTTACCAAAATTATTTTTTTCATAATGGAGCAGATTCCAGTTTTCCAAAACTTAAAAATAAGGACCACTCTAATATATATATATATATATATATATATATATATATATATATATATATATATATATATAAAGCTAAGTTAATATAAAAGTTGGTAATAAGGAGGCTCTGAACTTACACAAACTACGATAAAAATTTGTAAACAGGTGTTATTTACCAGAAATATGACAAAATGAAATATTTGCAAGGAAAAACATCAACAAAAACCTCAATCAGAGATTTCTGGTATATTTCAGGGTCTTCAAATACTTTGGTAAAAAACCAGCAACCTCATACGCATAGAATGAATATTTTCAACGTGATACTCTTAAAGTTGTGAAAAACTCAAAGCTCAGGATGCTTTTCCATTAGCCAATAATTTCTAGTTTGGCCGCTAGATGCCAGCAACTTCAACTATTATCAAAAATAGCGCCATTGGCAATGAAGTTTAAACTGAGCTACAAAAATATTAACTCAATGGTTATCACGTATGTTTACTTTGAAAACTGCTAATAACAAGAATTATAAATATAATATAATAATAATGTCCATTTCTAGGGTGTTAAAGTTTAAAAGGAACATAGAAACAAAAAGGTAGAGTGAGTTCACGCTTGTTGGCATCGTAAATGCATGACGCGAAATGCAAGTAATATGCATGAAACACAAGTAATGGTCATAAAAAATTTTGTCACGAAGTCCAAATTCACGAAACACAAGCACGCAAAGTTCAAAAAGGTGGTGTAATATAAGTATATTAGGATGTTAACTAGATTCACAGATTTTTAAGGCTTCCATGGCAGTTTTAGGGATATTCTTCGTTTGTCAATACAACATTTTTAACTTAACAGCTGCTGCCTCAGCATCACAGTTTACGTCATTGTGGTAAAACTGTACCAATTGCTCCATACTATTTAATTGTACTTCATTGGGTCCAGCTTTAGGGTTCTTAGGCAGTAAGCACAAAATTTTTTAAAATATTTTTATGCTTAAGAAAACATTCTTCCAGACTTGTTTCACTTTGCTGCATAGCAAGGCCATGTATTGGTAAGGTTTTGACAACTTCGCTCAGCTGCCACGGCGGGTTCCGGAGCAGATGACTACTAGATAAAACTATACGGGGAATTGGTATGGAAGGATCCCTTTCTTAGGAAAGTAAAATATTAAATCTTCGTGAGGGTCGAGGTTTGATTATATCCAAATAGCCATTGGTGTGATACCAATCACAGTAGTTACTCCTTCAGAAACTCATTAGAATAAGTGCATAGTGTTTTTAAAGAGGTTGTAATCCGAGTACTGACTAGAGGGATTCCTCTAGTCCAGATGTTCCCAAACTGTGGTTTGCAAACCCCTAGGAAGTTCACGAGAAGTCTCAGGGGGTCCGCGGAACATAATCCGTAATGGCATTTGTCCAGCATATTTCATTGCATGGTTTATGTCTGCAGTAATGGGACTGGTTCAATTCAAAGAGTATTTCTTTCTTACAATTGTTTAACATATAATTAAAAGTAAAATATATTTAAATTTCATTTTAATATTTCTTAAATTAAACAACAAAATTGAAATGCTTCTGTTTGTCAAAAAAAATTATTTTTGTCGAAGAGAGAAATTGAATCTGTGACAAATTAGCAAGAAATTGTTTTTAGACTCAGGCCCAGAATGTTCAGGTTTTTTAACGATGAGAAACTGTAACTATAATGACAATTGCATTATCGCCGCATTTACGTGTCCATGGTTGTTGATTTTTTGCTTTCTTTATGTAGTAACATATAAGTTGTTGAACAAACGATTACATTATTAAAGCAAATTGATAATTTTACATGCATAAACTTGAATTCTATGACGCGGTCTAGTACAAAATTATGAGAAATTTTTAATCATTTTGTTTAGGTGTAGTTTACACTCAAAATTGAAATATTTTAATGTTCATACTTAAAGGAGAATGTTTAAGTATGTAAACACCCCCCCCTGGTTCATCATCATAGGTAGTCTGTCTGTAGACAGGTCCGTGAATATTCATAGTTAAACCTGGTTCTCCATATACTCCTATTTTCCGCTGTCCTCTTCATATCTTGATAACTCTCTTTCCCTTTCATATCATCAGCTGGAACCTTTTCCTACCTATGTCCCTTTATCCATCTACTTTTCCTTCTAACACATCTTTAATCATACTCTCTCTCCTCAGCTAATGTCCAACCCAGTTAGCCTTCCTCTTTCTAATGGTCTGTATAATCATTTGCTTCTCTCTTTAGCACTTAACCATTTTTCATCCTATCGGTCCATTTTATCTTCAGCATTCTCCTCCAAGTCCACATTTCAAAGCTTTCCAAGTATTTGATGTCATTTTTTCTTAGCGTCCATGTTTCTGCCCTGTACAAAGCTATACTCCATACATAGCATTTCATGAATTTATTGCAGATATCTTCCCTTCTATTCCCTGTAAGTAGGTGTTCCTTTCTTCTGAAAGCCGCTTTAGCTTTTCCTATTCTAGTTCTGATCTCATCCTTACATTTTGCTTCTCTTGTTATGATGCTTCCAAAGTATTTATACTCTGAAACTTGTTCTAAAGGGTTTCCCCCAATACTTATGTTCAGATTCTCTTCTTTACCCGATATTCGAATGACCTTGGATTTTTCTGTATTTATTTATTTCCATACCATATTTACTACCTGTTATTACTAGTCTATTTATCATTTTCTGGAGTTCCTCTTCCTTTCTTGCTAGAAGTACTTGTTCATCTGCATATTTTACTGTTCTTATAATCCTTCCTCCAATTTTCAATTCTCCTGTGCCTTCTAACGCTTCCTGCATTACACTTTCTCCATATATATTGAATAGGGTCGGTGATAGGCAGCAGCCATCTTACTCCTCTACTGATATTTACTCCGGTGTCCGCGTTCTCCAACCTGACCTTTACAACTTCATTCACATATAGATTCCTGATGTCTCCTGTCTTTCCAGTCAACACCTATATCCTTTAATACCTTCATCAACAATACCCAATTTACTCTATCAAAGGCCTTCTGCCAGTCTAAGAAACATATGCAAATATCTTGACTGTACTTATTGCCCTTTCTGTTATGGTTCTAACTACCCCTATCGCATCTCTAGTTCCCCGCCCTTTTCTGAAACTGAATTGATCTTCCCCTAGCATTTCTTCTGCCTTTTTCTCCAGCCTTTTATTAAGAATCCTCGTGATAATCTTCGAAGTGTGTGACAGAAGGCTTATTGTTCTGTAGTCTTTACACTGCATTGCCTTTGACTTCTACTTTAGAGGAATCATTGTTACTTCTAGGAAATCCCAAGGCCACTCTCCCGTGTCGTAAATCTTATTAATTAATTTCGTGATTGCCTTTAGTCCTTCTGATCCCATGACTTTAAGTACTTCAGCTAGTACTTCATTGCTGCCTGTTGCTTTCCCTTTCTTTAGATCCACTATCGCTTTTTCTACTTTGCTCTCCAAAATACATACATACATGGTCCTAAGTTGTCTTCTTCAATGTTTTCTTTATCCTCCAGTTCTATTTTTGCTGATCCTGCCTGTTTGCTGTATAGTTCCTTAATGTATTCTTCTCATCAGATTTGCCATTTAAAAACTTGAAATTGCCCTAGATCAACCTTAAAAAAGAGCTACAAAGGAGCTAAACTCAAAATAAATGGCGCTAAATAATGTGCTAAAAACAGAAAATTTTCCGTCATTACTTTCATAAATTTATTACATACATTTATCAAGATTTTTTTAAGTATAAAAATAAATTGCAAAAAATGGTGACATTATTGGAGAACACATTTTAATTCCAATTGAAATGACTTATAATCATCATAAATTTGATACAAAGTGGGATTAACAAAATGGAATTTAGTACACATCCATGCTAAATTTTGAACACACGTCGAAAGAATCTATGAATGTTTTTATTTTTTACATTTCAATAAAGATATAAATAATTGAAAAAGTCATGTAGAATACATTTATAAAATTGTTTGATATTTGTCAATAAAAATTAAAAATGTACTGAAAATACATTTTACTTAAAAATATCGCATAAAAATTATTACATTCCTTCAAAAATGAAATCATCATCATCACTGTTTGTTTGCTCTTCAGCAGTTCCTGAAGTTCCTGCTTCAGCAAAATTTTCATTCACATCAGATGTGCTAATTTTCCGCAAAACATTCACAGGCAACTCATAATTGTGACAAAATTTTCCATGTCGTCACAATCCATACTTAATGGCCAAAACTGAGTTCCAAGTTTGGAGTTTCATTCTGTTACGTAACTTTGATTTTACATGTTTTTGTGACAGAATAAGCATTCTACATCAGCATTAGAATGAGGAAATGAAAGCACTGTTAATGCAAATTGAGAAAGATCTTCAAATGGGTTTTCACCTGTAGCATCCCTGTAACTTGTAATTTCTGCCCAAAGCCATGTTGTTTCAGAGGTTTCAATCCATTTAACATGTCATTTTTTCCATTGAAAATCAATGCATTTAAGCTTTCCCGAATCGCTGTAGAACATTTTTGCTAGATCCAGAATATCATGCTTTACAGGATTTAGGCAATGATGTGCACTTAAATACGACATTGACTGTAAGACAATAACATTTTCTGGCAAACGTTTACGAAGTTGTTTTATGAATTCGACCAGAAATTTCACGCAGCTAACGCGAATATTTTTCTGGTCTTCATCTGTAAGTTTGCAATAAGATATTTCCTTTTCGAATTCACAGCCCAAGTACGGCTTCGGGTCTAAATTATTTTCAATTACAGTATCAGTAGTCAATATTATTCCTGGAATGACAACTTTTGAGCTCATAGAATCAATCAAATGTAACAAGTCATTCAGCAACTTTGAAGGGTCATTCATTTCAGCTTCAAATTTCTTGTTCACCATTTGCACTTCTCCATTAATTGGTTTCAAAAATAAAAGAAACAATAAATTTCTCTTATCATTAAACATTGAATGCAAGATTACTGCTGTATAACAGCATTCGTTTCTTCTAACAATTTCAAAATGATTCCCAAGCTCACACAATTGCTGCAGAATTCTCACAATTGTAATTTCAATGGACATCCATCTTGTCTGACTATACTGAATTAACTTTAAAGGAGGAACTCCATCATTCATTAAACTATAAAGCTTCTTATATTTAGCCTGTCGAACAGGTGAATGTGAGAATAAATTATACTTTTCTTTAATAAGAAAATGTAGGTTCCACGGCAGATACTCATTGACAGCGTGGGTCACTGCTAGTTGGAGTGAGTGAAATACACACTTGATAAAAAGCAGATGGGGAATCTCAGCCATTAATTATTAATACCAACCATTACAGATGCATTATCAGTACCAAATGCAATAAGCCTGTGCAAATCTAATCCATTATTTCTTATCGATGTTTTTTAAAGCTTTACATATTCCTTCTGCATTACATTCACTGAGCTCAATCATGTCAAGAAAAGTTACCACGAACTGATTCTTAAAATTTGAATAGTAGCGTACTACAATACCCAACATTTTTGTAGCACTAATGTCATTACTTTCATCGATAATTAAACTGAACTTTCTATTTCCTAAATCAGCTTTTAAGTCTTCCACAAAATGTGGCGCTATAGCATTGCATATTATTGAAGTACATTTTGTTCTTCGCAGTTTGAAGTCCTTACATTCCTTGCTGTCTGCAAAATGAACTTTACAAATGTCACTCAAGTGATCAGATACCCTTAATGAACAATGTACAGCTATGAAAAGTGCTATGCTACTTTCGGCCTTTGCAACTCCTCCTCCACCAATTTTCTTGAATGGCAATACACTTTGATGCTGAGAACTAAAGGGCTCTTCAGTGTTCTTGTTTCGTTGTGCTACGATGCGTTTCAATATCACTTAACTTGGCTGATAGCATGCATTTACAAAAACATTTCAAATCATCACCATGTAATCTACAAAGCCAGTTCTTATATTTAGTGTCTCTGAGCCATTCCATATGAATATGTTGAATATATTTTTTACTCATTTTCACAGAAGGATAAAATTACACACTATTGTTTAATCTTATAAAGTATAATAGATTTTAAAATAGTCCCATGCTCAAAGTATCTGAATCGTCATAAACAAAAAAGAGAAATGATCGTAAACACTCTATTAACCCTTCCCATGTCGCTAAAATATACAGAGATTATAAATTCCTGTTAATTTTTTTCTGATATAATTTTCAAAAAATGGGTATTTTTTTTTAAAGCCAAATCAGTCAACTACATATTCATATATAGGAAAACTGCACTTATAACATAAATATTACAGATATGAGGTAGTTATTACTCTCCAAGTATGATGTTGTTTAGCAATGATTTTTCTAAAACTGGTGATGCATCTCTGAATACTGTCTCTAAGTAACACTATTAAATATATGCACTATTTACAGTTAATTGAATATTTACATCTGATTGCACTCTGCTACTCCTCAAAAATTTTTCTTTGTGTGATAGTCCTCAAAGCAATTGGAAAATAGCATGAGAAAGTCATTTGCAGAAAAAACATCGCCAAAAAATTGCATTTGCTTGATCCATTCTGTACTGAAATATTCTTGTATTTCAGTCTTGGGATTTAGGCCCATGTTTATAATTATGCCAAGGAAGGCCTCGATGTCACAACTCTTCCAATTAGCGAGACGTGATTTAGGCGAATTCTGCTTGGCCAATTTTCTGTTTTTGCCGTAGAGACTGGTTTCATCGCGTATTAGACTGATCATTTCATCTCCAAAAAAAAAGTCGGAAATATTGTATAGGTTCGCAGTGAATATTAAAATCACCTGGAAGAATTATTCCCAGTGTAACCTCACTAAAATCAGGTTAAAAACTTGGACCAGGGTCATTAGAAATGATGTCCGACCAACCTGTCGTAAGTCTTGGCATAGGTTCACCATTTAACGTGATTTCCTCCTCATCTTCGTCTAATTCCATTTCACTATTCATCAGACTATCTGATTCATCACTAAAACCATGGAAATCTTCTTCATCGTCACTTATTTCAGCTAATAATTGGACCAAATCCGATACCAATAATTCAAAGTCCGCCATGACGGATGTTTACGTTCTCAAACAGGAAATTCAAGTTCAAAAAATGTAAATTTTATGGGTTATTTTGACTTACTTGGTGCTTTGACATCACTACCAGTATTCTCTTTCAAAATCGACAGTCTCCTGCCATCTAGTATCACTTACGGAAGGTAGAATAAAAGCTATGTTAGTGAATGGCAGAATGCGGAATATATCGTATACGACACGGAACAGCAGACATCTGCTTGCGGAATATGTCGCAAACGACATGCAAGGGAAAAACTCAAGTGCAGAATATATCGTATTCGACACGGGAAGGATTAAATGTACTCAGAACAATGGATCCCACACGGAAATGATTGGATTTACCGCACTTATGTTTTCGGTCAATTGCTCCTATAATTCTTGGCAGCCACAGCTTCACTCTCAGGCTTTTATGCAGAAAGAGATGCTTGTTACAGATCCGGAATTTTTCTGTAGAGGGGACAATACTATCATCGTTACATTTGTTTTCTCCCAAATAGAGATCTATTTAAATTAAATAACTCTACAAAATATGTATAAATTTCAGTAAAAAACAATTTTTTTTATATAAAAGAACAGTAAAAAATCTGATGTGGCCACCACATGACTTTCTCCATATCTGTAATATTTCTAAAACTTCCAAATAGGTTAGATAATAAATATTTTAAGTGACTGCGAAAAATTTTAGACCACAAAGAACAGAAATAAAATCAAACCATAGCCTTCTGATATTGGATACAGACACAAAGCTCCAACAATTAAGAAAAGAAATTGGACTGTTACTAAGATGTAACTAAGCATCAACTGTTAACAATAGTTGTCGCTAGCTGGGGTGGTGGTGGCAGCTAAAATATAATATCTCTCTTAAGCAATGCATTATATGGGAAAATGTTTCAAACAAAGGTTGTAGAAAATTATATTTCCTACAAATTTTATTCCAATACATTTTTACATTTATCAAATATTAAAGCAAATATTTCAAAATAACGGATAGGTGACATGAGTAAACACCTACTTCCGGTTGACCGATTTTCACCAAAAACTAATCAGTTTTTGTGACTTTTACAAAAATGTTAAATATAAAAATTCGCGTTGACCTGATTAATAGTTTTTGAGTTAGAGCACCCACAAAAACCTATCACATACACACACAGACATCATCGAGAAAATGGTCAAAACATGTTCAGGGGACCTCAATCCGTGTATTTCCGTTGAAATCTCAGTCAATTTTTTCATAAATACAATACTTTCCCCTATACTACGTATACGGAGAAAGTAAAAATGATTATATTGCAATAGGAGCCTAAGATACTGCTCAAGGTCTTCTACAATGATGACCACGATCATATGTCCATAAAGAATTCAAGTCAAAATGTTCGGTGGGTAAGTTACAGTGAGTGCGCTATTTATAGTCACGAAATATCTCACCTTGAAATGAAAAAAATATTTAAAAATTAAACATTTTTGATTTCAACTCTTTGCAAGTCGATCAATTACTTTCTGCATACATTTATCAATAATTTTCCTTACATTATTTTTTAAACTGTATTATCTTCTCAGCCATAATTCAAAAGAAATGAGCCTGCGGACTTACTGGATTTACACCTTAGCTCTCGCTGCCTCGGGAAAGATCTCCGGCAGCAAAATCAGCCCTCTTCAATGAAGTCGTCACGTGGGATTCAATTCGCAATTCACTGTCTTCCACTTCTTTTGCGAAATGCTGTCTCATTCTACTTCCACAATACGCACATAACTACACCAAAGAGATCCCTGCTTCACAGATACTTCCTTCCTAACCGGGGATGTCTCGACTTCTTCTCTCTCAAGAAATCTTTAAAATGAGGAGTGAGAACAAGAGATACGGTATGCACTGAATGCTGGGTTACTTAAAATTCCATTAAGAACAACGATACCACTAGCCAAGCAATAACACTCCATGAAAAATGAAACAACCACATGAACTGATGAAAAATGTAGGCCCACGTCGGCCAATATGAAGATAGGAAAAAGAAACTAATTATGTGAGAGGTTACTCCCATAACCAACAGACATGACACTTTCTGAAGACAATGAGGTCTTTCTTTCTCAATGGCAAAAGCAATCCCAGGATAGCCAAAAATTTTAATTCAAGACTTGCGTCTTTCTCTTCTCGTTTTTCTCATTCGTTTGAGCTTTGTACTTACATAAACTATTAGAAGGCTGTGACCTGAATCAATGTCTGCTCCTGGTAGTGCCTTGGCGGTCTTTATGCTGTTCCTGAATCTTTGTTTTACTAGGATGTAATCTATTTGGCATCTCCTATCTCCTGGAATTTTCCATGTGTATAACCTTTGTTTATGGTTTTTGAATCATGTATTAGTCACTACAAGGTCATTATTGATGCAGAATTCTACCAGTTTTTCCCCTCCTCACTTTCTCTTCCCAAGTCCATATTGCCTGACAACATTTTCATCCTGTACTTTGACTGTGCTATTCCAGTCTCCCATTATTATGCAGTTTATTTTTCCTCTTCCGTCTTCTTCGTAAATGTCATTAATTCGCTCATAAATCTCCTTGATTTCTTCATCTTCATGAGCTGACGTTGGCATATATACCTGGATTATCAGCATGTCCATTGGGACTGCTTTTAGCTTTATTGCCATCAGTCTATCGTTCGTTGCTATTATCTTTGTCATGCTTTTCATCATATCTTTCCTAAGTACCAGAGCTACTCCCATTTCCCCAATATTTCCTCCAGAGTAAACTACCATAAACTCTTCCAAGTTGTACTGTCCTTCTCCTTCCCATCTAGTTTAGCTCAGTCCTATAATGTTAACTCTATTTCTTCTCATTTCTTCTTTCAGGTTTCCGGACATGCCACTGATATTCAGGTATGGATATATTTATTTTTAGGAGGGGTTTTGCATGATTTGGATTTTTATGAAAGGGGTTCGCGGGATGCAAGAGTTTGGGAACCACCGCTGTGTTAACCTTACTAATACACAGCCTTGCTGCATAGATGATCAGCGTGCTGTTTTTGTCTCATATTATCATAGCTTTCTTTGTTACTATTTCGTTAATTACTTTTACTAATAAGTTCAATTTTTTCTCACTGGACGTCATAGCTGTAATAAAAACAGGCAAAAAAATAACAATAACAAATAATTTTTCTTTCAATTTAAATTTAAATTTTTCATATTTTCAATAATCAATAACAAAAAAAGTTAAAAATAAGTAATAGAAATAATTTTTCGATTTTCTCATGGGAGGGTTTGAACCCTTGGCTACACCTCTGCCACCCCCATATTTCTCTGACATTAATTAATAACCACACTGTAAATGAGACATTGGATTACTCCAGGAACAATGTCAAGTTTTGATCAAGTTATAAATGAAACTGTTCAATAAATGCCAAATTTATCATTGGTGCTCCATAGAGAACATTGCTGTCATCATTTGCAAGATCTAACAACATCGAGTTGATCAAGGTTTACATCGAAGAAACAACAAAAGTGGAATACTCCTTTAGCCAAAACAACTTGTTGTTTTGGCTAAAGGAGTATTCCACTTTTGTTAGTTTTGGCCAAAGTTATTGAGCTACTATCAATTATCGAAGAAACAAAATATTGATGTTTAGCAAATTGAAATGTGTGCATGCGATTTACAAGAAATATAACTTATAAGTAATGTCCTTAACATGTTGCACATACAATGCAAGTACCATAATGCATTACTAGTTAAATTGTTTATTTGTTTAAAGACAAGAGACTCATCAGGCATATTCTGAGAGCAGTATTTTAGGCATAAGAACTGATAAACTTATAAGCAATGCTTCTTCTGTTCTAATTGTCCGTGAACCTTGTCCTGGGCATGTGTTGAAATAGTAATCAAACAAGAGAGATGCATCACCAGCAACCTTCTTCTCAAGAAGTCCACCGTTATTTTCCAAAGCAGCTTCAAGGCCTCGAACGCCACCAAACAGTATCATTATATGGCGTGCTGGAGGCAACTGGCTTGGGATATCTAGGGTGCCCTTGTCCGATGTTCCAATAGTCAAATCATAATGCCTTCCTGAGAAGGGACACTGTGAGAGAGCCGCTCTCAAGCATGAAGCAAGACGCACCTGATATCCCCAATAAGTGCCTAGATGTGCCTTTGGTTGCCATGGAGGGACCACTTGCCCTCTCAACCGTCCATGAATTCCTTCAGATGCTCCTTCAGCAGCACAATCCTCTTCCAACTTCACTGTGACCCTTGTTCCTGGATGAAGTACATGGTCCACAACAACATCTTTGCCCAGTCCAACGTTTACCAGAGAACCACATCCATGTTTAACTGGCCGCCTGGCTACAACACCTTCCCTGAAAATTTTTTATGAATGAACAATGAGAAAAAAAATGACAAGTATCAAACAAAAACTGTATGAAAAATTGAGAAAATTCTTTTTTGAATGCATAAAAAATTGAATGCACAGCAAGGTTATAAAGAAAGCTTTCCCAAAAGAATGAGATGCTCTTCATTATATGGAAATCACACCCCAATGAGGTATTTCATAAGGAATAGTATTAGAGACCCAAGTCTACAGATCCTTCTCGAATCTTTATCTAAAATATTCCTTTTGAAGATACATGAATTACTAGACACCTCTTACTGAATATACTTAATTACCCAATTCCTTTGACCTAAATTTAACTATCTTTAATTGCCAGACTTTGTCCAGCAAAGACAAATTTGAGGAACTTAAAGAAGAACTGGAAAAGATCAAGTTGGACATTTTTGGGCTTAGTGAAGAAAGAAGAAAAGGAGAAGGCCTGCTGGAACTGAAGAGTGGCAATCTTTTTGTTAGAGGGGAAATAAATGACACAGTTAAGAACTGCAGGAGTTGGATAAATTGTCAACATAAAATTGAAAAGCAATATCGTGGAAATAGAAAGCTCATCTGAGCAAGTAGCTAGACTAGTGATTTGACTAGGAAGATTTGAATAACTATCAGCCAATCAGCCTGCTCCCGACAGTCTATTAACTCTTAGAGTGCCAAACGTCTATATATAGACGATCGGTGCTTGTGCAAAAAATTGCCAGCATCTATATATAGACATTCATGCAGCAATGAACTCAAACCCTGATATTTTTTCAAAGAATCGACAGATGGCAGCAGATGATAGTCAGCATAAAGTTCAGGAGTCAAAGGTTCATAATTTCATTATGGATGACGCGTTGAGTCCCAGAATTTCTGAAAAATTATTTTTTATTCCCGCGCTTTTTTATTCCCCTGCGTACATTTGCCCTTGAGAGTGTTGCAATGGCATTCACATCTAAGGAATTGTTCCTTGAGGTCGACGAAGATGATACATTGGCACAGTTTGTCGATAATCGAAGTGACAATGAGGACTATATAGTGTGATGAAGATTTGGCATCTATCACCTGTCAGCCTAGCCAAACAATTTCGTCTTCAGACTCGGAAAACAGTGATGTTGTGCATCCCACAAACCATGCTAGTCGTAATTTGATAGAAAGTGATAGTGAGAATGACAGTATGAGTGGTGATGATGGCAACGAAGGTGCTATTGTTGATCACTTCCCTGACTTTTCAGAAGAGAAGTCCTCATACGATAAACTTCATTCCTTTCCATTCGGATTCAGTAAATGTACTGGCCCCAAGTATTCTCCACCGCCTGATGCTAAAGCCATTGTGTACTTTAATTTATTTTTACCAAGACTGTCTGGGATATAATGGTTCTTCAAACTAATAAATATGCAGATGATTTTTTCCACATAGCAGAGCCAGAAGTTGGTGCAGAGTCACTTGTTCCGAGATGAAGGCATTTGCTGTAGGATTGCTTGAGATGGGAATAACAAGGTCTACGATATATTCCTATTGGGCGAAAAACTCAAGGAGCATCCCGTGGTTAAGCAAAATGTTTTCAAGGAATCGGTTCAAACTTATCCTTAAATTTTTGCATATTTACTGATAACTCTAAACTTGCTCCACTCGGTCATGAAGATTATGATCCCTGCAGTAAATTTCAACCACTAGTTGACCATGCTAATCGCATTTTTCATTTACACTACACTACTCATCAGCACCTTAGCATAGATGAAACACTGGTAGGCACCAAAAGTCATTCACAATTGCTACATATCTACCCAACAAGCAGCACCATAGGTGGGGGATAAAGTTTTGGATGCTGTGTGATTCTGTGGTCAATTACTGCCTTGCATTTTATTGCTACCATGGGCCAAAGAGCAAGCAGCTAAAGGAAGAGATAAAGAAGCATGATCTCAGTTATACAGTAATTACGAAACTCATGAGTATTGGTAATTATTTACTGAAGGGGTACCATGTTGTGGTGGACAATTTTTTTGCCAGCATACAGCTTGCATATGACCTATACACAAAATCGACATACGTAACTGGAACCTTGAGGAGAAATACAAAAGAAACCACCAGGTGTGAAAGAGAAATTTGGTATAGAAGAGGTAAAATATTTCAGAAGCAGCGAAGTCCTTCTGGCAGGGCATAGAGAAAAATGGTCACAGAAAAATCCTGTCCTGCTCACAACACATGCGGTTGCAAGTGAAGACTATAAAACACACATGGCATGGAAAATGAAAGTGTGATATCTCAGAGTCAAAAGCAATAATAGTTTCATGGGGGCATAGATGCTTCTGACATGATGACATATACTTACCTAGATGAGAGAAAGATCCTAAAATTCTGGAAGAAAGTTATGTTTAACATTTTTGCAAGAATGACTTTAAATTCTTATCATTATAAATAGCTGCTTCTTACATATATAGGATATATATAGGACATAGGATATATATATATATATATATATATATATATATATATATATATATATATATATATATATATCATATAAAACCTAAGGTACTTCTAGAAGTGCTACAGAGCTGAAATTTGGCATGAATGTAGGTCATTGGTTACAACCTCTGGAAAAAATCCGAAGTTACAGAATAAGTTATATTTAAGGGGGGTTTTGACCTCAAAGTCCAATTTTAAACACCCATAAGAAAAGCATTGAAAACTGTGCAGGGCTATATAAAATTGCTTTTTTAAATTATTTATAATTAAGATGAAAAGTCGGAACATGCACCATACTGTGGAAAAAAGAATGTTTATTTTTCTAGAAGACAGAATTCAAATCCCTGCTGAATTTGCATAAAAATTTGATTTTAATCATAATATTATGAGCCTTTTTCAGCTTTCAACAATGAAAAATATTAACTACCATAGCAACGACTCCAATGCATTTCAATGGGAATTGATTTTCCATCCTTTAAGAACATTGATTTAATGCTTGGACTGCATTATAATCTGTTTGGTTTCAGTCAAGATGTACACATATGATGACATGACAATTTTAAATTGTTTTTTTATCTAGATACATACTAAAAGGCAGGGATAATGACACCTATCGCACAGAATATCCTAATTTTTACATAAATTTTAGTGAAACATGTAGGCTATTGTCTTAATGATGATTATATGAGGAGCGTACCGAAAGTCATGAGCACTGTCGAATTACCCAAGAATGCCTGACAATATCTAAATGCACGGTATATGACCACTTGCACCAACTGTCCTCTACACCCTGAATTAAAATCAATTCACCTGTCCTAGTCATATGCTCGTATTTCAGTGTTAGAAAATGGCTGACAACGACATGTTGTTTCATCAACGTGCAGTGATAGAATTTCTTGTGAAGGAGGAAATCCAAGCAGCTGACATTCATGCACGACTTCAATGTGCATATGGGTGCATGGGTGCTAGCAGTGTCAGAAGGTGGGTGAAACATTTTAAAGACGGGAACACAAGACATCGGCGATTAGCCCCGCAGTGGTCGCCCACGAACTGCTGCTACTGAGGGAAACAAAAAACTCAATGCGTTCATCAGAGAAAATTGACACTGTGCGGTCCAGGAGATGGTGGAAAGTTTGGGATACCGGAAAGTTTGTGCCTGCTGGGTTCCTCGCTTGCTGACGGAGGAGCACAAAAATCAGCGCAAACATTTTTCCATACAACTGCTTGACAGGTATGCTGTCAAAGGTGACCACTTTCTTCTGAGCATTGTGACAGGTGACGAAAGCTGGTTTCATCACTTTGATCCGGAAACCAATCAACAGAGCATGGAATGGCATCACACAACATCGCCCAAGAAAAAGAAGCCAAAAACAGCGCCCTCAGCCTCCAAGGTTATGGGAACCATCTTTTTGGATGCTGAGGGATGCATATTGGTCGAGTTTCTGCCAAACAGGGAAACCATCAATGCTGCTCGTTACCTGCAGATACTCAAAAAGCTTTGTTGTGCAGGCAAGAAGATCATCTTGCAACACGACAACGCACAGCCTCACATTGCTTGTGTGTGCATGGAGAAGATTGAGAAACAGCTGGGAACTTCTCCCACATCCAGCCTACAGTCCGGATATAGCCCTTTCGGACTATCATCTGTTCGGATTCGTAAAGGATCAGATGCGAGCACTATGAGACCAATGAGGTAGTCCGTGCGTCATTGTTTATGGACTGCTGGAACAGAGTTCTACTGCAAGGGGATCTTCAAACTTCTAGAACAGTGGCAAAAATGCATCGATCGGGATGGAGATTTAGTAGAGAAGTGAATAAAGGTGCACATATTTGACTGACATGTGGTGTTTTCTTATGTACAATTTTAGGTGATTGTAAAATTAATATGCTCATGACTTTCGGTATGATCCTCATAGTTATTGCTTAAAAAGGGCAATCTGAGTCGTGAAACTTGAAATTGGAAAACTTGGACGTGAAGCAGATTGCCAGAAAATTAAGAAATTCCAGATAGATGCCTTAATTTCACAGAAAATGAAAACTATTATCCTATATAAATGGGCTCTATGTAGTTCAAATGATGTTGCATTGGTTTATTTATGATTTTATATCTTGGTGCATGGTGATTTTTTGAACGCTTGCAGTATGCAAGCACCGACAACTCGTATATTATAGTATAAAGAGAATTGTGTTGGAAAACAAGTGGACAGATTGCAGTACACATCAAGTGTAATTGAGGACATAGTGAAGGAGTGGCTCGCAGTGAAAAACAGCCTTTCTGGGGAACCAGCACCTGTTAGGGATCCAGCTGCTGTTTCAGGATGTGCAGTTGGGTTACATAAACTACCGGGGAGCAAACAGAGAGTTTGTGTTGTCTGTAGCCACAAGGATGGTGGTCCTGTGCACAGATCACAAACGATTTGCAATTGGTGTGAAAAGGGCCTCCATGGGAAATGCATAGTGCTCCATAATTGCTGAAGGGTGAATATGTAATCTGATGTAGTATTTTGTCCTGCAATCATTTGCATTGTTCATTTTTCATAATTGTAATTCTGACTGTTAGGTTATAATGAATATGTGTTATCATAATTAATGAATTTCTACACCGTCGTCACATTCGATAAGATTATTGTTGCGCTCTTTTAGATCTGCACAAAGTGATTAGCCAATACCTGGGTCGCATTCATTTAAAAGATCAAAACCAGGATTGCCATTATAGGGATTAAAATATTCTTCACCATCGTCATCATCATCGGTTTTGTTGAGGATCCAATTATGTTTGGAATAAGTCCTCAAAACATTCATTTTCTTCATCCAAATCATCATTCTCAAACTCAGTCATTGTATCAGCAGGACCAGAATTGTCACAGCCAATGCCTTGACAATGGCCACAAACACTAGAGCATTTCAGACTGGCCTTTTTACAGCTACATCCTGCATGACAGCTATTTACGCAGTTGCGTGATATTAGCTTCAAGAGGTTATCGGGAGCAGTTGCTTCAACAGTCGTAACAAGGTGCAATCCATTTCCCTTTATTTCTCCAAAGCTGCAGTTGTAGGTGTCATCCCCGCCACAGCTGTATCTGATGGTAGACACGTAAAAAGTGTTGGCATGAGGCTGCTTATGTTGGACGAAGGCTGGCCAGTTTAACATCTGTGTTGCTTTGAGCATCACATATGCAGAACATTTTGAATTCAATGAAGTTTCTGCTTTGCGTGCCCCATATAAAGCTAACAGAAACCGTTCCCCTGCTTGAGCTATGTCATTAGGTGAAGCATTGACTTAATTGAAAATGTTAGAGAACTCTTGCAAGTTTTTCTTCTTTTTACTTTTTCCATATACATAGTCTACGTGAAAGTATTGTTTTCATGAAAATAATCAACTTCACAATTTCAACGGAAATACATGTTTTGAGGTCCCCTGAAACAGGTTTTGACCATTTTCTCGATGTTGTTTGTGTGTGTGTATGTGATAGCTTTTTTGTGGGTGCTCTAACTCAAAAACTATTGATCAGGTTAATGCGAAATTTTATATTTAACATTTTTAGAGTCACAAAAACAGATTAGTTTTTAGTGAAAATTGGTTACAGAGTAAAAGGCAAAAAACCGTAAGCAGAACGGTATCAGCAGCCAATTTTTTAAGATGGCGGTAGAAGCGGATTGATGGGGAGTTTTAGTAGGTTAATTAGGATGGCCAGTAGAATATCTGTACCAAAAATCATGTTTGTCTGAATTAGTTCTGCTATTCGCCAAAAAATCAGCTAATTTTCCTTGACTAGTTGAAATGCACAGATTTCCTAAAAATATCATTGATTATGAGATGTTTTTGGCAGTTGATGAATGCTACGAAATATCTGCAAACCAACCTAAAACTTTGCAAGCAGCACTGCAACAGAGACTAGTTTAACTCTTATTATGAAGATAGCCTTAAAACATTAGATGAGGCTCGTAGAAAAAGATCAAATCTTTCAATTGAAACCAACAAACAATGTCGCAAGGCTATGAAGAACAAAGGGGAAGAAGAACAATGGAGCCAGAGGCTGGCAAATCAAGTCGTAAGAAAAAGAGCAAGATACAGTGGAAACCACTTAACACAAAAATGGATGATATGAAATATTGGTTAACACGAAATGCATCCTTGGTCCGTTCTGGGACATATATTTTTCTTAGCGCTTAAGACAAAATACCATTTTACAGGAATATCATTTAAGAACATAAAAATACAATTCTATGTAAATATTCAATATGGCAGCTGATGCTAGAACTGGTGAGTCCTGAGATTCGACTTTTGATATTTGACTAGCTCAAGAATTCAACCGTTATACATTATAACTAGACCGCGGATCTTTAGGTAAAAACCTATTTTTTTCCTGAGTAGATATCTCAATATACAATTTTATATATACGTTTCATGAATAATTAACCCCGAAAACGTATATTTTATAGTGCCTAAAAATGCCTATTTTGACATTAATGTCTAAAAATGCCTATTTCGACGTTAATGCTTATTTTTGTCATTTTCATGCAAAAAAGCCTAATTTTCTAAAATAATCGACTATAAAAGCAGATTTTGGTATTATTCATATTTTTTAAACTGACTGTACAATATTCAAAGATGGCTCAAAAAACTCTTTGGCGTAAACTGAATGAAAGTTAAAAACTCCAGCCAAAAAACAAGTAGTAATAGCCCAATGCATTTCGCCCACTAAGTGGGCATCTTCAAAGGCGACGTTCCTTCGACAGCGACCAAAGTGGAGTTTTTAACTTTCATTGACTGTACAATGTTCAGTCATGGGTTGGAAATGTCCTTCACACCACGGTCACGATCAAGTGGCGAACAGCAGCTCGGACCTGTCTCGCGTTCGGCGGGGTTATTCTGTTTCCCAGTGTCACGTGATACGACAATGTAACAATGCCTTTAATCTGATGTTGCGTTTATTTCTCGTTGTTACATTGTCATATCGTGCGACACGGGAAAACGAGAATAACCCCGCAGTCCATCTCCAGACTGCAGAGGGTAAAGGTGAGAAGTGTGAACGTGAAAATTGTGAAAGTGCAATGCCTAAAGTATCAAGTTCGAAAGCTTATTTAATACGTCAGTGGTTACAAGAGTTCCCGTACTTCACAACGGATGGAAGAATTATCTTCTGTCAAGTATGCAACAAGGAGGTAAGTACATTATAATGCTGGCTTGCAACGAATTATTGGCCGTGAATTGCTTGTCATCTTTGAGGTAAAAACCATCCACATCTTTTGTTTATACGAGCCATTTTATGGTAACTATAGAAGTGGTTATTCAAAATGTCCAGCAATCCAGCTGCGGACCTTCGTAGCTGTAAAGTAAATTTTATATTTTTGTCCCATTTCCATAGTTATTATTATTTCCGTATTTTTAAGGTTAATTATTTCTTCATAATTTTTCTTTATAGGTTTCAAGTGATAAAAAATCCCACCTAACTCAGCACATCCAAGGAGTGCTACATAAGGCAAATTTTGAACGCAAATCTAAGATGAAACAAATGCTTTTAACAAAAACTTCTGAGGGATCCAGCAAGAAGAATCAGTTTTATGCAGATTTGTGTCACGCAATCGTGGCAGCCAACATTCCATTCAGAACACTGGAAAATCCAACATTCAAGGAGTTCCAAGAACGATACTGCCATCAGTCGGTACCTTCCGAGTCAACGCTATGCAAGAATTACGTGCAACCCACGTACGATGACGCAATGCGCAGGATACGGGAGGACATTGGAGATTCACATATTTGGATATCGGTCGATGAAACCACTGATGCTCTTGGCAGATACATGGCCAACTTGGTTGTTGGGAAATTGGACCCAGATGCGCCATCCAGAGCCTACCTCATCTGCACGAAGCAACTTGCCAAAACAAACCAGGAAACAATAGCACACTTCGTGAACAATGGACTGAAAGTGCTGTATCCCAAAAATCTAGACGAAGAGAAAGTGCTGCTCCTATACACAGATGCTGCATCGTACATGGTTGCTGCCATGCAATTGCTCAAGGTGTTCTATCCCTCCCTTGTGCATGTGACATGCCTTGCCCATGGTTTGATCCACGTAGCAGAGCAAATAAGACTGGGATTCCCCAAGGTGAACAAATTGATCTCCACCGTGAAGAAGGTCTTCGTCAAGGCACCAACAAGAATACAGGCTTTTCGAGAAAAACTGCCCGATGTCCCTCTGCCACCTGAGCCTGTGCTCACCTGCTGGGGCACATGGCTGAAAGCAGCTGAATATTACAGCGTGCATATCCTTCATGTCAAGGAAGTTGTGACAAATCTAGCCGAGGATGCTGCCTGCATCACTTCGGCAAAAATGTTGCTAGATGATCCCTCCATTCCCAAGGATTTGGCGTATATTAGATCCCACTATACATCCCTTGTACAGATTATTGCTGAATTAGAGGGCTCAGGAAAACCCATCTACGAAAAAACTGCTATGCTGAATGAAGTGAAACAAAAAATAAAGGAAGCTCCAGATGAAGTGGGGGAAAAAATAAAAGCAAAACTAGAAAAGTTGCTACAAAAGAACTCAGGACTGCAGAGCCTATGTACAGCAGCAGATATACTGGCAGGAAAATCCAGTGAAGTTGAGTGCAAAATTCCATTTCAACATGTACCCAAGTTGAAGTTCGCCCCCGTCACGTCAGTTGATGTCGAACGTTCTTTTTCTGCTTACAAAATGATATTAACTGACAAACGCCATAGTTTTGTGGTAGAAAACTTAGAAAAGGTGCTTGTTATTTATTGTGAGGCCAATTACGGGAAATTTGTGAAATAAACACAAAGAGGTGACAAATTCATTATGGGAATTTCGAATGAAACACTTTGTCAAACACTCTGCGTAGTGCTTAAATATATACTTGAATAGTGTTTTCAGTCAGTATTACTATATGTAATGTAGATAGTATTTTCTCGGTAACGCATGGGATATTAACCATAAGAATAAGTTTCAATGCATAGTAGTAAAATATTTTTGTTCTTTGAAAACACAAATCAATAAAGTTTCATTGACGGGCAATTTTTGCGTGCGTGCATGTTTCAGTCTTTTTTCGTGAATTAAAGTTGATAGTTGACAGAAATGATGTTGTGTTTTACTGGAAATAGTTTTTGTAAGTAGTTTTTAGAGCCTATTTTACGTTTTATAAAGCCTAATTAAGGTACTTAAAGAGCCTATTTTAGTCACCTAAAACTTAATTTTTAGAACCTAAAAATCCGCGGTCTAATTATAACAGTTCGATTTTCAACCGGTCAAAGCTCGCCTATTCGACTGAGCCAATCGGTTGAAATTGGAACTAATTGACACTGTCAATACGTAATCTATCTTTTTAAATAATGTCAGTTACATCGTTATTATTATACTTGGATGGTTTTAAATGTCAAATAAGTTATTTGATTTATCAGTCTTTCTTTTAGAAAAGTTAACGCAACACAAAAATATGCTTATAAATAAAATCAAGAAATTATTCGTTGCTACATAAAAACACATGCGAGGATAAAGTCAATAATAGAATTTAGCAATTATGGTTAACTGACCATCGATGATTAAGCCCATGTCCAGTTAACAAATGGCCATGGGTGTCCGTCCCTTTCCGTGATCTCCCTATGCTTAGGGGCTTACTGGTTTCATTTCGGACTTTCATTGCACCTCTGGCAAGCTCCAATAATTCCTCCAGTGGTCATTGTTTCTAATTCTGCCGCAAGATGGCAAAGTTTTTTACATCGTATTCTTTCATGACAAAAGAAAGTCATTTTACATGGCCTCTGGGAAGTTTAGAAAATTCGATGAGCAGTCAATATGTTAAAATGTTAACGAATAATGCCTTGCATGCTCCATTTTAGCCTACTATGCTGCTCTTACTCGCCGACAGAATTGTTTGTGGAATAACTTTTTTATATAGATAGAAAGCACAAGAGGGGGACTCCATAGTTTTTCCCTGAGATGCTCCTCCGGTTATAACATGTTACGTTATGGGAAAACTGCACCCAACATTCAACCTGTTTGAGGTTTGACTGCGTTTCCAGGAAAACATCCCAGTCAAATCTCGGGCATCGCCTGTACGTGTTTTGTCCTCTGTAACTTTTCCCCTACTTGTTAATACAAGAGGATGATTAGCCATAAATACAAACCGACAACAACAGACCTGCTGCATCACCCACGGACATGGGGGTGCTGCATCCTCCTCGATCTACCAAATATGATTTCATAAAAGGCATTCCCATATCAAGTGCTGGAAAAACCACTGATGCACGGTCGTTCACCAAGAATCGATTCTAAGAAAATAAGAATAACAGCTGAGGTGTCCCTCCCTTTTCTGCTATCTATACGCAGCCTCAACCCTCCAGTACATGCACCTATTTTCTTCCAGCAGTGCATGCAGCAGGCCTGACAAACCTCTCGTTATTTTTATGTGAAATTCCTAGATAATCGGAGAAAAATAAGATAAATTTGATTATTTTATAAAGATGTATGTTTGTAGTAAAACACTAAATAAAATAATCAGCATTACAATTGTTTTTCTGTTAAAAATGAATGTTTATTATACAAACAACCAAAATGTTCTTCCTTCAGTTTAAACTTGAAAACATATTCACTTTGTTTTTTAATTTATCAGAGGAAATTACAGGATTAATCTTCGATCTCTTCACAACACTGGCTGCACAATGTATTAACATTTTCCAAGCAGATGTACTTCTTGCTCTTTTTGCAAAAATACCTACTTTTTCTGTTCATGCCTACACAGTCTCTGCATCGACCACTTGAAGTCATAGGTGGTTCTTGCGCTTTCGTCTGCAGGTCTGACCCAATAATCTTGCAAATTCTCCTCCTTATTTCATTAGGAATGGTGTTATTGAGTGATTTCCGTTTTAGGTGTTCATTTACTAGGGCAAGAGTGCACGCAGGGGATCTGTCAGACGACCAAACAGTTTTTGACGTAATTACACAACGAAGGAGTACACAACGAAGGAGAACTCAACTCACACTGACCTTGCTGTATCACAACAAACAAGAAATTCTAGAAAGGCACTGAGCCACACAAGACAGTGATGCCAATACACAAATTTTGCAGTTCGATATAATGCAGATTTGGTCTCACAGACCAAGAACGTGTACTTAGGGGTTAATGGAGCATATTTTGAGTGCACTCACTGCAGCATCCTACAGAGCACCTTTCTACGGGTTAAAAAGTGAAATCTCACACACCGGAAATATTCAGAAAATTTATTGGAACCCAGGTAAAATTTTTGCTTTATGACCTCCAAGACAGTGGTTGCAATCTCCTTTGATGTAGCTCAAGGATGTGATACTCTTTCCATTACTAGTTCATCCAACTTTGCAATTTGTAGTATTGAGGACATACGTCCCGAGGAGCCCTTACTTCCTATAATGCCATTCCGAAACCTTGCTTACCATTTCTTCGGAAAATTCCAAATGGGATTCTTAATGGCCTGAAATTTCCAACATTCTTTCTCTCCCCCACCAATGTTGCCATTCAACAGTGATTTACTCGCTACATTATGGTTCGTCATGCAACCACTATCATCTTACTATGATATCTTCTTAATGCTATTTCAAGAAGGGAACATAGAGAAGCACAGATTCTTTTCAGCAGATAACTGGAGTGATCATAAATTCATACATCTGCAGAGCAAATTACCATTATTTCAGAAGTAATAATATAAATATTTACTCTTCTAGTAACCTTAATTTCTTCTGCTTCGAAAATCACTGAAACAATCACAAAATGTAAATTTAAATATGAATCACTTCGAAGTTTCTGCACTTCTTATTTCATACTACATGTTCCAGGAATTATGATTTGGGCATTTTAGCAATGACACTTAAATTTTTATTTTAACCTTTAAATGCTAGATTTAAATGTCCCTGGATACTAATGTTTAGGCACTTCCAGATGAGCTAGAGATTCGAAATTTTTTTCTTAGGTAGGATTTTGCGCAAAACTGACCAGAAAAAACGAAAATTTTGAAAAGTTCAACAATGCGGCCGATAAAAATTCGCAATTGTTTAAAATTTTTTTAAGGTTTATGTATTTTCGAATGTGCTACGGAGCTGAAATTTTTTTTAGAGGTAGGATTTAGAAAAAAATGAAATAGGGATTATAGAAATTTATATATATTTAATTAATATTTTAATTTGTTTGGGAGTTAAAAATTCTTCATGTTTACACAAATAGGTAGATGCTTAGACACTACGCCGCAAGTAAGGGATCTGAAATTTTTAAATTATTTAGAGGTTAATCTATGTAAACGAATAAACATTTCAATCTATCCATAAAATTGTTATTTTGGCCGCTATAAATTATTTAAATTTAAACTTCTAAATGTGCTACAAATTTAAAATTTGGCATAAATGTGTGACATTAATATTATGTTGAGGTGATATGCTTGCAGAATGCAGCTCTGTAGCTGATGAAGGAGTAATTCCGAAAGCTTCTACGTTTGTGATGTTTCTGTGTTTTAGTGTTCTTTTACGTGTGTCGCTTCGACATCCCCGGGGCCTCGCCAACCTGAAGTCATCTGATTGGTGAGTGTTCACTGGGTTTCCTCATCCCAACACCTTGTTGACATCCATATATATATATATTAACTAAAGGAAAAGAAAAAGTAGTGATGAGGGTGGCAACAAGGTGTTGAGGGAAGACCAGCGGACACACTTACCAAGTTGAGGACCAAGCTGGCAGGCTGCTGGGGGCGTCGAAGAGACAAGTGAAACACACGAACACAAAAGGACAAATATATATATATATATATATATATATATATATATATATATATATATATATATATATATATATAACAACTTACGGAAAAGGAAAGGTAAAATGAATATATGGATGTCAACAAGGTGTTGGGATGAGGAAACCCAGTGAGCACTCACCAATCAGACGACTTCAGGTTGGCAAGGCCCCGGGGATGTCGAAGCGACACACGTAAAAGAACACTAAAACACAGAAACATCACAAACGTAGAAGCTTTCGGAACTACTCCTTCTTCAGCTACATACATACACATATATATATATATATATATATATATATATATATATATATATATATATATGAGTTCTCTCTCTGTATATATATATATATAATATGCTTTGGAAGAGCTATTTTTGTATTAATCTTAGCTTTTGATATTATTATTCATTGTTCTAATGAACTACTTCTGCAACAACTTCCCAATGTACCTGTATAATGAAACATCATTCTGGCGAAAATGGTGTGGAGCATCAAGTGGATTTAAAATCCCAGCAAACTGAAGATCCTTGTGTAATGGAAATAACTGTTTCCTCAGATATTGAGGACACTCGAGATATTGAAGAATTCTTGCTAGTTGTGCACAGCAATGTTTTGTTTCCTTGAGGCCACCGACATAATTTTCTTCGTAGGAAGATACCACTTCTTCTCCTAAATCATCAAACACAACAACCTGAAATGTTTTACATTCACATTTACTTCTACAATTATATTTCAAGTGCTAAAATGTAAACATGTATATATTATAAATGAAACGATCGAAAAAAATTAGTGCAACAAAATTTAGTATGGAAGGCGTAAATATTCTCAACAACATAATACGCAACTTGTTCCACAACTCATGCCAACTAACCGACAAGATATCTAAGAAAATTTATTTGCAACCTTCGAATTATTAATATGACTTTCAGGAATTTCACCTCGGGTAGGTAACGAAAATGTACTACAAACTATAATTGCAAGAATAATAAAAGCATTACCTCATCTATTTTAAATATACAAGCAGCTCTAGCAATTTGGCCAGCAAGGTACGTTCTTAGTTCCGACGACTGAGCATTTTCAAGAATAGATCCTGGTACCGCAATGCTTAAAGTAGATCTTTGCTTAAATCTTAAATGAGGAACTTCGATCTTTTCGTCCGATTTTATCTTTTTCATTCCAACGTTAGTGTTCCCACTAACTTTCCTTGACTCCATAGTACCCTTATTCAGAATCTTCATCACCTTCTCTTCCCTCCACTTCTTTCTAACAAGCTTACGTTCCCTTTCCATATGAAATTCACGTCGTTCACTCATGTCGACTGTGCTACGACGAACATGCGAAGACTACAGTAAACACAAAATATTGCTATTCCAACGTGTGTGAAGTTACATACGATAGGACTGACTGTTTTGACACGTATGTTCCCAGCTGATTCAACTCACCTCTTGCCAAAAACTAGCTCCCCTCTTCCTATGCGCAATGGGGATCTAACTAGGGAGGTAGTGAAGTTGTATACGATATATCGATAATCGGTGTGACCAACAACACGGGGAAACTTGTTAAAGAATTATTTATTGCAAATTATGCAAAACTTAAGGCAGTTATTTAGTGTTACATTATTACATATCTACTACTATTACTCACAAAAGATAACGTTACCCAAGTCATAACGTATTTGTAAATGGGTCACGGAAACACGAAAATTTTTCAAAATCAAATTCTACCAACTTTTTTCGTTAAAAAGTTAAATAGTAGCATATTGTGTATTTATTTTGCCACAATTTAACCTCTTGAGTCCCGAAGGGAAACTGTGTGGTAGAAAAACTATTCCATATCAAAAGCGAGTTAGTTAGCATCAGAATAACCCATAAAAACCAATTTTCCTTTTTAATTAATTTTTTTCCCTGAGATAAGAGTGGTGCACATATGTGCACCCGAGGTCTAAATCAATAAAAAATAGATATTCATGTTACAATTTCCAAATTATTTTTTTCTTTCAAAATACATATCTTAATTTTAGAATATGCTTATAATATAAACTAAATAATTATGGATGTAAAACATATGTTGTTATGCATGTAAGACACAAATAATACAAAAAATATAAAATTAAGAATTATTACCTCACATTTTATGATTTTCTACTATCTACTACTATTATCTACTTTTCATGAAACTTCAAAAAACAATTATTTTTAAGAATGCAGAGATACAAGTGGCATTTTTTACATTTTACCCTCTTTCTTGACTTGCATCCCTGAAAACGACACTTGGATGCAAAGCTGTCATCCATGTACATAGGTAAATGGCCAACCATATCGTAACATATCTCTGGAATGGGCTGTGGCTGGATTTGACGGTATTTCATTTGTGGTACATCTTCTTTAGAAGAGTGGTCATCTTCATCATCATTTTTAGCAGTTGGGGAGAGATCTTATCCACGAGCTCCAAACACTCCACTAAACTTCACAAGAGATGAAGCGAGGCATATTCTGTATCGAATTAGTGAAAGCTGTTCCTTTTTCAGTGTTCCATTGGCACAACATGCTCTTCGATACATAAGCCAAAAGTTGATGATAACAAGATCAACGAAGTGATTGAAACCCCTTACAGTCCATTTTTTGTTCTGATATAACTCCTGTAATATGCTAACAGGCGATCGAATAAGTCAATCCCTCCCATGTTCGCATTATATGTTCTAACCACGGCTGGTTATGGAACATCAATTTTGTGCTTTTCTTATGATGACCATCTCCTACAGGTGCCTAGTGGCTCACTTCCTACACATGATGACATGAGCAGAACACTTTTATTGTCCTTCCATTTTAAAACACAAATTTTCTCATCACTCCGCACCTTTTCATCCCATTCTCCTTTTTTTAGCGTCTTGTCATCCTTCAAAGTCTTACCTACAGCTCCGATCCTGTTTTTTATCACAGTTCCAGTTTATAAAATGTAATTTTTCACCAAATACTCAACTGATTTTAAACTAGTGAAAAATCTGTTTATAGATAATGTGTTCACCATTATTTGGTACAGAATCACAAAAATTTTTTATTATGGCTCCACCTTGCCACAATTCTTTCATGTCAGCTTCTGGAACAGTTCCTTTTCCCACATAAACACAAAACTCTAAGACAACTGCATCACATGCTGCAATAACAAAATTCTTCAAACCAAAAGGATTAGGTTTGCTTGGCACATACTGCTTGAAGTTACATCTACCAGCAAATGGTATTATTTGTTGGTCAATAGCCAAATTACGAGAACGTGGAAGCTGAAGGCACCTTCTTCTCACAGCATCTATTAGTGGTCTGATTTTCCACAGCTTGTCAGGATCATCTGCATGTTTCATGTTGTTGGAAAAATGTAGATGATTTCGCAGCTCGTAATATCTGTCCCTGTTCATATGATTTGACACAATAGGAATTTTCAGATCACGGCACCAATAAAGCTTAGCCAGGGGTAATTTCAATGTACCCATCAGAATTTCTATGCCTGTGAGACAAATCAATTCTTTCACTGTTGTATTTATACTTCTTAAATTTCGATTTTGTACAGAATAGAGACTTGTTTGCTCTGAGACTGTTTTCCAAAACTCTTCACTCAGGTACATGACGTCACGTGATACTACAGAGGAAACCGTAGGTACACAAGTGTGTACTTTGTAAAACACGAAAAAAAATACCCATTTATAGTGCTAGAAATGTAATTGCATTCATTTCGTCATTTTCCTTGTACTTTTGTCTTTATATTTACATAAAAACAACAGCAGAAAATAATCCGATACAAACAAAATAATACTTAACATGTCGGAGCGACAGTTGGTCCGCCATATTGCTTGAACAGCTAGGATTAAACAGTTGTATAAAACTCCTTAAGCCAAAAAAATTGTAGGGTAAGCCCTATGCATTTCGCCCACTAAGTGGGCATCTTCAGGGGAGAACCTGCCTTGGCAGTGAACAAGGTTCAACTGTAGCAGTTGAACCTTGTTCACTGCCAAGGCAGGTTCTCCCCTGAAGATGCCCACTTAGTGGGCGAAATGCATAGGGCTTACCCTACAATTTTTTTGGCTTAAGGAGTTTTATACAACTGTTCAACTTGGAGCCAAAGTGATTACGAGCTACCATCTACTGAGCTAGGATTAAAATAAACTTCTGACAGCCAGCGCCGCATGGTGCTGTCAAACATGGCAGAAATTTGAAGCTTGGAGGTTAACGAATGTGTACATGAGGTTTCTGCTGCGTAAAAATGACGCGGAAGATATCCATTCGGCTAAAATCAAAGGTGCACATATGTGTACTTACAGAACGAAGAGGATAATATTTTAGATGAGTGAATTTAACAATCAAGAACCGTTTTATAACTACTTGGTTGACAGAAAAATCCACAGAAAGCGTAAGTAGATAATTTCCCGGGGAAGAATTTTATCATGGTTTACATCCTTTTTGCATAAATTCCTTTTATGTGATTAATGACATTATAGGTAGTATTAAATCTTTTTGTGAAAAATTGAATTAATATTATTCTATTTATTAAAAATATTTTATTTATTACAGCCATGAGTAAAAGAAAAATGCTCATTTTCTGTTGAATTGAAAGCAAAATATACATGTTTTGAAAGTGTTGGAGACTAAATATGACGCTTTCTGCACGGTATGTAAGACTAGAGTTTTTGTTGGAAACAAAGGAAAATACGATCTGCAACATCATATCGAATCAAAGAAACATCAATTATTTATCCGGTACATGGAAGCCTCATGTAAATTAGATTCTTTCCTAATTTCCAAAAGTACAAAATTGGATGAGAAAGTGGCGGCGGGTGAAGCAACCTTAGCATATCATATTTTAAAGCAGCGGTGCCCAAACTACGGCCCGCGAAGGGTTTTTGTTCGGCCCGCGAAGCTAAGGCGAAAAATCAATTCGAAAAATTTAACACACAAATTCATACATTTTTTAAAAAAATTTTATAATAAAACTTTAAATATTGAAATGTTAGCCATGAAAACCTTATTTAGACATGATTTTCACTTAATGGCATCTCAGAATATATAGAAATTTTCCGATTTAAACTCTAATTCGGCCCGCCGAAGAATTGACAACCTCCAATGCGGCCCGCCAAGGGATTCGCAACCATTGATGTGGCCCGCCATTAGAAAAGTTTGGGCACCGCTGTTTAAAAGCACCACATGAGTAGGGATACGAAATCGAAACGAAAGAATCGATACCTTACTTATATGATATATCGAATGAAAAGATCGATACCACAAAAGTATCGGGCCGATATGAGTATCGAATCGGAACAATTAAAAATATTACATTAATTGAATATAAATAATGGCACATACGTATATGAGTAGTTATCGAATCAAAACAAGTAAAAAAATTACATTTATTGAACATAAGGAAAGGCACATTCGTCTATGAGTAGGAATCAAATCAAAACAATTAAAAATATTATATTTTGTACTTTATTGATACATTTTTTTGTCTGTATTATATTTAATGACCTGTCCTATACTTGCGTCCTGGGACCAATAAACATTATTATTAATTATTGAAAAAATTAAGGCACATTCTTCAAAGTACAATAAAATCTACACCTCCCACTCCTCCTCTGCGAAATCTGCCAAAAACGCGCTTTTCCAGGAGGCTT
Organism: Tanypteryx hageni; assembly: GCA_028673005.1. Taxonomy (NCBI): domain Eukaryota; kingdom Metazoa; phylum Arthropoda; class Insecta; order Odonata; family Petaluridae; genus Tanypteryx; species Tanypteryx hageni. Next base: position 276,316,450 of record CM054112.1, read on the forward strand.
CCCATTAACCGATTCCTGGCTTGCATTACGGTTGCCCCCGCCTTAGAAAAGGGACGTTCTGCAGGCACCGATGTGACAGGAATTGTCAACTATGCTTGTGCGAGCTTGTAAAGATTGGAGAAAACACACTTCATATCTTCCCAGGTCTTCAAAGGATCAGAGGAGAGAGGAGAAACTGGATGTGATAAATAAACAGACAGCTCATCTCTTTCCTCAAAGGTATTTGTTTTCTTTTTTTGCTGGCCATGGGCCAATACTTTGTGGTGGCTCCAAAAGTCATACTCGAATTAGGCATTCAGAGTAGAATCACTGTCTGTGTCACTGCCTGATGCCTCACTTCTAATCAAGGAACAGATATTAGATTAAGCCTTTGCACAAGCCTTGATATAAATAAAATGTATGTTTTTAAATAGCGGATCTAATAAATTGGATATAACTAACAGCTGAAACTCTGCAATATGAGCGAATCTGTGATTAATTTCGCTCAGCAGTGTTTCTTATACCTGTCTAACAATGTCATTTTTCGCAGTAATTCCAGTAGATTGCAACTGTGCTTTTAAGCAATGAATAAGTGGAATCACTTTGCTCAGCATTACAAATTTTTCCCGCACTATCTCCTTGGTAATGTAATCCAATGGGTGAAGCAACTTCAACATATGTTTCACAGTATCAATCTCAACGGAAGTTAATGCTAATGGAGCCTTTGGGTTTTCAAGGAGAATCTGATGCACAAATTTTGGCAAGGCAACGTATCTTTCTAACATATAATACACAGAATTCCATCTTGTGCTTACATCTAAAATCAACTTAAGAGGGGTTTTATTAACTTCTATCTGTTTAGCACGAAGCAAGTCACTATTAAAAACACTTCTTCGAAGAAACTTTACAATCTGTCTTACCTGGCTAGTGATTTTTTGTACATTTTTCACAGATGTTACCTTTTCTACCACCAAATGAAGCGTGTGAGCAAAACAGGGAAGGTGTTTTCCCTTGCCGAGAAACATGTTAACACATTTTACCTTACTTTTGGGGATAGAATACTAGGTGCAAACAGCTTCAAGTTGCTCACAAATGTTGACTGATGTATGCCTCTCCGCGAGTTCCTTGGTTGCAATACATTTAGAAACGATGTCTGCGCTGTTCAAATGATGTGCTGTTATACCCAGGAAACTACGGCATGACATCATTTCAGTCCAAATGTCCAAAGTAATTGCAACATTTCCCACACTAGGATCACTTATTTTGTCAGAATAAACCTTTATCATAAAATCGATGGATGCAGCGTTGAAGTGGTGGAACTCCATATTCAAGAAAATGAATAAAATGTTTGGTAAAGAATCCACTTTAATAACTCACACAAAACAGACGACCAGTTTCGACTAACACTTAGTCATCACCAGGTCAAGAATAAGGACACTACAACGTATATATAGGAAATGGGTGAGGTCGGGGAGGGAGGTGTGGAGAAAACAGGATAGGGGGAAAGGAAGAGGATCTCTCAAATGGTACTTTTTATTGTTTGGTCAGAGGGGGAAGAAGATGGTTGGGGTAATTGTTTAGCAAGAGAAAGACCGAGGAAAGGAGCAGGGAGTGGGTTGGGAAGAGATGTTCGTTAATAATGTCGTTGGCGTGGGTCTTCGCGTGGTGGAGGGTTTCTAATTGTTTGAGAAGGTTGAGTCTCCAGGTTTTGTTTTCGAGATGCAATATGGTTGGACAAAAATTGGCAGAATGTTTGTGGTCAATGAGGTGTTTTGCAAAATGGGATTTTTGGGAGTTGGAAGTAAAGCAACGTAAGTGTTCTTTGCAATGGGTTTTAAAATTTCTTCCCGTTTGTCCAATGTAAAATTTGTCGCAATCATTGCAACTCAATTTGCAAATGCCGCTTTTATTAAGATTTTCGATGTTATCTTTTCCATTGGAAAGAAGATGGCCTAAACTGGAGGTTCCATAGAAAGCGGGTCTTGATAGGTTTTTTGGGAGAAAGTTCGCGATTTTGAGGGAAAGAGGACCTGTATAAAGAAGGCGAAACCAGCGTGGTTTGGTTTCGGTCTCCGGAGAAGGGCAGAAGATTTTATTGAGGGCCAATTTCTTTTGTTTATGGAACAGGATAGTGTCTATTAGGGAAGGGGAATAACCGTTAGCAAGCGCAATATGTTTAACAGTGTTAAGTTTTTTTTTGGAAGGAGTAAGGAGAAAGAGGGATGTGCGTGAGACGGTGTATCATCGAGTGGAAAGCATGTTTTTGGGAAGTGTGGTGTCTGGAAGAAACATGCAGTGTGTGGTTGGTGTATGTGGATTTGCGGAAGATGGAGAATTCTAGGTTAAGGTTAAGGCGTCGAATGGTTAGGTCTAGGAAGTTCAGAGATTGGTTTTCTTCAATTTCAAAAGTAAATATATCGTTGGTAGCTCAATAACTTTGGCTTAGATTATTAAAAGTGAAATACTCCTATATCACACAACAGAAACTTTGAACAAGTCCGGAATTTATAAAATACAATGCTCAAACTGTGACAAAAAGTACATAGGACAAACAAGAAGGAAACTAATAACACGCTTCAAGGAACACATGGCTCACTATGAATATAATCGCTTTGAAAAATCAAGCGTTGCCAACCACATTTTAGAAACAGGTCATAGTATACACGTAAACGATTTAACATTGATAACTTCAGCCAATAACTCACTAAACTCGTTAGAAAACCTTCACATTTACAAAAACCGCGATACACTTATGAACACGGACACAGATTTCAACAAGACCTTATACAAACTGACAGAAGTAAACAACACACACGCCGAAAAATCTTTCCGCGCTTCACTTGTTTCTCTGTCTTCTTAATACGTTAATACTTTGCGTTCAAACCTTGCAGTTGACTCCCAGTCACCAGTCACTGTTGAAACAGGTTTTGCCCCTGACGATGCTCACCTTGTGGGCGAAATGCATTGGGTGTTGTAACGTTGTAACCCTCTAATTGTTTGGCTATATGAGTATTTCACTTTTAATTCAAAAGTAAAGGTGATTGAGAGGTGAAGGTTGTTCAGGTAGGAGACAAAATTACACAATAGTCTCTCAGTACCATTGTACATATTGTAATATTTATTAGTATAGGAATATAGTAAATGCATCCATTGGGAGAGACAGTGAGTGGTATGCATAAAAACGTAGCAAATGCTTTTCCTTCAGTTTAGTAGCAATTGCTACGATCAACATGCATAAAGTTTCGTAGCAAAAGCTTTTCCTTTTGCTACTTTTTATCCATACCACCCAGTATGTCACATTCTTTATTAAAATGGCGATTCAAAATGAATCAAGTTAAACTGATATTTATAACGTAACTGTAAACTTATCTTTGTTGGTGCTTATTCAAATGTTTCTTCATATTCGATGTATTTCCACAAGTTTTCAAAATTTTGAAACAAGTTTTACACGAAGCACTGTCCTTGTTAATTAATAGAATAGAAAAACATCCAAATATTACTCTTTGGAGGTGCCATGGTATACCTCGTGACGATTTGTACACTACACGAAAAGTAACGCCTAGACGTGGACGATTTTACATCCCTCAATTGTACCTCACTTTTGTTACGGCATGTACTAATTTGATTCGATACTGACAATGAGAAAAATATACGCATTTGAGTAGAAAAGAGTACAAAAGTACTTGGTATCGAAAGGAAACTATCGATGTGAGTAAAGTATCGATACTTTATTCGTATCCCTAGTGGTTTGAGGTGAGGATCATGCATGCGAGGTAGTGCATATAAGATATCAAAGCAGATCCTAATATAAATTTTCGCCTTTGTAGGAAATTTATTCATTAGTTAAGTGTTCGGCATGAGCCGCAAGAAACAAGTAGTATTGATGAGAAGATTGTGGCTAGGACTAAGGTAGATAGAAAACCGTCTGAGTTATTGATTATTATGAAAGTTTCAGGAAAAGTTTTATCTACTATGTGAAAACAAAAGGAGTTAATCGTCACGGAATGGAGAAGTTGTGTTGTAGAAAAGTCGCATCTGAGTGCTGCTACCTCGTGAATTACATTTACTAGACATCACGACTTCCGCTTTGCATGGTAGAATTAACTGCCTATAGCTACAGAAATGAATTCTCTAAATCTAATGTATGTTGCACGTGGTTTAAATCGTATGTATGTGTGTTCATCATTTAATGTCAAGCTCAAGTGATCCATCTCAGGATTCATTATTCGTGTTTTTTTTACGTTCTACCATAAGGAGGATATCAAGCAGTCAGAATAGCAGTATTTCCAACGTAGCTGTTATTCCCAAAATATGGACTTGCTAATATAAATTTCAAATACTTGGATGTTTGCTATCTCGCTCGCCCTCATTTTTTTCATTTATCGCTGTGTAAAATGAATCATTACTGATAAGCCGTGAGCATTCGCTGGCGAACTAAGTCAATCGCAGATAATGTCGATATTCTTGTAACTAAAAATTATATTTATTCCCTTGTGATAATGAACTTGCTCCCATGTGCAAGTTATGCGTGACAATAATATTTAGTACTGCAATGTTTACCCGTCCATTTATTGTTTAATTGACAGGTAAAATGACTGCTTTTTAAGGATTTCTTGTTCGAAAATATATTTTCTATTAATAAGGTTACCTTTTTAATACCTAGAATTATTATAATATCAATGAAAGCTTCGTATTTTAAAGTCAAAATGATGGCCATGAACCTCGAAAATGTTAAGATTACAGTTATTTCTTCATTATTTGGGTATTTATTTCCTGCTGCGATTCTTCCTTTACACATTTTTGCCCTGTCTTACTTTTGGGGTCGGTATTCTAGATACGTCGAGAAACATTTTTGCTCTTGTTCTTGCTGGGATACAGTATTCAAAGGTATGCAAATCAATTGGCTGCGGCAATGTGAAATTGAATATTTATAGCCTTTAAAGAAGTGGTAGATCTCAATATGTACTCTATTTTATAGGTCCTTATGAAACTGGTGTGGCCACCTACAAGCACATGTACTTCAACGCAACTAGTAATGGCTGTAAAATGTGGATCTTTACAATATTAGCCATTTTGTCATTGTATGAAAGTGTCAAGCGCTTAGTGCGCCTCGCTCTTATAGGGAGATTGCGTTTCATTATGGCATTCCTTTTTCTATCCACTCTCTTCTCTCACTATTATTCGTGGTGGGCTTTCATCAACTATTGGAATGACGACTTCTACTCTCAGTGGTATCACCAAGTGTTCTTTTCTGTGACTGAACTTATATCCACCTTCATAGTTCTGTATCTTGCAAATATAGATAATTTAGTTTCAGTGCATTTAGCATTTGTAGTGTCAGGAGTGGGAGCCATTCATTCAGTGGCAGCTGGCAGTGACCAGTTTATTGTGAACGTTGTACAAGGCAAGGGACAGGCACATCAGGTGGTACGTGATCTGTGTCTAATGGCTCCTGATCTTTTGCACTTTTGCATTCCCATCATGATTGTTGGTCATGCATCATGGAAGAAAAGAAGGTCAATATTTGGGCCAGCTAACATTGTTAGCAAACATAGCGGTGAACTTTTTGCCTTGCTGTTACTGGTCATTTTAGGAATTATAATCAGCATAATTATGTAATTTCTACCTCTGTAATTTACTGTGATAAGTACCTTTAATTATTATTGTTGTTGTTACTAGGGAGATATTCATATAGAAGATTGAGTTCATAATTCCAGATTGCCTTTATTGAGAGTATTATGTTAAGTATATTAATTCTTTTTTATAATTTCAATTGAGATAAATTACATTATTTGTTCATTTGATTATAAGTTAAGTAATTTGGACATATAGAATTAATTCATTATTGTTGATTTTCGTTTAAAAAGTATCTCTTATAAGAAACCTTACATAAAGAATGAGTCATATCAAAGCCTTGGATGTATTGCATGCATTTTCTGCTTTCTGAAGCATTTAATTTAATCAAATGTTATACACACTAACGCAGTTGAACCTCTCTAATCCGGAATTTGCAGTCTAGAAACATCCATGCTTCAGAATGGTTCTAGAATTTTGACTAATCCAGTAAAATGTCCATTTTCTGGAAATTTGGTTTGGGTGGCAGTTTGATTTTCCTGTGTTCATACAGCTTAAGAAAGAAACTTAGAATCTGTAAAGCAAACATAATGGCTGAGGTACTGTGTAACAATGTAGCCATTAAATGCCTTTGGTTCAGAAAATTCTAGTCCAAAATGCATACTGTTCTGAGATCCTGTTTTGTAATGCTCCTCAGAATCACTGCAGTTTGTTTGATTTGTTCCTCTGACTCAAAGTGTCATCCTTCTGAAGAATTCATCAGAAGTCAGATGAATACAGAATATTATCTAGCTGAATAATTTTAAATTTTGCCAGAAATTCTCCCACCAAGAGTGTGTGTGATGGCATGCGATGTATCCAGCAATTTGGCCTCTTCGTATGAACTGTCTCGCAGATGTCAAAGGATCTCCGAGTAGAATTTCTGGTTCAGCTTTTGACTCTAGGATAAATTCTGAGTGAATGCCTTCAATATCAATAAAACTGATCAACATTGCCTTCATCTTACAGTTAGATTCTGGCAATTATGCCTTTATGATCTTGGTCTGGATTGCACTTCAAGATCAATGCTTCATCCTCACTGATTACCCATTTCATGAAACATGAATTCCTTGGTTCAGAGATAATTATATTTCCACCTGCTGCATTTCTCACTCATCAGTCAACATTTTTGGAACCATTTTCATGGCAACAGCAAAAACATAAAACCTATTGAGAAAAACTTGCAAGACACAAATCAGACAACACTTCACTCTTTCTATGACTGATGACAAATTCAAGAATAAGCCATTCAATACCAACAAATTGAAGTAAGCACTTATATTGGGTATCTCCAATAGCCAAGTTGTGAAAACCTGGTTTGCTATGACTTGAATATAGGCACTTTTTCAGTTTGTTGACATTGAAAGACATTCTTGAATAGACAGCACTTGGCTGTGATGTCACACAATATCGACAACAAATCATTGAAAAGTTTTCTGAGCCATCAACAGTATATTGTTACAAAAAAATCATTTCAAAAGGTTTGGGTCACAGTAGTAAATTAGGAAAGCAATAACATGTTGACAGAGCTCTTTGTACCTGGAATCCTTCAATGGTGATGGAAAAGACTATTTACTCACCGACCTGAAGTTATATTGTAACATTTTTGTTTGCTAATCATTTGTATTATGTATAGTACTGCTCTTATATAACTCTAAACCAACAGTATTTTTTCCATTTTGGTGTGGTATGTAAAAGTTCCACAAAATAAATGTTCTTTAAATATGAAGAGATTTTCTTGAACCAAATGTGTGGCATTATCCCTGTCTATCTTGAAATAAATAATGACTTTTTGAACTCTTCATAATGCTATGGTAATTTGTAATTGCTGTTTAATTTTGAGAAAAGACATTGCTTCCTAAATCAAAGTACAGAAATATCTCATAATTTGATGATTTTATTTTACAGTACTTCGGTTTTTATCTACCCTAGTAATGTATTTGATGATGTTACAATCAGAAACGTCTTACATTACTACCCAATTATTGGAAAAGCCATTCATTTTAAACTTATTTGGGACATTATTTGCTTAGCATAAGTGACATACGAGGTGCTATGGAAGAGAAGTAAACAAGCTACAAAGTAAAAAATGCTAGAAAATGCATTTAAAATTTTGTGATGAAGTACATATAACATTTGAGCTAATATGGTATCTGTTTGTTTTTTATTTTAGCTTGTGACCTGTAAATTACATTGTTTTAAAGGAAAAATAAATTTGTTGAGCATTACTTAGTGAAATAATGCATATTATTCAAGGAGAATGCACGAAAAAGAGCATATGAGACAAATGTTGTATTTCAATGAAAAATTGTTAATAAACCTGTTTATAAAAATAATGGACAATTGTTTACTAAAAGCTGGTGACATCAACCAGGGTCGGTAAAGATTTAGGCAAAAGAGTGACTGCCAAGCCTTTCAGATTTAGAAATGAGTTTTTATTATGTTTTCTGAGTGCAGTTTATTAAATGTGGATGATCGAAATAAATTCTAAATATATTAGACATTTTCAGGAAAAATATAATCACTCAAAAGTCAAAAATGATCTCAATAAGTATGCTAGTGAAGGGGGGATCTGTACAGAAATGAACGACACTGGTTTTGTGCTGTTTAATAATGAATAGCGGTGGTGGATGCTTGCTGATACTAGTCCGGCGTCATGTTGATGACTCGGCGAAGACACCAGTGGAAGCAGAAGGACCTCACCTGCGTACTTGCTCTTTTTCTCTCTAACGCCCCTGGTGGCGTTGCCGAGAACCACGGGGACAATTCCAAAACGCTATGCGCCGCCAAGCCATGAAGACGTTAATGGCCATGACTGCTACACTAGTAAACCATCATTTTCACTAGGGTCGAGATCATTGTCACATCATCTTATTCATCCACATTTTCCAGCTTCATGACATAGTCAAAGATCATGTAAGTGCTTGTTGTCCTTGTGCACCTCGGAACATTATGGGAGCAGTTACAAAAAAATGTGATTTTGAAGTGGTGCTGGACCTTGGCAAAAGTAGTGGATGTAGTGTATTGATGACTAAGTTCACCTTTGATGATAGCACAAATAAATTCGACTGGCTGTAAGTCAAAATGGTTTGGAGGTGAGAAGATAACTTCATGATCAGATGACTGGCCATACGTGTATATTAATGCCATTGGCTTGGTATCCTCACCAGCAGTTTGCTAAATGGCCTTCTTTGAGGGGTAGAAAGCAGCTTTTTCTTCTTATAGCAGACATTTTTCCATGAGGATGATTGCATTCTTGATCTTGCGTTGCTTGAGGTCCTTCAGGAGCTTGTGCATTCAGTTCACAAAGTACTTTTGTTAGAATTTGCTCTGGTAATCCTTGGTTTGCTTCCTGCCTTGGATAATGTCCAGCATAGCAGTCACGAGCTGGGCCTTTTTGCTCTTCTCTTTTCTTTTAGCACAGTGAGGATGGCTGCAAAAAAGAAATACCATTGTCCCTTGCGCTTTCCATGCACCTGGGTATCCTCGCAATTCGGATTGTTGAAGGAGATTTAATGATGCTTGTAATGATGAGGAATGTACTTCTCATCCATGTAAACCTAGGGTCGGCTTGTCAACATCCATATCATACACTCTCATCTCACTTTTGCTGGTTCTACTCTCAAACAATAACTCAAGCTCCCTCTTCTTCCTGCATTCGAATCCTTTCCGCTGGAGAAAGCAGTCCGAATTTCAAAAAAGATTGAAGACTGGTATTAGAAAAATGATTGTGACATGTAAGTGTTCTTCCAGAAGAGCCATCACGTGATTGGCCAAGGTGTGAATACTAGTGGTTGTTGGGTCCCTGACAAATTGCTGAACGAGAGTGATAACATTTTTTCATGAGAACTTGGGTGGGTCGTGCACTGGCATTGCTACTGCCACATGTCTCTGTTGGACAACTTGTGGACCAGCATCTCCTTTCAGTTGAGAAACAAGCCACATGCTTTGAGACGTCATAAGAGCTGTTCTTTTTCTTTCGCTCCATCTTGTCATGCTGCAGCTTGGCTTGCAGAAGAAGAGCATCCAGGGTCTCTTCCACCATCCACACTGCACCATGCTCTTCCCTCACAAAGGCCACCACCACCCACGAGTCCATCATCCACTTGCACCTAGATGCAAGAGCATAGCATGGAGGGGGCGATTGCCCCAGGCATTAAAGTCCTAGAAGAGCACCGAACAAGCACATTTCAAGTCGATATTTTGTAAAGTATTACTTAATAATACTTCACAAAATTTGTAATGTATTACTTATTGTATAGTAAACTTTAATTGGTGTATTAAAAGAAACAAAATTTGTATTAAGTCAACAGTTAATTCATTAATGTACTCCTGTCTAATGTCATCGATGAGATCATATTTGGCCATGTGCCAAAGGTTGCAAACAGTATCCTTTTCTTAAAACTTCCTCATACTCAATTTTTGTACAGGATACGATTCCAATAGTAAACTACAGTATTGCCTTTAGCAGGTGATGACAAGGGCCACTAAAGTAAGCTTAAGTTAATATATAATCCTTCATGTCACACTAAAAGTATTCGATGTCCATCTCAAGTCGTACCAATCAACATTTTCTTCATTTCATTCCCAACCTATTTCTGGTGTTTATCAGTTCCCTGACAGAACTTCCCTCCCGTTTTTACTTGCAAATAGGTTTGGGAACTAGTATAATATTTTGCTCAGGGTTTCCCCTTTCCAAATGAAGTCTTTTGTCCATAGTCAAACATGAATGCAGTCACTCTCCCATAGTTTTTCATGACATTCTGTTTATGTAGGATGGTTCCTCCGTGTTCCTACTCGGGGATATTTTTCAGCCTTCATCGTCATTTGTTATTCAACAAAATTCAAAGACATTCATTTTGTGATGTAACAGTTACCAATTGATGAGCAATTGACAAGTAAAATATACTTTTTGATTTATTCCAAAAAATTTATTTAGCTGATGCTGGCTGCAACATATTCACCTAGATTAATAGAAAAGCAAGCCACCATCCTGTGCAAAAGAAGCAAGTCTTGCTTCATATACATTATTAAATTTTATAATAAGGGATCTAATTCCACAGCTTGGTTATGTATTAAGATACGTAATATGCGAAAATGAAGAATGGGCTTGGAGAAATCTGCTGCAATAAAATTAACCTTGATAATATCATTTTTGACTTGGCTTCTGTAAATGCCCAGAAGTAGTCTGCAGAATAATAATTCAAGATTTACTTCTTTTGTTTGAGAGATATTTTTATTTAAGGTTTGCTATATTGTTCATTTCATAGTAAATAGTATGTGATTAACTGCGAGTGGATAGGTAATATATATATAAAATATTATTGTAAATCAGATGATTGACAATAACTCACAATAAAAAGCTATTGATAGCATAAAAGAACTTTTCCAAAACCCATGGCCCCAAATCTTTTCATCAGAGAAATGTGCACCCGAGGCACCCAGGTCCCTTGATCTGTCCTTGGGAATTTTCAAAGAATTAAAATTGTAGCAATAATATTTCAGAAATATATCTGGATGTAACAATATTTTTGCAAATTTCCTCAACTACTCCCATCCAGGGTTGCCAAAATAAATTAGAAAGTGTTGCTAAATCCACCCTGAAAAGTCAGCTTTCATGCTTTACTTCATCAGAAAATTTGCACTCTGATATTTCCTTTTCAAATTCATATCCTAAGTAAGGATGAAGATCCAGTCGATATGTAGTACTTTCTGAAATATCAATCTTTGAACAAAGTATATCATTTAAATGTTCTAAATCATTGAGTAACTTACTGGGATCATTCACTTCGGCTTCAAGTTTCTTATTGATGGACTGAACTTCTCTTAGAATTGGTTTAAAAAATAACAGAAAAATAGAATAACAGCTGATGTGCTGATAATATATGACAAATAATTGCAATTTTTCCGAATAAATTTGATGTCTTGAAAGAGTCAGGTGTTCAATAATCATTAAAAGCAAAATCTATTTAGTATTCTAATAAAAATCAATATATAATTTCTACACCTTCTTCCATTTTTAATGAAAATCAAATTTTCTCTCATTTTAACTGCATTTTATGAAAATATTCTTTAACGTAAATTACAATGTGATCTTTTAAAATTAGTCTGAAATATATTAAAAATATATGTAACTGGGGAAATAACTGAAAATTATTTAATGATTTATGAAAAACTTAAATATATTTAAATAAATCTATCAAAAGTAATTCGTTCGGTTTGTGCTGATTATTGCTTGTATTTGTGTAGAAAATACCTAAATTTAAAACATAATAGCACCAAACTTAACCTTTCAAATAGCATTTATGCTTGGTTCAAAGAGTAAATAGCATAAATACTATTTCTGTATCTAGGTGCGTTGTTTATGCACTGCCAGTGTGATTTACATATGAGGTTTTGAACTTTTCACCCAAAAGAGTTCATACCTAATTAGTTTTTTATAACATCTGCATTATAGTTTTTATTTTCTCTACTGTAATAGTTAACTCTTAAGCCTCGTAGTTTTTTGTTAGAAATTTCATTCTCCCCTTTAGAAAATAATATTTATATCATAGTAGTTATTGTGTATTAGCATATTCTCGTTACTTTTGTAAGGTTGATTTATTTTTACGCCCCATAGTATTTATATTTTTCGTTGTTGTGTACCTACTATCATCTCCTGTGCATGATCTAACCTTGTTTGTGTTGTTTACGCCTTTCACTTTATACCTGCGTTTGACCCTTTCCCGTACGCTTCACGAAGAGTGCCCCCACGTTAAAACAGAACAAATTCTTTAGCCTTATCCCATTTCAGCTTTATTGTAACTCTTTTGCGTTAGTATATAAATTAGGTAAGAGTTTAGGATGGCTTCCTGTTTCCTCCTCCTTGTGCGCTGCTGGTTGCGAGGCCATGAGGGCTCGAATCACGGAGCTGGAGAGGGCGGTTGCGGACCTCCTTCAGAGGGTGGAAAGGTCCGAGGCAGCCTTGGTTTGTGGGGGGGGGGGGGGTGCGGGGTCATCCCTGAAAACTCGCTGCACCAAATTGGCGGCTCAGGTTCACCTGGGTGCGGTAGCCGGTAGAACGATCGGGGTTGCCTCTGACTTCTTACCGCGGGCTGAGGGTCCTCGGGCTGGGAAATCCAATGAGTGGAGAGTGGTGTCCACTCGGGGAGATCATGGGGTGGTGCTGCGGAGGCAGAGAGTTGGGAATGCTTCGGCGGACCCTCTTCCTGCCAGTAATAGGTTCGAAGTGTTGTCGGAGGACGACTCCACGGCCATTGTGCCCATACCCACTCCTGTCTCTTCGATGGAGGCCGGGCCCAAGGGGAGTCGGGTTGGGAAGGGGGGGTTGTTAGTGTTAGGTAGCTCTAACGTTTGGCGTGTAATGGCACCCCTGTTATCCAGTGCCCCCCGGGAGGGAGTTGAAGAGCGGGTCCTCACCAGATGTATATCAGGAGGCACGGTGCCACAAGTGACCAACACGGTGAGAGAAGCGGTAGTGGCGACAGGTTGCTCTCGGCTGCGGGTGGTGGCCCATGTTGGGACTAACGACGCCTCGAAGCGCGGGTCCAAGGAGATTTTAAGTTCTTTTAAGGACTTGGCCTTTGAGGTTGCTCATGTCCGAGAGGAGTCGGGTTCCGATATGCGGCTTACTGACTGCAGTATAGTCCCTAGGATTGACCGCAGTTCTGAGGTTTAGAGTAGGGTTAATGGTCTGAACCGAAGGCTGTGGAATTTCTATCGGGACTTGGGAGTGAACTTCGTCGACCTACGACCGAATATCGAATCATGCAGGGCACCACTGGATCACTCTGGTGTTCACTACATGCCCGATCGGCTCAGAGAGTAGCGCGTAAGATTCTCGAGCACAGTAGGGATTTTTTAGGCTAGAGAGTAGGGCAGGGTGTAGGTCAGTTTTGGGTAAGGGGATAATCGATGCGTTTGTAGAAAATAAGAATCCCGAAAGATTATCTAATGATAGAATATACTCCGAGTGTGAGGTAAATGCACGTAATACGAAAGATAAGGATGAAGTTCATAGTAACATGCAGCACCAATTTCGCGATAAGTCATTGATAGAATGTTCCGTCAAGGGCACGACGTGTCGCAATTCCTATTTTGATGCGACGCCATACAGTCGTGGGAGTGATTGTGATGGGAGCGCAGTTTTAGAGTGGAAGAGAAAGTCAAGGGTGAGATTAGTATGCGAAGTGATAGTGAGAAATTAAACGTTGTCGTACTGAACTGTCGCACCATCCGTAGTTCGAGCATATTATTCGCAGTCTGCACGCCGACGTCATGATAGGCACTGAAAGTTGGTTAACGGATGAGATTCAGAGTCAGGAGATATTTCCTAGAGACTATCATGTCTATAGAAAAGATTGCGCTAATAGATCGGGCAGGAGAGTTTTCATAGCGGTGGGCGATAAGTACGATAGCAGTGAGATTCCGATAAGTGATGAGGATATCGAGTGTTTGGTGCCGCATAGGTAAAGATGGCTCCAAAAAGGTGTTCGTTTTACAGGCCACCTAACGCTGGTGTAGATTGTATTTTAAATCTCGAGAATCAACTATCAAAGCTTAGACTGATGAATCAAGATGGAATCGTTATAGTCGGTGGTGACTTTAACTTACACTCAATTGATTGGGAAAACCTGTTTCGAATCTAGAGTTAAAGAATGCGAATCCTGTGAGGCATTAATTGAAACTTTCTGCGAGCACTCTCTCCTTCAATTAGTTAGAAAGCCAACGCGATTGGGAAACATTATATTTATTAGCAACTAACGTCCCATAAAGAATAAACAAAGTTACTATTGAAGATGTGATAAGTGATCATCAGGCCGTATATGCAGAGTGTAAGTTGAAAATCGATAGGCACCCTAAGCCTCAAAGAAAGTTTTATATATTTGCTAAGGCAAACTTCTCAAGCTTCAGGTCGCGCCTACGAGAAATACTACCTGGCTTCCGTGATATGACTAAACGATCAGGTGCTGCGTCGTCATGGACACTATTCAAGGATATAATGCTAGAGGGCATCGATAAGTACATTCCAATTAAATTGAAGGTCGACAATAAAGAGCCACGTTAGTACAATAAGCAACTTGGGAGTGCGCTTAGGCGTCAGAGAATAAGCCACGCGAAACTAAAAAATATGCCGTCTACATCATCCGATGAATATAGAGCAACTAAAGTTAAGACGTATAAGGAATCCCGCGCTAAAGCGAGAAATACTATGCGTGAGGCTTATACTAACTTCCGGATTAAGGTATCAAATAATTACTTGAAGGAGGACCCTAAAGTGTTTTGGTCCTATGTGAGAGAGGTCCAAGGTAGAGGCCCCACCATACCTTCCCTGCGTAATGACTCGGGTGCCGTTATTCATGATAGCGTAGAGAAAGCCAACCTGTTAAACGGTCATTTTGTAAAAGCATTCACAGCCGTCAGCGACCATTGCGTACATTATGCACCCGCAATAAGGAGGGAACTGATGGACGATATAGTATTTTCTGAGGTCGGAATAGCAAAGCAACTAAGTTCCATCAGACATAACAAAGCCACTGACACAGAAGAAATTCCTGCTCGCCTTTTAAAAGAATTAGCTGAAGAAATAGCACCTTATCTTCGGAGAAATCCATTTCTCGGGCAGAGGTCCTTAGCGACTGGAGGTTAGCGCATGTTACCCCAATTCATAAGGGCCGCGACAAGGAGAACCCAGAAAATTACAGGCCGATTTCCTTAACTTCGATATCGTGTAAGATTCTCGAGCATATACTGGTTAGCAACATAATGCGATTTCTTGATAGTAATTTATTGTTAGATGATTTTTAACATGGCATCAGGAAAGGTAGGTCTTGTGATACTCAGATCGGTCTTTTTGTGAATTGTATACTGAAAAGAATACGCAGGTCGATGCCATCTTCTTAGATTTTAGGAAAGCCTTTGATAAGGTACCTCACAGGAAGTTAATAACGAAATTAAAAACCTTAGGTGTTAATTCTAAAATCGTTAGTTGGATCCATGAATTTTTAAAACATAGGAAGCAGAAGGTTGTTATAGATGGGAAATCTTTGAACTTAGTGGAGGTTGTCTCGGGCGTTCCGCAGGGTAGTGTAATTGGTCCGCTATTATTTCTAATTTATATAAACGATATCACCTCAGTAGTCAGAAATAAAATTAGGCTTTTTGCGGACGACACCGTCATCCATAGAGAAATAAGCAATCCGGAAGACCACCAATATCTCCAAAATGACCTAGAAGCTATTTCTACATGGTGTAAGGAACGGCAGGTAGAGATCAACCAAAAGAAAAGCTGCGTCATCAACTTCTAGAGAACAAAGAGTATCTCGTTGGATAATAATTATTCATTGGACGGAGTAGAGATTCCAGTTTCAGACTCGATTAAATATCTCGGAGTCACGATCCATCGTGATCTCTCGTGGGACACCCACATTCACCGATTGATATGTGCCGCTAACAAAAAGCTGGCCTTTATAGGGAGAATAGTTCGAAATAGCTCCAAAAAAGTGAAAGAATTATGTTATTTATCCTTGGTTCAACCGCAGGTCGAATATGCTTCAGCTGTGTGGGATCCCTATGAAAAGGGACTCACTAACGAGATAGAAAAGGTTCAGCGCAGGGCAGCTAGATTTGTCAAGAGGAATTACGATAGTAAACAAAGCGTAACATCATTAATAGAAAATCTGAAATGAACATCGTTAGAGGAACGTAGGTTGCAGGCTAGATTTAAACTACTGGAAAAATTTATGTCGGAGGGACTAGCGAATGAGGTAGTAGGACTTATCAGAAGCCCGACGTATCTCAGAAGGCAGGACAGTGAGGATAAGATTCGCGAGATCGACTGTAGAACGGAGCGATATAGAGGATCGTTTTTCCCTAGGACGTTAAGAGAACATAATAGGAAAAGATAATGTAGGAAAACTATGGATCCTTGGTGCACTGCACCCCCTGCCATCCACCAAAAAGGTGACTTGCAGGATATCATGTAGATGCAGCGGCGAACTTCTGCCTAGGGCCCCAACCGGTTGGGGCCCCGAACAGGGGCCAAATTGGTACACATAGAGGACACTGGACACGGAAAATAATGTCAATTTTTTCGAACGAAATAGAAAATAATTGACCATAGTTAATTTTTTGACAAGTCAAGTGGCAACACTGTGTTTGTGTTCTTTGTTTGTTTTGCATAGCACCTGACTTCATTCTATAACTTGTCACTACTTGTCAGTTCGCGTTGAAAGTGTGAGTTAGAAAGTTGTATCAATTTCAATTTTGCAGCTCAAAGGTTTTATCTTTCATGCGAATTTGCTAAGGTTAGTTAAGGTTACGATACGAGTAGCGTTGGCGACGGAAGCTAAAGAATGCGATAGAATTTTCTAGTGTATAGTGTCTTAAGATTTTATAGAATAATCCCGTAAGATAGAATATTCCAGAAATGATTAGTGAATGGCAGTACAGGAAAAATTGATAATCAAAATGTCTCTTAAACAATCCATATTATGAAAAAATGTTTCAAATAATAGTTGTAGGCAACTATATTTTCTACAACCTCAATAACAACAAATATTTACATAAATGGTCCTAAAGGAGATATATGAAAAAAACAATGACACGAGTACACCTTCACTTCCAATGGGGGACTGTCAAATATTGGGAATTACCGAACATTTTATGAAGTTTTATTTTACGGCTATTGTTATAGGCAAATATAAAGTTTTTTCGTTAAATTTTTAACAGATATTTATAAAAAGCAATTTAAAATGGACAGGTTATTGCCGAACCCAATCACATCTGATTCGTATCCGAAGTTTGCCAAGTGCTTAGTGATGTCAGTGCATGCCACAAGCATGTTAGCCAATGCTAGCCATAGTAGAAGCCATTGTGCCGATATAGAAGTAGAAGCTTGAAAGACATAATTCTGTTGTTTTCCTCTATTCGTTCATGCTTTTGCGGTACATTGGAAGTCGTAGGGAGAAATGTTCGGATGTTGACATGCATGGAATGAAGGCCGATAGGTTTGTATTACATTTAATTGATAAAACAAGTTTGATGTAGCTCTTTTATTTTCAGTTATTGTAATAGTACTATTGTTTTGACTGAAATGCAGAAGACGTAAAAGATAGATCATCTTAAAACAGCTTTCCCATGCTGTCCTAGTATCTAGTAAGTAAAATATAGTTAGATAAGTATATAAAAGGTAATGGACGAGGCCAAGACTTCATGGAATTCCACAAAATAACATGAACAATGCTAGATAGTAGTTTTTATTTATATTAAACGTTTGCTAATATCCACAAAATATATGAAGTTTCGGTTTCAGTGAATAATCACCTTTACAGAATCATCAGGGCAAATATTGACAAATATTATACAAAATTAATGTGAATAAACTTAGTTTCCGTGTCTTGTCTATAGGAAATGTGGTGAAGTTTGTTGTTTTAAGTGTCAATCTGCCTTAGTTATTACCTATACCTGTAAAAAGGAAAACTGTAGAAGTGTCTGTCATAACTGCATGTCTCTTTTGTATATGTTGCAATTTTCGTTGCTTTTTTCTCCCTTTGAGGTCAATGAGTCAAGACTGTTAGTAATGCTGCTGGATTTGTTAAACTGAAGCGAGAAGGAAAAATTTGTATTGTTAAAGGCAAGATTTGCCCTGAACACAGAATAAGATAAAGAGGTCATGAAGTGAGTGTAGTTGTAGATGAAGAAGAAGATTTAGTCAGGTCTGTTGAGTGTCATGACTGCCCTTACTTAGCAAAACATGCTCCTTCAAAATACCATGCTGTCATGGATATTATGGGATCAAATTTATTAAAATATTTAAATTACAGAGCTAACTTAATATGTAAAAGTATTTGCTTAAAAACTTTGTACTTAAATATATGCACTGCAACAGTAATTATTTGCTTAATAAACCCAGAGCCCGATTTCACTAAGTTTGATCTTATGTATTTAGAATAGGTATATTACATTATGGTGGTTTTGTTAAAATATATATGCTAATCTTTAAAACATAAAAATATAATTTACTCTCTCAACATCGTTCTCCAGAAATTTATTCATCATGTCAATGTAATGCCGATATAAATCATAAACTAAAATACGAAGCAATAAAATTACATACATACATGTAATTAGTACTTAGATTAAAATGACCTTCGCAGACAAAAGCAGCTGTACGTTCCGATATATTAGATGTGTATGTCCTGATGGCTTTCAACCATAATATTCTCTGCTTCTTATTTCTTCCCAAGGAGCTCGGTAGAGTGAAGAACAATTTTCTTGGGGTTTTAATCGTTGTATTTAAGCACTAAGGTACCAGACAATGCTTATAACCCTTCTTAAGTTCCATATTCTCCATTTTAGCTACGATATCAGGAAAAGCAACAGGACGAAGTATCAAAACTGCGTGCTTTCAGTATGGTCATATGTTTAAACGAGTGGCATGAAATGACGTCACGTACCCCTTACTACTCTCTCTCCAACCAGGATGCGGGATATTTAAAAGTTATTTTAAATATTTTTTTTTGCATAATAAAGACGATTTAACAAAAAAATGTTCACAGGGAGCAGTTGAGTCATTTACAAAGAATTTAAAAAAACAAATAAATATTTTGAGTCCCCCATTGACAAGTTTCAGCAAAAACTTTGTCAGACCTTGAATCTAACAATAATAAAAGGCTACAATGAGTTGAGAAGGGTAACAGATAAAGCTAGAAAAAATTGGATAAAAGAAAAATGTGATGAAATACAACAAATGGAGAAGTTAGGATGGAACGATGATGTATGCTAGGGCACTGTAATCTAACAATAATAAAGGCTACTTCTGTCCCTTTGTGGCTCCCTCTGCCACACTATAAAAATGTGAATAACTCGATAATGGAATGAGATTCATTTATGATATTTGGCAGGAATAATCAATTCACATATTGTAAGATGACGACGAAAAGAAATCACGAAAAAAGTCCTAGGTTCGACTCCAAGGTAGGCATTTCCATTTCCCATGATAACATATAAAAATCAACTTTTTGACTTGCAGGCTTTTATTCTTTTTGAGATCTAAATTAGAAAGAATTAACCTATGATCTTCAGATCAAGCCCATTTTAAAGTCAAATCTATGAAGTTTCTTATTCTGTTCATCTTTTCCAGCTTACAATTCGAAATTCCTCATGTTAAACATTTAATTCACATATTTTGGGGAAATATTGCCAATTAACGGGATGTTGCCATGCCAACCCATTACATTGTTAAACCTCGAAATCCTATTGTTATTTTAATCTTTATGGGTGAAAGCATGGTTTGAATGCTCTTACAATTAGTACAAGAGAGGAGAGAAATTCTTTTCACAGCAACCAATGTAAACAACATTCGTTGCATTATTTACGAGAAGGAATGTAGAACATTAATCATTGGCATATTAAAATTAGGTACTTAGAATCATGTCAGGAATTTGAAACAATGAATGCCTAAAAGAATGAAAGTTTGTTTTCTTGCCATCCAAAGAAAATCAAGGTATATTTGTTCATTCTTTATTTCACAAAAAACTTTCTCATTGAATTTCAATGGGCTCCCTAGTTACTAATAAAACTCTTAAATATCAAGTTTTTTGCTGATCTTATTATTAGTTTTTGAGTTAGAGAACCTACTAAATTCCTATAAGGCACACAGATTCACACATGATCAAGTAAATAGTGAAATCGTACACAGGAGACCTTAGAACGTATTTCCATTGAAATCTCGAATTTGATTTTTTTCGCAAATACAATACTTTCACCTTGATACTTATACATATGGAGAAAGTAAAAATACATATTACTGGACAGTAGCCATTTTTCAAAGCTGCAAATGAGAGTTCTAAGGAAGTGCCAAAGACCAGTTTCATGATAGCCAAAGCAATTTCCAAGAGACGTTACACATCGTCTGATGAGGAATTTGTGAATGATTGCCTGGATATATTTACATCTGTTGCATGTCCAGATAAAAAACCATTAGTATGGAAAATAAGCCTTTCATATCAGAAAGAATAGACAAGCTAGCATCTAACATTCTAAATATGATCCTAGGACAGCTGCATGGACAGTTCACTGACAAGTTTTTTGTTTTATTATTAATGAAACAAAAATGTGGGAGGACTAAGTTATTTTAAAAAAATGCAATGGAATACATAAGGCTCAAATAAATTTATATAAAAAAATTACATAAAAAATGTGGCAAGGAGAGGATTTACATACAACGTGAAACTCCAATATATAGATTTTAATAACATATTTTGATGCCATGTTACATTTATTTGCCAGACCATGAAGATAATTTATAATAACCCTATTGTAATGAGTTAGTTAAACAAGATCGTAACAAAATTAAAAATTCTAGTAATAACTTAGCTATCTTATTTACAGAATGACGTAGATTTAACCTTACAAAGGCACCTTCAGATGCCTATACCCCAAGCACTTGTACTTTTTGGCAACAGAATTAGGGCATACTAAGGAAATCAAAAACCTAATATGTTGATGGAACATTGACTCAAACTGCTTCTATTTTCATAATTATATGTCATGCTTAGTGAGATGTTTGGTGACGTTACCTAACAGCAAAAAAATACATATTTACGAAAGACTTCCCCATACAACAAAAAAAGCTGAACCTGAAGTAGCCCCAGAATCCATTTCGTGCAAATTTGAAAGCACAGTTTGATGCAGTAAAGAATGATTCACCAGAATTGTCTTCGTGGATGCTTTTACATCTTTCTGAAATACATTTGTTTGAGCCTTATGGATTCTCCTATACTCTTAACTCCCCAAGTATAAACAAAAGTGCATTTCTCAACGAAATTTTAAAAACATTGATTATGCTAATTTATTTGCTGAAGCTGCCCTTCTTCCCTGGTGCATAATAGAATATACTGACAACATCAACAAAAAAGTTGAAACACTTACCACTTTGCTATTATCCTTATTAGATAAATATGCACCAGCCAAAACTATTTGTCTCCAAACCTCCTGCTCCATGGCTACCTATATCTTTATAAATACCGTAAATACCAGCATATAATGCGCAGGGGATTTTCAGCCTCGTAATCTATGATTTTTCTATATACCCGCGTATAGTGCGCACTGATTTTTTTTAGCCTTACCGTTCCAGAATAAAGTAGATGGTGTAACGTGTTCTAAAGCAATGATCAAATTATTGGTATTATGTATTGGTAACATAATAAAAGTGCAAAATAAAATTTTCAAATAACGTTCCAAAAGAAAGTCAGCTAACTCAATCATTACATACTCTGTTGACTTACAAGGTGATATTAGGATATACACAATAAATCGAATTATATTAATTTCATAGTATGGCATATGACATTCATTGAGCTAATAAAACGGAATGACGATAATCCTGTTTTTTACATACGTTTTTGTCATGCCTGAGGTGGACGGGTTCGCCCCACCTTCAGTTTTACCCTTATTACTACACTCTGGAGCAAGTAAACACGATAGCAAATAACTATAATTAACTACAGACTCAAAGAATCAAGAATAAATCACGTATGAATGCTGAGAGAAAGGTAGGGAATGATAACTTTATTTAGTTCTACAAGAAGCATCAACTCCCAGCATACTCAAAGAGATCAGCTGCCATTGCTTCTAATTGTAAGTAGTACCAGTACATCACTACCACGCCGGGTGCCGGTGTATGGTGACGTCATGCGTAAGATGACGATCCCGATAACAACATCGAAGAAGAATGGTCCAGTGACGAAGAATTTCTTGGCTTTTAAAATGAAGAAATACTGAATTCAATCTTTTCATATCTAATTAATGTATGTTTATAGAATTTGTTAATACATTTTTACTATTATCTATCTTACTTTTTGTAAAAATCACCAATAAAAATATGAGGGTACCCGGTCAGTAATTACTGTACCGAAATTGTGGAAATATGGTTTCAAATGAAAATAGGAAGATTATGTACCCTCGTATAACACGCATCCTAATTTTTAACTCAAATATTTTGAAAAAAAAAAGTGTGCATTATACATAGGTATTTACAGTAGCTGCTTCTTACAAATATAGGGATATATCATATAAAACCTAAGGTACTTCTAGAAGAGCTACAGAGCTGAAATTTGGAAGGAAGATATGGCATTAGGTAAAACCTCCGGAAAAAACTGAAATTACAGAAAAAGTTATATTAAAGGGGGTTTCGACCACAAATTTCAATCTTAAACACCCATAAGAAAAGCATTGAAAACTGTGCAGGGCTATATAAAATTGCTTTTTTAAATTATTAAAATTAAGATACATCAGACTGTGAATAAAAGAAGGAAGTTTATTTTTATTGAAGACAAAATTTAAATCCAGGCTGAATTTGCATAAAAATTCGATTTTAATTATAAAATTATGAAAAGTTTTTTAGTTTTCAACAACGAAAAATATAAACTACCATAGCAACGACTCCAATGCATTTGAATGGGAATTGATTTTTCATACTTTAAGAGCATTGATTTAATGCTTACTGTATTACAATCCATTTTATGTCAGCCAACGACGTATACATATGATGATGTGATAATTTTAAATTAATTTTTTATCCTAAAAGGCACAGATGATGCCACCATAATCATAACACACAAAATATCCTAATTTTTACAGAAATTTTAATTTTTATTACCAAAATTGAGAAGTATTAAAAACAAATTGTCAGCATGTGACTTGTATGCAACGGTTTTGTCACAGTTGGATGTGTTAGCTTTTACGGACCGTTAAGGACAGTGGATTTGCATTTTCCAATACCCACAAAATTTATCGCCAAGATCGATCCTCTAGAGGTGGTGGCATGCTTTTAGCAATTAAATCAGGTTACTCCTCAAAACGAAGAAATGACCTAGAAACTTCTTGTGAAATCTTGTGGACTGAAATTTCTTTCGCACGCAATCCATCTTGCTCATCTGCCCATAAAAAAGTGTTCGTTGGCTGATTTTATCGGCCCCCATCGAGTGATATCAAGGTTTTAGAGAACTGCCTCACTTCTATTATGCGAGTGCTACCGCTTGGTCCTGTAGTGTTACTCGGTGATTTTAATCTCTCTATAAAGTGGGAGTCCTCTTTTAGAGGTGAAACTAAATCTCCCCATGATGAATTCTTTTACGAACATTTCATTATCGCTCTTGAGCTGTCCCAACATAATCTTTTTCCTACCAGAGATCTGGCAACGCTGGACTATATCGTCTCCTCAGTTTCTCTGCTTTCTCTCACTCCTGGCCGAAATATTTTCGACTCTGACCATGAGTCCCTTGACGTGGACTTCCGCTTACCAGGCAACCTCTGGCGACCCAGGGGTCCCCCCACCCTGTCTCGACCGTTTCCCGCTTGGAAGAAAGTTTGCTGGGATGATGTCAATCGCCGTCTAGCTGCACTTTACTGGGGCATATTGGATTCCTTAACTCCCGATGAAGCAGTGAGCTACCTGCAGGATATTATTGCTGGAGCGATTAAGGACTGTGTTCCTTATGTCAAGCCCAAATCTAAACGTTTCCCTCCTTGGTATAGTAGAGACACTCTTTTGACCTTAAAAACCAAAAACCGAGCTTGGGAACTTTGGAAAACTCACCGCAGTTTAGAATCACGAAACACTTTTGTTAACTTAAGGCGCTTATGTAAGTCCCTATTAGAAAAAGACTATACTAACTACATTAACAAAATCTCCTCTAATATCTCCTCAAACTCCTGGCAGTTCTGGGCGTTCGTCAATGGGCGTCGTAATAATAGGGAAATACCAGATATAGTTTTTAATGGCCCTCGTCTAGCTGTGGGACTCAATAGACCGGAACTTTTTAACAATTTTTTTAACGAATGCTTTGCTCTCCCTCGTAACATCTCCAGTGAGTTTGAAGACCCACACTTGCATCATGTAGCTTCTAATTTTACATTATCTGATTTACAAACTTCTCCATGTGAAGTCTATGAATTCCTATGCAAAATTAATCCACATCGCTCTATAGGCCCTGATGGACTAAGTCCTGTATTTTTACGCAACTGTGCTTCTTCTCTCTGTATTCCATTGAGTATAATTTTCAACAGATGCTACTCCTTAGGTCTCTTTTCCTCTCAATGGAAACGTGCGAATATTATTCCGATTCATAAATCAGGTTCCAAATCGGACGTTACAAATTACTGACCAATTTCTTTACTTCCTATTCTTTCTTCAATTTGTGAAAAAATTATTTTAAACCACCTCTTTTATTTTACTTCTCTGCACTTATCCACCAAACAACATGGCTTTGTTCCGGGCCGCTCTTGCTTGTCAAATCTAGCTGTTTTCCAAAAGCACTCCGTGGAAGCCTTAGAAAATAATTTACAACTAGATACAATATTCCTTGATTTCTCTAAGTCTTTTGATTCTTTGAATCATAACCATCTACTTCATAAGCTCAGCCACCGCTTCAACTTGCATGGAAATTTCCTTCTGCTATTACGTAGTTTTTTAAATAACAGATATCAGCGAGTCATTCTTTCAGGCCATACTTCAAATTGGTCAATTGTTCCTTCAGGTGTTCCTCAGGGCAGTGTTCTTGCCCTCTTTTTGTTTAACCTTTTTATTGATGACATAGCATCTCAATTACATCCCTCTCAAGCCGAAATACTTATGTATGCAAATGATTGCAAAATATTTAGGCAAATTCACTCCGCTGAAGAGTTTAATACTTCAACAGGCACTCAATATCGTAACCAACTGGTGTTCTGATTCTTCTCTTCGATTAAACCCAAACAAATCCACCGTAATGACCGTAACTCTTCGCAAAAATCCTCTAGAATTTAACTACACAATTGACTCCATTTTATTACCCAGAACCATTCTTCAGAAGGACCTAGGGATATTAATTGATAATAAGTTAAACTTCTCAGCACACACAACTGCAACAAAATGCAAAGCTAGGTCCCTACTAGGAATATTATACAGATTTACGGACATAAAGGATGCAGCTTCCCATAAATTATACTTTTCCACATTAGTCTTCCCAGTTGTGAATTATGCTTCCCCTATTTGGTCTATGGCTGCAGCCTCTAATCTTTCCTCTCTTGATTGTGTACTAAATTTCTTTGTTAGAATAGTTAAATATCATATACCCTCTCTCCGGACTTCCTCTAAGGAAGCCATCCTAACGGCCTTGTCCCTAGACCAATTTTCGGTATCTCGACAAAAATCTTACCTCTCCTTATATGATAACATTTTAAACTCTAATATAGACAGTCCAGAACTCTTGGCCTCTTTAGGTTCACAAGTACCCTCTAGAACAACACGCTCTATGGATTTACTCCACATTCCAACCACAAGGTTATCTATTGTTAGGCGCTCTCTTTTTTTCCGTCTTCCTACCCTATTTAATTATCTACCTTCCCACATAGATCCGTTTATCCTTTCCTGTAAATCATTTATCAAAGGTTCTAGAGCTCATTTACCTCATTCTCACCTCTGATTTCTCTGTGCTCTATCCGCAGTGTTATTTTCGAACTTAAACTGTTTGCAGATCCATTTGGAACTGAAGCCGCTGAAGTAAATTAAATGTTCCTAATCAAGTTAATAGAAGGCCAAAATAACAGTGATACAAAGAAAGATTTTGCAGAGAATGTCATTCTTACATACCATGGTTTTGCAAATTGAAGGAAACCAATGAAAACATACAAAGTAGTACTAGCAATACGGAGGATCTTGAAAAACATGCAACACAAAATATAGCATTTTTTTAAAAAGCATTAAAATTGTTTATTCATTTTATGACTTTATTAAAATGTTGAACTTGTTTCAAACTAAGATCATATTATAAATTATTACATTATGAAACTGCATCTATTTATCGTGATACATACAGATATTAGAAAACTCTGCTTTAATGGAACTAATGTGCCAGTACTCGGAATGTCATTTTGGGTTCTAATGTAGCTGTGACCAGACCAATACATGTAATGCAATATGTTCCAGAAAGAGAATTTAATTTCTTTAAAGGCTTTCTTCATGAGCCAAAAAGTAGGTCAAATCATAATACACAAATCTTGAGTCATAGTTCCTGTTTTTTGCCATACCAAGGATTACATCACAGCCTGACAATGAATCAATTTTATTAGTGGTAGTAGAAACATCAAAGACAAATTTTTGGGACGACAATTCACTTGTGTAACAGCATAAAAAATACTGATAACAATGGAAATGCATCCAGAACTTCAGAAAAATATCAACAGAAAATTATTACTGCTGTAATCACAGAAGTCGTTCAAGTTATGCCAGTTATGACTTTCAAAACAACAAATGTTCAAAAAGCTTAATTGATGGTGAGAATAAGTTTTCCAATAAAAATCAGGCAATTATTGAAACATTTCCTGAAATAAAACAGAAATTAAATTCTTTTCAGTAAAAAATCTCATATTGTAACTAATTAATGGTGCAGTTGAAATATTCTATAGGAAAAACTTTCTTCTGCTGGTCTCCATTTCATGTCTTCTCCCAGTGATAACCCATTCATATTCTCCATTCTTCGGATCGAAAGTTCCTTGTTGGACGTATCTCAACTTCAAGGTGAACCGTGGCCCCAATTCTCTCAGTCTCACTTTCCCTTCTGACTGAAATTCATATCTGTAACAAAGCAATTCATTTCAATACTAAATCTAAAGATAATTTTAAAAATGAAACATTTATTTCTTAGAAATGTCAAAAAGTATTCACTGAGACTGTGTTAAACTAGCCGCGGCATTTTGGTGCTCCATGCTATCGCATCTCGTGAGTTGCATGTTTGTTTATAAATCTTGTCAGTAGCAAGCTTTGTTATATTACCCTTAACCATGTCACCTAAGGCTGCGTCCATGCTGACGCTCACAGCGTAGCTCATAGCCTAGCTCAGAGCTGCGCTTGTAAAACGAATAATTGTTTTAAATGGGGGCGTCCATACTCAAGCGGCGCTCATAGCTGCTGACGGAGGAGAGATAAGCGATGATAGCTGCGATGACATTTAAATTTGTTTTCTCGGCTAGTAAGCGCTGATAGTCGACACGCGCGCGCGCAAACAGTAAAGGTTAAAACACGTTAAGCACTGTAGGAAAGAACGCCTCCAGTTAAACATTTCAGGTAAGTAGAAATATATTTGAAATAAGCATAAAATGCATAATTACATCTAATTTTTTATTGGTATTTTATATTTAACAGTTTATTTCTTTTAGAATGGAAGTTGACAAATTAATAAATGCTGTGTCATCACGATCGCTTTTGTGGAAACAGGACGATCCTAACCACCACAATCGTTTCATGCTTGACAAAGCATGGAACGAAATAGCAAATGAAATGGGGACTACAAGTGAGAAATAACTGTAATGGACAATGTTTGCAGTTTTATAATATAGTATTATATATTATTTACTGATGAGAAATGAACTGAGAGATTTGAAATACTTTCAGATACATTTTGAGTAATCACTTTACAAAATTGATATTAGTGTTTCATACATGAGCCAATGTCATATACAAAATGAAATAACAGCTTAAATAGAAAAAAGCACAGTTATACAAAGAAATATAGTATGTCTTTCTGGAGCTTCTGCAGACCTTATAACACCGATAAATTTCTTGTAACTTGGGGAAAATTCTTAAATATTATGCCCTTCGTTGTGTAGTAAAGTACTCCTTGAACATATTTCTTACATATCTTGCCTGTCTGCTGGAAGTATTGCATCCTCGTCCTACTGCTCTGGTTTGTTGCGATATATAGTTCTGCGTCTCAGTCGAGGTTCGCTGACAAACCTTCCATGTCAATAATTGTGTTGTGGAGGACACAAATAGCCTTGATAATTTTATCTGCATTTTCAGGCGATGTTTCAATTGGCTTCCAAAGAATTCTGAACTTAGAAGTTATTATGCCAAACGACATTCAACGCATCTTCTGTCTCTCGATAATCTCTGATTGAAGTATTCACATTCTTCAGTGAGATCAGCTCTAGGATATGGTTTTAATAAATTACTTATTAATGGATAGGCCTCATCTCCTACGAAAACATAGGGGAATGAAGCATTAGATCCTGTTTGACACAATTACTCCACTTACAAACGACTTTAGGCGACAATTTCCCTAAAATGTTTTCGAAAGTGGAGACAGACATCCTTAAATATTCCTGGAATTTTTTTGGATGCTTCTTTAGTTCAGGAAAAAGGTGGTGAAATTCGCCGAGAATATTCCTTTTTTCATTTATAGGATGCACTGAAAAAGATCTCGTTTTCTATCGCTAAAATACACAACGCAAAACTTGGTTCACTCAGAAGACACAGCCGCTGATCACCTGTTAGAGGCATACCGGCGACTATCGGCGAAGCTGTGATCGAGTATTCTCCTCTCTAGCATGGCCGTAGATGGCGCTCATCGCAGCTATGCGCTAGGCTCACTGCTGGTATCTCTGCTCTCGTCGCTGAGCGATGAGCGTCAGCATGGACGCAGCCTTAGACAGTGTTTCTCAAACCGTGGGCTGCTGCCCCCCAGGGGGCTGCAAAATTATTTTGGATGCAAGGTGAAATGTCGAGAAAGAGTCTTCACGAATAATAATATGTTATCAGGGAATTTTAGGAAATACGATGTGATAAAAGTTAGTAAAGTTACATAAAGTGAAGAAATTTGAAATCAAGTTTCTAATTTTTACTATTTACAATTCAAAGGGGCTGCATGATAATCAAGGAGGCCACAACAATTGAAAGTTTGAGAGCCACTGGCCTGAGACAAGTAAGCAGTAAAGCAGCAAAGTGTCGGCATAGTATGATATCAATCCAGCAGAAAGTGGAATTCTTAAAAAAAAAAAAAACGATGCAGGTACATCAGTGAAGCATTTATGCGAGATTTACAATGTTGGATCCTCAAGAATATATAACATTAAAAAGCAGAAGGAAAAACTGCTAAAGTTCTATGCTGAAAGTGATACAAAGACAGGGATGGAAAACAGAAACACAGTGAAAGAAGGAAAAAGCAATGACTTGGATAGTGTACTTACGCAATGGTTTTGATTATGCCAAAGTGAAGGAATTACTATTTCCTGGCCAATGTTCATTGAACAAGCTAAACTTAGCTTAGGCTTCCAGAGCTTCTAACCTAAATTTTTTTGCTTCTGTTTTCGTTCCGGTTCACACAAAACAAAAAATTTCGGTTTGGATCTGGTTTTGCTCCAGCAATCACCATTGAACCGGTTTGAAATGCTTTTTTTTTACTCCGACTGAATTATTTGGGGAAAATTTCAAGAGAATTCCAAAATAATCTTTATTAATTAATGTTATTTTTTATTTAAACCAAATACGTCTTCACTATCAAAAGTCAAGAAGAGAAAAATAGATATCCACATGTAACATCGCGCAATCACCAGCGGCAAACTTCTGCCTAGGCAAACTAGGCAGCTGCCTAGGGCCCCAACCTCGGCTGGGGCCCCGACCAGGGGACCAGCGGAAAATTTGTGCACGGGATAAACATTCATCCCCATATATATGATGCATCAAATTTACTGTCTCTGATGCACTTTTGACAATTTTTAAACAGAATTTAATATTTGCTTTGTTCCATTGCATTTTCATGACAATAGTCTCGGAGGCACTAACACATATGATGGCA
The DNA here is from genome assembly GCA_028673005.1 of Tanypteryx hageni. Taxonomy (NCBI): domain Eukaryota; kingdom Metazoa; phylum Arthropoda; class Insecta; order Odonata; family Petaluridae; genus Tanypteryx; species Tanypteryx hageni. The sequence goes on from CM054112.1 coordinate 276,346,659, forward strand.
AAACAAATTACAGATGCTTGCAAGCCGCAGCGAACTTCTGCCTAGGGCCCCGACCAGGGGCCGAAATGGTACACATTGAGGACACAGGACACGGAGAATAATATGTCGATTTTTCCGAACGAAATAGAAAATAATTGACCATAGTTAATTTTTTGACAAGTCAAGTGGCAACACTGTGTTTGTGTTCTTTGTTTGTTTTGCATAGCACCTGACTTCATTCTATAACTTGTCACTACTTGTCAGTTCGCGTTGAAAGTGTGTGTTAGAAAGTTGTATCAATTTCAATTTTGCAGCTCAAAGGTTTTATCTTCCACGCGAATTTGCTGAGGTTAGTTAAGGTTACGATACGAGTAGTGTTGGCGACGGAAGTTAAAGAATGTGATAGAATTTTCTAGTGTTTAGTGTCTTAAGATTTTATAGAATAATCCCGTAAGATAGAATATTCCGGAAATGATTAGTGAATGGTAGTACAGGAACATTCTCGAAGGTTCTAGATATTTCGATATTGTATGCGTATAGAAAGTTCTCGAAAGTCCTGGAAAACTCTGGAAAAGTGTCGAATGTTCTAAAACTCTGTGGAAGACTATGGAACATTCAAGAATGTTCTAGAATGTCATGGATCTGTATTCTAGAATGTTCAATTAGGGAACATTCTGGAATATTGTAGATACTACCATGTATTCTGATTGGTCGAACCCCCACCAACTTCCACTATCCTGGGACTGTATAAGCAGAGGGCTCAGCCCGCAAGGACACAGTTTAAAGTAAGATCAAGAGAAGAGATCAAGCGAAAAGAAATCACAGCGACCTGCGATAGTGAAAGTTTATTCTCGTAGAGTGTTAAAGAGTTGTGTGTGAGTTACTATTTAAGCTAAATGATCACTTAACTACTACTCATTATCCTCTTATTTTTTAGAAATTACCGATGTCTGACGTCAACAAAAAACTGAGCAGGTTCCAGAAAAGAGAATGGAATAAGGAGAAATTGCAGAAGGAAAAAGAGCTTCTTCGTAATGTTCCTAAGTTGGACTCGTTCTTCGCCTCTTCCAGACCTAGTATTAGTACCAGTGCATCAGCCTCTGGCGATTGGAGTGACGACCGTCAACCGGCAAGCCTGTCTGACTGCGACGAGCTACCTCAAATTCCTCAAAACTTGATTTCCGAAAACCCCGCAGCAGTCATTGGAGAAGATTCTCGTGAACATTCTGAATCGCATGCGAACACATGTTTTGCGATTCCATCATTTCCATCTGTTAGTGACGATCCTGCCAGGTAGATACTGGACGATGCCGATGCCACACTCAAACACTTCGTACAAAATGGTGTGAAACAAAATATGGATGCAGATTTATCTTCTTCGAAGTGCCAGTACGCAGATACAACCAGGTATCTATCCCTTTCACTCGTTAGCCGAACATTGCCTAATGGTGAAAAACGACCTCGGCCTTGGCTAGTATTTTTGAAGAGCAAAGGTACCGTGTTCTACGCCCCTTGTAAGATGTTTGGAAAATTGGGGTCGCTAGCTAATGATGAAGGGTACAACGACTGGAAAAATGCAGGTCAGAATATGAAGGAACATGAAAATTCAGACGATCACAGGTCAGCATGTGCGACGCTGTTGGCTAGGAAGAACGTTGGCGGTAGAGTTGACAAGTCTTGTTCTTCAAACGGAAGAAGAAATAAAATACTGGCATGAGGTTTTGAGGCGTATTGTGGCTGTTGTGAGGTCACTGTCTGCACGCGGATTGCCGTTTAGAGGTTCACAGGAGAGATTTGGATCGAGAACTATGTCATGACCCTAGAACTTTTGGCTGAGTTCGATCCTTTTCTGGACACGCACATAAAATGCCATGAAAACAAATAATGCGGCACAACATCATACCTCTCGTCTAGAATATGCGAAGAAATTATCAACATCATGGCAGAAAAGGTCATAAGCACGATCGTGACTGAGATAAAGCATGCCAAGTATTTTTCCATCTCTGTCGACTCGACTCCTGACATCTCCCACGTGGATCAACTTTCATTCATAGTACGATATGTGTCTGCAGAGGGATGTCCTGTCGAACGATTTATAAGATTCATCAGAAGACCTGGCTAACGTCGTTCTTTAGGCCTCGAAAAATCACGACTTGGATATCGCCAACTGTCGCGGATAGTCTTATGACAACGCAAGAACATGTCGGGTGTATATTCCGGTCTTCAAGCAAGAATAAAACAAGTGAATCCTCTGGTAGTTTCCGTCCCCTGTTCGGCTCATTCACTGAATCTTGTCGGATCATGTGCTGCTGAGTGTTGTGAGGCTGCTATACCTTTCTTCGGTATTTTACAGGAATTGTACAATTTTTTCTCGGTCTCGACACACAGATGGGAAGTTTTGTTATCTCAACTGAAGCTAAATTCAACAGTTGTGAAGAGCCTTTCTCAGACAAGATGGTCTGCTCGGGGTGACGCCTGCCGAAGTCTCTGTTGCTCCTGGAATGAGATCATGGCAGCTCTTCAGATAATCGCCAGTGACACAAGTGAAAAACCATCTATGCGTTCTGAGGCTTCAGATCTTTTTAATTCAATTGACTCCCTGGAAATGTGCTTCCTGACCCTGCTGTGGAATGATATCCTGGAAAGATTTAGCAAAGTGAGCATATCTCTGCAATCTGTGAACATCGAACTGGGTACGATCGCTTAACTTGATCGGTCCTTGGTAACATACCTAGAAGATATAAGGAAAGTCAGTACCTTTGATCATTATGAGTCGAAAGCTGTGGAAACAAGCGGTGAAAAGAACTACGCATACGATATGAAGAGGAAACGTAAGCGAAAGGTCCAGTTTGACGAAGTAAAGGAAAACGAGGTCGAACTCTCCGGCAGGGACAGATTCAGAGTTACCATCTTCAACGTCATTATCGACAGGTTGATTGCAGAACTACAGAGACATCGCTCTGCTTACGAGAAGTTAAGTAAAAAGTTTGACTTGCTCACAAAGCTACATAGTTTGGAATCTCAAGATGTCCGTGACGGAGCACGGAACCTGGAAGCCTTCTATCCGGGGGATTTGGACAGTACTTTGGAAAACGAGTGTCTGCACCTGCGAGCTCATTTTTTGTCCGCTGAGGCTACAGGGGGAAAAGGGTTATCGCCACTGGAGCTATACAAGTACATCCTGGAAAAAGGCTTTTTGGACATTTATTCAAACATGGGAATAGCGCTCCGGATGCTGTTGGGTACACCAGGGTCAAACTGTTCGGCAGAACGGTCGTTTTCAGCGTTAAAGAGAGTAAAGAATTATTTAAGATCTACCACAGAAGAGATTAGGCTTAATTCACTCTCTGTGCTGTACATAGAAATAACGCAGTCTGTGGACTATAGTGAGGTCATCCGTTCCTTTGCAGAGAAGAAAGTTCGTCGCGTGGCAATGTAATCTTGTAATTATATTCATCATCATCATGCTTCTGTCCGAAGACAGGTTTTAACTGAATCGCTGCTCCATTTTTCTCTCTCCCTAGAAGCCTCTTTTATACCTCTATAAGTATTATATCCCTGCTTTATATTATCTAATATTCCTATTCTTTTTCTCCCTCTTCCTCTTCTTCCACTAATTTTTCCTTCTAAGATCGTCCTTTGTAAACACTGTCTTCTCAATATGTGCCCTATCCAATTTGCTTTTCTTCTCCTGATTGTTTTTATTAGCATCCTTTCTTCTCCCTCCATTTCTAATACTTCTTCATTTCTCTTCCTCTCTGTCCATTTCACTTTCATCATTCTTCTCCATACCCATATCTCAAAACTTTCTAAATATTTTTCCTCCTTCCTCCTTACTGTCCACGTCTCTGCACCATAAAGAGCTATGCTCCATATGTAGCAATTTGCTAATTTCTTCCTTGTTTCTAAATTTATTTTCTTGCTTGTGAGAAGCTCCTTCTTCTCGTTAAATGCTGCTTTTGCCATTGCAATCCTACTTCTGATGTCCTGTGTACTACTTCCATCCTGCGCTAAAATACTGCCGAGATATTTGAAACTACTTACTTGTTCCAATTTTTGGCCATTTACCATTATATTTAATTCTTTATGTTCCTTTGAAACCACCATGACTTTCGTTTTTTCTGTATTGATCTTCATTCCATATTGTTGGCCAACCTCAGCTAGTCTGTCTGTCATCCTCTGAAGCTCTTTCTCGCCTTCTGCTATTAAGCCCTGATCATCTGCGTATTTAATGGTGGTAATACTTTCACCTCCTATCTTAAATCCTTTCTCTTCCATCAACGCTTCTTCTGTTATTGTTTCTGCATAAATATTAAATATCGCTGGTGAAATAGGACAACCCTGCCTCACTCCCCTCCCTATAGAAGTACTTTCTGTTTCTTCTCCTTCAACCCTGACTCTTTTGATTAAAGTAAAGGTTTTTAAGCAGTCTTTTATCTTTCCAATCTATTCCTATTTTGTTTATAATACCCAGCATTTTATCCCATTTCACTCGGTCAAAAGCTTTCTCCCAATCTACAAAACAAAAATACATATCTTTATTGACGTCTAGCGCTCTTTCTACCATCATCCTCATACATCCTATAGCATCTCTAGTCCCCCTTCCTCTTCTGAAACCAAACTGATTATCTTGCAGCTCCTTTTCTATTTTACATTCAATTCTTTTGGTTATTATTCTGGTTAGAACTTTAGCTGTATGAGAAATTAAACTAATAGTTCTGTAATCCTTACAACTTTTTGCATTGTTCTTTTTCTCCAGTGGTACCATCACAACATCTAAAAAATCTTCAGGTCATATGCCATTATCATATACTTGGTTAAAAAATTTTGTGAGTTGCTTAACTGCTTTAGACCCCAAAACCTTAAGAACGTCCACGGGTATATCATCACTCCCAACAGCCTTCCTTCTTTTCATGTCATCAATTGCTCTTTTAACTTCAGACTCGAGAATACTTGGTCCTAGCTGATCTTCTTCCACATCCTCTTTTTCATTTAATTCAATATTTCTTGGCTTTCCTTCTTTGTCATACAGCACCTCAATGTATTCTTTCCAGACATTCTTTACATTGTCTGGCTCCGATACTATTTTATCACTTTTGTTCATGATTCCTTTACGTCCTATCTTTCTTGCTTTTTTCTTGAATAGTTCCCTTGCTTTGCTATACATGAGGTCTGTTCTACAAATTCTTTCACATTCGACAATCTCCTCACATTTCTCATTTATCCACTGTTCTCTGGCTTTATCTGTTTCCCTTCTTAAAGCATTATTTAACTCCTTGTACTTTCTTTGGCCTTCTTCAGTGTTTATGTTCTTCCACTTTCTCCGCTCTTCCATTTTTTGCAGCATGGCTGCTGTGATCCAGGGTTTTTTGTTTCTTTCACCCATTATCTTTCCCACCTTCTTTTCCATTACACCTTTAATGTTGCTATGGATGTATCTCCACTCCTCATCTACATTCTTCCTATTTTCTTCAGCTCTCTCCCCCAACCTTTCCTCCAGCTCAGTCATAATAGCCTCCTTGTTTTTAAGGAGTTCCTCTAAGTTCCATTTCTTGTTAACTCTTTATGTTTCTCTTAACGCTCTTCAGTCTACATTGTATACTTGCCACCAAAAGGTTGTGGTCAGAATCGATATCTGCCCCTGGTAGTGTTTTCACATTTTTAATGCTATTTCTAAATCTTTCATTGACTAGTATGTAATCTATCTGGTATCGTACTGGTCTCCTGGGCTTCTCCATGTGTAAAGTCTCCGCTGGTGATGCTTAAACCATGTATTAGTTACAATCAATCTATTTCTATGGCAGAATTCCACAAGTTTATCCCCTCTTTCATTTCTCTTCCCTAGTCCATATTTTCCCACTATGTTATCTTCCTGTCCCTCTCCGACTACACTGTTCCAGTCACCCATTACTAAGGTGGTGATCCTTCCTTTTCCCTCCTCCTCCAATATCTCCATAATCTGTTCATAGATTTCATCTACTTCGTCGTCGCCAGCATTAGTCGTTGGCATATACACTTGAATTATAAGCATTTCCACTGGCTCCATCTGAAGTTTTACGGCTATTAATCTATCATTAACTGTCACTACCTTGCTAATTCTTTCAGCTATCTCTTTTCTCATTATAATCCCCACTCCCCTTTCCTTTTTCTCCCCTCCCGAGTAAATAATCTTAGATTCGTCTGAATTTATCTCGCCTTCTCCTTCCCACCCAACTTCACTATGACCTACATTATTCCTTCTCATTTCCCTTTTTAAGTTCTCTAGTTTACCCCCTGAATTCATAGTCCTAACATTCCATGTGCCTATTCTTAATTTCTCACTACTTGCTTTCTTATTAATGTTAAATTTCCTCTGTGCATCCCCTAGGGTAGTCCCCACCCGGAGATCCGATTGGGGGACTATTTTACCTCCGGAATATTTTACCCCAGAAAGATCCATAGAGGTATTTTCAGCTTTTCAGCCTATCATGGGAAATATAATGAGGTAGTTTCCCCTTGCTTTCCTCATCGCAGTTTCACAGAGTGATTACCCATCTGTAGCTGTTCAGATCCACATGATCACCACCTACAGAGGTACTGTGCAAGCTGCTGCCCTTGCACAGGGGGATGTAAAACCCCCAAGACTGCTTCTTAGTCTGACTCTTCCCCTCAGACCTTTCCGGCTTGGATGGTCCTACCAGGAGAATTATCTCCCGCCGGCATAGCTCTTTGGTTCGTAAGAGTACACAAACCCTCCCACCTCTGTAAGGTTATGCAGTCCTTAGGGAGGGGTAATTATATGTAAATGTAAAAATTATAATGAGTAAAAAAAAAGGTACTTGTCTATTTCATTCCTAAGTCTGCTTGTCTATTTTCTAAAGTCAAAGTACGTTAAATAAATACAAAATAAAAGTAACGTTTGTTTTTTGCTAAATTACCAAAAAGGGGGCCCCCGACTCTGTTTACTGCCTACTGTCCGCGTCAAAAAGACGTGCATCTCAACTTTGATGCGCGATCATTTGCGCTACGTTTATTGGAAATAATATACAAAAATACCATAGGAAAGCTTATTTTATGCTTAATAAGGTTTGATTATTTAATATTTTTAGACAGAAAATGTAAAATTTTACGGCGAGTTAAACACAGAAACTACCCGTAAAAACCAGCTACGCAGCCAACTTTCGCGAAAGTAGTCGTATATAATAATTCATAAACGAATAACTACTGAACAAAATCTTTTGAAATTTAAAACAGTGATGAACTAAGATAAAATAGAGGCAATGCAATAACTTTCTAAGCTCTATGTTAATTACAATGGTTTTAATTGGGTTACAACTTTAAAAAGAAACTCGTCAGTGGGGAAAAATGATAGAGGAATTTTGAAAACACTGTTGTAAAGAGAGACATAAAGAAAATTTTTTGTAGGAATCAGATTTTGTTTTAACGTTTTCGTTTTTGTTTAATTAATTTTAATCTACATACAGTACCATATATGTTGCTTTCTGGGCGCTTTGCGATGTTGCCAAATGTCTCCTTTGTCTCCCTCGCCGGTAGGCGGCCATGGCTCGCACAAAAACCCTCTTATCTCCTCTTAAGTTTCGTCCTCACTGATTTCGTCGCTGCTGGAATCCTCATCGAGGTTGATAATTAAGGGTTCCACGATATTCTTTAGCACTTGGTCCTTGGCGGCGTAGAAGTCCTCCACCTTGATAGTGTGCTTCACAGCGTTTTCCCACACGCGCTTCGGGGTGTTACGCAGTGCCTCCTTGCACAGTTGCAGGACGTCTTTGATTTTGTGCGTTTTGTTGCGCTTCGCCACGTAATTTTTAACCCAAGCCCATATAAGCTCGATTGCATTGAGTTCACAATGGGCCACTGGAGTCCAAATTAGCTTTACCCTCTTGCCGCTCTCTTTGATGATGCTATCTAGCAAGTATCTGTGAGACTTGAAATGAGGTCTGCCGTGTTCAAGTAGTTCGCTAATGGTTAAAGACTCATATGTATCTTGCCAGCCGGAATCATCTACCTCTGGCTCGATGCGATGCTCAATTAGCCAATTTATTATATCGTCCTTACGCCAACTTTTGGACGGATTTCTTGTTGTTGGGTCTTGCATGGTGTGATACGGGGCTTGGTCAAGAACAATAGCGATTTCATGATCCATCGCATTTAAAATTCTCCTAAAATATTCTTCAAAGTGTCGAGCATTCATCTCGGAATGATAGTCACCATCCTTTTTGTTTCCCTCGAACACGAGCATACAGTCATTTTCAGGCTGGAGAAAACCATCTTCACCCCCTATATGCAAAATAATTATTCTTTTTCCGGTACCAGAGGGAGTAATAAGGCCACCTTTCCAGCAATTGACCTCTTGAATTACACCTCGATCAAAGTCAATATCATTATTATTTTCATTCACATTTTCTTGCCAACCATATGATAGTGTGTGATTTGCTCCACAAAATGTTTCGTCCAAATACATAATTTTCCATCCTCTTTGACGAGCTGACTTTGTTTCCCGAATAAACTTTGCACGTTGGTCCAGGATTCGGCGACTTTCAAAGCATACAGGCTTCCTGTTGTATTTTTTAAAGCGAAAGCCAAGCATCTTCATCCACCGTAACAAAGTAGATTCACTCACGTCTGGAAAATCAGGAAAATCTAATTTCAGTTCGATTAGAATATTAGACACTATTGGATATTCTTTTCTTAAGTAAAAACTATGCACTTTTCTTCGTAGCACTCCTTGAAACATTTCGTCTAATACAATTCGCGCTCTACCGCTGCTTTTTTTGGGAGAACTTTCTGAAGGACGCACATTTTCCTTGCACTCATTACTTACATTTACTACAGTCCTTTCACTAACATTACAACACATTGCAGTATTTTTAACAACTTGATTAGGATCAAATTTAATCACACCATCTTTGACCATTTGAAAAAATGTTCTAGCACTTTGAATGACATTTTTCTCATGGCTACGTAATTTTTTGTTAATCACAAAAGGCTCACTTTCTAAATTATTTTCTTGATCACTCGAGAAAAGACCGTATTTGTTATTACTAATATTTTCTATTCGTTGTAAAGCTAGTCGCTTTTTTCGAGGCATAGCGAAAACACGAGGCACCAACTGGACTGAGATGAGACACTAAATGAACTAAGAAAACAAAACTCTAGACAAAACAAGTACCTTCTTTATTACTCATTATCTGAGTCATTAGCAACCTCCAATGAGGCTAGATAGAGAGAGAAAGAGATAGGAGTTTAAATCCCGCTCAGTCATCCCGCACGCCAGATTGGTGTGGCAACGTCGCTACCTACATCAGCATAGGAAATGAAGCGCCTTATGGCTACAAAGAAAAATATCTATATAAATTTATTAAAAGTCTTTATTAAAAATCTGATTCCTACAAAAAATTTTCTTTATGTCTTTCTTTACAACAGTGTTTTCAGAATTCCTCTATCATGTTCCCCCACTGACGAGTTTCTTTTTAAAGTTGTAATCCAATTAAAACCATTGTAATTAACATAGAGCTTAGAAAGTTATTGCATTGCCTCTATTTTATCTTAGTTCATCACTGTTTTAAATTTCAAAAGATTTTGTTCAGTAGTTATTCGTTTATGAATTATTATATATGACTACTTTCGCGAAAGTTGGCTGCGTAGCTGGTTTTTACGGGTAGTTTCTGTGTTTAACTCGCCGTAAAATTTCACAATTTCGGTTTAAAAATATTAAATAATCAAACCTTATTAAGCATAAAATAAGCTTTCCTATGGTATTTTGGTATATTATTTCCAATAAACGTAGCGCAAATGATCGCGCGTCAAAGTTGAGATGCACGTCTTTTTGACGCGGACAGTAGTGGCCCTGGGTCTCTATGTCCGGGCCTGGCAATCACCCCCTTTCACCATGTAACAAATAGTAAAACATTGTTTGAATTCCCTTCTTACATAATTCATTATTCAACTTGTAAATGGCTCCTTTTATATGACTCCATTTAATACTGATCTATAGGATTTAAAATTTATTTTTTCCTTTTAAGGGCGTATAAAAGCTATTAAAAATGTTATTTATTTTTTAGTCTTTCATTTTATGTAAAACCATTGTTATTCTTTCAAAAGTCAATATTTGTTTTTACAACTCCAATATAAGCAGATACTGTAAAATTATCATAATCAATTTACTACAACAGTAGGTACTCAGGCATGCACTTGAACAGGTACAATAATATTAATTCACATTTGAATGTAGAATGAAATTCATAGAGTTGTTTAAAGAAGAGCTATTTAAATATTTTTAGATACAATAATTTAGATGGGAATAATTTTGAAACGAGAAAAAAGTCTGCTATGACCATGAATCAAACACAGGTCTTCCAGGACATCTTCGAGGACATCCGTTGGTGCAGTTTGATACTAGCTTGGCTAGTTCCGTCCCAACCAAGAAAACATCGGCATTCAGAAACGAGAAAATTGATCTGCTACTGAGACGAAACTGTCTCATTTTACATTAATCTGTCATAATCCTTAAAGTACTTGAAAATAGTTAAACGATACGATACCCCTTTGGTGACACTGCTGCTGCCAACAGGAAATCAAATATAATACACTGGCAAAATGACATTAAATATACTAACAATTATATTGAAGTGACAATACAAAGCAGAAATATAATAAGATACTTAATAGAAATGTCCACTTGAGGAATCACAAATGATACGAAAAGAATTTGACTCGCAGGGTAAACTTCCGCAGGGCGCAGGTCAGGTATGCCCGTCTCTGAGTCCATTCTCGTTCTCCCCTTCACTCCGTCTCCCCGGTTTGATTCCCAGACATAGCAGACTTTTTTCTCGTTTCAAAATTTTTCCCAACTTTACAGCTTATGCCTGTCTGCATAGGATCTTCGGATCGCATTATTCCATCAATAACTTAGATGTTAATATTACAAATACAGTGGAACCTGTACTGACGACCACTTCTGTTAGATGACCACCTTCCATAATGACCACTTTTTTCAGGCACCGATTAATACTCTGTAAGACCAATGTTAATTGAACCTCCACTAGCCGACCACCAGTCAAGGTGACCGCGACCAGGCCAAATTGTATCCCTTCATGTGAAATGTACCTGCCATAGGTGACCATGCGCCAGATGATATGACGCCTCCCCCTTCTCCTGTAAGTAAAACTTGAGAATCCACCCATTTCATCACATATTAACCAACCGCCTAATCTGACTGATTTCTTTACATTGTATTACTAGAAAATCTCAATATTTTTGCTTCACTATGTGTAACGAATGCATGCATAACTTTGGCCAGTTTGCTGTCTACCTTCGTAGCACACGTGCCCGGTTTTGCAGCAGCAATTGTTTCGTATTCCATTATTCGAGTTTCATTTTATGCAGGTCCTTTTCATCAGGTCAAAGAGAAAAGTAGAATTCTAAAGTCTTGAGAAAAAAGCGAGTGTAATAAAAGACAGTGAACGTGATTGGTCACAGAGGAAACTCGCTCCAAAATATAGGTGTGGGAAAACACAAATTTTAAACATTCTGAAAAGTAAGGACGAACTGCTCTGTGATTGGGCAAGTGAAAGAGAAGTGCCTGCGAAGAGGAGGAGAAAAGAAACATACGAAGACATCAACCGCTTAGTGCTTATGTGGTTCCAAAATGTTACTGCAAGAAAAATTCCGATTAGTGGTTCAATAATTCAAGAAAAGGCAAAAAATGCTGGTGATATCTTGCAAATTGAAAATTTCTGCGCCAGTAAAGGGGGGTTAAAGAGCTATCGAAAGAGAAACAACATTGTTTCTCGCACTGTGAGTGGTGAGTGGGGTGTGGAACATCATAGGGTAACAGAATGGAAAGAGCGGATGGGGAGGCTTATGAAGTCACTTCTCGCAAGGATGGACGACTGCAAAAGTGCTTCTGAAATTACAAAAAAATTAGTTTTAGATGCTGCCAGGTGGATAAAAGTCATGGAATGATGTAGAAATTGACATTATTCGCAAATACTTCGCAAAATGTAGTTTTGGGAAATCCAAAGAGCAACAAATCGTAACTCCCCAAGAAGAAAACAAAGGAATAATTTTGAAGAACATTTGTGAGGCGGCAAGCATTGATGAAATTCATTTAGCAGAAGACATGGAGTTTTAAGAAGATATTCCAGAAAACTGGGAAGAAACATTTTTTTCAGAATGTTGCTCATAATGGGAATGAAAAAGTTGATAAAAGTGATGAAGACAAGGTGACCGAAACCAAAGAGGCAGAAAAACCAACGATTGACGAACTCTCTCCGTGTGACTTGCTAAAAGTGGTCTCACAACTGAGGTCCATGTTTTGTGAAAATAACTGCCAGGGTGAAAAAAAATTTTTGATTGTTTGGACTTTATAGAAAACAAAATAAAGGACATAATAGTGTCTAAAAAGTTGAGTCATAAAAGCCGGCAATTAACTCTACACCGGTTTTTCAAAAACTAATGACTCACTAAAAGCATCTGTGTCTTTAAAATGAAGTTTTTGTTTTTTTAAGGAAAAAACTTTATTTTCATAAGTTTGTACTACACTTCAATTGCGAATTGAATTTCTGTAGAATTATAAACAAGACAATAAAAGTGTTTTCTCAGTACAAGTTCTCACGTAAGTTGGTAGCCACTCGAAGAGAGGCAGTTAGTGTATAAACTTCATGATAATCATGACATCTGAATCTGATATGGCCACCACGCCTATTTCTATCCATCTATCACCTACAGTGAGTATCGCCATTTATTATTTAAATTACTTACATATTAGCATTTTATTTTACATGCAGTTTTGAAAGTTTTTCTGTAATTTCTTAAATGCTCAACTTATCAACTGTTGTTATTGTTCTTTCCACTTGCTTACTGAGGATTTGCAGTTTAAGTGAGAACATTTACTCCTTTTCCCCATTTAAATAAACTTAAAATGACAAATTCAACTTCGTGTGCACAAAGTTATGGACTTACAAACTGGATCCGACTGCTGATAATTTTCATGCTTTAAGTTTTTAACATGTGCACTTATTGCATGAATAACCTTTTTGGAATTCTCATAGTACAAATATCCTGAATCCCAAAATCCAGAAGTACCCGAAAACTGGATGTTTTCGTCATAGATGCGACTGTCATAAAAATATCATGCAAGTGGCACTATTCAACACAGCGTGTTTGGTTTGGTATTATGTTCATACAGTAGTTCATGCACTTTTGCTCTTGTAAAAGCATTATAAGTATAATAATACGTGTTTTACCCTTAGAAATGCTAAAAAGGCCGGAAAAAAATCTTCAAGATGGTGCATGCAAGAAAAGAAAACATCATTTGTTCAGTATAAAACAAAAAGTATAGTTACTAATGCAATTACATAAGGGAATTACAGTGAAAAAGTTGTGTGAGCAGTATGATATCAGAATTTCGATGATATACAATTTACAAACAAAAGGAACAGCTACTAAAAACTTATGCTGAAAGTGATTTGCAGAAATTGATGGACAATAGGAAAACTTTGCATCAGTCAAAAACAGTTGAATTAGATAAAGTGTTGTTGGAATGGACAAGACAGCAAAGAAGTGAAAAGTTTCCTCTAGATCGCATAGTCATCATTGCACAAGCGAAATCGTTCCATAGGGAATTAGGATTTAAGACTACCTGTGAATATTCAACTGGGTGGTACAATAAATTTAAAAAAATCCCACGGCCTACGCTTGCTGAAGGTATGTGGTGAAAAGGCCTCTGCAGATACTGAAGCCGCTGAGGATTTTATATGAATTTTTTAAAACAGTTCACGAAGAAAGATGCCAGATCAAGTTTACAATGCAGACGAGACATCATTATTTTGGAGATACATTCCAAGGAGAACATATGTTACTGTGGAGGAGACAGCACCAGCTGGTTTCAAGGACTCAAAAAAACGTCTGACGGTCCTTGCTTGCACTAATGCACTGGATCCCAAAAGTGCATGTTATTAATTATTGAAAAGAGTCCGAGGCCAAGGGCCTTTGCTGGAATCAAAAATTTTCCCGTACACTACAGAGCTAATGCGAGAGCATGGATAACCTCCCAAATGTTTACAGAATGGTTTGAAAACCATTTCATTCCAGAAGCACGGGCTCATTGTCTGAGTAATGGGCTCCCAAGCGATTGCAAAATTGTGTTGCTGTTGGATGACTGTTCTGCACACCCACCTGCTGAAATGCTTGTTAAGGACAATGTTTTTGCAACTTATTTACCTCCTAATTGTACTAGCTGTATACAACCGATGGACCAGTGTATTTTGCGCTCATTCAAATGCAGATACAAGTATGAATTTTAGCATAAAATACTTAATGCATCAAGTAGTAGCTTAGGAATTAAAGCATTTTTAAAAAAATTCAATGTCAAGGATGCCATATGGAGCGCTAAGAAAGCATGGGATAGTGTGCCAAAGGAAATTTTGCAACATGGATGGCATAGGCTGTGGCCTTCTATGTTATTTTTTGAAGATTTTTTGACGTTCCCCAGGAATTTCGTAGTTTTTGTGTTCCTTGTGAAAACATAATCATAAATGAGTTGTTAAACTATGCTCAAGGACTAACATGTTAAGAAGCTAAATTGATCAACACTGAAACAATCGAGGAATATTTGAATGTAGACATCGACTCACCAGTTGTCCTCCAACTTACTGACAGCGAAATAGTTGACATGGTAATGGGCCCAGATAAATTCCACGGTGCTGATATTGAAGAAGATGAAAATAAAATGGGGCAGGAAAAGGTTTCAATCGACAAATGCATTGCTTTAACAGAAGAATTAATCCATGGGTTGGAAAGTACAAGTTTTATTAATGAACAACACATCATGTGGTTGTATAAAATACAAGAAGTCTTGCTAAAAGAAAAGCCAAAATATATGAAGCAATTAAAACTGCAAGATATGTTTAATCAAATTTCAGAAAGATGTGCTTCAAAATCTGATGAAAATCCAAATGATGCACAACACGCAACCAACGACGCAACTTCAAGCATAGGCAACGCTTCCTTATTGCATGTAGTAGCGACACGAGTGACATGGAGTGACGAGAGTTGGTAGTCCTGTACTGCCATTATGTCCAGTCCAGAGTTGGTAGTTCTGTACTGTCATTATGTCCATTTGTGTTTTAATGAGCTTTTTTGTTATTCTTTACTCTTCTTATGCAAGGGACGGAGTACAGGCAAATGAAAATAGTGTGGGTGGTAACAGGTAACAAAAAAACGCGAGCTATTAAAATTATGTATTGACAGGAGGGTAAAATATAAATACGGTAAATAAATCTTACGGTTTATAAATTTCATTTAAGAGTTGACTCGTTATTTTTTGTTGACAAGTATCTAGCGTGATAATTAAAGCATCCTTGATGAAATCGTCATACGTTAGTTAATTTTTTTACTTACAATAATAATTTTAAGGTATCATCATCAATAACTGCAATAAACTCTGCCAGCTGTTCAGAATACTTCGCTACATTGGTACACATACGTCTATGGAATATATTTTAAACAGAGACCCAAAATCTGGAAATTTCCAAAAACCGGAAACCCTAAAATCCCAAGCATACCGGATAAAGGGTCCCATACCTGTAGTGATTTCTCATCATTTTTGCCCCATTTTATAACTCATTTACCATATGTTTTTGAATTTTATTCTATTCATTTGAAAACTAATTATGCACGCATGAGGTTCATACGAACGACAATTTTTTTGATGTTATAAATTTATGAATGTATGTAGTATGTATTTGTAATAATATGTGATCAATGGAAAATCAACATGTTTTATAAAAGTACTAGCATATTTTGTAAAATAACGTTCTTATCAAGATTTGTTCAAGCCTACATTTTGCCCTGGGTATTCATGCTGATTGCCATGTAGGCTCAACCCGTTAGATGACCACTTGCCTTGACTACCTCTATTTTCAGGTAGGTATAAAAGTATATTTTCATTTCTAAAGTTTGATACAAATTTCCTGTATTGCTAAAACAAAAATAAAGCACAAATTCGACATGCAAAAAAGCAACAGTGATGACACCATTAAAAATTTCAGATTTTAAAGAACAGGACCTGAGAGTAAATGTTGCTGTATGTAATTCAAAATCAACCTTTGGACACTAATCTTCAGTGAAGGAAACTTCTCCTGCCATTTTAGAGACTAAGAGGTGCCCTTGAACCTTGCATGTGATGGTTAAGAGGCAAACCATTTTTGATAACAAAATGTATACTTCAAATAGACACTGGTTATTCTCACTTACTTAAGACTTGGCACCAAACTACTGAAGGTAATGCTTTCATTGCATTTAACATCCAAAGTTGGCATGGTTTTCACATGAGCATCAAACTATGCAAAGGAAACTGACAGCGTGTTGAAGGCAATACAATCCACCATAACAAATCTACAATATCTTAAGAAGAATG
Organism: Tanypteryx hageni; assembly: GCA_028673005.1. NCBI lineage: Eukaryota > Metazoa > Arthropoda > Insecta > Odonata > Petaluridae > Tanypteryx > Tanypteryx hageni. The sequence continues at coordinate 276,363,058 of CM054112.1, forward strand.
GTGAAAGATATTTTCTAGAATAATAGTAGTTAAGTAAAATTGTATTAAATTGCAAACATGTAAATCCTTTTGTATGCTTCACCTGTGATGACGAAAGAATACATAATCCCGCTGGTTATGCAGTGTCACCACTCTCCTTCCATGGAACTCTGGATCATAATGAAACAAAGCTCCTATCATTCTTGCAACAGTGTGACCAAGTCTTGTATTAAAATTATTTAAAATGACTTCTGGCCGATGGTTTGTTATTTCCTTGTAGCTTTTCTGTCAACAAATATTTAATAGAAAATGTGAAGGACATAACTACTCAACAAATGAAATTTCACTCTGAAATTGTATAAAAATACAAACTCACCTTCAAATCTTTGGTGATCTTAAGATTGCTGAGACGAAAATTGGCAGTGGGCCCATTTGGCAAATGGATTAAGAGCAATCCATCTTACTTGGTTAAGAAATTGTTTAGTGTTATGCATCATATAAAAGTAATTTTTCAATGGTTCTGCAATGCCTTAAATGCTCAAACTGCCTTGAGAAACAAAATTCTTGATTTAAAAACACTGCAAAATTTAAATGATATTAATTTACATGCATATAAATAGAAATTAGAAATATTTTAGACTAAAGCAGAAACAGAAGGATACTAGGTTTTTTCATATCTTCATTTAATACAACTATATCTGTAAACCCTTTGGCAATACAGCTTTTCACCATTTTCTTAATACCAGATCGATTTCTGTATCTTGCCAAAGAGTTGGGTATTATACGCATGAGTTCTCGACCAAACACTCTGGTTTTCTGAAATGAAATGTTTAAATCATAAAATAGTTTGCTCAGGCATTCCGCACAACTCATTCGTATGACATACAAAGAAAAAGAAATTTAATAACTAGCATGCCTTATTGTTTGAGACATATTGCAAAAGATGTAATTAAGAAATATAATATTAAATTTTCTGACAATTCCAACTCCCTCAGAATATTTCTTGATTAAAACCAATTCTACACTACTTCGCAAAAAGCTGAGAAAGAAGCCAGGTGAAATGCTACAGTGCTGATATGGTCTTTATTAAACTGTGATGTTGCCACAGACAATGTTGCTGTACATATTAATTTCCTTCACAATGTTTAAATAATGACTATGCTAAAAACCACTTTGTGGGAGATGTAGAATGTTTATTCTTCCACATGCACACACCAGAGATTGCATATACAGTAAACCTTTGATTTAACGGACTTCAGATTTAATAGACTCATGGCTGATGGCCATGCAGTTGCTGAGAATCCACTCCCTATCGTCGCTTTGTCCGCAATTTCAGACAACTCACCGTCTGTCGTTGCCGAGGGCAGTCCATTCGCAAAGAGCATTATTTCCTGACATTTGGTTCCTGTCTGATTGTTTTCTAAACTTTTCAGTTTTTGCCATAACATTTTCGCCACTTTTGAACTTCCCACCCGGACTGTCGATGAAACTTCTAGGAGCAAGTATGTTTGGCAAGGGTATCGAGCACCGAGCAATGAAATTAAAAGGAGGCAGTGGAAATACGAATTCATTTGTTATATTTTTCGAGCTTGTGCATTAATAACTTATGAGACAGAAACATTGTGGAGTGGCGTGTCAAATGAAATAAAAGGCATGCTAATTTAAATTTCAAGCATAATCACTTTTGAATACAGTAATTGCTCCGAGATAGGAGAAACTAAAAAAAAAACTTTTCCGGGCAATTTTGGATTGTTATATTTATGTTCCAAATCTTTAGACTGCCAACTGTTCCAATCTATTAGTTTTTTGTGCTTTTAGGTTGATAAAAATATGATGTTTATAGAATATTTACGTAAATAGAAAAAACTACATCGTTCGGAAGTGAAGCGGTGACAGTGGGAGGCCATGGGTGACATGTGCACAGAAATTTCAAAGTCATAATTATACATTTTCTTCGAATTCGAATTAACAGTTTTACCACATTAGATAAACATATTATTCTTGTTTAACAGTGTTCCTAATGTACTGCATTTGACATTATAAGATGTGGCCATTTAGGTGCATTTTGCATCGTCATATGATGAACTTTCAGATTTAACAGACTTTCGGCAATAATGGACATCCTATCTCCCCAATTAGTCCATTAAATTGAGGATACGCTGTATCACACTTAAGTAATAAACAATATATGGCTCAAACCTTGAGACAAAAAACTTCAAAAAGATTTCCAGATTATTTTTTCGTAGCGTAATGCGGTGTGTGTAGTGGAACAAGTGGGCAAAACTGGAATGCACACCATTTAGCTGAATGGTGATTACATTGTGATTACTTTGCACACACGGGATATGCAGGATGGGTGGGAGAAGCAGGATTCTTTATTGCTGGCTGTTCAACGATTACATTTTGGAGGCTAAATGTTTCACCATTGGCTTCGCGTGGCTGCCTGAAAAAGCTCAAGTGGCCAATATATCGGCTCCAGCTTTAAATTCGTATAACTGACAAGGAGAATCTATTTTTGCATTGCGATATGTTGGTAAAGGGAAGGTTATAAATTATTTCACATTGTGTTTGAATTTTTATTACGTTAAGTATTTTTTAAGTGATGATATTTGCCAATCCTTCATCTGTGACTATAAAACCCAGCTAATTGTCGCTGAGATTTCAAAACTGAAAATCATCAGCAACTGTTTATACCAGTTACCTGAGAAATAAAAAGATAGTACTTATGCTCTTTTTATATCTTACAGATATTTTATTAATATTTATTTCAACCTTATTGTATTTTTTCCTCCCAAGAATGATTTGGATTTCTTGTTCGTAGATTATGTGATCCCACTCTTTGCGCAGTCATGTTTCGATGTATATTAGTTCATTGTTATCATAATGCTATCTAACATATGCTGATGCATGTTTTTCACTCTTGAAAGCATTGATCCTCGTAGTATGAGCTATCATGCTAAAATTTTTATTTAGAAGATGATCCTGTTGGCCATGCAGACATTCTGCTGAGCAGACATGTCATCCACTGTGTACTTTTCCTCAATATCATGCCTGAATTATCGTCAGATTGTAAACAAAATTCATCAAATATTTATACATTATCTAGAAGTATGACGAAATGATGATTTTTACACGCCTCTCAGTGCAAGAGAGGCATTCCGAGACATCTGTACACTATCCGAATTTGCATTAAAAGAACAGTTTGTAATATAGCACTTAACCCAGTTCATTATTATTCTTCAGAAATTTTACTATTTTTATCTTGCAACTTACATAATGATAGGCCATTTTTATATATGTACTAATTTAAAGTCAAGAAAACGAAGTACTGTATTTACTTGTGTAATACCTGCAGTTTTTCCCCACAGGTTCCCATAAAAAAGGGGGGTGCAGACATTACATGATATTGGCCCCTTCATCATTTGAGGGTAGGCCACCCGTGAAACGCCTACTAACTGCATGCCTGGGCGTGAGATGAGTAGGCATTTTCTTTGGCAGGCACAATATGCAGCGCAATTTATTTCCCTGATTTATAACTAAGGTATTTTTTATAATGCGTCGAGTAATACAATAAGCGCGACATTTATCAGGTATTTTTACTTTCTCCATACACGAAGTATAGCGATGGCGCTCCTTGCAACTCTCGCCTAAAGTGCCAAGAGCGCAATCGCACTCCTTTGTCAGGCTCTTGTATAAGTGCTGGTAGTTCACAGTCTCTCGTCATATGGTATCTTACGACAGTCTACCTATGACAGGGAAAGAGTGTAGTTTAAGAACCTGCCACTAGTTTTCGTCTCATTAGTTTTGTTTTTATTTTATGCGTTTTGAACTTGACCTAGTTTTTGCAACCTGTAATAATTAAAATGGCACCAACCTCAAGGGAAGTGTTTGACAATTATGACGATATAGCAGATTATATAAATACTTTTGGTGACAATGATGATTATGTTGATTCTGGCGATGAAATACAAACTCCCACAAGTTGTGAACCTCGTTTCATAATTTCATATAGAGTAAGTGCCAATAGTGACATTATTGTTTGTCATAGATGCCGTATTGCAGTTTTAACTCATAGATCAGATAGTGCAAGTGTTGTTGACAATGAGGAACGTGATATTGATATCTATAATAATGAACAAATTCTAGTATATAAATAAATTCATGCATACCAGGACACACCATTCCAGCCTTTTCCTTTATTCCTTGAAACACCTTGTCCAAAACATGCCCCACCCCATGATGCCCTACTTATTCCATATTTCTACCTGTTTTTCACGCTTTCCTTTTGGAATCTAATAGTAAATGAAACTAATAGATATGCACATCAGTTTCTTGGCTCACAACAACAAATATCACCTAATGCTAGAGTTAGTGTGGAGGCCTGTTACTGTCACAGAAATGAAAGCATTTGTGGCAGTACTATTGAACATGTGAATTATTTATTTGTTCACACTTTGCTTATATATAAATATGCTGTATAACAAGACATAAAATTCGAGCATTAGAAGTAATTCTTTTTAATATTTCTAATTTCAAACTTAAATTTTGTTTTTCTAAAAAAGTAATTTAATGTTAAACATTCCTTTTACACTAGTAGTATGATATCTAGTCCTTAATTCCCAAGTTCTAGATAGAAAGCTTATGTACTGAATGTTCTGTAAAAATTTCAAAAAATACCTTGAAAATTGAGTGAGATGTAATTTTTATCCTACACTGCTGTAAATTTGACAAAAATCGTCTGGCAATTTCAGCATAGCTACATGAAAATTGCTTGGCACTCCAAGGGTTTAAGGTCCCCTGAACATGTTTTGAATATTTTACCAATGATTACTGTGTCTGTCTGTATGTGATAGGATTTTTTGGGTGCTCTTAACTCAATAACTTATACTCATATCAACACCAAATTTTATATTTAAAAAGAGTACTATATAATGAAGAGTTGATTAGGTTTTGGCAACAATCGCTCAACCGGAAGTGGAGGTTTACTCTAGTCATATTTTCGTTTTTGGCAAATAACTCTTTTAAATCTTCATAAATGTAAATGTGACTTTTATAAACTTCATAGATAATATTATTCTCTATAACTTTTGTTTGAAACATTTTTTGTAGAATATATTGTTAAGGAGATATTCTATTTATTTAATATTTGATGAAAATAAAACAGTACTGGAATAAAAGTCGTAGGAAATTTGATTTTTACAACCTTTGTTCAAAACATTTTCCCATTAAATTTTTAGCTTCCACAACTACACCACCTACCCACGACTATTGTAAACACTTTACGCTCATTATTTTCTTAAATGTTGGAGCTTCGGGGCTATATCCAATAACAAAAGGCTATAGTTTTAGTTTATTTCTGTTCTTTGTCAAGTCTTTAAAATTTTCTCACAGTTCCTTAAAATATTTATTACCATTTAATCTAATTGGAATTTGTAGAAATATTACAGGTATGGAGAAAGTCATGTGTTGCCCTCATCAGATTTTTAACCTAAATCACATAAATATGTATTCTACTATTGTATTGCCCATCATATGATGGATAAATAATAATATTCCCTCCCTCTGTCTCTCTCCCTTTCTTCCTCTCACTCTTACTCTCCCTCCATCTCCCCTTCCTCCCCCTCTCTCCCTTCCTCCCTCTTTCTCAAGTCGTTTGTCTGTCTGTCTGTCTCTCCTTCCCTTGCTCTCTCTCCCTCCATTCCTCTCTCCCTCCATTTCTCTCTCTCTCCCTCCATTTCTCTCTCTCTCCCTCCATTCCTCTCTCTCTCTCTCCCTCCATTCCTCTCTCTCCCCCTCCATTCCTCTCTCTCCCCCTCCATTCCTCTCTCTCTCCCTCCATTCCTCTCTCCCTTCATTCCTCTCTTTAAATGTAAATGTAAGAATGGACCTTATGGTCTAAATTTCGCCCGAATAAAGACGAGTATCTATCTATCTATCCCTCCCTCCGCCTATCTTTTCTCTCATCTCCCCCTCTCTCATTCCCTCCTGTCCCAATCCATAGCTCTCCCTATTTTTCTCTGTCTCCCTCTTTATGTCTTTCCTCCTGTCCTTTTCTAATTCTATACCTTCCTCACTTTCTATGTATATACCTTCCTCACTATATCCCTTCCTTCCTATCTCCCTCCCCACATCCCCCTCTCTCTTACTCTACATCTATATAGTCCTTTAGATAAGCAAAAGAATCCAAACTAAATCCCAGCCCCATTAGGAAAATCATAATTTTCTAATAACATTTGCTATGAAAAAACGTAGTATAAAATAAATGAGATACACTAAATATCATAAGTATTTCTGATAGATACTTGGTAAAACATCAACATAGTGCATTACCTTGATATTTTCCTGAAATTCTTCATGATTATGAAGATCTCTGATGATGATTGGCTAGCACAAGAGTAAACAAAAATGGAATACGAGTGTTATTACGATTCAGCAGCAGCTGCACTGCCACATGATCAGACATGTAACTGTAGCATAGGTACCAACAGCAAAATAACAAATGACTAACGATTACAAAAGTTAAAATTCACTCATGAACCTAATCTAACCCAATCCCAAGCAAAAACCCATCCAAAGCGAACCCAAACCTGCACATCTCAAAGTAATGCTAACAAATTTTAAACTTCCAATGTTAGCATCACTGCAAAAACCTGTGGAATTTCGGCAAACCAATGTAAAAAAAATTGTAAAAGTGGGAAATAATTTTGAAACAGAAAAAAATTCTGCAATGAATTCCCGTTTCAAAATTACTTTCCAAAAATTACAGCTTATGCCTATCTGCATAGGATCTTTAGATCATATTATCCCATCAATTTATAGTAATAGTGAACAAGTGAAACAGAAATAAAGCAAATAAACATATAAATAACAACAAATTTGTCTATAATTAAGGAGGATTTGAATTTCTCGCTCATAGGTTGCACAGTTGTCAGCAAGAAGATTACTAATCTTCGGCAAACCATTTGATGTCTGCTAATACATTGCTATCAGCCTGCTACGTATTGAAAGCTGACGCATGTTTTCCTTGGTGCTTCTCCTCATAGTTAACGCAAAGAAAATATTTATTATACGAAAGCAATCCAGTTGTTCGTGCAGACGATCCACTGAGAAGACGTTTTGTCTTACTCTGAGGACTTATTCTTTCTTTCGTACCAAAGTATATTTTTTTCATTCAGTGGTTCTTTTTGAGTGCTTTATAAAGTTTTCTGTGTTGTAGAAATTGCAGACTAAATTTTATAAGCAAGAAAAACTTATCTCATAATGGTGGGTTCTTTACACAAATGTGTGAATGAACATGAAATTATGGACAATTTAGATAATGTATCAGATGATAGTGAATCGCTGTTTTCCCCAGAAAGTGACTTAGGATCCAAAAGTGATGAGTAGTGACTGTGTTCCAAAAATGAATTACAAAGTTTTACATATTGTGTGATTTTTTTCGGGAATGAAGTGGAAAATGCCCCAAGGGCATAAAGGTTGAGTGTGGTCGTTCAATTAGGCCATTCGCACAAATTCCTGGGAAAGAACAATGAGGGTGGCTGGATATATCAAGTGCCATTATTGTTCTCACCTTGAAAAAGCACTCCGTTTTGAGCTCGCTCAGGGACACACAAGACGATACAATAGGGGAAGACAGTGATAAAGAAATTTCAATGGAAAATGAAGTGGTGTCGTCGTCAGATGATGACACAGGTTGTTCATTTTTAAGACTTGGTTATTAGACTTATTTACAATCAAGGTGCCCATGCATGCCATGAAAAAGGGCTGTTGAGCTAACAGTGACAGCGATTTTATTACTTTTTGAATGTTGAAAAAACAGGGTTCAGATTACAATCAAGTAAATAGGGTAATAACTTTTTGTAAGGGTTCCTCATAGTTATTCTACTTTCCAGTAGGTTTTTGGCTCACTCAATCCACTTAATGGACAAAATAAATTTAAGAGTGGCATGTGTGGATTATGAATATTGGTATCCAATGGCATCCAGCAGAAAAAAGTTGCCAGCCCTGTTTTAGAGGAATGCTGATTCAGACTATCCAAGCAACCTTTCACCACTGATTTTGATTAATTAATGCATGCAACTCACCTTTTCAGGATTGTCAGAAAAAGTTATCAAAACTTTAGGTTCATATGACTTAGAAAAAAAACTACTGAAGTCGTCATGAGCAAGATCCAATGAAACCTCTTCCTTCTCTTCAGCTTTCATCTCTCCTGCAACTGTTTCATCTCTTTCCCTCATGCTTTCAATTGTCTTTGGCGTTTGCTTTTTGAAACCCTCCATTTTCTTTTTCTTGTTTTTCTCTTTAAGTAGCTGTAAAAATATGTAAAAATCAATTAAATACAAATAATAAAGATACATTTGTACTTGAGGTCAAAACAATCTAAATTTGAAATTTTTTATTAGCATCAAATGACAACATACCCTGAATTACACAGGACAGCTCCTAACTTCAACTTCCTGTCCTACATTGTCTATTGTCCTGTAAATGTATCACATTGTACACTCTGTCCTTTGGATGTGTTCTTTGTAACATTGTTTTATTTACCAACTAGATGATCCAACTGGAACTTATGATGCAGACTTTCCACATAACTATTTATTACTCATTTTGGCTTTAATAGCATTAATCAAAATCTCCCACACTACATCAATGCACCTGCTAGTGGCGTGTGTCTACCTCCCCCTCCTATCTCTCCTGCCGATCTCGAAACATTGTATTCCACCCTTCAGCTCATCCAGGCAGACCTTTCCATGAACGACTCCTTCATCCTTCTAGGCAATTTCAACTTTGCCGAGGTTTATTGGGAAGCGGAGATCGACAGCACCTCTTTAAAGCCCCTCAGTCTTGCCAATGGTATGCTTTATAATTCAGTTCGAGATTTGCTGAGTGAATTCAACCTAATGCAAATTGTCAACTCCTCGACATGCAATAACTTCCTAGACTTTAATATTCATTCAGAAAGGTAATCATAATATACTTTCTCATAAATCCGAAATTGCTAAAGACATAGTTATTTCCTCCGACCATCTGCCAATTTTATGTGAAATCGAAATGGAAGCTATTTGTCGCAATAGAAAGAACCACAAAATTGCTTATAACTGGAAAAATGTCAATATTGGCACCCTTAAAGAAACAATTTCATATTGTCCCTGGATCCTCCTTGAGGCAACTTCTTCGGCTGACGAATGCTGTGTTCTCTTTTATTCCCTCTTTGAAAGTTGCATCTCAGACAATGCCCCTAGAATGAAAGTCAACCCCTTAAAATATCCTCCGTGGTATGATGGGGATTTAATCTCTTTGTTGAACTTGAAGACTAGAGCTCACCGTCGCTGGAAAAAATCCAAACTTCCATGTGACTACATTGAATTCTCCACAATAAGGGCCTCTCTCAAACATTTGCAGATACTCAAATACCATTCCTACAATAAGGATATTGATGAAATATAATATATCATATAAATATAAATCCAAAATTTTTGGAGGTATGTCAAACACAAAAGATGCATCAAGCGAATACCCTTAGCAGTCGAGTATGAGAATCATACGGCATGCAACGGTCAAAGTATAGGTAACCTATTCTTCGAATATTTCTCCTCAGTTTACATAAGACCTGTACAGACTCTTCTCACATATGATCTTCCGTCATCCTCAATTGACCCAATCAGTTCAATTCATATAGATGATATTGCTCTTTCTCTTAAAAACTTAAAATCTGACATATCCTCCGGATCAGATAGTATTCCAGCCTTCATTATTAAAGCCTGCAAAAACAAGTTAATATCTCCTTTTCTTAAACTTTTAATTAAACTTCTCCATTTCCAATCATTTCCGACTAAATGGAAGAAAGCCCTTGTCACCCCTATCTACAAAAGTGGTAGTAAATCTAATGTTGCAAATTATAGACCCATTTCTCTCTTACCTCTGTTCTCAAAATTATTTGAATCTGTCATTCACAAATAGTTTACTGCCCACTGCAAAAGCCAGTTCTCAGATAAAAAGCATGGCTTTCTTCAAAATAGATCCACTATTACCAACTTAATTTCCCACACAAACAAGCTGGCCTCATCATTTCAATCATGTGCTCAAACATGTTATTTAGCTAGACTTTAAGAAAGCGCTTGATATGGTTGATCATCAATTGATACTCATCAAACTTGGGAATTTTGGCATATGTGATGTTTTAAAAATGTTTCAATCTTATTTGACTGACAGAATGCAGATTGTAGGTGTAGATGGTTTTACTTCCTTCCTCAAACTTGCTACCTCTGGAGTACCCCAGGGATCCGTTCTCGGCCCATTTTTATTCAACGTTTTTATAAAAGATTTCCCTAATCATATAAAAGGTACTAATTCATTCTATGCCAATGATTTCAAAATTTCTAAGAGAGTTAAATATCAAAATGAGTCTTGCCCTACAAAACGATTTAGTTCATTTTTATGAATGGTGTCCAACATGGAACTTGTTTCCCAACATTTCAAAATGCAAGGTGACGTCATTAACTCACAAGAAAACATTAATCATTCATCCATACACCATTCAAGGAGTCGCGATTGATAGGGTAAGAAAAATGACTGATTTAGGCTTAATCTTCGATCTAAAATTGGAGTTCAATGATCATATCCAATATATCAGTTTTAAGGCTCACAGAATGCTAGGTTTCCTGAAACATAACTTGTTTAAAAGCTTTTTCCTAGCAACAGCAAAAAAGTCATACTGCACAATTGTGAGGCCTTGTTAGAGTATGGTAGCTTAGTCTGGAACCCTCATCACATAACCAAAGTGGACATCATTGAAAGAATACAGAACCACTTCATAAAATGGCTATGTTTTAAAGAGGGAATAAGCTATAGCTGCTCAGAATATCTTCCTTTCTGCAAAAGGTATTGTATCTGCCCTCTAACGGTGGCAGATGTGAGCTCCTTAAAGAAGCTGCTCTGTGGTGCAATCGACTGTAGCACACTGGTCCAGCATATTAAACTCGCAGTACTGCCCCACAGAGGACAACATACCCCTCTGTTTAACCGCTTAAGATGTACGAACGAGATGCTCTCATTCGCGGCGGCATAGTCAATTTCCTTTATCCCGAGATGGTCTCATCCGCTGCGCTCCGGTCTGTTTTCCTTTATCCCGAGATGCTCGCGTCCGCTGCGCTACGGTCTGTTTTCCTTTATCCCGAGATGGTCTCGTCCGCTGCGCTCCGGTCTGTTTTCCTTTATCCCGAGATGCTCTCGTCACGGCGGTCGAGCCAAATATTTTTTCCCGAGTTAGTCTAGTCGATGACGGTCGGGTCAAAGATTCTAACCCCTTTCAGGCGGTCGGTTTTCCTATTTTTATCCCAAAAAGGTCTCGTTCACACAGGCAATATAACGGTATATCTGATGTCAGAAAGAGACTTTCTCTCGTAAAAACGGCATTTAGCATCAGTCGGTCTCTTTGCCTCTGCGCGCTAGCATTCAGAATACTTTCGTTATCTTTTACAGAAGTGTCGAAGTTTTTGTTGAATTTTTCATTGAAGTTTTTTGTTACCTGCTGAACTTTTGTTTTATTTTTGTACGAACATTCGCTATCTGTGAAACCCTTTCGGTATTATTTGTTTTTTATTTGGAACTGTTGTGCCGATTTCCTGATTTTTCCGTACCTTTATTTTTTACGAAATGGATAGCGAAAGTGACAGTGAATGGACTGATATCGAAGACATTAGTGTTTCTGGAAGTGAAACTTCAGTATCTGAACAGTTTCATTTCTGTTAGTGATGAAGATGCTGCTGAATCACCTGATGTGCCTGAATGGATCCGCATCAACACTACCACGGATCTTCCTCCCCCTCCTTCAGCATTTCCGTTTAGTGGCGAGTCATCCATGAATACGGAAATAGAATCATATACTGATGTGTTGCAATTTTTCAACTACTACTTTGACGATTCTTTGGTGGATATGATTGTGCAGCAAAGTAATTTGTATGCCGATCAGTGGCACAGGGCGCAACCAAGTTCCTCTGGAGGCGGAAGTCAGTGGCGTCGCATAGCATCAGCTGAGCTTCGTGTTGTTTTTGCTATTGCAATGGTTCAAAGCATTGTGGTAAAACCGGAGGAAAAGTTATATTGGACCAAGCATCCTGTGATTGTTACTCCTTTCTTCCCACAAACAATGTCTCATCGACGATACATATCTGTATAAAGAAATGTCTTCACTTTTCGGACAACGAGAGTTACGATCCTAACACTCACCCAAATCCTAAATTGAATAAAATCTGGCCAGTGTATGAGCACCTGAACAAGAAATTTCAAGAAGCGTACACTCCTCAGAGAAATGTGACCGTAGACGAAAGTCTAATGCTTTATAAAGGACGGTTAGGCTGGATCCAATATATTCCGATGAAACGCGCAAGATTCGGAATAAAGACTTTCATGTTGTGTGAATCAAAGTCCGGATATATTTGGTCAACCATCATTTATACTGGAAAAGGGACTGTAATTGAAAGTGATGTGCCAAATCTCCCAATTTCATCGCAGATTGTGATGAGCTTGATGAAGCCTCTGCTAAATAAAGGGTACTGTCTGACCACAGACAATTTTTACACTTCCCCCGAGTTAGCAGATGTTCTAGTGCTTCACAAAACAGATTTATATGGCACATTGAAAGCCAACCGAAAAGAGGTTCCCCAAAATTTGAAAATTCCAAAAAAATTTAATCGAGGGCAGTTGGCGGCTTATCGACGTGGTAAAGTCATGGCGATGCGGTGGAAAGATAAAAAAGATGTCTTTTTTCTTTCGACTGTCCATGGCTGCAAAGTGATGGAAGTGGAAAAAAGGGGCCAAACAAAAAAAAACCAGAAGTCGCAGTAAATTATAGTTTTACGATGGGAGGTGTTGATCGAGTCGACCAACACACCTCAAATTATCCTATTCCGAGAAAGCGCGGAAAAAATATTATAAGAAAATATTTTACCATTTATTGGAACAGGCGCTGTGGAATTCATATATTCTGTATACAAAAACTGGTGGGAAAATGACGCATCTACAGTATAGATTGAAATTGATAGAAAGAATAATCGAAGAGTATCATTCCCCTGAATTTTCTTCAAAAGGAGGACGTCCTGGGAGCATACCCAACCCCTTGCGTCTTACGGAAAGGCATTTCCTTGAGCCAATTCCAGCTACGGAGAAGAAAACAATGCCGACAAGACGTTGTGCGGTTTGCTCCGTCAAAAAGGATGAAAAGGGAAAGAAAGTGCGTCGGGAGAGTAGGTATTACTGCCCAGATTGCAATGTAGGGCTTTGTCTTTCACCGTGCTTTAAAATTTACCATACTAAATTGCACTTTTAAATTTTTTTGTTGATTTTTCTTATTTTGATTGTAATAAATATTATTTTTTTGTATTTTGTACTAAAAGTTTCTTTTATTTCTTCTAAACACATTTTCCTGTTATTTATACCTAGTTGATATTATATTATATTACCACAATATTGATATGCGTATGGATTAGGCATTAACATTTACTGCGTAAGAAAACACTCTTTGTAAGTGAAAAAACAAAACGTGTTTCCTTGCAAAAAATGTTTTTCTTTCATGCTCTCCATTTGTAAAAAAGGGTAACGGCGAGACTTGGAAAATTATAGATTGTCTTTTGTTGATCAAATTGCAATTTCTTACGAATGAACATGTGTTTTCTAGCATTCCTCATTGTTTCCTTTTCCTTTCTCTAACCGAAATAGCCTCACTAACCACCCTCCCCTTCAAAACCCTACCGATTTGGTTTTTACCCTTTTATTGCTTTGCCTCTCTCTTTCCCTAGCCTTTCCCCCTCCCTTCTGTTTCCCCTTCCTACCAACCCTGCGATATTTCCCTCTCCCTAACCTTTCTCCAAAGTTTCTTCACCGGACTACCTGGTGTGCGTTTCCCACTCCATTCCCCCTCTCTCCTTTTCTCGGCTCTACTTCAAACTATTCTCCCACTTTTTCTACTACATCCACAACTGCACTCCAGAGGCCCCTCATTTGAAGAGCGTATTGTGCAGAGAAACCTGGGTCATGAAATAGAATAAACCAAAGGAAAGACACGACGTATTTTCTTTCTGTATGGGTCGTCGTACTTTGCCATCTAAATTTACCACTTCCATAATTTCGCAACCACTTATGTTACTATCAAAACTGAGATATATTTTGAAAGCATGCACTTATGCCTAAACGTATTTTCTTTTCAAATTCAGCCAGTTTTTATTTTTGATTTTATCTTTCCAGTAATATTAAAAAACCACCCGGAAAACGTCAGCATCGTCGCGACATTTCGACAATAAAACGATTGTAAGAAATTCAGTTTTTATATCTGAGCTCTTAAACTTTCAGAATATATCAATTAGGGTTGGCCAAAGACGTTTCCAAATTTTTAGGGCTACTCTCAGCTTCAAATGGCTGAAATTAGTCCAAACACAGACTGCTAGATAAGTTTCGAAAAAACTACGATAGAAAATATCTAGGCACATGAAAATATGCAGAAAAAAATAAGAAACAACGTACGTGTATCGGTATTATTCGATAATTACCACACGATTTTATATAACAAATGATAATTTTTATAACATGCGCAGTTGCCGGCATTCCTCTCGTACAACTCGGCGCTCTCCACAAACATGGGAGAAGAGGTAGTTGTGCATCTTCACTTACGCGATACAAGAGGAAAGCCGGCAACTGCGCATATTATAAAAATGATTATTTGTTATATATTAGAAAATATCAAGAATACATTCGAATGGAAAACTAAATTGATTTGTGACAAAAAATAATGTGTATTTATAAGACTATTTCAAATCCAACAATAGTCATTGAAATGGCAACACTCTTGCAATGAGTGATAAAAACTGCATAAACGCTAAATTCAAAGAAATACAATCGATAAGCAAAACTATACAATAAAAATTAGAATCTCCATTTCTTTCCTAGGACAATAGTATAAATCCCGCTCCGATATTACAATTCTAAGATATTTTAATGTGCAAGAGAAAATTAACCTGCACGATGGATTTGAGATTTCCCTGTAAATAAAATGTGAAGGATAGTTCCTGGATTCAAACCTGGGACTTTCAATCTTTGTAACAAAAACCATCCTCAGGAGCTCGGCTCCAGAAGCAGGAGATTTCCACCAGTGTCATGAAAATCGGTCTATCGGTAGGGGGGACAGACAGACACAACAAAGAAACAATAAGCCTATTTCCATTCTGAAAAGTAGGTTAAAGAATCTGCTTGGCCAAATATACAAATGATTTGTAACAATGCAAAGTGAATTTAACTGTATGCAGAATCTCTTGTGGAATATTCCCATTACCAGAAATAACTTTCAGCACTTGGTAACTTTCCACTATTTTATTTGGTACTACCGATCACGGTTTCAATGCGATATGTCATTGACAGTTGAAGAATGAAATACATGGCTATGTATATATAGGAAGTGAGATATAGGGGAAGATCAGAAAGAGGGAATGCGGACAGATGGAAGGAGGGAGGGAGGGTGGGGGAAGCCCTGGTGGAGGTGTGTAGGTGGAGAGGAAGATGGAGTTGGTGACGGATGGCAGAACAATAATGATAAACATTAACCCCTTGGCTTGAAAAGTGTTTAAAGTTATTTATGATAATACAAAGTGAGTTACTATCGCATTAATTCTTATAATGGGGACATTTCTTGTAGAATGCAATATTTACTATATTTAACCGAATCCAAACCAACTCTGAATCTTCTAGCAAACTGTCAAAACAGAAAATAGATTTTATGGCCTAATTTCTCAATGACTGTATTTGATGTATATTTTGAACACATTTATTCAGTATAGGTATACTAGTTCATTTGTTAATTCAAATGGTTTGTTACAAATTTTTTCTGAACCAAAAAAAGAATTTAAAAAATGTATTTTTAAAACTTCCTTAATTGAATTCAGGATCATAAGTTTGCAATGAAAAATACAATTATTATGCATTCTTTGCACAAAGTGAATGCATATAGGAGAGGTCATTTCCGTCCGTATGTTAAAACTCGAGAACCGCTGGACATATTTTGATGAAATTTGGTATTGGGGAGTTTTGCTAAAATTGGTCGACCAATTCCAATTTTGGTTTAAATCGGACAACAATGACGACCACTTTACATGAAGACCTACATGTAGTTTACAATGTTCCTTTGTTTCAACTCGGGAACCACTGGACATATTTTGATGAAATTTGGTATTGGGGAGTTTTGCTAAAATTAATTGAACCATTCCAATTTTGGTTAAAATCGGACAATAATTACTACTTTACATGAAGAATTACATGTATTTTACAACGTACCTCGCTTGCTTCTCGTTAAATTCTAATCTGAGTGAAAAATATTGAGAACATTGTGAAATCCAAAAGAACACATTTGGAAACAGTGTATTCCGACATGGAGTACACCATTCTAATCTTGTTTTCATTGTTTCTTTGTTCAAAACAACATCGATTAAACGCATAACCATACTTCCTACGGTTCTATGACAACTCATCGCGGTCATTTCGTTGTGCATCGATTCGCCGTGGTTAGTTTGTCGTGCGTCCATACATCGCATGACAAACTCATCACCTGTTTCATCTCTCGACAAATTCGTCACGGTGTCTCGCATTCCAATTTGTCTCATGTCGAATGTCTTGTGACAAATGTCTCGCAATGAAATTGTCGCGCGATGAATTTGACTAGATATGAATTGATGCACGATGAGTTCGTCGAGTGATGTATTGATGCGCGATGAGTTTATCTTGTGGCAAATTGGTGCACCACGAATTGAAGCGTGTTGGATTGACACGCGATCAATTGACCGCAATGTGTTGATGGTATTTGAGTTCATACTCGAATTTAAGATTATCCCCAATTTTTGCAATCTGAAATTTGGAAAAAACCTCGTCCTGGATACGGGTAAATACAGTACTTTCTTACATGTTAAGATAACTAATCCCGTGATTTCGAAATCCAAGTTGTAAATAATTTTAATAAAAGTTTACTCTAGCCATTCTTGAGAGAAAGGAGATTAAGGATCTCAGAATTTGTCTGGATCCATTGAATAATGCCATAAAACGTGCCCATTATTAATTTCTAACTATTGAGATAACTTCTGAGTTTAAAGGAGCTAAATTTTTCATGAAGTTAGATGCAAATGCTGGATGATTCAACTAGATGAGCCTAGTGCTACCTTGTATACATTGCAGTCAATATTTGGTAAATATAAGTTTCTTAGGTTGCCATTTGGTTTAAATTGTGTTTTTCATCTGAAAAAGTCTCGAGAGTTCTTAGCTTTCAAGATGATATGTGGGCTGATTCTAAAAAATTGTTACAAGAGAGAGTCAATATGGCATTAAAGATTGCACAAGAAAAGTTAATTAAGTTTTATAAAAAGAATTGCAGGTTTAATTTAACTGAAGTAAACCTTTTTAGAGCACACTTTTGGATTCTATGGTATGAAGAAAAGATTTGGTAAAAAAAATCTAAAGGCACCCATGAATAAATAAGTTTTACAGTAAGGCCCTGCAAATCTCAAATTATGGAACAAATCAAATCGTCGTAAAGTATTCCAATCTTGAATAAGGCAGTTTTTTACATTCAAGTCTCTCTAGGATGAAGTGTTTTATTTCCCTCTTTAGTTAGCTATCCAGTTTTCCTTTTTCTGTTTTGTGCCAAGAATCTTTAAAAAAAAACACCAAAAACAGTCACTTAGAAACACTACACAACACAATTAATCTTCAGGGTGGCGTGATGTTTTCGTCATGTTGCATCAGAAAAACTGTACTATGCTTTGTGATCTAATATACATAGCATAATAATTAGCAATTAGGCTGAAATAATAAAATGAATAGAAAAGGTATTTTATTTAAAATAAAACACAAATTTAGGATTCTTTAAAATTTTAAATACCAAATCATTATTCTTCTTTGTCCATGTCAAAGTCTCAGCATTATGGTTAGACAGAGAATATTGCAAGTCAGATAGCACACAGAATTTTTTACCTGTTCTGATGAAGTGTTTGTAGCCTGAATTGCCAACAAATCTCTCCCAACTTTTGCCAAAAATGGGTAGGATCTACTGTTCTCTTTCCAGTAATATAATGGTCGCAGTCCATCACAGATTGCTTTGTGTATTGGTTTATTTTCTCCTCAAGTGTGGACATTTCGTCCATTCTTGATGACGCTTCTATTTGTGAGTCATTAATCTAAAAAAATAACATATCCAAAAGGTTGTCCTTTTCTGCTTTGCTTTTTATACATCCAGCATTAGAACAATTAGCTCTTTGTCTTTTCTTTCTTGCCGGAACGCCTCTCATAAATCTTAAGTGAATTCTTCCGAAAATGCTTTATAGAATTCACAGCGCTGTAACTAGCTATTTTAGCAGCCGGGGCAAACTACCAAATATGTGGCCCATTCAGGAAAAATTCTCTAATACCTATTTTTTTTTAACTATATGGATTTTGAGTGAACAATTAATAAATAAAAATAAACTATAAATGATGTAGTTTCTCACTATAAATGTACATATATTAAATACATACATAATTTAAATACAGAAAATATAAATATTTTAATATGGAAGAGTTATTCTATGTGATTTTAATGCAGCAAACTCATCAATAGCATCATCGAAATTTATAGTTTCTGCTATGCGTAATATCTGGAACAAGTAAAGTGGTGAAATTGCCTGTCTTTGTGCCATGCAACCTCGCACAACTTGCCACCAATAATTTTTGCACCCCTTCTTTAGTTGCACCCGGGGCAGATGCCCCGCTTGCCCCATCATAGTTACGGCAATGAATATTCGCATGGCTTTCCATGAAGAAGATGGGTTTAAAACTTGGATCAAGAAATGTTGCAGCCATAAGGTGGACACTGGTCCATATTTTGACCGCTGTTTGTGTTTGTACCTGGGAGGGATGATCTAAATGACAAAATTTCCCCCACCAGTACCTTATATCAGAGGTGCACAAACGTTTTTGACTGCGACCCCATATACCCATCTTCAACTTTATTGTTATATGATTATTTTTTAATATATAATGATAAATGGTTTTTTTAAAACAAAGATGTACAAAACAGGTAAATAGAGAAATATATTCAAACAATCATAAAATAAACAATTACAATTTCCATTTAATAAAATTATGCAAAACAAGTAAATATGAGAAACATACTCAAATACAATCATAAAATAAACAATTACAATTTCCATTTAATAAAAATCATACACTAAAAATACAAAATACATAGAACAAATTAATGTGAAGGATGTGCTTCGGCGGCACATAATATGTCATCCATGTTTGGCGCAATATTGGAAATTGTCACTCTCATTTCATCCTCGGGGATTCAATCGTGCTCTTTGTTTAGTTTTAATATTTGTCAGTTTATTAAAAACTATTTTTGAATATTTAATGATTTGAAACGATCTGTCATTTCTGGGCATGCAGAAATTTCGAAAGAAAATGGATTGCGAATCCAACCTAGTTTCTGTTCTGGCAATTTATCAAACTGTTTTGAAAAATTTTCAATGAGCTTGTTAAGATGAATTATAATTATATCTTCAAACCATATAAAATTGACGTTGTTGTTACCTTTAATAAATTCTGAAAAACACTGGAACATCTCATAATTCCCACAACTGATTTCTGTTTTCCAAAGATTTAGGTTTTTTATAAATGCCACTACTTTGTCACTTAATATTAAAATGTTCATTCCTTCTCGTTGCAGACTCAAATTTAAGATGTTGAGCTTTTCAAAAACCTCAACAAGGTAACTAATTTTGACGAGCCATTCTTTGTTCATGAATAAATGAGCGAGGTTTGGATTTCTATCTGATAAAAATATCAATACTTCATCATTCAGATCAAAAAGATGTCTCAATATTCTATCCCATGAGAGCTATCTTATTTCTGTCTGCAGAAGTGATTCATATGCAGATCCCATTCCATTGCAGAGAAGTGCAAAAAGCCTACTGTTCCAACTTTTACTTTTAATAAAGTTGATGACACTCACTGCATCTTTTAATATTGTGCATATTTTCTTCCATTTCTTTTGCTACTAAGGCCTCCCTGTGTATCATGCAGTGATGAAATACTATACTTGGATTAGTTACTTTTATTCTACCTTTTAAAACAATATTTGGTCCAGTTAATGCAGCCACACCATCGGTGCAAATTGAAATACAGTTCGACCACTTGTTTTACATAGGAAGTCTCAATTCCATCATGCGGAGATGTTTTCTTTAATACTTTAAAATATCTTAAAATTGTCATATTGGAGTGGTTTGCACTGTTATAAGGGAAAAAGAATGTAGATTCTAATTCTTATCACAGAATTTTGATAATTGATTGTATTCTCTTGAATTTCTACTAAAACAGCGTTTTTGCATTTTAAATCGCATTTTATTGGAATGTTGCCATATTACCGTACTCAGCTTGAACATAGAAGAGAAGAAATTGGTTATTTTATTTTCCACTCAACTACCCTTCAGTAATGGACAGTTGATCCATCCATATTAGCATATAAACAGTAGCATTTATTAAATTCGTTTATTTAAAATAAAATACATGCAAAATGTCGAAAAGAGATTTTTACATTGCTTTTAGTATTTTAAACCTGACAATGCTCTATTAATTTGTTTTCCAATTTTCTCTATCATTGATAAACTATTAATTACAAATGGTATTTATGGTATGAGAATTTCTTGGAATGACTAACACATAGTTAAACATTTCCTGTCAATATAAGTAATCGATTCAAAACGTCAACTTTGGGAAACTGGCCTATATTGGTCCTGGTTTGGACTTCTTGTTATTGTTAAGTTCGAGTTTTCTCATTCGGAGTTATTATTTCGAGCCAATTACCCATTTTTAACTATAGATGTTTTGTTGTTGTTTCCAAATTGTTATTGATTTTTAAATATAATATTCTACCGACAAAGAAAGTGTCCGAGGATTAGTTACATCCCAGGTTGGCTGGGACCGATTTTTACTGCAGCTATTAAGACGAGCTCTCTGAATTGCTCCCAGATGTTAAATTTTTTTGTGTGAATTTATAAAATATTGTCACTGAAAACATTCATCCTTAATTTCGTCAGGATTTATTATTTCATCATATAAATATTTTTGCATTGGCTCCAAGGAAGGGGAGGATAATCTCATGCATAAATTGTTGAGCATAGGATTATTTCAGAAAGCAGAAGAAGTTATATCTGTAACCCTTGCCAGACACAGTAGGAGTCTGATACAAAACCTTAACAGCAACTGTGCAGAACATTTTAATTCCATAGTGGCTAAATTAGTTGGGGGAAAAAGGGTAAATTATTGTTTGAAAGGATCATATCAGGCTAGAGCAATGACAGCCATTATATCCTATGACACAAAGCTCCTCCACACAAAAATTCACAAGCGCTTTTGTTCCTCAAGTTCACCAAGGTAATGGAAGCTCGGAGACAAAAAAGACTGGCGAAAAACCAAGACAGAAGAGATTTGGTAAGGTGCAAGCCAAGAAAGCTGCTCCCTCATCTTCTTGGCCGGAGTAAGCAAGATGAAGATTATGGAGAATTCTCTTCAAAGTCAGATATCAGCGACTCAGACTATGCTCAGGAAGCGGCCGAATATTTGATGAGGCTGGACTTGTCTCCTGAACAAAGGAAGCTTCTGGAGAGATCCACGCAAGACCAGGATTTCACATGGACAGAAGAAAGGAGGAAGAGATTACAGCATCCAACTTTGGGCAAGTTTGCCACCTCCGACCTTCAACGAGCTCTTCCAAGCTTATCGATCGTATTTTGTACAAAAAGTTCACAAATACGGCGATAGAATATGGCTCTAAATTCGAGGCAACAGCAGTATGCCAACTAAGTCGTCAGATAGGAGTTGACATTTCCAGGTGCGGCTTTTTTGTTGATCCTGATCTTCCATTCTTGGGAGCTACACCAGATGGGATAATCGGGAATGATGGAATAGTCGAAATTAAATGCCCGTATTCTGCGAGAGATATGAGCCCAGATGAGGCAGTTGAAGCAAGGAAGGTAACGATTTGGTCAGTAAATGGGCGAATTAACGAGAACCACTACTACTATTTTCAGGTAAAAAATTATTTTTCTTTTGTTTTTTGTAAGCATTTTTCGTGATATACAGGTTGGTTTAATTGAAAAAAAAATGCCTATACACAAAATCATTCTTGGAATTATATAGGTACAGGGACAATTATACGTCACCAGAAGGAAATATTGCTTTTTTGCAATATGGACACAAAAAGAGCCTTTTCTGAAAATAGAGAAAATAGAAAGAGACGACGAGTTCTGGAAGAAAAGAATGGAGGAGAAATTGAGCAACTTTTATCTCCGGTGCATTCTTCCCGAATTAGTGGACCCGCATCGTACGCGATCGATGCCTCTCCGAGAAACTTGTATTCAAGCCGTGAATCATGAGACTCGAGGAAAGAAAAGAAAAAGGGCTAACAGTTAACTGCAGATGTGAGTCTAACTAATAAATACGTATAATTTTCCATAATTTGGAAATGTATTCAGATTTAATTTCATAATTTCCTGCTATAAATCTTACATACATTTAGGTACACTGATAATGTTTACCTCTATCTTCTTTTGTGAATTAAATTATAGGAATCGTAACGAGAAAATGCTGTAGCTAAATGGATGAAAAGTATTTCTTGCAAGAGAAAGGGAGGGATAGAAACAACAGTGTTCAAGTTAAAAAAAATTATATTTTTTTGTTATGTTGAAGTATAGTTTCCGTTACTGTGTGTACTAAATTTTCGTATATAATGCAATTTATCACACAATTTTTTGAAAAGTTAATCAAAACTTAAAAATAGAATGTTTCCCACGAAAAAAATGTCTGGATGATGTAAGATCTTTTTGCGAATTAATACTTGTAAGCAATGTTCCCTCTAATTTTTTAAGGTTCTGCGCAGTCAACCAATCTTAGTGAGTAGAGAGGGTAAGCGAGTGCGCAAAAATATTTAATGAAACGGACTTAAAAATATTTATAGTATCTGTTGCGATATTTGTTTGCTTTCATCTACCTTTTCTTTTGCACTGTCACAGTAATGAATGTTATGGAGAAACTGGTGTAATTAGATTTAGGATTTTCCGGATAGGTGGATTTTCTGATTTGTGCGCGGTAAAGAAGTGGCTGTGCGAAGAGGAAAAATGGTCGTGCGCAGCCGCCCACGCGTGCAGCTAAGAGGGAACATTGCTTGTAAGTGGGTGTTGTTTTTTTATAGGCAATGTTTGTTCACTCGTAAGTATAATTATAGATTCTAATACTCATAGATTTGGTAGTAGTTTATCTTTTTTCATGAACGACTTTTCTGTAAAACCTAGTAAAATTTACTTATCAACTGTGTAAACGTTACATATTTGTTTACTCTTTTAAGGGGAGTTGATTATATTGAAAACCGCAATCTGTCAAAAACATAAAGACGGCACTGAGAACTGGCCACCAAGATTTTCCCCTCCGCCCCAGTGGCCCTAGCTTTCTCGCCCTGCCAAAGGAAAGTGAAGAAAACAATCCGAGCCAAACTCTACTGCAGAAATGTAAACAAACCTTGGTTGAGTTATGGTCGAGTCGTGACCCTTGAGTAGCTTACAGAGGATGGGCATTTTGAGCCCTGAATGTAGTTCTGATACTAGCCGTGAATGCCCCTAGCGCCACGGTCAGCACTGGAATTTTTCGCCTCTCCAGTAGCCCCTTAACATGCAGTTTAATTTATTTCTACCTGTCTGAATTACTTAAGGTAAGGTTATTTGCATTCCCAATTGTTTCTATAGTGCATCAACTATTTTAAAACCTTAGTAATATTTAAAAAAAATAATTTTAGAGATCTAATTCAAATTTGTTTCTTTACGTCCTTTTAAACCTTGTCTATAATTTAATTTCAAGACTACCGGTGTCTACATTAAAAACGAGGAAATATTAAATATGGAAAACAGAAAATTTAAAGGTGCTCAAAAAGAGGGAAAAATGGAAAAAAATGTTGGAAGATGCAGCCAGCAAAAGTTACAAGTCAGCTTCTAAAGCCACTCCCTCTCAAAATGTAGCAAGTGAGGACCCTGTCGTTCTAGCGTTAAATGAAGAGAGCGTTGATACAACTGAAGCATCAGACACTGGTTTAGAATCTGCAACTCCAACCAATGAAGACATTGTTGAACAACCTAGTTCAAGTCATTTTGAGTTCATGTCGGTTAGCTACTTCTCTAGACCAGCAATTAAAAATTTTGAAGATTTTTTTAAAAGAAATTCCTGGTCAGTTGTCTACTAATGATGTTTCTAATTTGCCATTTCAACCAAATTTGGTGTTTTATCAGAAGGATATGGTAAATAGAAGGTGGCTATCATATTGTTGGGAAAAAACACACTTTATTGTTGCGTATGCCTGGCAAACAGCAAATACAACGAAAGTCCTTTTGTTAATAATGGCATGAAAAACTGGAAGCATACCATGCAGCATGTTAAAGAACACGAAGAAAGAATACTTCATGCAAAATGTGTGGAAAGCCATATGCTAAAATTTAAAAGTAAGAACATTTACAATTTAATGTTTTCAAAAGAATCAACTACACAGCAAAAAAATGCTTGTGAATGAAAGCAAGTGTTAGAGAGAATTATTGATATAGTGACATTAATTGGTAAACGGGGATTAGCTTTTCGTGCTCACACATCTGACATGTTGTCATTAAATATAGATAACAAAGAAGCAGATAATGGAAATTTTTAGAAATAATTTTATTGCTATCAAAATATGACCCCATTCTAAAACTGCATTTATCTAATGTAAAAAGTGCCAGTAAGAAGCGAAAAGGAAATTCTGGTTCTCCCAAAGGCAGGGGCAATTTAATAACTTTAATTTCAAAAACTATAATCAACCATATAACATCAGTAATTAAAAAGTTAATGCAAAACAAAATAATATCCAAGTTCGTGAAGCAGGTATATTTTCTTTGCAAATAGATACCACACAAGATATCACTCAAAAGGATCAGTGCTCAGTTGTTGCGCAATATGTAACCAATAAAATCAATGAAGGTCTAATTGGTTTTTTTTAATTGTACACCTTCAACAGGACAAGGATTATGTAATTTAATTACAAAATTTATTGATAATAGTGGATTAAATATAAAAAATTGTATCGGCAATTCAATGGATGGAGCTGCAAATATGCAGGGCCAATATAATATCTTGGCTAAGTGAAAAATCGCCAGGCCAAATACACGTGTGGTGTTATGCACATATTAAATCTTGTCATAACGGATTCCACAAAGTCAGTACTTGAAGGAATTTCTCTCTTCCAGTTGTTTAATTCTAGTGCAATATTTTTAAGGGAATCATATCAGCGAATGGAATGTGGCATAATACAAGTGAAAGAACGAAGTTCCAGCAGCTAAATATCATAGGTGAAACAAGATGGACAGCAAAGGAATTGGCACTGCGGAAAATAATTGGAAACTATGAGGATAAACAGAACTCACTATATGTAGATTTATTACTCACATTAAATTCTATGGTAACTAACACAAAATTAGGCAAGGTGCTTTAAATCTGATTGAACCGTTACTCAAATTTAAAACAATATTAATAGCACATATATACTGTAAATACCCGCGTATATTGCGCACAGTTTTTATTAACATTACCGTTCCAGAATAAAGTAGATGGTGTAACGTGGCCTAAAGCAATGATCAAATTATTGGTATTATGTATTGGTAACATAATGAAAGTGCGAAATGAAATTTTCGAATAACGTTCCAAAAGAACGTCAGCTAACTCAATCATTACATACTCTGTTGACTTACAAGGTGATATTAGGATATACACAATAATCCAATTATATTAATTTCATAGTATGGCATATGACATTGTTTGAGCTAATAAATATAAGGAATGATGGTAATCCTATGTTGAAGTTTTTTACATACGTTTTAGTCACGCCTGAGGTGGACGGGTTCGCCCAACCTTAAGTTTTAACCTTATTAGAACACTCAGGAGCACGTAAAAACAATAGCAAATGGCCATAATTAACTACAGACTCTAAGAATCAAGATTAAATCACGTATGAATGCTGAGAGAAAAGTAGGGAACGATAACATTATTTAGCTCTACAAGAAGCATTAACTCCCAGCGTACTCAAAGGCATCAGCTGCCATTGTTTCTAATTGTAAGTAGTACCAGTACCTCTCCACCAGGCCGGGCGCCGGTGTAGGGTGTCGTCATGCGTAAGATGCTGATTCCGGTAACAACATCGAATAAGAATGTTCCATTGACAAAATATTTCTTGGCTTTTAACATGAATACATACTAAATTCAATTTTTTTATATCTAATTAATGTATGTTTATAGAATTAGTTAATAAATTTTTACTATTATCTACCTTACTTTTCGTAAAAATCAATAAAATTATGAGGATACCCGGGCAGTAATTAATGTGGCGAAATTGTGGAAATAAGGGGTCAAATGAAAATAGGAAGATTATGTACCCTCCTCGCATAACACACATCCTAATTTTTAACACAAATATTTCAGGAAAAAGTGCGCATTATACGCGGGTACTTATGGCACATAAAATTTTTTCAATACATTGGATGGCGGTGAAAATATCCGCAGACCAGCAATTTAAATTATTTAACAGCATATGAAATGGTTATTAGTTCACTAACTTTGCTAAAAAACGTAGCTCGTGATTTTAGTACCGTAATTGAAATTTCAAAATTATTTTCTGAACGAGCAAATACATTACTTGAGGGAGCAGACTGTGAATTATTGGTAGAAGAAAATCTTCCTGAAGAGAGAATCCAAAAACGAAAATTAATGCCTGGTGAAATATCCAAAGACCACGTTTCCCAATATGACAGAACAATTCCGAGTGAAGGTTTTTAATGTAATTATGGACAGTGCAATAAATTCAATCAAGTGATGTTTTCTAAGTCATGAAAAATTATTCGCCGATATATCAGTGTTAGATCCAAAAAATTTAAAGAAAATGGTTGTTCGAAAAATTCTTCGGAGAATTTATGTGTTGCTTATAAAATACCACGAAACAGCAACAGCAGCAACTTTAAGAGAGGAATTAGAAGATCTAATTGCAAAATGGGACAATTGGAAAATAACAATAGAAGATGTATATAAAATAGATGAATCCGGTGATGAGTCTGACTCAGGGAGAATCGGTAACGATGTAAAGTGTGCTAAGCAAAAATCGTACCGTAAAAATTGTATTTATTGCTGTTTTAATGTATTGTCCAGGTACAATTTATATTGTAGTGCATACAGTAATATATATTTGGCATATAAACACGTCATTACATTGTCATGTACCCAGTTAGCCTGTGAGCAAAGTTTTTCTAAATTAAAAATAATAAAAAACCAACTCAGGAGTTCGCTGTCCCAAGACAACTTAGAAGCATTTATGCTTATGTGCATAGAAAAAGATATTCTAGTTAATTTAAATACATCTAAAATAATTTCTATGGTTGCTGAAAGAGCACCATGAATAAAAAAATATTTGATGGGCTAATTTTGTTTGCTAATAAAAATGTACATTTTTTTTTACTTTAGTGTTTGATTTATCTCTCTATTAATAAAAAATGTAAAAAACCTGTGCGATACATAAACGTTCCTATGGCAATGACATTCCTATGGTAATGACGTAAACCATGGCCAACTG
The DNA here is from genome assembly GCA_028673005.1 of Tanypteryx hageni. Lineage (NCBI taxonomy): Eukaryota > Metazoa > Arthropoda > Insecta > Odonata > Petaluridae > Tanypteryx > Tanypteryx hageni. The sequence goes on from CM054112.1 coordinate 276,390,731, forward strand.
AAGCTATATTGAGTGAGTGGGTGCTTCAGAGAGGATGCCACAATGCCACATAAGGGTAACATAGGCGAGATCGCTATGTTAATGCTCCATGAAACTAGAGCACAAGCGTTGACGTCATGTGTGGATTAACTCAACAAAGAAATGAAATCACGACCAGCGATTGTTTTCTTCTGTTGATATTACTTCTGTGCAATAAAACAAGAACTCCAGACCAGACTAATAGAGGCTGGTTTCCCAACGTTAACGTGCCAAATTGATTACTTATATTGACAGGAAATGTTTCAGCATGTGTTACTTTAAATAAACGAATTTGATAATTGTCACTGTTTATCTGCTAATACTTATGGATCAACATGGCTGAGGTTGTCGATTGGAAAAATAACCCATCTGTGCACTCGTCTATGCTTAAACCAAGTTTGGCAATAATCGTCGTCATAGCAACACTCCATTTTCCCACAGCTGAGGCTGGTTCGCAACGATTTCCAGGGCCGTTTCAATCCGCCACTGGTGCAGGCTGAACTGACCACAAACCTACTGTTTCTACTTATAAAAAAACCATTATCCAAATTCCCGCTTGCTTAACAACATATGTTATTAAAAATGCAACCATTGAACTTTAAGTATTGTGTACAATCTGGGGAAAGAGTTACATATTGCCGATATGTTGTCAAGAGATATCAATGAAAATAATTTTGAAATAGTTTTTGGTGATGAAGTTAAGTTACAAATTAATGTTAATTGATTCCTTACCTGTGACAAAAGCTAATTGGATGTTAATTCAAAAGGAATGTTGTAATAATGTAGTACTTGTAAATTAAAAGATTGCACACAGAATGGGTGGCCAAAAGACAAAAAAAGGGGTAGTGACAGATTTAAAAGATTGTTTTGAATATAGAAATGATGTGTATTACCAAGGACATAGTGTTTTGAAAAGATTTAACTGTAACTCCTAAGGCTTTGCAGGAAATTATGCTGGTTAAATTACATTCAGGACATCCTCATATTTCTCGAATGAAATCAAGAACTAGGAATGTATTATTTGGCCTAATTTAAGTAAGGTGGTGATATTGCATTCACTACAATGATAAGTATCAAAGTTATATTGGTCTAAAGTTGTAATTCATGTTTTTGAACTTGATAATATTAATTACTTAGTTATACTTGCTTATCTTTCAAATTATATTGAGACAGCTTAGTTGATTTAAAAAGTGACACTGTGATTAATAAAATAAAATCAATTTTTGAAAGGCATGTCATACCAGTTAACGTTTATTATACTGATGACTCTCTGTATTTTAATTCTGAATCATTCAAAAAAGTAAAAATGGAGTGGAACTTTGAACATGTCAGGTCAAGCCCTCATTTTCCTAAATCTAATGGATTACTGGAATCTGCTGTTAATTAAGTCAATTGAAAATTTGCTTAAAGATGCCAAACTTCAAAATCTGATCCTTAATTAGCATTGTCATATTTTAGGAATGCCCCTAGAGAAATCTCGAGTTCACCAGCAAAATTTTTAATGTTGATGAATCTCAGAATTGATATATGTAACTGTAAATTTGAACACTTTAGTTCCTAAGGTATCAGTTGATCCAGATAAAAATTCAACCTTAACTAAGAAAGCAGAAAGTTTGTATGTCTGTCCCCTAAACTCTAGGGCACTTCTGTTTAGCTATAAGGTTGAAATTTTGAATGTGGGTATCTTTCCGAAATTCATCTAAGGGAAAAATCTGAAAACTCCTTATTTATTAGTTTAAGTAGGACAAAAAAATTTAACCTTGGAAAATGACTTTAGTTCAATTTGTCAATGCTTGATGGCGCTGATGAAAGTTTGCATAGAAATTTCAAAAGATGAAGAGTATCGTTGATTATTATTTATGTATGAATAATCATTTTAAGTATCAAGAAAAATAGTTTAATTTGTAAATTATTAAAATCATACAGCTGTGAATTTCTTGATGCAGCATTTCACATTTTCTGCCTTTAATGTAGATTGAAAGTTCATGTTAAGCATTACGGAATTATTTTTAAGTGAGATTTTTCCCTATTGACATCAAGGTTCTACTGTACTTAAGTGTTCAGCAAAATATCCTAAAGCATTTAATAAAGAAACGAAAACTGGGGAATATGGATATCCTACGTATTGAAGGAGAAGTCCACACATGATGGAGAATTCACTGCTGGAATAGACATTATTAATTCAAAACCATTCAAGATTATTGGTACCTGCCAATGGGGCTTGATAAGATATTACCGTATATACTTGTGTATAGGCCGAGGTTTTAAGACCAAATTTTAAGCGAAAAACTCGGGGGTTGACTTATACATGAGAAATATATAGGATAGGTTTAAACCCATGACTTTATTTGCCCTGCGGTTATTAAAATTTGATGGAATTTACACTCTTGTTGTACTTAACTGTATCGATAACTATCGAATATTTAAATACCGATGTATATGAAAGAATAAATTACTATATACTTTGGTGACCCTAAGTTGATCTCTGATGCTTTGCAAATAATTAAGCAATTTTGGTCAAACCAATGTTCGGTAAGATAATGACAGAAAGATAGATGCACAATATGGTAATTCCATAACATGTAAACAAAGAAACACCTCATAGGTGATTCACGGAAAGGCAATGCCTACCTCTAAGCATCACAGAATAAATTAGTATCGCCAAAGTATTTATGGTATGAAAATTATGGTACTGTGCACACAACTGGGGCTAAGGTAAACAAGGCGGCGCTAGTGCTGGCAAGGTAAACAAGGTGATGCTAGAGCTGGTGACACCAAGAAAGCGAAGAGAAATGGAAATACCAGGAGGAAAGGTGGTAAAATGCAAGACAAACGTAAATTTAAGAATTCAGGGTTTGTAATGATACAACATAGGTAAGGGGAGACATAATATAATAATATTTATTGTAATGTCAGTGGTGCTAGCATCACTTTGTTGACCTTTTGCATCCTTTCCTTCCATGTTCATATTTGCCATCAAAGAGGTATTATAGTACTATGCACTCATACCTACATATTACGGAAATTTGAAACTTACAAAATATTACGCTCCCCCACCAAGTTGATTTGGTTAGGGGTTGGCTTGGTTTTCCTTCCACATTCATATTTGCATTCTCCAAGGGGTAGGTTCCTCCATTCCTCTTCCAAAAATGTGCGAAACATTGATTTCCTCGGACCACATAGTACATCTTTCCGCAGCTTTATCATCAATTTCGGCGTCACCTATCCTCCACGGTCCAACGTCAGTTGTGTTCCCTGTTCTCCTTTACAAAGATAGCTTCTGAATGAGCGCCAGGACGAAATATGAAGTCGACCCCGAGTCATTCGATCTATTACAAAGGCATATATATTGTAACAACTTTTAATGTTATGCAGTGGCGCTGTGTGAGATATCGGACTGCTTTGCTGCTACTTTGACACAACATAGTAACATCAGACTAAAAGGAACTTAACATGGAACTTAATAGATCAACACGTATTGAATATAAAAAATTTCGTTCAACTACACCTGAAAATCTGGAGTCGACTTATACATGAGGATATACGAAAAACAAAACATTTTATGAAAAAGATGGGGGTCGACCTATACCTGAGATTGACTTATACAGGAGTATATACAGTAATTATGTTTACTCCGGGTGAAGAACAGAATATTCTACTACATGAGAATAAGAAAGAGGCATCAGAAAGATATTATTATCAAGTCCCTAAGAAATCCGAATGTGATTTTCAAATAAACCAGGAAGTAATGTTTAAAAAAAACTCGTAATTTGGTGTGGTTTTCAGGTGTTGTTACCGCTAAGTCTCGAGTAACAATCTTACATTGTAGACAATGTGCATGCCAACATTTACCAGACGAATGAATTGCATATTTCACCTGTCATGGCTCTATTGAGATAAGTCTGGATAGAGGAGAGAAGGATGACTTGATTAGTGTTGGAGGGTGAGCAGTAGTTCTTGGAAAATGTTTAATTACACACCTACATAAGGTAGAGTGATGAAAAGTAATATTAAGTATTAACTGATATTGTTGATTGTAGAGTCTGAATAAATCTGTTATCGTGAATTGTGACTGAACTAGTACTGATTTTGCATCTTAGTATTGTGATCAAAAGAGTTCCTAATGATTTGTTGTTATAACCAGTTGTTTATAAAGATTTAACGAGTCATGCTGATTGACCAATCAGAGTTACGCGAGTCTGATATCCTTCCCCCACTAACATATCCAAAAGAGGAGGCAGTTTGGTGATTTTCGTAAAGAGTAGGCTAATGCAGGCACTGGGTTTCCCTCCTCCCTCCTGTGAGTGTGTGTGTCCAGTTGATGACATTGCAATATGACCATGGCAGTCAATGCACTTAAAAATCAATTACTAGTACTACTAGGAGGTAGTTATAAGATTATTTCATCAAACCTTGTGAAGATTGCGTGGAAGCCAAGGGTTCTGCGGAACAGTTTGGGAAACTCTGCTTTAGGTCATGTAAAATTTAGTATAAATTTCCTTGAAGTTCTTGATATCTTACTTGAGAAAACAAATATGTTCTTCAGATGAAAATAATTGACCCAGAAGTGACTCTTCAATAAACGAAATGCTTTTTTGGGATATCAGATGCACTGGTAAACAAGTGTTAAAATATGAAACACTATGGTTTACAATGCAATAAAAATTCCTCTCCCAAATCTCTTTGATGTATATAAAAATACATGGGCTCTAATAGACGCAAATATAGCTATGTACAGAATTGGAATCATAGAGGATAAGTAGTGGAGGGTGATATTTATTTGGAATGCCAATGTTTCTCTTAATAATGCTTGGATCTTGATGAAAAGTACAGACTGCAACATAACACAATTAAATTTCAAGAGAGGTAGCACAGGCCTATCTCACACGTTTCTAGTCATCTGGAAAGACATGGATATAAAAATCCAAGACAGGTAATCGCATAATTTCAGATGTTCTATACGATAAAATGGATCATCTTGTTGATCCAATCCATGAAAGAATGAGATTGGAGATTGTTGTATGACGGATGCACACAATGCAGAAAATGTGGCCTACGGCTGCGTTAAATGTTTTGCCTCATACCACACTCAATGAACATTAAATATTTAAAGAAGGCTAAAGGGCTACTTATGAGTAAATCATTATGCTTTGGAAATAAAATGCCGTAATGTGATCATTGCCACGTCCATTTTGCGAACATATAAACTGACAAAAAACAAACGGACATACTGATTTTACTGACCTTAAACGTTTTAAAAATACTTCTATACTCAATTAGTGTTGTATTTTGTAAATTATAATATTGTTACAAAAACGTCCTGAATAGGTTACCTTGTCAAAAATCGCATTTCCAATATCCAGATTAGCAAATTAAGATTCAACGAAGCACGTGATTTAGTCTGAAAATAAAGTGCAAATGAAAGAAACTTACTTACTTTTTGTTTAATTTTCCTCAGACTCTGCACTTGTTGCCTTCTCATAGTTTTATTTTTCATGTCAATCTGGCGCGATGGGAATGCGGTGGTTTTTTCATTTATCTTCTCACTTTTTATCACATTCATGCTTCTTTTTATTGATTCGCTGTCAATGAAATGATCACCTAATAATAATAATTGTATTCATGAAATAAAATTAGACACCTTCAAACACTTTCTGAAAAACTTTTCCACGTGTTAACAAATACTTCATATATGTGTGTGAAGTCATATACGATAAACCAAGGAACGATAAACCACATACGATATATCGATATTCGGAATGACCAACAATATCCGTGAAACGTGTTTAAAGTTTATTTATTACAAATTATGGAAAACATACGCCATTAAGATGTTTAAAAACATATATGTTATTTGAAATATATCTTACTTTATCATAATCAACAATTTAAATGACACATAATGGTATAAAGAAGTGATAAATGATACTTTTCACGTTCATGCTCATTCATCATCAATCAACTGCAGAAAAAGGATGTGTGAAGTTATATACGATATATATCGCACAAATACGATATAGAAATAAAAAAGAACCATCTAATGTTTTTTTCCAGCCTTATGGAAATTAACAAAAGTGGAATACTCCTTTAGCCAAAACATTGTTTCGGCTAAAGGAGTATTCCACTTTTGTTAGTTTTGGCCAAAGTTATTGAGCTACTATCAATTATGGAAATTAACTAAGAAACGTACAACTTTACGAGTGTAGTTGTATGGAAAAGGCGCTGTGGCTGACAGAACATAAATGTATAGCGTATAAAAGGATTGTAATGTGCAAAGTGTCATTTTATAAATTTTGGGAAATATAGGCGATTCGAAGACGTAAAGGACATCTGGTAATTTAAAATATATTGTAATCAATTATTTAATGGGCATATTATGATGAAGATGCGTAGGAAAAAAATAAATGTTACTTGTATCACTATTCATCATCAATCAAGGGCTGAAAAAGAAACGGAATATTAAGAAACGAAGCAGTGTTGAATATTCGTAATGAAAGGTAATACCCAATTGTCTTTTCTTAATCTGTGTATGTGCGTCACTATTGCGTTCTAGTTGTTAAACTTTTCTAGTTTTAATATCCAATGAGTTATCACCAATATCGGTTGTTTTTTAGGTAGTTATTATTTTTGAAGGAATGGAATTAGCCGTAATAGCTGTAATTAACCATAGATTTCTACGTAATTTGATATGTAATTGTAAAACATATCAGGTTTACAATATCCGATGTTTTGGTGTCATCAGGCCAGCGAAAAATTGAGGCATGTCATCGTAGTTAATGTTCGTAAACGAATAAACTACGAAAGGTATGAGATCAAAATTAATAACAGTACTTATTGATTAATTTAGTAGAGTTTTGGTATACTTTTTAAATATCTGAAACTTACAATACATAATTTAAAAAATATTTTTGACACGCTACCTGCTGAACTATACGGTCGACGAGATGTAGGTAATAGGCTGTCGCTGTGAATATAGAGCATTATATTTAATTTGTGCTGACATGAGAATTTATCAACAACCCCCGCAGTTTTTCTGTCACGTCGAATTATCTAAAACTCCGAAAATCGCGCGAGGCAGGCACCTTGACTATTAAATTTTTTCCTGAAAATAATAACAACATTAGCGTAGTGATTTTTACAGAGGCATTTGAATATAACATAATACGTTTATTGATATGGTGTTTTGGCAAGGACCTGTGACAAAAAAATGAAATTTAACGGAGATGTCGATTGCTCGACCGACGACACTCAAGCATCGGCAAAACAATCTGCAATGCCATTCTTGAATTATTATAGGATTGACAAGTGGATAAATATAACCAAAAACCAGGGATTAAAAAAACCTTTGCTATAGATTACTGAATAGCAATTGGTCGATAATTTTTAACATCTGACATCCCAGATTTGAACACTGGCACCACATGACTCAATATGGTAGGTTAATACGTCTCAAAATAATTGAAAAAAACAATCCAAAAGTGTCCACAGCTGACCCTAATTTTAATCCCCCAAACTTATCTCTCCCATCCCCTGTGCCTGACAGTTCAAGAAATGAAACACATAATCACAATTGACTCGGGAACAAATTTAAAATCTTGCACTTAAATGTACATTGTCTAAAGAATATAGTCAATCAATTAGAAATGCAAGAAGTTCAACAAGACATTCTGTGCTTGTCAAAACTTGGGCTTAGAGATAATGAGATAAGTGCTGTTTGTCCACAAGGCTGTAGACCAGTTTCACCATATTCGAGAAACTAAAAAATTGTGGTATTATTTATGTCAGGTCTAACGTCATGTAGAATCAATACCAGTTATATCCACAGAAAGAGACTGAATGTTTTGCTGTGAAGTGCCAAATACAAAACCTTCAATTTCTTTATGTTTATTTGTAGGTCACCAAATGGAGACTTAAAATCCTTTTTATCTAACCTTGATAAAACATCAGCTTCATATAAATCCTCTAAATGTAACATTATCATCTATGGTGATTTTAATATTAACTTCAATGTTGAGAATCACCAAAAATAATTATTTTTAGATTTAACATCCTCTTTTAACTTGTCCCCTACCATCTCTAGTCCCACAAGAATAAATTCTAAATCATCTACCACCATTGATAATATTTTCATTCCCAATTCCTTATTTCAATATAGTAGCACCGTGCTAAATCTTCCTCTGAAGACTTTTCATGTATCAAAAAAGATCTCTTATGCTCATCTTTAACATAAATTAATGAACCTTCTCAAGGAATATTTTTATGAAAATCAAAGTAACACTTCCATGCATCTTTATTTATGAATCAGTAATGTTTGTTAACCCTCAGACTACTAAGGGTGGTAACAAGATTACCCCAGGTGCTTATTTTTTTATATTTTCCTTAAAAACATTTGCTGATTTTTATCCTCCTAAACTTTTTTAATGTATGAAGAGCATAATTATGTAAAAAACAAGGTATCTAACAATTTCTGAGAAATATCGAAAATTGTCTTGGGGTAACCGAGTTACCCCTCTAGGTATTATTCAGAACAGTATTCCTCGTTGAAGAAAATAAAAAATTTTGGCTTAAAGAGCCTGCAATAACATTAATATACTTGTTTGCCTTTTTATAAGCCTATAGTTATCTTGAAAATGTTGTACTTGCTACTACAGGTTAATGGCAGTTGTTAAATCTACAAAATTCTTATCATATGGAAACAAAAGAAAAATAGTCAGTAGTAATTTCGAATGTCTTATATTTACATATTATAATATATTTATTATGCAGGCAGAGTGGTAGCCAAACTAGTATAGTGTTTGCTGCTAACCCCACAGTCAACGGTTTGAATTCGGCAGGGCTTTTTCATGTGCCACCAGACCAACAAACCAACTCATAAATAGCCAATGAAATTTTCAATTAAAAACACATCTGGTTTGTTAATGTATTAATATATTGCGATGTTTGTATTTGATGTATCAAGTAAATTGCAAAAATAAAATTAATTTCACAGAACAAAATATATTTAGATTAATTGTTTAAATAAAAATAATTTTCAGTATGGGTAGTTGAAATGACTTTAAATTACTATCAAATTAAAGTAATCACCGATTTTGATAAAAAATGTTTATTTACAATAGAAATTTTGTGGGGAAATTCAGTTAGGTAGGTAGGACTGAGGTGCAAAATACCTTGGTAGTCTGAGGGTTAAAGAAAACTTCCATCTCCTCTACCAAAATCAATCCACCCACAACTACTCAACAAGAGCCCACAACAACATGCACACAATACAACACCATCTCTCCCTATTTTAAAAGGGTCCATGCTACTGCAGTAAACTGTATAATGCTCTCCCAAATAATGTAAAAACTTGACAATCTATAAATGAATTCAAAAAGGAAACCAAAATCTTTCTTGTGAATCACTCCTTTTATAATGCGAAAAGAGTATTTTGAAACTGTCAAGATAATCTGTTTTCTTCTTGCTTTTAACCCAGATTCCATTTTATTATGTTTTGTATTGTATTTCCTTTTATTAAAATGTACTGTATGACAAAGTCCACTTGGGAAGGCTCCACTTTTTGGAAAGATTCCATTTAAAAGAAAAAGAAACTTCTAAATTTCCACTAACAATTTTAATACACTACCAGTTTTGCCTGTTACAGCATCATCAGGTGAAACCAGTCGTATATTAACATTGTTAGTGGAAATTTACAAGTTTCTTTTTCTTTTAAATGTGCTGCATGCTTTGCATGGTATACATCCTTGTTCGTATCTTTTGATGAGCTCCATGATACATTTTGTGGCCAATGGAAGTAATAAAAATGAATGAATGAATATAATTAAAAACATTAGACAAAACATTTGTTTTCCTTCAAGAGTTAACATAGTTCAAGAAGAATTTTATATTTATTGATATTTATAATTAAGCATTACCTATATAATTCGTATAACACTGTCTTGTAAGGGTTTTACATTCAGTTCTAATTCTACAAAATGCTATATAATCTGTAGCAGAATGGAATCTTTATAATTTATATGATAAAATGTTTTAAATAACAACAATCTGAAATTCTGGAGAAAACCATTAGGATATTTGGAATTACAATTATACTTTATAATGGGAGTATGAATGTTCACTATTGATTGCACAGGATTAATAAAACTAGAAAAAGCCATATTTACATCAAGAGCATTTTTGAAAATCCCAGTTTATACAACTTAGGTAAAAATATACTTTATCAAGATAACAGTTTTTTAAATCACAGTGCTGATGAATATAATCTAATTATGTAATATTACATTCACTATTTATACACAAACCCAATGGAGGATGATAACCTTCCATTTTAAAGAGAGGATCATTAACAAGGTTAGTCAACTGAGGAGAAAACAAGATCTAGTAGTTCATCTTTGGAATTAGTGATTCTATTGACCTGGATGAGAGCATGAAAAGAAAATGAGGACAATTCCATCTTGCACTTGGGCTAAATTTGTTTTATTGGGAGGACAGACAGCATTTAGGAGGTTATAGTCACCAAAGAGAAACACATGGGAGTAGCAAGAACCTCATCAATGGTGGAAAAGTGCTCTTCAAAGTCTGACAAAGCACAGTCTGGAGGCAATAGCAACTGCAGCTATTCAAGGTTTTGTTTTGCCATGACATAATACAACAAAGACATGCTAAATGTTTTACCTGGTGACTTTTGCCATGTATGAATTAATGTCAGTCCTAACAGCAATGAAGGTACCACCGTAACTCAATTTATCACTAGTTAGTTGATCAAGATCCTTTCAGTAACTTTTAGGTCAGAATCACTTATGCCTTGATTCAAATTAGTGTTAGCGATTACAAATATATCAAGATTTGAAGAGCAAACATTAATTTTTAATTCTGCAAGTTTTATTTTTAAATCTTTTTATGATATCACTACCAAGTCTTTCTATCAAAAGCTCTCATCATCTCATAAAAGCTTCCTGTGCTGTTGCTATTGTTGTCCTGATCACTTCCATCTTGTGACATAATATTACCTAAATAAATAAAACATTCCCCATACCAGGTTTTCCCCATCCAATGTTACATTAACCAGGGAGTACCCACCTTTGTAAAATCTCATGAATTTTGTTTTCTTCTTATTCATCTTCATCCTGATTGCTTTCACCTTTTCATTTAAGGAACTAACTAGCATCTGCAGGCCTTTTTCAGTATTACTCACCAATTCTTTTTCATCCACATATGTAACTGATGTAACCAGGCTTCCTCCAGCTTTTACTTGTTTCTCTACATCTTTCAATGCCTCCCTTATAATTTCTTTTAGCCATATGTGAAATTAATCAATCAATCATTTATTTAACACAAACAGGTTTCTCCAAATTACAAGTGTTATAATAGATATACAAGAAGCACATACGACCATGTCCTCAGCGGGATTCGAACCCACGACCCTGGCATTGGGAGCTAGGCATGCTAACCACCCCTCTGCCAAGGCCGGCATTATTCTGTGATCTTGACATTTATTTGATTAAACCTTTTTCTTTATGGAAATTGAAATAATGAAGTCCTCTGGCCCATGTCCCTCTTCATATATCTTATGATATAATTTACAAAATGTCTGAAGAAGTTATGGCTACAATAATCCAAGAGGTTGATTAGCCAGAAATTCCATACAAACAAACAAAAGCTCTCTTTCCCCCTTTTCCTAACTACTTCAACATTTTCATGGAGAGTCATTAATACCTTGTTTCCTGTTTGGAGCCCCAAGATTAATATTATTTTTCAGTAAAATTCATTAATGCATTATTCACTACAAGTTTTAATGAAAAGTAAGAGTACATAAAATAATGGATTGCATAAGTATAAGAAAAGTAATTTTTGGGTGGTTGTTTTAAGAAAATTAACATCAAAATATACTCTCATAGTTCTTTTCATTTATAAAATGTACAGAGTGAGTGTAACATAAATTTATTCCATTTTTAGATGTTCTTTGCAAAAAGTAGGAGATGGTTGCTTTTTAAGTCAGGTCATGTCCATCCACATTTTTTTTCCAAAACTATTGGGTTTATTTTCATGAAATTACATAATAGCAGCAAGCAATGAATTTTGCAATATAAAGATTGTTGTCTTTTAATTAACAATTTTTAACTGAAAATTATTTTATAAAATATACTAGCTTCATGGCACCAGCTGGAGGCTCGGATATAGTTCATACACTGCACACCCTATAAGGCTGGCCCTGATTATTAGATTGGGATCTTTACTACTTCAACCATCATTTTCAAGTAAATCCAAGCAATTAAACAGTCTAACATAGAAATCATATAAATCAAAATAGAAGGTTTAAATGATAATAGGTACATGCTTAAAAGACAAGAATGAAGTTGCACAATACTGGAGAAACAGAATAAAAAACTTGCATATTCTTACCAAACTGTTGTCCATATTGTGCACATGTACAATAAGCAAGGCAACAAGTAGCAAACCAACAGAAGCCCCATCCAGTGAAAACAAAGTATCACAGTACAAAAAGTGAATTTTTCTTCATTAATTTTAAATTGACAATTTAAAGTTTCTGATATTTTACACGAAAAACATTTTTTTAGAACCCCTGGTATGTGCCAAGTGCAACTACCCTTAAATTGCCAAAGCAGTTTTTATGCTGAAGTAGTTAAGAATAGATATGAATTAATCACTCGAAAAAATAAGAATATCTCCATCATCTCATTGAGATGGTAGGACGCATATGTCCTCTTTCTCTCACTATAACTTAGAAATCTTAAGGCAGCATACATTTTTAGGAATACATATCACTTATCTAATGAAAAATATGAAACTTCTATAGAAATTTTATTTGTTAAAAAATTGTGACATACATGTATCTAGTGGTAGCAGTTAACATTGAGGAACACCTCATGCTTTAATAATGTTTAACGTTACTAGAAAAAACACATGATGCTGAGACAATTAGTCGCAATAATGGAATGCTCATCAGGAAGAAGTAATGGAACTCTGAATAAGATTGATTTTTTCAGGCTTTCTGCAATGATGCAGGTTGGAGGAAGGGTAGCTGAAACTTCCCCTAGTTGAGCTACATCGATGATGGACATTCCTTTTCCTCGAAATGCTCGTAATATGACCTGGGAATTATTTAAAAAATGCAAGATTACAAACAATATAAGGCAACTATGAAGAAATGTGATAATACCAAGGAGATCACTACAATGACAATCTCCAGTTTAGAATAATCTTAGACTTGCTTTTCTCCAACAAAAATATCATTCAAAAATTTTGTGAACCCTATAAATACATATATTATGGAAAATGTGAAAAAAAATTACATTCTCTGATGAACAAGTGATGAAGGATGGCTGATCGATTAAGTAAAACGAAGTTGCCTAATAAAATACTAACATTTCAAAGCTGTGCAATTATTTAGTTTAAATGAATGTATAACATTTCATGTAATACAGGTCAAATATATAAATTCTGTAAGTACACCCTCTCGCCACGCTGAGGCAGCAGTTAGGATTTGAGAGGGAACATGCAGTTATGTTTCATGCCATGCGATTTAAATTATTATCAAACTTTATACTACCTTACAATATTGTCATTAACTCTCAAGAGTATCACAGAAATACTTCATACTAGAACTTACACATGAAAATTCATCATTATTTTGTTAATTAGTTAATCTGAGGGCAAAAAGGAAATTATATAAAATTTAATTTATTTTTTTAAATCATAAACTATGTTAGTTAATCTGAGGGCAAAGATACACCTGTTACACCCTCTCGCCATGCTGAGGCAGCAGTTAGGATTTGAGAGGGAACATGCAGTTATGTCTCATGCCATGCAGTTTAAATTACTATCAAACTTTATGCTACCTTACAGTATTCTTTAACTGAAAATACCCTTAGCACGCTCAAATAACAAACCCGCTACCTTCTTTGCAGCCTCGGGGGTGTAGTGGACACCCAAGGCGTTGAGGGATACCCGACATGAGTCAAGGGCCGGCATCAGGTCAACATAGTTGACTCCTTGGGACTTACATAGGTCCCGCAGTCTACTGTTCAATCCCACTACCCGGCACCAGACCATAGTACCACAATCCGTGCGTGGGACAATGCTGGAAATGCTAAGACGTAGATCCGCCCCCGAATCCTCCCGGACATGAGACACCTCGGATATCAAGTTCTCGAAAGAGCTGATAATTTTTTCTGACCCGCGTCTAGAGGCGTCGTTGGTACCCACATGTGCATTGACATTCAATGAAGAGCAACCCGTGGTCAAGATCGATGCCTTTAACTCCCTCGTCACCTGGGGTATCGTGCCTCCAGGTATACACTTGGAGAACACCCTCTTCTGAATACCATCCCGGCAGGCCCGTAACATCAAAGGTGCCATCAAACGCCGGATATTCGAGCTTCCTATCAATAACAGACCCCTCTTCTCCCGGCCCACCTTGGGACCGGCCTCCGCCGAGACGGGAGCTAGTGCAACGGCTGCAGAGTCGTCCTCCGGTAACACCAGGAACCTATTGCTTGCAGGAAGAGGGTCCGATGAAACGTTCCCACCTCCGCAGCACCACCCCACGACCCTCCCGAGTGGACACCACTCTCCACTGACCTGGTTTACGGACCCTAGGTCCCTCAGCCCGCAATGAAGAGTCACCCGCTGATTTGGCGCATTTCGCTTCCAAGGAAGACTTCTCACCCTTCAAAAGCGACAAGACTGACTCGGAGCTTTCAACTCTCTGAAAGAGATCCGACACCAACCTCTCCAACTCCGCGATGCGTAACCTCGTGGCCTCGCAACAAGCATCACACAAGTGGGGAACAGCCTGTTCCCCACAAAAAGAGTTAGTTGAAGTTGAAAACCAAGGTATAGAAGAAAGCAACAATGATGAAGAACCAGTCAACAGTGAAAAACAGGTGATCAGGTGAAAAACCAGTAGAAAAAATATAGAAGAAAGTCCATTATAAAATATTGAAACGCAAACGGAAAATATTCCATTCGAAGTTACACTAAAAGATATTGCTCTCTGACCTAACGTTTTATCTAAATGGTTGAATTTCTCATTTCAAATAAACCAAAAAATATAGGCGATATAACTACACTTAAATCGGTCTATAAACACGGTGATCGCATTTACTACAGAGGCTTGTGTAAAGACCATTTTTACAGAAAAATTTCGAATGGTGAAAAAGAAGAAAAGACGTGGCTAATTTTTTCCAAAACATCTAAATCAATTTATTGTTACCCATGCAAAATGTTTTCGAGCTCAAAGTCTAAGTTGACTACAGGGTTCCAAAATTGGAAAAATATTGGAATAACTTTGTCCGAGCATGAAATGTCAAAAGAGCATGTCGGTTCAATGTGTACATTATACAAGCGCTCCTCTACGTTAAATCGCATCGATGTTCAAAATCTGCAAATTACATTGCAAAAAGAAAATTATTGGAGAGAGATTTTGCGAAGAATTGTATCCACAATAAAATTCCTCGCAAGTTTGGGCATTGCTTTTAGAGGCCATAATGAGAGTGCGACATCTTCGAGAAAAGCCAAGTATTTGACTAGTTTAGAGTATTTGAGCGAATATGACGATTTTTTAAAGTTGCACTTACAAAAGTATGGAAATCAAGGTAGCGGACATGTAAATTACTTATCGCATCAGACGTGTGATGAACTTTTGCAAATAATTGCCGATTCTCTTATGGCACATATTGTGGAGGAAATAAAATGCACAAAATATTATAGCATTATTTTAGATTCTATGCCCGATGTTGTGCATGTGGATCAACTTACTTTTGTAGTGCACTATTTATCAGCAAATGGGGATGTTAAAGAAAGATTTTTAAAGTTCTTCCCTATAGAAAGACATGATGCGGAGTATCTAGAAGAGACAGTTTTATCTACCTTGCAAAATTTCCCAGTAGATATAAAATATTGCCGTGGACAATCGTACGGCAATGCAGCAAATATGATGGGCAAGTACAATGGTCTGCAAACAAGAATAAGACAACATGCTCCATCAGCAACGTTTATTCCGTGCTCCAGTCATTCATTTAATTTAGTTGGTTATGTTGCTACAGAGAGTTGTAGTAATGCTTCCAGATATTTTTTATTCGTGCAAAATTTGTTTGTTTTTTTCTCTGCATCAACGTTTTGATGGAACATGTCATGCAATAAATTGGATAAAGGTTCTTATACATTAAAGAAATTGTCAGATACAAGGTGGTCTGCCAGGGCTGATGCAGTTTTAGCGTTAAAATGTGGCTACAAAAATATAAAAGAGGCATTAGATGAGATATGCAATTCCACAAAAGAAAAAAAAATTGTTGTTATTGAAGCAAAATCATTACTTAAAGAAACGAATGATTATGAAACTGCTGTAATGACAGTCCTATGGAATAAAATTTTGCAAAGAATCAATGTAACAAGTAAATCTTTACAATCTATTGACTGCACAATTGTTAAAGGTGCGTCATTATTAAAAAGTCTAGAAATTTTTATTAATGAAAATATAAGACATAATTTCAACGAAATCGAATCAGAAGTTAAAGAACTAACAGATAAAACATTTGAAGATGATTGCAAGAGAACATGTACAGAAAATCGAAAGGAATTTTTTTTACATAATGTACCCTACGTAATATGCGATCATTTAATAGCAGAAGTGAACAGACACGGAAAAATCTATGAAAATGTTATAAGTAATTTTAAGAGTTTTTTTCCTGTTTACATTGTGTGTAGAAGAAAAGAAAAAATGTATTAATAATTTAATGGAAATGTATAAAGATGACCTTGATTCAAGTAATTTTAAAGATGAGTTGGAACAGTTTTTAATCTTTTTAGATGAAGAAGACAAGTGATCAATTAATCATATATACAAAAAAGCATTAGATATGAAAGCAACTTTTCCAAATGTGGAAATTATTTTGAAAATTTTGTTAACCATGCCAATTTCAAACGCATCGGGGGAACGCTCATTTTCTTGTCTAAAAAGAGTAAAAAATTATCTAAGAAATTCAATGTCAGAGGAAAGACTAAATAATATGGCTATTTTATATATAGAGAGTGATTTACTTAAAATTATTGATTGTGATGAGATAGTTAATAAGTTTGCAAAACGAAAAGCAAGAAAAAAATTTATTTAAATATTTTCACATTTGTAATTTTAATTTCAAGTAAAATTCTATGATTTTTTTGTTCAAATTTCTGATTGTTACTCCTATTATACGTATACTATCATTAATTATAATTATACTTTTACATATGTTCAACTATTAGTTCAAAACTTTGTGATTATTATTATGCTATTATTAATTATACATATATTATATTCAAATTTTATTGGAAATAAAACATTAATAGTACATAATATTTTTTATTTATTTAAAAATATGGTTAACATGTATTTTTATTTTCCCTGTCTCTCTTTTTTTTAAGGGGCCCAATATTTTCTTCTGCGCCCAGGCCTCAACCGACCTTAATCCGCCTCTGGGAACAGGTGTCTTCGAGGATGCCATCCTAAGCTGAAAAATAACGTATTAACAAACTGTAAGACACACGGGTAAATTCGTCTGGTGTCCCGTGGAAGGAACAAGAGTCAGTCGCAGGTATAAATTAAAAGGCGAGTCACAACCCAAGCAAAGTAAGTTCAAACATGAGATAGGTTAATACTCAAACAACGCAAATTCTAAATACTATGCAGCTGACAACCTTGCGTGCATAACCTTAAATAAAATAAGCGAAGGAACAATAACTACGGATTAAGACTGTATTTATAAAAGTAAGAATAAAAGGAGCGCTAGAAAACTACGATATAATTCTTACTATTAACTATTACGATAGCGTAAAATAAACTCACAAAAAGTTACAAAACGAAATAACTAATACTACATATAAGGTTAAAGTTATGAAACTATATAAAAGCAATGCTAATCCTACTTAACAATATGGCTACTACTACTCTAATGATACTGTGGTCGCTCGTAGATCCTCAACAACTTTCTGAAAGAAAGGATGAATAGTATAATGAGATAATATCTGCAAGATTGATGTCCGTCTTTCTCTGGGCAAGATTGAGACTAGGCTAAGGTGACCAGATTTTCAAAGTACACAAGGGAAGGGGCGTCGAATCCTAGCATATATCTTCTTCCCCCCCTCCCCCCCCCCCTGCTCAAAAGAATTTTTCGTTTTACTTTTTTATACGAGGGTGTAGATTAATTTGAAGTATAACAAAATATTGGTTTTAATTTTCTTCTATTACTATAATTGAATAAGAAAAAAATACTTGATTAATTATCCTCTATTTCAGAAGTAAAGGGCTTAATGATAAATACTCAACAGAACAATTTACGTTTTTTGAAAGACCCAGTGCATTAGTTGATATTATTGGACATCTCAATGTTATAAATTTAAGGAAAACCTAAATTATTTGATAGCCTGTTTGATAGTGTTTCGTCCTCTAAAATGAAGCAATAGTAATAGCATTGCAATAACGCCAACAACAACGGATCACTTTGGACACTTGAAAATGCATTGTGGAAAAATCAGGGTTCACTGCGACAAATGCATAGAAAATGTCGGTATACGCAATAATTCCTACCGTTTCAACGAATAATGGAAGAGGTGATCTAATCGACTTTACCGCTCTAACGATTAAGTTCTGTTGATAAGGGCAGGTTCACAAAGAGACTAGGGAAATAGTTTTAAAATGACACGATAAGTAATACAGTGGAACCTCGCTTAACGAGCATAATTCGTTCCAGAATCTTACTCGTAACGCGAAACACTCGTTAAGCGAAACAGTTTTTCCCATACAAATTAATGTAAAATTCGATAATGCGTTCCATGCCGAAAAAATACTCAAAATATTTTATGTATAACGTTTATTCAAAGAAAATTATATATACAGTGTTAAGGAGCGTGATTCATCTTCCTCTTTTCTTCTATCGCGGAATGAACGAACCTGGATTGAGAATTCGATTTGTAGGAAACAAAAAAAAATCGAAATAATTAATTTACTATTTATGATACATACCTAATTCTTTTTTACTAGAAAGCTGTCTAGAGACATTTGTTTTTGCCGACGCTTCAGAATTTGGTGGAAATGTGACACAGCATTATCATTAAATAAATTAGTAGCGCGCATAGCCACTGCCTTATTAGGGTGATGCTTCTCAATGTACGATGCAACAGTTTCCCATGCTTTCAGCATTTCTCTTATTGCACCAGAAGATTGTTGGTTTGCTGTTACCTCCTCCTCCTCGGACAAACTCTCCTCCACAACTTCTTGCTGTGAAACACAATGTAACTCTATAAGCTCTTCGGTGGTCAGCTCTTGGCTGTGCTCTTCCACAAGCTCATCGATATCTTTGTTATCCACCTCCAGTCCCATGATCTTGGCCAAAGACACAATCTCGTTGACTACAGGCTCCACAGGTACTGTCTCAAACCCCTGAAAGTCACATTCGACAACGCTCTCCGGCCAAAGCTTCTTCCAAGCAGAAGTGAGGGTTCTCTTGGTAACCGCTTCCCACGCCTTTTCGATCATCTTGAGGCAGGCAACGATGTGGAAGTGATATTTCCAAAACTCTCTGAGAGTGAGATTGGTCCCTTCAGTCACCTCAAAACAACGCTCGAAGAGCGCTTTAGTGTAGAGCTTCTTAAAGTTAGAAATAATCTGCTGGTCCATAGGCTGGAGTAACAGAGTGGTGTTGGGAGGCAGAAACTGGATCTTGATGAATTTAAATTCTTCAAGGAGGTCATCTTGTAGTCCTGGAGGATGGGCAGGAGCGATGTCCATAACAAGCATGATTTGGAGTGGTAGATTCATCTCAAGCAAATATTTTTCACAGAAGGACCAAACACTTCATTGATCCAATCAGTAAAAAGGTCACGTGTCACCCAAGCCTTGTTGCTGGAACTCCACATCACATTTAGCCTGCTCTTCTGGACTTTACACTTCTTGAAGGCTTGTGGAGTTTCTGAATGGTAAACAAGCAGCGGTTTAATTTTCAAATCGCCACTTGCATTAGCACAAAATAGCAGCGTGAGACGGTCTTTCATTGGCTTGTGGCCGGGTAATGCATTCTCCTCTGCTGTTATATAGGTTCGCTTCGGCATGTTTTTCCAGAAGAGACCCGTTTCGTCACAATTGAAAACCTGTTGCGGCAGGTAACCCTCAGAATCTACAAGCTTCTTGAAGTCGCCGATGAAGTTCTCTGCTGCCTTTGCGTCGGAGCTTGCTGCTTCACCATGCCTCACAACGCTGTGGATGCCGGTTCTTCTCTTAAACTTCTCGAACCACCCATGACCTCCCTTAAATACTTCTTCTTCGGCCGTTGATGATCCTGGAGTCTTCTTAACGAGGTCGGCGAAAATCACTTTCGCCTTCTCACAAATGATGTTCTCATTAATAGTGTCGCCTTGCAGTTGCTTTTCATTTATCCATATGAGAAGCAACCTTTCAACATCATCTAGAATACGTAACCGTTGCGTAGATATTCTTGTCACTCCCTTTGAAGCATCTATCTCCTTAATCTTGTCCTTGTTCTTGAGGATAGTGCAAATCGTTGATGTAGACCGATTGTATGTGCGTGCTAGATCAGCCACGCTCACACCTCGTTCTCGCTTTTCAATGATTTTACGTTTCATTTCTACGGTTATTTTTATTCTCT
This sequence comes from Tanypteryx hageni, assembly GCA_028673005.1. Taxonomy (NCBI): domain Eukaryota; kingdom Metazoa; phylum Arthropoda; class Insecta; order Odonata; family Petaluridae; genus Tanypteryx; species Tanypteryx hageni. The sequence continues at coordinate 276,411,406 of CM054112.1, forward strand.
TATAGCTGTCTCCTTGCGGCTTTTTCTTCGGGGACATTTTTGCAAGGGTTATTAAACTTTGCACAAAAAAATCACAAATAATATGTCTGAACACAAGTTTGGAAAAACGTGTGATCACAAGCGACACTAAGATCCTAGCGGAACGAGTGCTAAACACAGACTGATATAACAGGCATGGACGGTTGACTAAGAGGGAGGGGGGACGGACAGAGCGGAAATCCAAGCATGCTGTCAGCAGCAGGCTTGCAGCTAACGCATCCGTTCCTCGGATTGGCTGATTTCGAGACATCAGGCGACTGCAGCGCTCTGCGGTGCTGGCCCTATATAGAGCCCCCGCACCGCTCTGTCCGACCCCCCTTGCCTTCCGACCCTCGCTGTTGCAGGCGCACAATCCGGGACTTCCCCTCCCCTCGTCACTCGTTATTCGAAACGTCCCTCGTTCAGCGAATCATTTTTTTACAATTTATTTTGCTCGTTATGCGAATTACTCGTTATGAGAGGTGCTTGTTAAGCGAGGTTCCACTGTATACCGAAACTGGGAACAAAAACCAAAATACAAACGCAAGGAAACTTAAGAAAGGGTACACATCCAAATTACAATTGTAACAATTAAGTTCAAGTTCATAGAAATGCATTAAATGGGAAGAAAATACTATCGTCGTTGAACTTCGGCAATTTATACCCACATCAAGTGTTAATAGCAAAAAATAGCACAATAACCATGTTGTGCAATTACACTCATCACCTTTCAGATAACTAACAACGTTTAAATAAGACATTTCCGTAAAAAGTCGAATCCTTAATAACTCATGAGCGTTGTCTGTTTCTATGTTTGTACTTACGTTACTAAGCAGTGGAAAAAGAAAGCAGAAATCGGACGCTGTGCGATACAGCTCACTCTGGAAGACAGATCAGTAAAGATATACCTTAAGGGCCATATTCATAGTTCTGTTAGTCCAGGTCTAAGGACGGTATAAGGAAGTTAGTCCTGCATTTCTGCAAAAACGGTATTCATAGTGTCGTTTTAGCGACAACTGGCGGTAGTCCTGGGTTACTTAGTCCTGGCCGAGCTAAACCAATGATGAGCAGGTTTACCAGTGGTTTAAGCTGAGTTGGGATGCCATTGTTTCTCCAGCTGTTGAAGTGATAGTGGGTGATTTCGTAGATTCAGTTTTCGGTGTATATTATTAGTTAGTGAGTTTAGTTAGTTTGTTTTATATCTTTAGTGGTGTCAGAGGTAGTAATTTAGTTGCATATATGTTAATGTAGTTTAGTTTGTTATAGGGTATTTACGTTAGTTTATTGTAGTTTCATTTCTTTGTATAACTAGTTTCTTATTTTAGTTTCTTAATTTTGCGAGTAAGTTATTATATGATTAATTAACTCTTTCTTTTTAGTTTTTTTAGCTATAATTTAGGATTAATTCGTTTAGTTAACCGTTATTGTTATCGTTTTGGTTGTTTGTACTTAGTCGTTTAGCTTTTCGTTACTTGTTGATTTTTATCGTTGTTTTTTTGTTACTGCATCGTTATTGATTTAGTACTTTTTCTTATTGCTGTTATTTGAATTGTTAATACTTAAATGATGGCATCAGATTACTAGGAGTTGGAGATGATGCATGACGAAGTCAGGGAAATTCGTGGGGGAAAGATGTATTTACTATCCCCTGACCCATTTACAAAATATTCGGATAGGCTATTTAGGAGTAGGTACAGGTTTTCAAAAGCTGGAGTAGAGAAAATTTATCAAAAAATAGGGAATAATCTGAATTGGAGCAGCAGGTAACAGTGGAAGATTCCCAAAAGTCATTGGATGCATAGATTGTACCCACATCAAAATTAGCAACACTTGTGGGTAAAATGCTAAAGGGTTTATTATAGGAACAACTTCTTCAGCATAAATGTGCAAGTAAGTACCACTTTAATGTGCTCATAAATCTCACTTGAATATGCAATATATCTAATTTGGAATATGTGGCTCTGCTTTGTAGAAGTGTCATATGATGCTAATGTATCCTATAAAATAATAATTTTAATATATTTCTGTAGATTGTCTCAGGAGATAATTTGAAAATAAAAAATATCGTGACCAGATGGAGAGGTAGTACACATGACTCCAGAATTTTTAATGGATCCAATATAAAAGCAAAGTTTGAACAAGGAATTTACAGAAGAGTTCTTTTGGGGGACTGGTTATGCCTGCCAACCATATTAACTGACTCCAGTTCGGAATCCTCAGGTATGTGTAATTTGAGTAAATGTTAACTGTGTATGTGATGTTTTTTAATGTCACATAGTAGCTGTAGAAAATGCATTCATCAACAGAAATAGTAAACTATCATGGGAGTTGTGAAATTAAGTATATTTTGTCTTAATTTTCAAAGTTAACTTTACATTTGTATTCTTTTGGCATAACATAGCTGAGTATATATTAGGTTGATTCTTTAGAATACAAATTTTGTTGTTACAGACAGCAGCAGAGGTTGCTTATAACTAGACCGCGGATCTTTAGGTAAAAACCTATTTATTTCCTTAGTAGATATCTGAATATGCAATTGTATATATACGTTTCATGAATAATTAACCCTGAAAATGTATATTTTATAGTGCCTAAAAATGCCTATTTTGACATTAATGTCAAAAAATGCCTATTTCGACATTAATGCTTATTTTTGCCATTTACATGCAAAAAAAAGCCTAAAAAGGGCTAATTTTGTAGAGAAAATCGACAATAAAAGCAGATATTGGTACTAGTCGTATTTTTTAAACTGACTGTACAATGTTCAGTTGAGGGTTGGGAAAATGTCTTTCACACCACGGTCATGATCAGGTGGCGAACACCAGCGAACATCTGTCACGCATCCGGCGGTTCTATTCTGTTTCCCTGTGTCGCAGGATGCGACAATGTAACAATGGGTTTAATCTGATGTTGCGTTAATTTCTCGTCATTACATTGTCATATCGTGTGACACGGGAAAACGAGAATAACCCTGCAGTCCATCTCCAGACCGCAGAGGGTGAAGGTGAGAAGTGTGAAAATTGTGAAAGTGCAATGCATAAAGTAGCAACTTCGAAAGCTTATTTAATACGTCAGTGGCTACAAGAGTTCCCGTACTTCACAAAGGATAGAAAAATTATCTTCTGTCAAGCATGCAACAAGGAGGTAAGTACATTATAATGCTGGCTTGCAATGAATTATAGGCCGTGAATTGCTTGTCATCTACATTTTTTGTTTATACGAGCCATTTTATGGTAACTATAGACGTGGTTATTCAAAATGTCCAGCAATCCAGCTGCGGACCTTCATAGCTCTAAAGTAAATTTTATATTTTTGTCCCATTTCCATATTTATTAGATTATTTCCGTATTTTTAAGGTTAATTATTTCTTCATAATTTTTCTTTATAGGTATTGAGTTATAAAAAAACCCACCTAACTCAGCATGTGCTACATAAGGCAAATGTTGAACGCAAATCGAAGATGAAACAAACGCTTTTAACAAAATCTTCTGAGGGATCCAGCAAGAAGAATAAGTTTTATGCAGATTTGTGTCACCCAATTGTGGCAGCCAACATTAAATTCAGAACACTAGAAAATCCAACATTCAAGGGGTTCCTAGAACGATACTGCCATCAGTCGGTACCTTCCGAGTCAACGCTAGGCAAGAATTACGTGCAACCCACGTACGATGACGAAATGCGTAGGATACGGGAGGACATTGGAGATTCACATATTTGGATATCAGTCAACGAAACCACTGACGCTCTCAGCAGATACATGGCCAACATGGTTCTTGGGAAATTGACCCAGATATGCCATCCAGAGCCTACCTCATCTGCACGAAGCAACTTGCCAAAACAAATCAGGAAACAATAGCACACTCTGTGAACAATGGACTGAAAGTGCTGTATCCCAACAATCTAGAAGAAGACAAAGTGCTGCTCCTATACACAGATATTGCGTCGTACATGGTTGCTGCCATGCAGTTGCTCAAGGTGTTCTATCCCTCCCTTGTGCATGTGACATGCCTTGCCCGTGGTTTGAACCGCGTAACAGAGCAAATAAGACTGGAAATCCCCAAGGTTATCAAATTGATCTCCACCGTGAAGAAGGTCTTCGTCAAGGCACCAACAAGAAAACAGGCTTTTTGAGAAAAACTGCCCGATGTCCCTCTGCCACCTGAGCCTGTGCTCACCCGCTGGGGCACATGGCTGAAAGCAGCTAAATATTACAGTGAGCATATCCTTCATGTCAAGGAAGTTGTGACAAATCTAGCCGAGGATACTGCCAGTGTCACTTCGGCGAAAATGTTGCTGGATGATCCCTCCATTCCCAAGGATTTGGTGTATATTAGATCCCACTATACATCCCTTGTGTGGATTATTGCTGAATTGGAGGGCTCAGGAAAACCCATCTACGAAAATACCGCTTTGTTGAATGAAGTGAAACAAAAAATCATGGAAACGACAGGTAAAGTGTGGTAAAAAGAAAGAGCAAAACTAGAAAAAGTGCTACAAAATAACTCAGGTCTGCAGAGCCTATGTACAGCAGCAGATATACTGGCAGGAAAATCCAGTGAAGTTGAGTGAAAAATTCCATTTCAACGTGTACCTAAGTTGAAGATTGCCCACGTCACATCAGTTGATGTCGAACGTTCTTTTTCTGCTTACAAGATGTTATTAACTGACAAATGCCATAGTTTTGTGTTAGAAAACTTAGAAAAGGTGATTGTTATTTACTGTGAGGCCAACTACGGGAAATTTGTGGAATAAACACAAGGAGGTGACAAATTCATTATGGGAATTTCGAATGAAACAGTTTGTCAAACATTCTGCATAGTACTTAAATATATACTTGAATAGTGTTTTCAGTCAGTATTACTATATGTAATGTAGATAGTATTTTCTCGGTAACGCATGGTAATTTAACCATAAGAATAAGTTTCAATGCATAGTAGTAAAATATTTTTATAATCTTCGAAAACACAAATCAATAATGTTTCGTTGACTTGTAATTTTTTGCGTGCATGCATGTTTCAGTCCTTTTTCGTGAATTAAAGTTGACAGTTGATAGAAATGATGTTGTTTTTTACTGGACATAGTTTTTGGAAGTAGTTTTTAGAGCCTATTTTACCTTTTATAAAGCCTAATTAAGCTACTTAAAGAGCCTATTTTAGTCGCCTAAAACTTAATTTTTTGAACCTAAAAATCCGCGGTCTACTTATAACACTGCCCACATCCAAACGAGGAATGTTGTGGAAAGGTTATTTGGGGTGTGGAAGATGACATTTAGGATGTTACATTGAGGAATAACTACAAATTTGGATACCTGTAAGGCTATGATTGTTGCAATGGCAGTTCTCCACAATTTAAGAATAGAATACAGGATGGAAGGTATGAGGTCTTTGTGAATGAACTACTTGTTTTCTCCATGCACTACAAAACCTACAGTTTTCATGATTTATATCCTAGATATTACTGCAAAAGATACAAGTTTGCATTGCTTTCATGGTGCATTATAAACATTTTTCTCATCGCCTACAAAATAATGTGCTATAAGAAGTGCAAAGAAACAGTTGTGACTACAAAGGTCACTCATAGCTTGTATTGTAAATATTGTAATTATATTTTAAATTAATATAACTTTGGTTTTCATTTGCAGACATGGATAGTGATGATGAGTAAAATGAAGATGAGCAGGAGATTGAAGAGAATGATGTTGAAGTTCAGGCAGTGAGGGGAAATATATACAAAGACATTTTATAGCTACTTATTTTAAAAATAAATAAAGAATTAATGATATTATTTTATTCTTTTATTTTTTTAATTTTCTCCCTCCAGTACATTTTTTGCAACTCCTGCAGTTCTAACTCTCCCTTGTGAAGTTCCTCTTCCCTTTTCAGCTTTTCTTCGCACATAGTTATCTGCACTTCCACTTTATCTTGATGTAACTGGTACAATGACTCCTCGTACAATGTCATCCTTCCACCTTTTCTTGCATTCTTCCTCCTCCGTGAACCTCCCTCTGGTGTACTATGGAAGAAGATTAACTCATTAGAAGTAAGCTGAAAGATTTATTTAAATGCTTCAGTTGTTGATTCTTAATAGCACCTAGTACCTCAAGCCTGTCGCATCAATGGAATAATCCATTTCACCTCTGCAGCTTTCATTTTCTCTTGAAATACTGTGAACGCAATATAAATGATTAGTGGTAAGGGTTGTTATTTAACTCCTAATAATGTGTAAAGTTTGAACTCTAATATATGGGAATCAAATATAAATGCTAACTTATGAATCAGGGATTAAGCACTTAAGAGGAAAGCTTCAATTATAGGATTTTGGATAATAAAGAAACTTCTTAAAGGTTGAAATATTTTAAGGGAACTTCATGGCTAATGTTCAATTGCTATTGTATTAAAGCATGAAATTTATGTTTCCTTCTCTTACCTTCGCATGGCCAATACTGTAGGGCAGGGTCGGTCATTGGTAGGAAGGGAGCTTTTATTGCTGTTGGTGTTTTCACCATTGCTTGTTCCTGCAGATGTGCTGTGTAAGAAAAATATAGCAAATAGGTTTCACTTATTAGGCTTACTATAATTAAACAATATTTTAATGGTTGAATTAAAGAAAGCATTGATTAATAGATTGTGGAAGCTTGGGTTTATTTCTCATACCTTTGCCTAGCCAATGTCGGAGAGGAAGAGTCTTCCATTTCTGAGGCATTGTTTACTCGAGCCTCTATTTCATCTTGCTCCAGCTATAAAATAAATAGTAAATAAGCTAGAGCAGTTTTATCATAACTTCAACTCGACACTCAAAATTTGCATGAAAATCACTTGTTCAGATAACAGGATGTGATCAAGTTAATGGATATTTTTAGGACTTTAATGAAGCATAGAGAGTTGTGCAACATAAGAGATATTTAGGAAAGTAACCAATCTTAAGTGATTAATCATTGATTGCTTATTAACCCTTTTCATTATAGCTAAAAGTAAATAAGGCATCATTAAACTCACCAATATTTCAGCATCATCATCATAGGCACATGCATCTTTGGTGAACTGCTGTGGTAACATTTCCCAAATTAGAATATCTGCTTCTGAGAGAGATGCTACACCACCTCCACCTGTGCCTCGTTGGTATTTCTTGTACTGAAAATTATCACATGGATTTAACCTCACATTCAACAAAGAAATGATAGTGAATTATGCACCAATATTAAAAATGGGGGATCTCACCTCAGAGATGCTGCACTTAGATGTTAATTTCATCCTTTTCCACTGCTCCTTATCCTCTGCATCCCTCGTCTTTCTTCATGCTCGGCTTCAAATAAAGCCATAACATTCTGTTGATGAATGCATTTTCTACAGCTACTATGTGACATTAAAAAACATCACATACACAGTTAACATTTACTCAAACTACACATACCTGAGGATTCCGAACTGGAGTCAGTTAATATGGTTGGCAGGCATAACCAGTCCCCCAAAAGAACTCTTCTGTAAATTCCTTGTTCAAACTTTGCTTTTATATTGGATCCATTAAAAATTCTGGAGTCATGTGTACTACCTCTCCATCTGGTCACGATATTTTTTATTTTCAAATTATCTCCTGAGACAATCTACAGAAATATATTAAAATTATTATTTTATAGGATACATTAGCATCATATGACACTTCTACAAAGCAGAGCCACATATTCCAAATTAGATATATTGCATATTCAAGTGAGATTTATGAGCACATTAAAGTGGTACTTACTTGCACATTTATGCTGAAGAAGTTGTTCCTATAATAAACCCTTTAGCATTTTACCCACAAGTGTTGCTAATTTTGATGTGGGTACAATCTATGCATCCAATGACTTTTGGGAATCTTCCACTGTTACCTGCTGCTCCAATTCAGGTTATTCCCTATTTTTTGATAAATTTTCTCTACTCCAGCTTTTGAAAACCTGTACCTACTCCTAAATAGCCTATCCGAATATTTTGTAAATGGGTCAGGGGATAGTAAATACATCTTTCCCCCACGAATTTCCCTGACTTCGTCATGCATCATCTCCAACTCCTAGTAATCTGATGCCATCATTTAAGTATTAACAATTCAAATAACAGCAATAAGAAAAAGTACTAAATCAATAACGATGCAGTAACAAAAAAACAACGATAAAAATCAACAAGTAATGAAAAGCTAAACGACTAATTACAAACAACCCAAACGATAGCAATAACGGTTAACTAAACGAATTAATCCTAAATTATACCTAAAAAAACTAAAAAAGAAAGTTAATTAATCATATTGTGGACGGGAGATTCTACTGGATATTACTGACAATAGTGGTTTATTCACAAACAAGATGAAACACAAAGTACGTCGCTCAGTATAGCGGCAAAGAAAACACGGCGAGGGCAGCGCGACGACGGGCGAGAAAGCTGATTCCACACGATAAGATCTGGCCAGTAGATTCGCGCCAACTCAGGGTCGCGACACGGTGACACTCAATGTTAGAAAAAAAGGACAGCCTAAACCTTACCCCTACAACCCCTCCGTCGCTTCAGTGCGTTTTGTTACGGCCCTCCCATTTGTCGAAGACGTTGCCAGGCAACGAGCTGCATAAGCAGACGCTTCTCCCTCCCCCCCTCCCTCCTCTCCAGCCCCCTCTCCACTGCTCCCCCACCCGCTGCCCGCTTTTCGTAGGGGCAGCCGATATACCGTAAATCAAATAGTTGAATTATTCCATAAATTTGGCACAATGATCCTCCAATTTTTTACAATTCTGAAAACAATTTACCCATAAAAAGTTTGTGTGGGAATTGGTACACACTTTTAAAAGAAAAGAACAGATATTTCTTTACACGTTTATTGAGAAAAAAGACGGCAAATCAATTTACAAAATATAACAATAATATTATTGGTCCATTGATCTGTAGGAACATATATAGGACAAGGTTGGCATAGATTAAACATGAATGGATATCACATAAGAACTTCTTTAGGAGCACATCATTTACATTCTTAATATGATTAGGAAGTTGATTGTACAATCTTATGCACATGGCTTTAGGCCCTTTATGAAACATTGATAATTGTTGTTGATTAACATACAATCTTCAACTACAGGAATAATTAATAATAATAAGCTATAATACATGCTTTACTCAGATCAAAAAATAAATCAAGAGTTTTATGACCAACATTGATTTTATGATGAATTACACTGAGGAACAAGGTATTTGGTTCTGTAAATAATAGGCAGTTCTGATGTAGTTTGTAAGGCAGATTGTGAATCTGTGGGAAGATAATACAAGTTTACCATTGAGTCAACTAACAACAAACATTATACATAGCATGCATAGAGATGATGTATAGAATGACAAAAACACAGAAGTCACTAAATTAACAGCGTGTATGGAAAACATCACTAAAATTATTTACCTGGGAGGAGTAAATTCGGAATGGAATCCTTCCGAAGTTTCATGGTGCCTTCAATAAAATTCTCCCGCGAGAAATGCTTCAGGCAAACTCTTCTGTTTTTGTACACATTCATTCGGTCCATGCTTAGTAGCATAGGAACCCCCATCAGCTTCATCCCAACATCGAATCGCCGATTTGAGTCGGAAGTGGGATTAGGGAACCTGGATTAATCATTTAAAAATATACATTCTCTTGCCGATCTTGCGTATTTTACACTCAGGCTTTTCTAAATATTAATAAATATCATAATGGGTTCAAATGCCCTCATACTTTTCTGTTTCTCCAATGAGAAACATTAATTTTGAGTTTTATTAGTGACAACTGTAATAACACCACCGTTTGAAATGTAAATGCTCGTTCAAACATCCAAACACATAAAGATTTCATGCAATATGTACTTATCCGTAGGCAACAAGGGAATAGATATATTAACCTTTTAAAAAATTAATGTACCTCTACAATTTTGATGCCACAACGAGATTTGTTGTTACATCATATTCTTACTATGATGGTTAAAGGCAACCCATTGAATGCTTTACGAGCTACATTCCATTGCATACCTTGAATAAATAACGATGTTAAAATACTAACTCGAGTAACCTCCGCAGTCGCTGTGGGAAAGTCTCGCCTTGGGGCGCGAGAACTGTGTGCCACTTTTCTGCACTCTGTTTAGAGGCACATGAGTGGCTGCGGGCGTTGTTTCGGTTGCTCCCTGGGGTGGGAGCATTTGGGCTCTCTTTAGCCCTCAGGCTCGTTTCCGCAGAAGTCCGCGAACCGATGCCTGTCGTGCGGGAAAATCATTTTTGGCCCTGAAAAGAGCCTAATGCCGCCGCCGTCAGGTCCTCCTCCGCTTGGGGGGAAAGTCTTCCTCGTCTGGCTCTCATCTGCTTGTACCTGTCCCAGGGCTGCGGGCGTTCGAGTAACCTCCGTTTCCCTACAACTGGGGATGCAACACCTCCGTTTCCCTACAACTGGGGATGCAACACCTCCGTTTCCCTACAACTGGGGATGCAACACGGTGGCCGAACCATAACGAAATTTGCAACACTTCCCAACTACTGGTGCCTGTGCGCACTTAACCATGTGCCTGTGAGACTTCACTTGTTTAACACACTAAACAGAAATAAAGCACCACCGGCGGCAGTTGCGTTCTGGAGCTCATGGCAGTAATTTGATTATTGGCGACACCACAGTTTTCAGTCGCGGAATTCTCTTAAATGGAGTTGGTTATGTTTCTTGCAAAGAAGAAAGCGCATTATCCGGGAATATTGTTGAGTAGTCTTCAAATTTTGAAGTATCCGCTAGGCCAAGAAAGCTTAGCTTATTAATGTCTTGAAATTTAGTGTTCATCTCCATTAAAATGTTATCTATCATTTCATAGTACAACATTCTGTAATTCAGAACCTTTTCCTCTTCCGTTAAGTTGCTGTACTTCCTTCCTGATAGGTCACTTCAGTTTTGGCCGTTTCAAAAATTTTGGCATAGCATTCTTCATTCCTTTTATTGCCAATTATATTGCAGGTGCTTTTAATTTTGGAATCACAGAAATTGATATCCAAGGATTTCTTTTGCAAAACATCAAATGAAGCACTAGTTACTTGGAAAATGTCATTAAAAACCAGAGCTAAGAATGCAAAGTCAAAATCGTGCATTTCATTCAGAAACCCTCTCGAAAGACGAACAGCTGTCTCTCCTGTTTCAATGTCCGCCAGAATTTTTTCGAAAACAGTTTTTAATCCATCCCACTCCTCGGCAATCACACTGAGAAGTTTTGAATTTGAAGACCAGCGGGTATCTGTCACTGTTGGTATATGTCTTTCAATAACTGTATCCATTGCGTAAGTTCGTTTTGCCGAATGACGGAAAAAAGAGGGTATCCCGCTAATGCTAGCGAAAAATATTTTGTAATTTGTTTGCAACAATGTTGCAATACAAGGTTCAGAGGATGCGCTAAGCATTGGACAAAGATAGCTTGGGGAGCCTCTTCTTTTACTTTCTTTTGAAGTCCATTCAAATGCCCAGAAATCACGCTGGCACCATCGTAACACTGGCCAACCAGTTTGCTTCTGTAATCAAACTGCCCTAAAACTGCGTCTACTAAATTGAATAGAGTTTGAGATGTTTGGTCAGAACTGACATAATGAAATCCTAAAAAACGGTCCACCAATTCAGCATCTGAATTAATTAATCTCAATATGATTGAACATTGTGATTTTTGAGTAGTGTCGGTAGTATCGTCTGTCTGGACAGAATAGACATCTGCAATACTAATTTCATTTTTAACATACTCTTGAATGTAGTCTGAAATACATTCTATTAATTCATTTTGTATTGCCTTAGACTCTCCAGTGAATACACTACTAATATTTTTAGAGTGACTTTAAATTTCTAAAGGACTTCTTGAAATCAACAAGGATAAAAGTTCTTTGAAATTTGCTCGGTTCAGAGAAGAAGTTCGTTCGTCATGTCCGCAGAATGCAAGTTCTTGTTTGCTTATATACAAGACTGCGTCAATGACTGTGTGCATGAAGAGCATGTTTAATCGAACATTTTCATTGTATTGAGCGAGATAGAGCCGAGAATTTTCCTTCAGGGTGTCGACAATTATATTTCTATTCTTTTCAAGATTCATATACTGTAACATGCACTTAAGGTGTTCAGATGAATCTGAATGTTTGTGAAGAGCACGATTAATGTTCAAGAAGTCACAAAATCCTACCTTGTTCCAAATGTGCTTCTTGACTCCAACAACAACAACTGGGTACCTCTAAAATTAAAATAATGTGTGTTTATAGGTCCCCAAATGGTGATTTTCCTTCGTTTACCAGCAAACTATCCACTGCACTAGATATTATTAGTAATAATACTGGCTCAATGATCGTGTGTGGTGATTTTAATGTTGATTTGAGCTCTCAATGCCCACAGAAATTTCGACTTCTAGATGTATTTAAGGTCCACAATTTAAGACCTACTATTCATGAATTTACTAGAATTAGTAAAACATCAGCCACTGTTACAGATAATATTTTCTCAAATTTAAACGTTACTAATAGTTCTGTGATTAATGCATGCATTTCTGACCATTTTGCTCAGTTGACTTCATTTTCTTATGAGTTAAGGACTGAACCCAAGCAATACACTCCGTTTGTGAAACGATTTTTTACTGAACAAGCAAAGAGTACATTTGGTAATCTTTTTCAACTTGAAGATTGGTCAGAAGTTCACTCAGTAGATAAACTTGATGATAAATTTGATAATTTTTTAAAGATTTTTTTGCACAAGTTTAAAGAATGTTGTATTAAACAATAATGTTAAATCAAAGAAGAAAAGTTGGGTTACCCCTGAAATTAGTGCCTTATCGATTCAGATGAAACATTTGTATAGTGACTACAGGTCAACTAAAGCTGTCTGATAAAAATCATTATTTACAGTGTAAAAGGTTCTATGCCAAGCTCGTGTAGGAAACAAAAAAGTCTTTTAACATTGATATGATTAAAAAAATCTAATAACCCAACAAAAGCTGCTTGGAATATAATCAAAAGTAATACCTCCACTTGTAATAGGCGGACGGAGACAATGGGCCCCGATGTTGCTCTTGCAATATTGACGTAAATATTAATTTAAGCATTGCTTGCAATGGAAAGTGCTCGCATTTATTTCGCATAAAGTGTGCAGGATTAACTGATAATGAAGTTAAAGTGATAAAAGGCAATAGTGCGATTCTGTGGATGTGTAATACCTGCCGGTGTGATACGCAACAACAGAGTGATGACGGCATATGCAATACTAGTGAATCCTCAGCTATAGCAGTGCTACGGGAGAGTATGGCTATTTTGGAGAAAAGAGTGGCCAGTATTGAAAAACAGAAAGAGGCTGGAGCAAAGGAAAATAAAAATTACAGCCAGGTAGTGTGTGAGAAGAAGTGTGAAGTCATCCCAAAAAGTGAACGAGTACATCTTCCCTCAAAACCTGTTAAGGCTGCAAACACCATTGCTGCTGTAGTGATGAAAGAGCACATCCCCGATTCCGTGGAAGAAGAGGAAAAGGAACTTCATACTGACGATGAGGGTTTCACCACTGTCCGACCAAAAAGGAAGCCACGAAATATTGCCAAAAATGAAAGTAAATCAGAAAATGAAACACGAGGTAAGAGACGAGATACCGCTGTTTTTGGTACAAACAGTGAAATTGATAGTTTTGCTATTAAAAAACGAGCGTGGATATTTTTGGGAAGAATTAAGGTAGACGTGACCTCTGAAAAACTTTGGCTTTTTCTCTCAAAGAAGTACAATAATGAAAATTTCACTTGCGAAAAACTTGAAACATATAATAAATACAGTGCTTCATTTAAAATTGGTGTGGACTACTACTTATTAAAGGAATTAAACAATAGTGTAAATTGGTCTTCAGGTGCATGTGTTAAAAGATTTTCCTTTATTAGGTGGAATCAACAAAGAAATCCCAAGCAAACAAATCCTGATGTGGACAGTGTCGGTGAATCTATTCAAAACCCAGCCCCCTTAGCCAGTGAAACTAAAGCACTTACAGTACAACCTGAAAAAAGAGTAACACGATTGCACTCGGGAATAACCATGCCTAAATCTCTGCCATGACTAGATAACGAAGGTACTATGACAAATGTAAAATGTAATAAACACGGTGGTAAACCTTCAAAAATATGCCTCCAAACGAAACAAAGCCAGTCAATTATAATAATACATGCAAATGTTCAGTCAATAAGAAATAAAGTAAATGAGGTTAGTGTTCTTCTGTCAAGTGAAAAGTACCCTGAGATAGTATGTTTCTCTGAAACTTGGTTGAAAATAAATGAAGAAGAATATTATAACATCCCAGATTACAGTATTGCAGGTTTTTACAGCAGAACTAAAAAGACGCATGGCGGTGTTACCATTTATACAAAGAACAGTATAAAATGGAAACCAATTGGTGCACTAAACAGTCTAGCTCATGGTCATTTTGAATTGGCTGGTATAAAATTAAAAAATTTCTATATTGTGTGTGTTTATAGACCTCCAAATGGCGAATTAGATATTTTTATGGATAATATGTACAAAGTCCTTGAATTTTTTGTGAAAACGGGTGATAAGTATTGTGTAATAGGTGATTTAATATTGATTTTTTGGATGAGAGAAATGGTTATACTAGGGATCTTTTGTTACTCTTAAGTATCTTTGGTTGCAAATTTCTCATCAATAAAACCACAAGGCCACGTAGTAACAGTTGTATAGACAATGTTATTACAAATATTGTAAATTCTACTGCTCATGTAATAATCTCTGAACTGTCTGACCATTACCCCATTATTTTCAACTATACAAAGGAAACTTGGTAAGTAAAAACCCCTAAATATGAGTAACATAAATAAGTTTTGTAAGCACTTGAGTACATTAAATTGGAATGAAATCCATGAGGATTGTGAGGATTCGGAACGTTATTTCATAAAATTTTGGAATATTTTTATGGGTAGCTTTGAGTTCTTTTTTCCCTATAAGACTACTAAAAAGATATTAAACAAAAAGAAAAGGCTACCCTGGTATACAGACAATTTAAAATTAAAGAAAGAAAATATTTTAAATATTTCGAGGCAAATATCTGAATATAACTGCCAAAGCACACACGAATCATTACGGAAACTTACGAAAGAATATAAATTAGCAATAAATAAAGCAAAACTAGAATTTAATGACAGGTTGATACTTACAGCCAATAATAAGTCTAAGCAAAGTTGGTCTATTATAAACTCTATAAAAAGTATAAAATCCAAGCAAAATTCCTTGTCACCGCAGGTTTTTGCTAAGCATTGGGAATTATCTGCTACAAATATACATAAAAATCTTACTCAAAATACAAATGATGTTGCCTCCTATCTTAAAAATGATAAACTAAGCTGCATAAATCACAATAATGCTAGAAATTGTGGCAAATCTTTTTTTCTCAATCCAGTAACGGAAGAAGAAGTAAATACGATTATTCTAAAGCTAAGTAATTCGAATACCTGTGATATTTATGGGATAAACTCTAAAGTTGTAAAGCATGCTAGGGAATTTCTAAATAAACCCTTAACTAGACTAATCAATAACTCTTTTATGAAAAAAACAAAAGTGCTGCCTATCTATAAAAAGGGTCCAATAAATGATCCTGCAAATTACTGACCAATAGCAATAAGCCCTATCTTGTCCAAAGTGTATGAAATGACTATAATAAGCAGATTAAATAAATTTATTGAAATACAGGACATATTAAATGACAGGCAGTTTGGTTTCAGAAAAGGTAGAAATACTATAGATCTTGTAGCAAAAGCCATGTCATTTATAGCAAATGGCTTTGAGGAGAAGCATCATATTGAAGGCATTCTGTGTGACCTCACAAAAGCTTTTGACTGCTTATCAATGAGATTCTTCTTGCCAAATTAAATCATTATGGTTTCAGAGGCAAAATTCATGATTTAATCAAATCTTTTCTAAGCAATAGACTTCATGTTGTGGTAACTAAAAATGGAAAATCCGAAAACTTTAATCATATCCATGGTGTGCCTCAGGGCTCAATACTCGTCCGCTTCTTTTTATACTATATGTTAATGACTGCCCAGGAAATATTATGTCATATACCCTCCAATTTGCTGATGATACTAGTTTTTTTGTTAAAAACCCAAATCCTGAGGAAAACAAAAGGGAAATAAAAAAAATCCATGGAGAAATTGGAGGAATGGTTTGCCTGCAAAAAATTAAGCCTCAATGCTACAAAAAATCAACATATACATTTTAACCCATCTAAAAGTTTCTCAAACAGAAATGAAACAGGCAAACTGCTAGGCATAGTTTTGGACCCTGGGCTAACTTGGAAGAAGCACATTGAATATTTAGAAAATAAATTGGCAAAATTAATGTATCTTTTAATAAGATTAAGGACTGAGGTATCCTATGATACCCTCAGATGTGCCTATTTAACTTTATTTCATAGTGTTATGTCATACAGTATTCTATTTTGGGGAGCATCAAGTGCTAGTAAACAGATATTTATTATTCAGAAAAAGGCAATAAGAATTATACATAATCTCAAACCAAGAGAACATTGTAGAGATGTTTTTAGATGTAGCAATATCTTAACATTACACTGTGTCTATATCTTGGAGGCTACCTGTTATGTTCACTCTGGCTTCAAAAATGTTTTACGTGGTGATATTCACAAATACGAAACTAGATATTGTAAAAATATTGATATGAAATACTGTGGGCTTTCTACAAGCCAAAAAAATTTTGAATATTCTAGTAAAAAATTGTACAATTCACTCCATATTAATTTTAAATCTATGCCTGCAATTATATTTAAAAGAAATGTCAGGGATATGATGTTAAAGGGGGCTTACTATAGCATCAATGAGTTTATCTCTGAAAAATTGTAAAAATCTACACAAATGGTGTCTTTTGTACTGCATTGTCATGTTTGTGCAATTTTCTATATTGTATTCTTCTGTACTTTTATTTTTACTATGACCTTGACAATGTAATGCCCCATACAGGGGCCACTGCAGTAAATAAATTACATTATAGTATGGAATCCATTGCCATTAAAGGGAAGTCAGTTACCGACCTAAGTACTATTGCAAACTCTCTCAATGACCATTTCTTAAATTTGGACAATCAACCCAATATCATCCTTCCCCACTCTCAAAGGTTTGTCCCTAAGAAACAAGCAAGCTCAATTTTTCTTTATCCTACTGATGTAAAGGAGTTAATGGTGATTCTTAACAAACTTAGCTCTAATCATTCCAGTGGCATTGACAGCATTCCTGGCATAATAATTACCAAAGAAGTTTAAAAATGTATTGCTCCTGTTCTTGTACACCTAGTAAATGAATCTTTTATCTCTGGTGAATTTCCTCAGAAACTAAAAATAGCTATGGTTGTTCCCATTCTCAAAGGAGGTGATCCACAGGATATTGGTAATTATAGACCCATCTCTGTTCTTTCAATTTTTTCCAAAGTTTTTGAATATGCAATGTATAATAGAATCATGTCCTTTATTAATAAACACAATATTTTGTCTACCAACCAATTTGGGTTTGTTAAAGGGAGGAGTACAGAAATGGCTATCTACAAATTTATTAATTCCATACTTCAGAGTCTAGACAACCATGAAAACATCACAGGGATTTTCTATGATCTCTCTAAGGCCTTCAATTCTATTGACCATGATATTCTAATATGGAAGCTACATTCATATGGCATAACAGGAATAGCTAACAATTGGATTAAATCATTTTTAACTAATAGGACCCAAGCAGTAACTCTTAAATCATCACACTCTAAAATTCTATATACTTCTAAATTTCAAAGAGTAACAAGAGGTATCCCCCAGGGTTCTATTTTAGGACCTCTACTTTTCCTATTATATATTAATGACCTTCCCAACTGCTTTGATAATGGTGAACTATTTCTATATGCAGACGATACTAACCATCTCATTAATAGCACCAGTAATGATGCATCTAACCACTGCCAACAAGCCATTGATAAAATGGTCTCTTGGTGTGTATAACAGGTTACAAATCAATTATAAAAAACCATGTTTCATGCAATTCCATCCATATCAAAAAAAGATTACCATATCTCCCTCTTTACATGCTTCTAATCTTGATCTTCCCTCCCAGTCGAATACCAAATTCCTTGGCGTACTTATCAATAACTGTCTTAACTGGGAAAATCATATCAACTCAATTAGTTCTAAAGTTGCTGTGGGTTGTTATATTCTAAGATGAATTATAAATTTAACAGATATCGAAAGCTGTTTATCCGTTTACTATGCTTATATACATAGCAGACTTAAATACGGCATTGTAGTCTGGGGGCACTCTCGACATGCAGACAGACTGTTCAAATTACAGAAATGGTCAGTATGAATCATGGCAAAAGTCAATAGGAGTACAAGTTGCAGAAAATATTTCAAGTCCTTCAAATTACTCACCTTATCCTCCATCTACTTGCTTCATGCAATTACATTTGTTGTAAATAACCAATTTTTATTAGATCTGGAAACTAATAGTCAAGTACACAATTACAATACCAGAGGTAAACTTGATTTTAAGACCTCTACTCATAATCTTAACATGTACAAACACAGTCCTGCATTTGCAGGATCCAAATTTTATAATAAAATACCATGTAAAATAAAAAGCATTAATAACCCCTGTTTATTTAAAAGGGCTTTGAAAGAATACCTGGTAGAAATTTGTTTTTACTCAATAGATCAATTTATGGGTAAATGCTGATGTAATTTTTTGATTTATTAATTTAATTGTACCTAAATGTTTACTTGTCATGTAATTGTATTTGTAATCTTTTTTATTTTTTCTATCCTCACTTAGCACTTAGCCAGTCGATGCGTCCATCATTACCATGGTAACCAACATCAACAGTGCAGCCTAGGAGCCAAATAAAGTGTCTTGACTTCACTACTGTGCACGCAACTGGGAGGTCGCTGAGTGCGCAGCTCAAATATCGACAATCGGCATTGATAGCGGCTACTCACATAGCTCATGGTCAGATTTAGTGAAATAACGTTTTCAAGGAGAGCATGGAGCTTTGGCTTTACTTCTGACAAAATTCAAGGCAAAATTGAAATATTTTGACTTGAAATTTTATATTTCCAGGTAAATGAATTGTATCTATCTTCTGAAAAACATTCATAAATTATAGGTGAAGTGGCACTTCACTAACTTCACTTGAAAATCTGCCACTGGTTAAACGGAAAGTGCTGAATTTTTGGCACTGAACTTTGCCTAATTGAACTGTAGCTGTAACACATAAATATAAATACATTTAAAACAAATCAGGTACTACTGACCCACAACTAAACCCTTTAGTTCTCCTAAATTATTCTTCAATGTAATTTTTGATTGGGTGTTGCCCACAAAGAGGGTAGAACTGGGCTATGTGGCCCACAATGAGTGTAGAAATGAGTTATATGGGCCTCAAGCCAATAAGTTTGTGCACCACTGCCTTTAACTGTAATTTTATCAAGAAATTTTAAATAAAATTTCAGCAGGTATAATGACAGATAATGTTTTTATCTTAATGTCCAAATGTTTCAAATTAAATATTATTCTATTTCAGCTAATGAATCAATGCTTGAAAATAGATCAAATTCAACCATGACAGTCCAATTCGTCTGTGTACCTGTAGGATTGCTTGGTATTCTTGTGGTAATTAGCTTTGATATTTATAAGAGAAAAAAGCTTCGTCCTGGGCATAGATTCAGTGTATAACTATTAAAAATATAGCTACATTTTAAAATTCATTCATATGTTATATTTTGTTGATTTGCGTTTAGTTGTCATTAGGTTGCTGACATTTAGGCAGCTTTGGCTTCTGATAACAGCCATGCTTGACAAAATTTTGCCTATTTATAATGTTTTAGTGCTTTTTGTCAT
Source organism: Tanypteryx hageni (assembly GCA_028673005.1). Lineage (NCBI taxonomy): Eukaryota > Metazoa > Arthropoda > Insecta > Odonata > Petaluridae > Tanypteryx > Tanypteryx hageni. The sequence goes on from CM054112.1 coordinate 276,431,327, forward strand.
TGCTGAAAAGCACTGTTATCTTCATGATATTCATCCGTTCGTCCATACGCATATATCAGGGAAGAATTGGCAGAACTGATTTCAACCAAATTTGGTACATAGAATATTCACATTAATTAATAATCAAAATGGCATATTTTGACCGAATCGATTCAGCAGGAATGCCACAATTGCAAAGTTTAACTTTTCAGTAATTATGAATTTGGAAGGAATTGGCCTAACCAATTTCAACAAAATTTTGTATAAAGCAGACATGCAACATAAAATAACAAAATCAAGATTTTTATATGGATATAGAAAGCAGAACTGCCACAATACAAGGAATAAAAAAATTTCTTTTTACACATATTTGTTTTGAACTGACCGCATCAATTTTAACCACATTTATTACTTATAATATATACATATATACAAAACCATATTGGCATACAACCAAATCAACAAAACAGGGGTGCCACAATTACAAATTAAACTCTTGCAGTAATTAAGGATTTGAAAGGACTTGGCTGAATGGGTTTCAATTAAAGTTTGTATATAAGATTTGCAAACATACCATAATGAAATCAATATGTTTAAAGCAGAGCTAAAGAGCAGGGCTACCACAATAAAAAGTAAAATGTTATTTCTTTTATCTACATATATTTTTAGAGAACTGACTTTGTGGACTTTAACCAAATATAGTACAGCCTTCCCTCATTTTACGAACTTCATTCGTTCCACAAAAACTGTTCGTTAGGCAGAAACTCATAAAACAAAAATTATTTTCCCATTACTTCCTATGTAAAATATTTTAATTGGTTCCGAAGGCCAAAATAAAAAAATATCCCATAATTCACTTAACCCTCACAGTCCCAAGCTTTTTGACACCTTCCAAATCCCAAGCGGGGTAGTTAGACTACCCCATTGATATTTTAACATAAATTACTAACTAAATCACAAAAATTATTATAGTTGTTAAATATTTCAATATAATCAAGTATTAAAAATATATATTAACGTAAAATTTAAATTTGCCATCTACTACATGAATATTGTGATATTTTTAATCAATAAAATTTCTAGCACTGGTTTATTTTAACTCTTATTTATTCAATAATTATTGTTATACATGGTAAATAATATTTTACTGTTTATATATACAAGATTGATATATTAATTTGCATTTTTGTTGGAAAAATATTTGTTTATAGATAAATAACCAAACTTTTGGCTTTCCCATTAGCATCACTTACATATCAGATTTTTACCTGAAAACAGTAAGCACAATCTTTTTTCCCTAAAATAACACAATTTTTGCAAACATTAAAATTTTTAAAATTAATTATTTTGTATGCAATGTATGCATTTCACTAAAAGGGAGTATTGCCAATGAACATTACATACTGATTTTTTATATGAAGGATAATAATTACTTGTTAAATATTTTATAGGTAATTATTAAAATATTTATCCTTTGCTTCATGCACAATTGCTGTAAAATAAGATGATTCAGGTATTATAGAAACAATATTCAATAAAAAGTTTGTGAAATGGACTACCAAGTGAGGAATTTCAACTACCCAACTCAATAAATTATTTAATACTTTGTTAAAAAATGAAATTTTTTAGGATTCGTAGAACTGAAAAGAATGCCTACTATGTGTTTAGCAAATATATTAAGAACCATGTATATTGATAGGTTGCAAAAAAATACTAAAAAACAAGAAGTCCAAACCATGACTAATGCAGGCTGATTTCCCAAAGTTGACATCCCAAATTGAATATTTATATTGACAGGAAATGTTTCAGTATGTGTTGGTCATTCCAAGGAATTCTCATACCATAAATATCAATTGTAGTTCATAGTTTATCAGTGATAGAGAAAAATTGGAAAACATATTAATAGAGCATATATCAGGTTTAAAATACTAAAAAGAATGTCAAAATCTCTTTCTGACATTCTTTTTTACATGAATTTTTTTAAAATAAATGAATTTAATACACAGTCCAGTGATAAAATAATGAGACTGATTTTATTTTTTTAAAACTACAATCGTTCTGTTCAAAATCAATTTATTTTATTCGAAATACATGTCTCCAGCTTCGATACAACGAGTGGCACGGTCAACCAATGACTGGAACAACTTGTGGAGGTCCTGTTTTGGTATGGCTTGCAGAGAGCATGTTACGGCCCTTTGGATGTCTTCAAAACGTCTTTCTTTCAATTTCAGTTTTGGGAACAGAAAAAAGTCACACAGGGCCAAATTGGCAGAATACGGTGGGTGAGCAAGCACACAGACTTGTTTTCGGGCCAGAAATTTCTGTACAACGGCCACCCTGTGAGCTGGCACATTATGGTGCAGCAAGAACCAGCTGCCTGGCTCACGATATTCGGATCTTAAGCGAACAATCCGCTTCCACAAACGTTCCCAAGTGCCCAAATAATAGTCGCCAGTGAAGGTTACACCATGTGGGATGAACTCATTATCGATAAGGCCCTTGCTGTCATAGAAACAAATCAGCATTGTCTTGATTTTTTACTTCTGGAACCGCTATTTCTTGGCTCTTGGCGAGGTTTTCGATTTCCACTCCGCACTTTGGCGCATGGCCTTAGGGTAGTATTGAAAACACTACGTTTCATCGCCAGTCATGATCAATTCCAAGAATTTTGGGTTTTCCCGGGCAGTTTTAATGATGTCTCTGGCGTGCTCAATGCGGTCATGTCATTGATCATCTGACAAGGTGTTCAGAACAAAGGGTGCACACATCTTTTTGCCCAAATCCTTGACTAAAATTTTGCAAATTGTCCCCTTATTGACACTGAAATCGTCTGCCATTATTCTCAATGTCACACAACAATCAATTTTTATCCAATCGCGCACTTTTCTGACGAGTTCCTCGTTGCAAACCGAAATTAGACGTCCTGGCCTTTCATCGTCATCCAAATCTTCTCGGCCGTCTTTGAACCATGCAAACCAGCGGAAAATTTGTGCATGGGATAAACATTCATCCCCATATACATGACGCATCAAATTTACTGTCTCTGATGCACTTTTGACAATTTTTAAACAGAATTTAATATTTGCTTTGTTCCATTGCATTTTCATGACAATAGTCTCGGAGGCACTAACACATATGATGGCAAAACAAATTACAGATGCTCGCAAGCCGCAGCGAACTTCTGCCTAGGGCCCCGACCAGGGGCCGAAATGGTACTCATTGAGGCCACAGGACACGGAAAATAATATGTCGATTTTTCCGAACGAAATAGAAAATAATTGACCATAGTTAATTTTTTGACAAGTCAAGTGGCAACACTGTGTTTGTGTTCTTTGTTTGTTTTGCATCGCACCTGACTTCATTCTATAACTTGTCACTACTTGTCAGTTCGCGTTGAAAGTGTGTGTTAGAAAGTTGTATCAATTTCAGTTTTGCGGCTCAAAGGTTTTATCTTCCACGCGAATTTGCTGAGGTTAGTTAAGGTTACGATATGAGTAGTGTTGGCGACGGAAGCTAAAGAATGTGATAGAATTTTCTAGTGTATAATGTCTTAAGATTTTATAGAATAATCCCATAAGATAGAATATTCCGGAAATGATTAGTGAATGGTAGTACAGGAACATTCTCGAAGGTTCACTCTCTGTGCTGTACGTAGAGTCAGAAATAACGCAGTCTATGGACTATAGTGAGGTCATCCGTTCCTTTGCAGAGAAGAAAGTTCGTCGCGTGGCAATGCAATCTTGTAATTATATGTAAATGTAAAAATTATAATGTGTAAAAAAGTATAGTTGGTACTTGTCTATTTTATTTCTAAGTCTGCTTGTCTATTTTCTAAAGTCAAAGTACGTTAAATAACTAAAAAATAAAAGTAAAGTTTGTTTTTTGCTAAATTACCAAAAAGGAGGCCCCGACTCTGTTAACTGCCTAGGGGCCCTGGGTCTCTATGTCCAGGCCTGGGTGTCTCACCTGCATTGCCCATTTGGCCCAGAAAGTAATCGTGCATTTTTCACACGCAATCACATACTTCTGGAAAACGGTAAGTTTATCTGCGTAGTCAATGGGTAAATGCAGGCAAAAACCATTACGGCATATCCGAATGAACCAAAGGATTGTTTCATTATTTTTAATACAAATTTTAGTTTTGTTTTTAGGATCAGGTTCATTCTTCTACTGAATTTTTCATTGTATTTGTTGTTTTATATAAAATCAATGTTTCCATCAAAATTTATTACAATAAGTGAGCCAAATAAAAAAATAAGGTGAAAAAATATAACCAACTAAATCAAACCCAATCCTATTAATTTTATAAATTTTGAATAGAAAACTAATTTCATTTGCAAATAACAACAAAACATTCAGAGTATAGGCTTATGTTCTATATCTATCACTAATGAGACTCAAATGTATGGTTATCAGCTGAAATTTGGGAACAGATTTCATATAAAATCTTAGTCCCAATTAGTTTGCAATGGACTTTCCCATCTTTTTTAATTTTGGCTCACATTTTTTAATAAATTTTGATTGAAAACAGATTTCATTTGTAAACAAAGTTATAACAGAAAATACCCAGTTTGTAGAAGTGAACCACTGCCAAAACTATTCACCTTTCGCAGAAAATGTACTCAAAATCTTTTAAAAATCCAGCAAATCAAATCTCTAAATCTGACTTAAAAACACTTGCATATATGCACAATGTCAATGAATTATGGAGTTTATATTTATTTTGGTTACCATCGTATTTATTATTACTAAGGTATTGTTTAAACTTCGAAATATTGTTGAAACATCGCAAATATGTGGATGGATGCAACATGAATTAATAATCCCAGTCAATCGTTCACAATTAGAGGAAACTAGCAACGTAAATCACCTTGACATAAAAACATTTTCATGTAAAAATACAAAACTTTCCTGTTAAAAACTGATTTGTGGAGCGATTGGACTCTTATTTGAAAATCAACAGCAGGAAAATGAAATTTCATTATTTTAGGCGTTCTTTGGTCCAAGTCCTAACAATTATAAGTAATTTTAAAATGGTAATGAAAAAAGGCTTGCACGCTTGGTTTCATCTAGATGAACTCTCAAGTCAACTTTTTCATGTTGTGACTAAAAATTTGAAATAAATTTTCCATTTCGTATATTGTTAAAAGACGTTTCATATAGCTTATAAAGTTCTAAGTTGTACAGTAGTCATTATTCATCATTACAGAACTTACATGGTGAAAATTGTACGATTTTGTTCAGTAAAAGCGGAGATATGACATTGTATGTATTGGAATGTATGAGTAATAAAATAATCTGATGTGGCCACCACATGACATTCTCCATACCTGTAATATTTCTAAAAATTCCAAATATGTTAAATGATAATGAATATATAAATATTAGTTAAAACGTATACAGAGATCAATGAAAGAAGATCTGATCTGACAGTAAATTCTAGCATGTCTGTCGTGCGATTAACAAGAGAATATGTGAAAAATTCCGAGAACGAAAATTTAGTGATGAAAAAAATTAAAAAGTGATTGTGGATACCGAGTAAAACTTAACTGTGAAAAAGGAAAACAGGAATAATAAAATAAGCGAGGAAAAAAAAGTGACCGAAAATGGTAGCGAACTCCAGACCTTGGAATTGCTAGCCCAGCTCGCTAGCGCTAGGTACGATGAAGAACCAAGCCGTCGTAAGTGACTTTATCGGGCGCCTGTCAAAATTGCGGACTTGGAACACAATTTGCATAAAAACTGCTGATCATATACGCCCAAAGGGGGGGTTGGTTGTGATCCTGGCATCTTGCACTACGTACCTACCAAGTTTCAGCAAAATCCGTGACCCCACGTACGGGTCCTCCCCTTGTTAGACGTAATTGCTGAGATTCGTATAATATTTTTAGTATAGCCATTGCTATGGTAGGGGTTGCTTCTGCTATTTTATATCATGTATATTGTGTGACAAGAAATCCATTGTCTTCTTTGAACATAGTGTGCTTTATTTAATTGATTTCTTTGAATCCTAAAAATTATTGTAAAATAATTAATGGCATTCGTAGAATGCTATGAGATATTTGCGGGTGAAGTTGATTGTTATTTCCATTCTGCCTGTTTCATGTCATTGTTCTTTTCCTGTAATTTCCTTTTTAAAATTGTAAACAAAATGATTGTTTGACTTGTCATTGTTAATCTGAAATTATTTCTCCTAATTAAATAAATATATATCTAACATTCTTTGCTTTCTTATTTATTTAATGCATATATCCCAGTAATAAATATAAGGAAGCCAATAAATAATGCAAAAAATGTTAAAAAAAATAGGAATGAAAGGTGGGAGGGGGTTACGATACCTGTACTAGCAACAGCGCCATCTATCAGTTTCCTGTGTAACTATTTCGATTCAATTGACTAGCAGTGCCGTCTATGAGCGAGCCCACGAACTTAAAGGAAGAAGGGGAGGAGTTTTGACAAGAGGATTAAGGGGCATAAGCGATACTTCTGTTTAAATAATTTGAATTCTCAATTTGCGAAACATCTTTTAAACCTCAATCATCACAGTTCCTTCAACCCTAAATTCCACCACTTTGAAATTAAAGGTCGCAAATTGGATGCTCTTGAACAGCTAGAGATAATTATTTGTGAAGACTCGCTTCTCTTAAATGAATACCTTTTCCACAATCATTCTCCTCTATTTAGCTTACCAAATATTTTGTAAATACTTTGTATCTTTGGCCCCTTTTACCTAGTTTTTGTAACATTTTGTAACTTTATTTTGCTTTTGCCTTCCTTTTCCAACCCCTTCTTTATCCTAACCGTTTATTTAATTACCTTCCATTCATTTTCTGTGTAACCCCTCCTGTCTCCCTCCCCCCTTTTTTCCAATGATTTTTATAATTTATCACCTGATGATGCTACAATCGTAGTGAAACCAGTCGTGCCAAATAAATTTGTGACAAAGTTCTTTATTTTTCTCGATGAGTAAATTTCACAGGGTTGAGCCTGACCTCATTCTTGATACTCTACCCATAGTTGCTATGCTATATTAAAAAGAAATGCCAATAAAACAGTTCTCATTAAAATGAAAAAATTGGAATGTAGCCCTCATTTCATGCAAAATAACCTGAGTAAGAAATAGCCCACACACAGTTCACAGACAATATGCCCACTTTTATAATGTCCAATAATAATAAGTGTCCACTGAAATTTTGGGTCAAAATGAATCAATTTTCCACAATATTTATGTCCAATGTGATTTTTGACCAGTATGAATTTATGTCCAATGTCCATTTTTTATGCATTGATTTAAACATATTAACATATTATTAGTATTTATTTATTATATTATTGAACAGAATATCTTGATTTACCTCTTGAGTAGCTTCTCTATAAATTTGTGCTGGCGGTTCGTTTGGGTGGTCTTGAGCTCTCCTTTTCATTGTCTTATATATAGCTTGATTTGGCTCATGGGTATGATTTCCAACTTTAAATACAATGATTTCAGTTCCAACATCAAAATTAGTAATGCATCTAGCATTGCAAATTTCCCTTTTCTGACATCACCAATATTTTCTTGTATTCGTCTTGTTATTTGAATGAAACTGGTAAATAAAACTTGCATTCTCCAATAAATAATGCATCAGGCTTGTAATATGTCTTGCCATATCACTGTTTTTTAATTTATAAATTTATTTAAAAAAATTTTAAAATAAAAAAAACTTGTATAATTTACAAATGTTAAAAACTGGAACTTTAAAAAAATATTCAAACATTGTTAATAAATAAAGTATTAACAAAATAAAGTGTTGTTGCATAACATCTTTTTATGCAACAATACTTTATTTATATGTAAATATTTATTTGTGGACAATTTTCAAGTGGACACACAATGTGTGGACATGATTTTTAGTGGACTTTTTAGTACTGGACTTATAATAATGGACATACCGTATTTAACCAAAAGGAAGAAGACCTTGAATTTAGGACACCCCTAAAAAAATTAGGTTTACTTACAAAAAAACTTTTACATATATGTATGTATAACAAGCTAAATTAAGAGCATGAATAAAAAAAGTAAATTTACCACTTACATCTCCCTCTCCTCTGTTTCCTTCCCTTATTCTTGCTGTCCTGTCCATTCATCACAACTTATTCAAATTCGAACAAGTTGTCTTCCATACCATCCATGGAATTTGATATGCAGCATTTCTTCAACCCTCTTGAGATACTATTGGGATTATTTTTTCCATGCTGCAACGATCCAATTACAGAGAAGTGGTATACTGGGCTTCTTAATTTTCCCTGTAGGAGTTAATGCATGGTCCCCTGCCAAAAGTCATTCTGAATAAAATGACTTTATGTAATCCTTAAAGGGCTTCATCACTACAACATCTAGTACTTGAATTTGTGATTTCATACCTCCTGGTATAACTACAAGGTCAGTATTCATACCATGAATGACATTTTGAACTTCCTCTGTAAGGTGGCCTTTGAACCCACCTAAGACGAGCATTGCTCTCTGCCTTAAAAGGGCCCCAGGTTGTCTTTTCCACACTATGCTTAGCCAGTCCTTCATTAAATCAGCTGACATCCATCCTTGGCCTTGACATTTTGAACAATTATTCCATTTGGTAGTACTTCCTTAGGCACTGTTTTGCATTTTAAAATAACATACGTTATCCATCCACTAATTCATTACAGTAATGTGCAATTTTTCATTTCCGGAAATTTTTATGATGACATTTTTTAAAAGTAAATGGGTGTCTCATCTGCATTACCCATTCGGCTCAGAAGGTAATTGTGACTTTTCCGCAACCGAATTACATGCCTCTGGAAAGTTATTAGTTTGTCCATGAAGTCGGAAGGTAGACGCTGGCAAAGTGAAGTTCTTCGTCGCAGGCTAAAACCATTACGATGCATCATATGCACACACCATCCATTACTAGCCTTAAATTCTTGGTGTGGAATGTTTTGCGATCGTGCTAATTCTTGGGCTTTAAATTTAATGATATCCCACGTCACCGGTTTACTGTCTATTCTTTGAATACAAGTTTGCAATTTCCTCTTCTAATGCATGAAATCGCCCTCATTTTGGTCCACCAAATGATCTCCGTGTTGAGTTAGCACCTTCAAGTTTCTCTTTTGCTTGCTTCCACCTTCGCACATTTGCTTCAGTCACATTGTATTTCCTCCCTGCTGCACAATTATTTGTTTCTTCATTATAGCGCACCACCATTAACTTAAAATTTCTGTCATAACTTCTCCTAATTCCTTTCGATGCATTCGCTCTTACCACAGTTCCTTTTTTCTCGACGTGATCTGCCATTTGTTTGGGGTTTATATAAAAGTTATAAATAATAACTTGTCACTATTTCACTTTAAACTCAGCAAAGCGTGTACTACTCAAGGGCTCTCGTAAATTTTCTACACTCTGAAACTCACATCCACTTTACGTCTGACGTTGGCATACCAAACGCAAAGCATCGTGTTTAAATTGTAGTAGATATGTTTAAATTGTATCAGTCTTGTTTACATTGTATTACTAGACACCTTAATTGGTGCCTACATGACTTTGTGTTTCATATTACGCATGGAACCGCCCAGCTGTAGTAATTTTTTTTCAACTTGTCACATGATTACCTACCTAGTTCTAAACATTTCCCTACAGCTGAAGTGGAACCATTGGTCTGGGGGAACAATTTTAAGAAGTATTGTAGTAATTAATTAAATACAATGTATTACTTTATGCAATAATAAATATTTTAATGGACGTATACTTAACATCTGGGTGTTTCATGGTGCATTTAAAATAGGGATGTTTTCTCACCTTAAATCCTCTTACTCCATTCTAAGACGATACCTAATATTTTTAATGGCATTTTTGTGAAAAAACCTCGTCTTCCTTTCGGGTAAATATGGTATTGTTTGTGGATGCCAAAGAAATGGACATTTTGTTGTTGGATGTACAGAACTGGACGTAGTGTCCTGGAACCCCACACACAGTTCATTGGGAGTAAGCTGTACAACAAAACAATGTATCTAAAATAAACAAAATTGGCAAATTAGACCAGTACAAAGGCAAAAAATTATCTTTTCAATAAATGTAATACATTCTCAAAAATATCATACCTATGCAATTCTGCCAAATGCCTTTCCTTGAGAATATTGCAAAGGAGTCCAAAGAAATGGCATGGAGCTATGCACGAGTTTTTCACATAGGGCCATCCTTTAAAGCAGCACATCACCAATGCATGAATTAAAAGTTTTATCTTATCTATGCTCAGGTGCCATTGAATGGACTGATTGCTAGGAGTCCTTCCACAAGTCACAATACTCCATATTATGGCACTCATCTGTTTTTCATGGCGGTGGCATGACACTGGGTCTTCAAAGCTATCTGGGTGAAACAAATAAGCATGGCTTTTGCTAACATATAAATTATAACGTTTTCTTAAAACCTACAGATTCTTGTTATTAGCTACCACACGTTAACCCATTACATTCGATTTTTCAACCATATGGAAAATTCAAAATTTTCTATGTAAATTTTCACCCACTAAAATGTATGCTAGTTAGCAAAACATGTTGAATGTTTCATAACACAATTCCAATAATACTGATTCAAACACACATGAGATATCTTTTAGTTGTCCATTAACCTATAAATGCTTGGAGTGCTTGTACAGGCACACAAAATGGGTCCTGTTCGGTGCCTGATGTGTCTGTACAGACATGCTTAGTTTGGAAGTCGCTGACAGATTTTGCATTCTCATGGATGCATGAAATTTGGGAAGGGACTCCTAGAGGCCTGCTCTCACAATGTGTTAAGACAAAAATGCGGTAGATCTAACTACTGGGGGTAGGGACATCTCACACCAAGAGTAAACAGAAAAAAGGATGAAAGCATTAGTCTAGCCCCTTTCCAACTCCCTGACTCCGACCAGTCCACGGCCCAAGGATATTGGAAGTGGACAAAGAAGCTATTCTTCCATCTCCTCAACATCACACACATAGCTACATTTTATTGAGGTCAGGGAAGGCAAATGACATATCAGCAGTTCTGCCTTGCTCTTGTGAGGGAACTTATTGAAGAAGGGGCATCAGCTATTCCATCAAAAACTTCCCAAAAGGGAAGACCAAGTGCATGCGGGACCCCATTGCATCGGTTAGAAATGAAAAAAAATAAATATTGGCCGATAAAGGGAAATCGCCTTTGATGCTGTGTGTTCAGAGAGGGGAAAATACATGGACAGTGGCAAAATGCAAAATATGCAATGTCAGTTTTTGTGTATTTTCCTGTTTTGAAGAATACCACACAAAGCAGGATTTCTAAGTGCAATGCAGAATTAAATTCATATTGCAATGAATGAATAAATTAACTATTAAAATTATCACTAATATTTTTTATTGACTTTATCGTTTTTATATTATAGAATTATGCCAGATTAGCATTTTTTGTTTTCTTTTACTATAAAAGACGTAATCCCGTTATTCCCTGAATGATTGATTAAATAATGCTTTTTATTTGAACATTTTATCACTAATAATTCAAGATATTTTCTGATTGAATGTAAGAAAACTTTAAATGGCCAAAATTAAAACCGGCAGCGAGAGTTTACTAAGGGACATTTAAATCCAGCGTTTAAAGGCTAAATGGTATATTTTGATGGATTCGCTCAATGAAATTCTAATGTAAATTCCATATTAACAAGGCAACTAATAAATAAGACCCACAGAAATTGTCATTAATGACACTCTTGGAGACATTAATTTACAACAGCTACATAGTGCATTGCACTTTCATTCCATGAATGATAATGAAGAATAAAACAGTCAATCTCTACATACAATGGAATCCCGATTTAAGGTTTCTCCATTTAAGGTTTTCCCACATTTAAGGTTGTTTTTTGTGGCCACAACTAAAGCTCCATATAAATAATGTATTATATTACCTGATTTAGTGTTTCTCAATTTTGTGAATTGCCTGCATATAAGGAACAAAATTCTCATCCCTAGATGGACATTGCCTTGATTTAAGGTGCATTTACATTATGAGATGCAAAAATATATTATTTAGTGGAGTTGAAATAATTCACACTATCCATCAAACGATGCAACACATACCGGCATTGTTACAGTAAATGAACTCAAATAATTAATATTTTGTCATGCCATGTTGTGCCAATCCACCTTTAGTTCTTAAGTCATCTGTTACGTATGTTACGAAAGTTGCGGTGACATCATTAGGTGAACATGGATTTTTTTATGCTTCAGTTCCAAAGCGCTCAAGGTTCATTCTTCTTTTTTAGATTTGCCAACTGGAATCTACAACGTGTATATGAAATTTCCATTTTTTATGCGTTCTTTGCACGACGTGAATGCATATAGGGGAGGTCATTTCCATCCATCCGCCCGCATGTTTAAACTCGGGAACTGCTGGAGGTACTTCAATGAAATTTGGTATTTGGGAGTTTTGCTAAAATTTGTTAACTGATTCCAATTTTGGTTAAATCGGACCATAATAACAACCCCTTTACATGAAGACCTACATGTATTTTACAATATATTTCGCAAGCATCTCATTAAATACTCATCTGAGTGAACAAAAGTTCAACAAAATAATTAACCCTTTCCAGCCCACATTATGATAAACATTTGGAAAATTTTTTTTTTCGATCATTCGACTGAAAATGATCCCAAGAATACATAGGATGATATTTTATGAAAAAATCAATTCCTGAAGGAAAAAAAAATATTGGGGCCATATGGACCCAGTGGGATGAAACGAGTACTATTTACTAAATCAATTAGTAATAAGTGTCTTATTTATTTTTATTTATTTCTGGACATTATTTCAATAACTAGAATTAACAAATGAAAAAATACTTTATTATACATACATGGTTATGTGATGATCCTTGAAACTTTTTTTCATGATTAACAAATGAAGAAGTACATATTTTTACATAAATTTTAATTTTTGATGGGATAAGCCGTGATACATTTTTTCATGAATTAACAAATTAAGTTAACATGGTTATACATGAATTTTAATTTTTTATGTGATATGCCTTGAAAAAGTTCTTTTTTTCATGAAAACAAAGTGCAACATTACATTTTGAACATTTCACCCTTGCTTTGGCTTTTATGCAGAGCTTGCACCTCTGCTTGGTGTGGATATGTTCTGGCCAATGTCCTACTTGGTCGTAGCGTACGTCCATATTTGGAGCTGGATTTACAGCACGTTTTTGAGGCGGGTGGACATCGTTGCTTTCCTCAGCAGAGGGGCGCCCTCTTTTTTTAAAAATAATTTTACCACTACGCAGAAGGGCATGTGCAATATCTAAATGGAAATGTAGCAGTGGCTTAGGTTTTTGTTGCAGCTGTAGACAGTGACGCTGATACAACAACCAGCTATTTACAACATATATATCAGTCAAATGAAATATTATCCGAAGATAATATCGTTTCGCTTTTAGATCAATGAGATAAATGGCTACAAGCATATCCAGTAAGTCCACTCCCCCCATGTAAGAGTTATATTCACGAATTATAGCTGGGCGACTGACGTTGACATATGCCTTTTCTTTCATTGACCACCTTCTTACGATGTCCAAAGGTTGGGCTCATATGTAGGATGACATCATATGGATGCTTTTATTGTCAAACCATTTCACACATGCAATTTTATTACTGTCATCCACTTTCACATCGTAGGAACCTCTCCCATTTTTTTCAGTTCTTTGTCTGATTGTAGGACACACTGAGATAATCTATTTGATCTCACAGTGCAGCTAACTCAAATTCCGTTTTCTTTCAAGGCAACTAACAGAGAATGAGATGCGAACCAATTATCAAATGCAATTTTATAATTCTTATTTTTGGGGATATTTGATGCAAGCTTTATGACTATGTCACCACTGATTCCCAACTTTGATTCTGTAACAGTCCCTTTTCCAACATATATTTCAAAGTCATGTAATAAACCACTTTTACTTGTAAGAGCAAACACTTTTATTTCCCATTTGTGGGGCTTGTTCTTCACATACTGCTTGAGAATGGAGTGCCCCTTGAACGGTATTATTATTTCATCAATTGAAAGATACTCTTCAAAATCAATTTTTTTAGGTTTCGTTTTAGGGAATTCAGAAAAGGTCTAATTTTGAACAGATGATCATGATTGGGGTGTTCTTTTGGTAGCATATCATCATTATTTACAAAGTGGATGTATGTTCTCAGTTTGTCAAACCTATTACGAGCCATGATGTCAGCAATTTTGTCATACCGTCTCTGTTCCATCCAATATGACCTATAAGGTGGAACACTTAATATTCCACTAATCAAATGGATGCCAAAAAATTGTTCCATCTCAGCTTTGCAGGTGTTGACACTTCTACCACCTTTCTGAACAGAATACAGGTTGGTCTGTTTGACTATCAATTCCAACATATCATCAGAAAAAAATATTTTGAAATATTTCAGTGGAGACATTTCCTTATGAGGTGGCAATGGAAAATGTATATCACATGCAATGTCTTGTAATGGATCCAAATCTTTCGACGTCCACTTTACTGGCATCCTTTTTTGGGTCCTTCCAAGTCTTTTAGATATAACAGATAATGGTACATCATCATCTGACTCACTATCATTTGATACTGTCGAACATTTATGAGTATGAGTAAAAGATGTATCACTCACTGATGCTACTGGTTCACCAATAAATTTTAAGACAGCATTCTCAATTTCTTCGGAATCTGAATCCTCTTCAAGGCCATCAATGTCAGAGAGCTCACCATCCATTAAAAGATTCAAGATTTCAGTATCTGGAATAGCAGCCATCTAAAATAATTAAAAAAACAACAGGGATATAAATAATGTTACTTACATCAGCTTTGGTTATGTTTGGTAAACTCACCCCCACTGGGTCCATATGGACCCAAGATTTTATTCTTCAAATGTGAGCGTAACAATATTTTTCACGAATTGTAATAATTTATTTCAGTTTCAGTAGATTAAACTAGTTATAAAAATATTTTTATAAGAGCATTTCATTGCAAACTTACCTTGATATAATTAAAAAAAGACCCCTTTCACAGCAAACGACATCACCAGCCGGCATGCATGTGTTTACTTCCATGTAAACACAGATGTCTCTATGGTTTCCCAGTAACTGCTGCATTCTATAGGAACTCATACACACTACTACGTCATTGGAGTCACTGGGAGTTCAGTGAGGAAAATAAATAACATGTATTTCCAATGGGTCCAAATGGACCCATTGGTCTGGAAAGGGTTAAAAGTATTCAGACTACTTCAACAGAAAGTGAACGCGTATTTTCTTTGGCTGGGAATTTAATCACTATTAAAAGAGAGAGTATTAGTGACCAAAGCATAGCGATTTATTTTTTGAAAAATTATTATTTATAGACTAATTAATAAATACTTATGTTTTACCATATTATAGATTATAATTGTATTATACTGTATGCAATATACTTGTAGCCCCTACATATGGTATGTATAGGCATCTGTTAATTGTTGTTAAGTAGGTAATTTACTGCAAATTATCATTTTTTTAAATACATAAATTTGTAATTTTTCCTGATAAATACATAAAAATAAAAATGTCGTGTTATTACACATTGAAATTTTTATGCAAAGCTCGGGTAGCTCGATTATCCAAGCTTTACCTTAAAAAGAAGCTCGCAAGCTCAAGTTTCTGAAAACAGATGAGTTTCAGCAGCTCTACCTATAAACAAATAGTGGGTCATGTGATTACAACATCAAGTTGCATGAACAACAACACTAATACATGGGTGTTTAGAATAATTATTGCCATCAGTGGTCAAATTGGATCAAATGCACCAGAACACCGTTCTTGTTATTAAGCTAGAAGTGTTATAAAAAATAAAATAAACTGATGTGGGCAACACATGACTTTCTCCATATTTATATGGCAAATTACATGTTGTTAGCTCTGGGATCGTTGTCAATATTTACTTCCAGTTGACAATTAAGAAAAGAAAAAGGAGCGTTACCAAGACGTAACTAAGCGTCAATTCTTAACAAGTCTTCGGTAGGTGGCATGGTGGTGGCAGCTAAAAATATAAGATATCTCTTAAACAATGCATTGTATGGGAAAATGTATCAAACAAAGGTTATAGAAAATAAAATTTCCTACAACTTTTATTCCAGTACATTTTTACATTTATCAAATATTAAAGCAAATATTTCAAAATAATGGATAAGTGACAAGAGTAAACACCCACTTCTGGTGGACCGATTTTTACCAAAAACTAATCAGATCTTCTAACTTTTATAAAAATGTTAAATATAAAATTTTGCATTGACCTGATTGATAGTTTTTGAGTTAGAGTGCCCACAAAAATCTATCACATACAGACTGACAGACAGACACACAGACATCAAGAAAATAGTCAAAACGTGTTTAGGGGACCTTAAAAGATGTATTTCCGTTGAAATCTTGAACTCGATTTTTTTCATGAAAACAATACTTTCTCTATACTTCGTATATAGAGAATGTAAAAATAAATCGAAGAGAACATCATTTCTGAAAAAGATCAAATTACATAATTACTAAATAATGTACATTGGTACTGGGGTTAAAGTGGATGAGATGGCAATCCGATCTCTCACACTTATGCCTCACGTACGAGTGAATATATTTGTTGACTCAGTGAAACAAATCAAAACTTGTTATAGCGCTAAGCAAAGGCATGTTCCCCTCGTTGCGATCACCATGCTTACAGGTGATGATACAAGGCCTCTTTATCATTGGGTTAATAAAAACTTAAGTAAATATAAAACAAACTATATGCTCAATTTAAATGCCAATCAAAAATGCAATCAGTTTAACATACAGGTTAATTCCTGAAAATGCATACGTTATGCAGATGTACATCAAGTAGACAGCATTTAACTATATACACATGCTATAAATTGAGATGCATTCCCTGTACAAGTCTATGAATTCTTTCACACAAAATATTGTACCAATGCATTTATAAATTAACAAACATTAAATGTAAGCATGTAAAAAATAAATTAACTAAGAGAAACAAAAACATATGAATAAATACAAATTTTAAAAAAATTCTTGAATGTAATCATATTTAAAACTATCTATAGTTGATGATTTGTCATAGGGTAAAAGAAAAATTAATGACAGGAGGAAAGAAGGCTGTTATCAGAGAATTTTGAAAGCTGGAGATTAGCTGGAGAATCATGATTTGGAGTTGATTTTGGTGGTGAGTAGCAGTTGTTTGAGGAGTTGCTGTTTTTGGATATTTTATCAGCCATTATGATTCAAAAATTAGCATAAGCAAAATCCAAGTCAAGATGGCCAACCATACATTGTACAGCAACAGCGTACATGTGGTAACATGCCAAACAATATAGTTTGCCCAAGTGTAATGTACCTACACATCAGGGGACAGCATGTACATACTTATCGACAATAGTATCATTGCACATTGTACATAATGGCAGATGCATGATAGATTAGGTGGACACTGCCTATATGTTTTTACAGCTAGAATATGTTAAAATCATATGCTTGTCACCTTATTATATCGAGCTTTCACAACGATTGCACAATAATAAGTGCGTAACAACCTGTACATATGTAATAATATATAACATATAAGGTGATCAAAGAATCCAGGAGTTATTAATCTTAAAATTTATACAATAGAGCAGTACCATTCAGTTTTTTTCCATTAACACACTATCCACTTATATTAGCTTCTTCGCACCTGCATATCCTTTATGTCATATAATTAACTTGTCTGTAAACAAAATCAATTGTTGTAGACCTTTGAGATTTGTCTAGTACTACCAGTAATACTGATGCCACACTTTGAAAGGCATTGCAATAAAAAAATAACATCACTTACTGGTAAGAAATGTTAATATTCTCTCCAAATAATGATGATGGGGTAAAGGCTTTTTATCTTTCTTCTTGGAAGACTTTGATAGCTCTAGGATGCAAAATAATTGAGCCATGAGAAAACTGTGATCAAAACATTCTGAATTGTCCTTCTTTGCTTCCCTTTCTCCCTCCTGCCTCCCATCCCTCTCTTCTGCTCTGATATTCTCCACCACCCACGTTGATGATATCCTCTGTCTCTTATTCTGATTCTTTTTCTGTGAAAACCAGAGCACGAGAATGGGAATGCTGGCATCACTGGGAGTTCAGTGAGGAAAATAAATAACATGTATTTCCAATGGGTCCAAATGGACCTATTGGTCTGGAAAGGGTTAAGGTTATGTTTTGAGAAGATGTTTGATAAGCCGTTTGTGATGCCTGGGACGAAGGGGATTTTTACGTTTTGGTTTTTTGGAGGGCGTGCTTGTGAGAGTAATCCGTTTTTTCAAAGAAAGACTGCGTTTATGTTTGTGTAAAATATTTTTGTCATCTGAGGGTCGTAACCATTGATTTTAGCACATTTTTTAATATATTTTAATTCTGTGAGGAAATCAACTTTAGAAAGAGGAACCTGTAAGAGTCTATCTACCTTGAGTGGAATGATGCTAATTTATGTGAAATATGGTGGTTGGAATCAAAGGGAATGTACGTGTCTGTGTGTTTGGGTTTGCGGTAAATCCTGAACTTGATTTGGTTGTTTTCTCTTTTTACGAGAAGGTCAAGAAATGGTAATGTATTTTGTTTTTCAACTTCATGTGCAAATTTAATGTAAGGATATTGATCGTTTAGTTGCTGTACAAAATCAGTTATGTTATTATTGGAGGTATCGAAAATCGCAAAAATATCATCAACGTATCTTAGCCATAAAAGTGGGAAGTAGTTGAAAGTGTTTTTGCATTGTTTCTCGAATTTAACCATGAATAGGTTGGCTAAGAAAGGTGAAAGGGAGTTTCCCATTGTTGTACCATGGTTTTGTTGGTAGAATTTGTTGTTAATTTGAAAGAAATTTTGGTTCATGCATAAGCATGTTAGTCGTACTAATTCATCTACTGTTTTTATGGTAAGTTTTGATCGGTGAGCCATTCTTTGAGGAATTGTAATGTTTCATTGATGGGAATGCTAGGAAAGAGAGAAGAAACATCAAAAGAAACTAAAATTTCTCTGTCCTGTAGTATTATGTCTTTAACTTCGTTAATAAAATGAGGACTGTTTTTTATATTTGAATCATGTTTGATAGGAAATTGTTTAAATTGGTCATTAAGCCAATGTGAAATTTTGTCGGGCTGTTGATAGACGAAACAATGGGTCTGAGTGGAATGCCGTCTTTGCGGATTTTGGGTAAGCAATACATCCTAGGAACCCTGGGGTTTGAGGTGTGAAGTTGGAGGCTGAGTTGTTTCGTGATGAGTGTGGTGCATGTTTTAACAATTTTGGTGGTTTCTGATATCATTTTATTGATTGGATTTTTGAGTATATTTGTGTACGGCCCTTCATTTAGCATTTGCTCAACTTTGTCGTAGTATTGGTCTTTTTGCATTATGACTAGTGTTCCCTTTGTCTGCCTTTAGATAAAAACAATTTTTATGATTAAGACACGTGATTGTGTTATGTTCAGAATGTTTATGTTGTTTTTTATTCATTTTTTTGGCAATGTTTTCTGTAATCTGCGATAATGCGGTGGATCTGATGATATTTTTGCTGTTATTTGATAAGATTTTAATAGAAGAATCAATGTCTGCCACAATGTCATCCATAGGTGGTTTTTTATATGGAAGTGCGTATTAAGCCCTTTTCCAAGTAGGGAGAGTTCTTTGTTGGTGAAGGTCGTATCTGTAAGGTTTATTACATTGTCTTGGTTATGTTTGGAATTGCAGGAAGTGTTTTTCTGGTTGTTTTTTGTGAGAGAGTAATATTTTTTGCGAAGTCTGTCAGTTTTATTTTGGACTTTTTGTTGTATCACGGATTGAATTAAATTAAGGTAGTAATAATAAAACATAATGAACTATTAATAATGTTTATTTTATTTAAGCAACATTTATGTCGTGAAGTCATAAATCATACAAATTAATGTGAGGCTTGATGCTGTTTGTCACGCGAAAGTCTCTCAATATTAGGCGACAAGCCGGATGAGGCCAGATACAGAGTGTCATTTAAATGGGCATCAGTCAGCTGGGTTCTTAACTTGCTCTTCGTGTATTTCATTTTTGAGAAGAGTTGCTCACACATATAAGTACTGCCGAACATCGATGCCATTTTTTTCGCGTGAACTACCAAGTTTGTATAAATCTCAGATTCAAGAAGATATTTTCTGTAGAACTCTAGTAATGTCACGCCCTCTGCATGGAATTTAGATTTTAATAGATCACTGCACTGCATCTCAATAAGTTCTATTTGAACATTTTCTGGTACAGTGCCCACTTCCACATCAAACGGAGTGCCAAAAAGCCTCAAATCGCTTGTGATCGAACGAATGTCAGCGAAATTCACTTATCACAGTCACAAATATTTTGGCGTCTTTTGGTTTGGTCTCCTGGAGTTTAGGGAAATGAGCATAGTTTTATTTCACAAGCTGGCATTCCCACAGTCGTAGTTTTGTTTCGAAGGCGACGATGTATCCATACATCTCATGTATCAGGTGATTTCTTCTCTGAAGCTGCAAGTTTAGGTTGTTTAAATGTGATGTTAAATCCCCCAGAAATGCCAGATGTAAAAGCCATTTGCGAAATTCCGAAGAATCCATATTTTTACTTTCAAGAAATGTAGCTATTTCTTCCCGCAACGCATATACTCTTTCTAACATAGCGCCTCGACTGAGCCAGCGAACTTCGCAGAAGTATAGCAGGTCCCCGTACTGAGTCTCTGCTTCCGACAAAAGTTGTTGAAACTGACGATGCTTCAATCCCCGAGAGAAAATCAGGTGCCCTCACCACTACGTCCATCACGTCTTTAAAATTTAAATATTTAGAACACAATGCTTCCTAGTGGATTATGCAGTGCACTTTTCTGACTTTGTGTTTAATTCCGAGGCCTTCCATGTGACTTTGAAGCAGATCTATGACACCTTTCTTTTCCCCGACTATGTTTGTCGCTCCATCGGTTGTTACGCATACTAGCTCTGATAGATTCAGCTTCATATCTGTAGTACACTTGAGTAATGCTTCAAGAATATCTGCCCCTGTGGTAGTGCCCTTCATAGGTATCAGTCCAACCAACTCTTCGACAATGTCTAAAGTTGAGCTTACTCCACGTACATATACTGCAAGCTGAGTGGTGTCTATGGTATCTGTACTCTCATCGAGTGCTATTGAGAAGAACTGGAAATTTTGGCAGTAGTCTTTTCAAGAATTTTTCACATGCGCTGGCATTTCTTCTACTCGTCGTGTAACTGTTCTTGCAGAAATACTGACATTTGAAAATAAAGTTTTTTTCGGGACATAGATTATCTACAACTGCCATTACACACTTTTTCACGAAATCTCCGTCAGTGAAGGGCTTCATGTGTTCTGCTATTAACTTCGACACCGCATAGCCGGTCTGTGTATTTCTTTCAGATTCAGCGCTTTGTTTTTGGAATACCAAACATTGCTTTTCTAGACTCAATTTAAGTTTATGAACTTCATCCTTCCTTGCTTGTCCATTAAATTCACTGTATTTCCGATGATTTGCCTCATAGTGCCGCTTGATATTGAATTCCTTATTTACAGCAACACTTTCATGGCAAATTAGTAATGTGGGTTTGCCGAAGTGTTGTGTGAAAAAGTACTTTTCTGTCCATGTGTTTTGGAAGACTCGGCACTCAACATCGACCTTCCTGCGTTTTGTTGCCATTGGGGTTCGCTGAAAAATAAAATAATTCCATTTCAATTAAACACAGATTTAAAATTTTATATTATGGTTGAAGATTATTATTAAAAATATATAACATATAATACTTACGATTATATGACGCACAAACAATAAGAAGAAATAGTAATCATCAATGCACATATATGTATTATATCCAATTAAGTACAGAAAACTCTCACAAGGAACTATAGGTCTTTTCTCACAGGCAACGACTTTCTCTCTAACTGCCTTTTCTTTCCGGCGAGCCGATAGATAGGTATCGGATAGAGGGGGTTTGTGTTGAGCCGTCGTTTTTGTAAGTAATTGGAGCAGAGTTTGATACAATGTCTACTGCTCTACCAAATTTACGTGCAGCTGATACAAAAACTACTTTGTTTCGTAAACGAAAAATCATATCCCCCGGCCCGCGGTGGTCCTAAAAAATAATTCAAGTGTGTATTTCAAGCCTGATGTAGAACCGCATGATTTGGATCAGGTGCATTATTTTGCTAAATTTAAAAATATTTTAATAAAAATTTATTTTTAATTAAAAAATTTAATTTACAGGGTATGGTTATTATAGCATTTCATATATATAAATTATATTCAGGCCTGAAATACACACTTGCATTATTTTTTAGGACCACCGCGTGCCGGGGGATATGATTTTTCGTTTGGGGGCTGCGGGCCGGATAATTTCGGCCGGCGTGCCGTAGGTTGCCGACCCCTGTTTTACATGTTCGGTTTGTTTATTAAAACGTCCAGAAAATGCCTCCGATTTCACTAATATTTAATTTAGCTCATTATAACGATTTTAATCATTTTAAATATTATTTCAGGATTTTAGGTACACCTTCTCGTAAATAACGCAACGGATGTTGTTTACCTTGATTGCTATGAAAAGATTTTCCCTCTCCTTTCGTCTAAAAGCATTCCGAGCACGTTAAGAATTGAAATAACAATAGGATTTCGAGGCTTAACAATGTAATTGGTAGGCACGGCAACATTCCGTGAAATGGCAAGATTTCCCCAAAACGTGCGAATTAAACGTTTAACATGAAGAATTTCGAACTCGAAACGAAAAACGATGAACAGAAGAAGAAACCTTGTTTCGCTAAATGGTCTAAATCTAAAGGTCGTGAGTCATTTTTTTCTAATTTAAATGTCAAAATGAAGATAATGCTGCACCTCAAAAAGTCGATTTTTGTGTGTTATCTTATGAAGAATGCAAATCATCCCCTGGAGTCGAACCCTGGATGTTTTTCGTAAAACTTTCTTAGTTACAGGAATTTCACATCTGAATAAATTATCTCTGCCAAATTTCAAGTTTATGTTTGCATATTTGATCGAGTTATTCGCGTTTTAAGAGCGTGGCATGGACCAACGAACCAACGTAGCTTTTTATTATAAGGGGGGATTAGAGTAACTACCCGTCAAATATGACCGGTACGCGTGAATTAAATATTAAGTAAAAATAAAATTGAATAAAATATTAATGAAACTAACTTTTATATGCACTAAAAAGTAATCAATGGATATAAAACTAACAAAATTGAGTGTTCCAGAGAGTGAAAATAGTTTTGGGCTAATAGAAAGTATATGACAAAGAAATACATTACGCTATAGAATTCTTATATTCCCAAAACTATTTTTAATTTATGGAACATTTAATTTTCTCTCTCTCTTTCCTTTCTTTCTCTCTCTCTCTCTCTCTCTCTCTCTCTCTCGTAACAAATCATCATAAAATTATTCCAAAGATATTTGATTTCGTTATGAAAAATCATTAAAATTTCCTATGATCTGGTTTAGCTTTAATGCACAATCAAATCAATGTTTTGATAGTTATCTTTGATACATTGTTTAAAAATTATTATCAGTGAGACCAAATTCTTGTCCATATATTTGTTGAAAATAAGAGTAAAATCGAAATAATATGATATAATGTACGAAGAATCTGCAAAAATTTATTTGAAACATTTGAGAAAATTATGTCATTTAACATGTATTGAATTTAAATTAATAATTTAATTGTATTAATATTACGCATAAAAACAGGATAAATGTTAATGAACGGTCAATTTACCATCAAAGGAAAAATGTTTAGTGACTTACTGTGAACTAAATACTTATACGAACTGCAATGGGTTTTAACAATATTTTAAGATCGTAATTATCTTTTAACTATAGTAGTTTTGAAAAATTTTCAGAAAATTTAAAGAATTTTAAAAAAGTCATAGAATGTTATTTTTTCAATCGTATTAGAAATTAGGTTCGAAATATTTTCTGTATTATCGTTTTTTTAAATCCATTAAAAATAACGGAATGTTTAGTTTAATGAAATCTTACCGTTTGGCAATGGTGCATGATTAGATCCTATAAAATGTTTTATAATTAATTATTGTTATTTTTGTGCTGCAGCTCCTTTTAATTCTATGCAAACTCTACGTCCTCCTCTTCCTTTTTCTCAATTTCTGGTCATTTCCATTCCCTTTTCCTTCCACCATCAAACTACCAACTTAATAGATTCAGTATACGTGTTATACCATTGCATAAAAGCCTGATCCATATTAAAGCATTAAAGCACTAAAATAGTGCATTTATTAAGCATTAATATGAGACCAAGAATATAATTCAACACTCTGGAACATACTATAATGTGAATTATATACTTTTTAATTTTCAGTCCACATAAAATGTTTCAGCAAATCAAAATTTATTAGTTTTATTCAAAGGAAGTGCAATATATCCTTCCTCCCTCAAAAGAACGCCACAAACGCAATTACCATGTCAACCCTAAGTAAACTAATTCTGATTAGCTCATTATATAAATTTCTGCCAAAATTCAATTTCCTATCTACATCCTCGATCGAGTTATTCGTGTTTTAATAACTTTACACTCAGACCAACTGACTGAAAAATTAGCCTTTTACTATTATTTTTGTGATTCTTTTAAAGTTTCCCAAACCGTCCTCAAGTCCTGCAACATTTTACCTAACTCCCCTAACCTATCGCGCAATCCTTCACTCTATACATTTTTTTCACGCTCGGTTTGTTTATTAAACGTCCAGCACGTTCTTCAGATTTTCATACCATTTATATTTCATTAATATTGAATTTGGCTGATTATTACCATTTTTAATCTTTTTGAATAATATTTCAGCTCTTGTGGTATTCCTTCTCGTAAATAACGCAACGAATGTTGTTTGCAGAATATCATTTCCCTCTCCTTCCATCTTTCTCTCCTTCTCGTATTAAAAGCCTTCAATACGCGCTTAAACTGATAAGAGTTGAGATAACAATAGGATTTCGAGGTTTAACAATGTAATTGGTAACTCAGTGCTTTGAAATACTATTGGATGAACTACCGGAAGAATTACTTACTTACTTACTTTGGCAGGACTTATGTCGAAGGAAAGAGAGCAAGAGGAAGAAGGCCGGCTGTTCCTCCTAGATATCTATTTAATTAATAATGTATTTTTAATTAAGCATTTCATTCCGTGATATGATACAGAAAGTTCATTCCTCTAAAAATAACAGTTTCTATAATGTACTTCACTTTATTAAACAAGTAAAGAATATCATATTAAAGATAAAAGGATGATTTTATGTTAAAAACGCTATTTCCATTCTATACTTACTATTGCGTGTCTCACTTCATCCGTGCACAACGCGTTCTTGCTGGAGAATCGTTATCGTGTTATTTCCCTATACTGCTAATTCTCGGCCTGGCCAATTCGTGCAAAATCCAGATTTTCATCATTTTTGGCATCATTATTCACTTCAACACCTAAAGAAGAATGAAAAATCAACGAAATGTGTAAGAAAATAAACTACGTATTTTTTAAGCCGAAAAATCGCCATTTTAGCATGGTTAATCAATAGTTCTCGCGTTTCCATCGAAACTTCCGAGTTTCTTCCGCCGCATTCATATTTGAACGGCAAAATCTCGCGGTTTATTCTCTTAAATCACACGAATATTTTTTTGTAGCTTTCGCAAGTGTTCCATAAGCCACACATATCATTAAAAGGAACATATAACGCAATTCATCGCTCTTAAAAATTAAATAAAACCGAACGAGGCTCTCACATTCTGCATCAGTGCACGAAATTTTCACTCTCTTGCTAACTTACGAACTATTAGGAATAGGTGGGTAATATATGTGGATGAAATGGTGAGAAAAAAATAGTTATTTTTGAAAGTGGATTGAACTCAATATCTTCATTGGTTTTTGAGATATGGAATTTTACATTTGAGCGCGAGAAACTTCTGCCACTTTGTTGGAACTTTTTCGCATGTCACGAAACGTAGATCAAAGAGACACTTAAATATCTCTTTTCACATCTTCTCTTTGGGGACTTATACTTTGCTCGCGAGTTTCAATACGTACGCTGGAAAACGAACATTTGCTCGGTGGAAAGTCATTATTTGTTTTATTAGCTTAATAATTGTTTAAATATCGCCATCTGATAAAGAGTGAATTTTTGAAAGAAAGCTTTTTGCAATGTGCCAAAGAACATTTTGAAAGTTTTCCAAACAAAAAGGATATTACAGCTAAAATTCGAGATGTGCCGCTTTCAGCTCGAAGTGTCCAGCATCGTGTAGGTTCTTTAGTTGACAATATAGATGACCAGTTGAAGAATTACTTGTACAAATGAAACGTTTTCAGTTTTATTCTTGACGAGAGCACTGACATAAATGATATTGCCCGATTGACATTCATTTCACGACTTTATTCAGCGGACCGTGACTCTGTAATAGAATCAGGGTGTGTCGTGTCTC
Source organism: Tanypteryx hageni (assembly GCA_028673005.1). Classification (NCBI taxonomy): domain Eukaryota; kingdom Metazoa; phylum Arthropoda; class Insecta; order Odonata; family Petaluridae; genus Tanypteryx; species Tanypteryx hageni. The sequence goes on from CM054112.1 coordinate 276,457,843, forward strand.
CGATGTTCGGAACTACAAAAGGTGAAGATATTTTTAGGATCTTTTCTACAGTCACAGATTTTGGAAATGGGAAGAAGTTTGATCTAAAAAAATTGTTTTCTGTGACTACGGATGGATCACCTGCAATGATAAGTAAAAATATTGGTTTTGTTCAGGTACTATAAGAAAAGTTAGGTAGGACTATTTTAGTCTTTCATTGCGTAAATAACCAAGAAAATTTAGGCTGTAAAATTTCTTCAAATGTCCTAATAACGTAATGCCCTCGATAGTAAATATAATTAATACAATCGTCGCTCGCTCGGCACACACAGGCGATTCAAATCTCTTTTAGAAGATATGGAATCCAATTACGGTGACCTTGCAATGCACTGCAACGTTTGATGACTGAATAGGGGAAATGTCTCATTTTATCAATTGCTTAGTTGAAATTAAGATCTTTCACCATGAAATTAAAAAAGACTATCCTCAGTTGGAGAATAATGAATGGTTTGTGAACCTCATGTTTCTATCAGACGTAACAGCACATTTAAATGCGTTGAATATTAAGCTTTAATGTAAAAGGCTAAACGTATTAAATTTATAAGAAGGGTGGAAGTCATTTTGCAAGAAATTGCAGCTCTTCGAGGATGATATTCTGACAGGGAATCTGCGATACTTCCCAAAACTTAAAACATTCATTGATAGCGATGAAGATTTCAAAGTGTTAGGTCCAAATTTGCATAAGTAATAATAGTTTTGAAGGAAGAGTTTGAGCGACGCTTCCAAGACTTGAAAATTCATGGGCCGATGTTCAGATAAATTTTGTACCCTGAGACAGTAGCCAGGATTTAATCAAGGGGAGGAGGGGGGGGGTTCAGGTTCAGACGGGGTAGTTTTTACTTTATTTAATGATTTACACACGTGCTCCGTAAACCCCTATACAAACTCTTAGAGATTTTTTATTACAAATAAATAATAAATAAACAAAAACTCCTTCCCCATAAAAAGGAAGAGAATACACTCACACTGCAGGTTGCTGGTAAACACTGTCGCAGGACCTAAGTCAAAAAGAGACACGGACACGCAGAAACATACAAAAGCCACTCACACAGTAAACTTTAACCAAAAATTGAAACTAGACACCGATGTTTCGAGAGCTAAGGTGTCATCTTCAGTAGTGTGGGGTGTAGGAGGGAAAAGGGGGTATATATGTGTACATTTCTCGGTTAATGTGCACATTTACCACCAAGTTCGGTAAATGTAAGTATAACATACTTCTACCGATTGGATTGGGGAAATGTGCACATTTACCTAGAGACACTGGTAAATGTGTATAAACGTCGCAACACAGGCCACAACATGGCGGCGTCGCGAACATCTGTTGCAGTTTAGAAGTAAGGTAAATGTGTGTTGTCCGGTAAATGTGTAAATTTCCTGGTAAATGTGCACAACTAACTAAACTAATTTTGAACATGAAGGCAAATTATACTCGGCCCCTCCGGTTTGGGTTAGTCGAAGTGTATTTGGTTCCTCCTCACATTCACTGTGTTCCCCCCTCGGGTTGGGAAGCGTTCATCTTAATATATACCAGTGGACCCGAACCCTCGATGATTTTTGTTATAAATTAACGTAATTATTAAAGTGCAGCATTTCTCATTCTTACTCATTTCCATATTTACCAAGTCACATCGGTAAAAGTGCACATTTACCGGGAAATATACGGATAATACGCATTTCTGGAAACTCAAACTTACATTTACCGAGCTTGGTGGGAAATGTGCACATTTACCGGTAAATGTACACATTTCCCGATTACGTACTTTAACCGTAACATATATAAAAGGAGTGATCGTTGGGGAGTGAGGGAAGAAAAGTGAAATGATTTGGAGCGGTTAATTAACTGAAAACGGGGGGAGTGGGGGATGGGACCTAAGTCGTTGTTCATAACCGTGTTTTTTTATGTATGTAGATGCTTTCGTGTGCATTGAGTTTATTGTATTGGTCGATTGATTTGAGTAAGGATAGGCTTTCTGTAATGATAGGGTGGTGAGTGCCAAGAATATGAGTTGCAATGCTCGATTTGTTTATTCTGTTGTTTTTGTTGTGTGCTATCTACGTTGATGGGTGGCAGGGGTGCATTGCACCAAAATCTACCTAAGATTGTCTATCGCAATTCGAAATTTTCTATTGTGATCTCGTATTGTCCTCGGAAAGAACGAGCCTAGATAACGCTCCGTCCTACAATCGATCTCACGTATTTTATCGTCTCGATCATTTCTACTTATATACGTTGGTGCTTCAATTATTCCTACAACCTCGTCTTTTAGACATTTCGGTCTATATTTATCCAAAAACTGCAACCTTGAGTTCAATCTACGATCCTCCAGTGGTACCCAGTTCAAATCCCTCAATAATGAGGTGACGCTTTCCTTTCCTTTCGTACTTTTGTTTTCGAATCTGGATGCTCTGCGTTGGACTCTTTCTAATTGAATTATGTCCCTTCTCGTACGGATCCCATATGCACGAGGCGTATTCCACTTGTGGTCAAACCAGTGATAAGTCATGGTGGAAATCATAAGTAACATGTTTCACGTACTTTTTCTGTAGGGTTCTGTACTATTCTACCTATGAAAGCCAGTTTCTTGTTGGCTACGCCTATAACTCAACGAATGTGCATGTCCCACGAAAGATCTCGACAAATGGTTATTCCTAAATATTTACATACTCAGCTGCTTGAATATTTATTCCATCTTTTTTATACTCGAAACCTACTTTTATGTTCTTACTTTTCCAGAACGTAACTGCGGCACATTTAGTGTAATTAATTTTAATTATCCATTCTTTACACCACGCTGAAATGGCTCTTAAGTCTTCACGCAGGGACTGACGGTCCTCTTGGTCTTTTATTTCTTTATATAGAACAGTATCATCGGCAAAGTCTAATTTTACTACCAACTACCCAGCAGATATCATTCACATAAATTAAGAAAACTAGAGGGCCCAATGCACTTCCCTGAGGAACACCCGACGCAAATTTAACGGGGGACGAGTATTTCCCATCGATGACAACTATTTGTTCTCTATTCGAGAGTAAGTCTCTCGCCCAACTGACAATTTTTGGAATGATACCATATTTTCCTAACTTCGAAATTAATTTCTTATTAAATACTTTATCAAATGCCTTCCTGAAGTCTATGAATATGGCATCGACCTGAGTATTTTTCTCTCCGCATCGCAACAAATCATCCATGAAAAGGCCGAGCTGCGTTTCGCATGATCTACCTCTCCGGAATCCATACTGGCATCCGCTATGCAATAAGTGACTATCTAAATAGCGCATTACAGAGTTAAAGATTATGTGCTCAAGTATCTTGCACGATAATGAAGTTGGGGAAATTGGCCTATAATTTTCCGGGTTCTCTTTATCGCCGCCCTTATGGATGGGCGTAGCGTGTGACACCTTCTAATCTTTAGGAACGACACCTTCCGTAATGGAATATGTTCTGGCGCAGTCCGGCATCTTGGATTTCAGCCGCCATATTGGATTTATGACGGCACATCCGGTCACGTGACCACCATGTGGCGCCACCACTCGGAGAAAGTTGGAACTAAAAACAAATGCAGCTCGAAAAGTAGTGTTGTCAAGTGATGATCGATATATCGAATGCGGTGTTGCCAAATCGATATATCTAAACAGAAGAACCTCGTAATACGCAATCTAGAGCTTCCGAGGCGGCTGATTCAAATCGATTTAAAATTTCAGTAGAAGCTCGTAATGCGCAATGTAGAGTTGGTAGCGCCGAAGGGATTTTTAAAATTTCTCGGTTGGTAGCTTCCAAGGCGGCTGATTCAAATCGAGTTAAAATTTCTTGATTGGTTAGTTGTATCGGCGAAATGATATAGGTTTTGGAACAATCGAATAATAAACCTCGAATTTACGAATAGATATTAAATAGGTGGCACCACTGTTGTTGACAATATTTAACGACTGAAATACGAAAAGAGCACCTTTTTATATTGAGGTCCGAATAGCTCAGTTGGTAGAGCTATGGCATTGAGAGTCAAAGGTCCAGAGTTCGAATCCCTGTTCGGACACTTTAAAATCTCCAACCTTTACAATTGTTACCTCTTGTTGCATAGAAGAAAACTTCTTCTTCAAAAATTCCATCTAAAAAGAGGAGATGAATTAGGACTTGAATGACAAAATGTTAAATAATTAATTACTAATAAATTCCAACCTTATGTGGTGACAGTAGCGATGACGTCGGTTGTCGCGGAGACGGCCGTGGTTATGGAGATGGTGGTAGCAGCGGAGGTGAAGGTATTCTAAAGAAAATAGACCAGCCATGATGGTAATGTCAAAGCTTTCTCAGAGTGAGAAGTGATTAAAAAGTTATATAAGAAATGAATGTTATGCTTACCGAATATCTGCTGCTGTTGGTGCTCTTACGTGTAGTCGAAGAAGAGTGATTTTCTACGATTATCGCGCTGCTTATTTACTAAAATTGTTAGCGTATACGATGCATATAGATGCGATTACTTCGTCGAGTAAAAGGGAAATCCTTGGCAAAAGCTCAAGGACAGGTGAGTTGCACCGAGTGCATAGTTACGTGTATAGGAAATGGGTAAACTATTTGCCGAGCCACACCCTATTGCCCGCGATAGCGAGTTTTTTCCTAGCAAAATATCAGGGGTGAAAACGCTCATGTGACAACGCCCAGACCCCTATAAATACGGAGCTGAGAATCCGAGGAGTCACCAGTTCTTGGTCCAATGTGGGAGATCAACTTGATTACGCTGCTTTCACCGAGAGGTCAACGTCGAAACGTAAAGAAGACGGCAGCTTTTTTTGATTCTGGTAAGTTGTAAGAATAATAATGTTAACGACAAATGGAATAATACGAGTCACACAGATTGCCTCTGCGACACTTTATGAGACATCGCAACGGTACACTTAATTCATTCTATTACAAGCACAATACTATCCTCGGGCGTCTATGTTGCAGTTTAACTTCCAAACTCACTATAATCTACTGATAACCGCGAGAAGTTTTAAACAGAAATTTCAGTTACTCAATCTAAAATTACGGCTTATTTTGTGAACTGACACGTACCATATTCACGGCCAGGGCAATGGATGACACAGCTAGGTGAAGAAAGCGAGGCTTAACACCTAAAAATGAGAAATATTTCCTCTCAAAATGCTTCTCGCACACAAACAAACGAGAGAAATTTCTTTCCTTCCTTCCTAGAAGATCAATCCATTACAGGTATCTGTTAAGAAAATATAAAAGCATTCTCACAAAACGCATTCACAAAACACTTCGTAGAACTAGTTCGTTAGAATTTTTTTCAAAAATATATGATTTTTAAGACTGACCTGTTGATTGGAGATCGGAACAAATTCATTCCGTCGTTTTCTTAAACAGTGATGAATGCATATCTACTATATATAGGCTTACCATACGTCCCGGTTTGGCCGGGACAGTCCCGGTTTGAAGGGTCTGTCTCGGTGTCCCGTCCGGTTAGCAAATTTGTCCCGGCTGACACTGAAATGTCCCGGAATATCCCGGAATGTCTCGGTTAGGCCCGCTGTTCACTAGAAGGAGAAATACGCAGCGAGAAATGTGTATATCGAAAACATTGTATCAAATGTTATCAATTGTGCCGACCGAAGCGAGAAATGCATCTACATCTACATTATACCCTGCTAGTCACCTTTTTGGTGGATGGCAGGGGGTGCCGTGCACCAAGGATGCATAGTTTTCCTACGTTATCTTTTCCTATTATGGTCTCTTATCGTCCTAGGGAAAAACGATCCTCTATATCGGTCCGTTCTACAGTCGATCTCGTGAATCTTATCCTCACTGTCCTGCCTTCCGAGATACGTCGGCCTTCTGATAAGTCCTACTACCTCATTCGCTAGTCCCTCCGACATAAATTTTTCCAGTAGTTTAATTCTAGCCTGCAGCCTACGTTCCTCTAACGATGTCCATTTCAGATTTTCTATTAATGATGTTACGCTTTGTTTACTATCGCAATTCCTCTTTACAAATCTAGCTGCCCTGCGCTGAACCTTTTCTATCTCGTTAGTGAGTCCTTTTCGTAGGGATCCCACACAGCTGAAGCATATTCGACCTGCGGTCGAACCAAGGATAAATAACATAATTCTTTCACTTTTTCGGAGCTATTTCGAACTATTCTCCCTATAAAGGCCAGCTTTTTTTTAGCGGCACCTATCAATCGGCGAATCTGGGTGTCCCACAAGAGATCACGATGGATCGTGACTCCGAGATATTTAATCGAGTCTGAAACTGAAATCTCTACTCTGTCCAACGAATAATTATTATCCAACGAGATACTCTTTGTTCTCCAGAAGTTGATGACGCAGCTTCTCGTTTGGTTGATCTCTAACTGCCATTCCGTACACCATGCAGAAATAGCTTCTAGGTCATTTTGGAGATACTGGTGGTCTTCCGGATTGCTTATTTCTCTATAGATGACGGTGTCGTCCGCGAAAAGCCTAATTTTACTTCTGACTACTGAGCTGATATCGTTTATATAAATTAGAAATAATAACGGACCAATTACACTACCCTGCGGAACGCCAGAGACAACCTCCACTAAGTTCGAAGATTTCCCATCCATAACTACCTTCTGCTTCCTATGATTTAAAAATTCACGGATCCAAATAACGATTTTAGAATTAACACCTAAGGTTTCTAATTTTGTTATTAACTTCCTGGGAGGTACCTTATCAAAGGCTTTCCTAAAATCTAAGAAGATGTCATCGACCTGCCTATTCTTTTCTCCGCTTCTCAATATACAATTAACAAAAAGACCGAGCTGAGTATCACATGACCTACCTTTCCTGAAGCCGTGTTGACAATCATCTAACAATAAATTATTATCAAGAAATCGCATTATGTTGCTAACGAGTATAAGCTCGAGAATCTTACACGATATCGAAGTTAAAGAAATTGGCCTGTAATTTTCTGGGTTCTCCTTGTCGCCGCCCTTATGAATCGGGGTAACGTGCGCTAACCTCCAGTCGCTAGGGACCTCAGCGCGGAAAATGGATTTCTCGAAGATTATCCGAAGAAAAGGTGCTATTTCTTCAGCTAATTCTTTTAAAACGCGAGCAGGAATTTCTTCGGGGCCAGCGGCTTTGTTATGTCTGATGGAACTTAATTGTTTTGCTATTCCCACCTCAGAAAATACTTTATCGTCCATCAGGCCCCCCCTTATTGCGGATGCATAATGTACGCAATGGTCGCTGACGGCTGTGAATGCTTTTACAAAGTGACCGTTTAACAGGTTGGCTTTCTCTACGCTATCATGTATAACGGCACCGGAGTCATTACGCAGAGAAGGTATGGTAGGGCCTCTACCTTGGACCTCTCTCACATAGGACCAAAACGCTTTAGGGTCCTCCTTCAAATAATTATTTAATACCTTATTCCGGAAGTTAGTAAAAGCCTCGCGCATAGTAGTTCTCGCTTTAGCATCGAGCAACTCTTATAGTGGTTCGACAGTTTTTCCTCCACCACGCATCCTCGAAGACTCTTGACTGATTATTGAGTGTTTGTCACTTGGCTGAATCCCTGTGTTGGAAGCCGAACTAAGCGAGAAACTCTTCTCATCTCATTGTCAGTACAGTGCACGCTCCGTGTGGCTGTGAATTTGAGAGGTAGGTGCAATTATAGGATTTGTGCTTTATTAGACCAAATTCTACTATGGGAGACAGCTTGTATAAATTAATTAAATCTCCATTTAAAATTCTCTGCAGAAATTTACACCAGTCTACAATTATTTGATTTACGCCATCTCATTATCAGTTCGGTGCACTCTCCGTGTGGCTGTGAATTTGAGAGGCAGGTGCGGTTATAGTATTTGTTCTTTACTTGGCTAAATTCTACTATGGGAGATCACTTGTTTAAATTAATAATATCTCCATACAAACTTCTCTGTAGAAATTCTAGCATTCAACAACTATTTATTGATCTCCACCCAATTCACGCCTAGCAGTTTTTAGATATCTCTCAAGCCAGTAATAAATTTACAGCCTAATATCTTCTAAACTGATTCGTGAATTGTTAGAGTCGCGAACTTTATCTTATAATTCGTCTTGTAATTTTTTATTATGAATTTTCAACTTTATATTCTAAGTTTATACACATTCTCTTTTATGGAATTTAAGTAAATGCATTTTTTCATAATTTTTGGCATTTATATGACGTTTTAAGATGCTTTTAATTTTTTGTTTACTTATGTAATTTAGGTGTATTTTAGATCTATAACTATTTCACTTTTCTTTCTTATTAATAATCACTCATATTAATCTTTGTATGATTTTAATCATTAACACATTTATTTACAATTTTTAATAGTATTTTTATTATATTATAGATTAATTTATATACGTTTCTTCTTCTTCTTCTTTGGTGAATCTGTCCTCGGACAGGTTTCATTTAAACTGCTCTCTCCATGTTGCCCGGTCCTGTGCCGCCTTCCTCAACTCTTCATAATTCCTTCCTATCATTAGGTCTGTCATCATATTATATTTTCCTCTTCCTCTTTTTCCCTCAATCTTTTCTACTATTATTCTTTTCTGCAAACAATCCTTTCTTAAATTCTACCCTTCCAATTCAAATGAACTAAAGAAATCATGGTATTTTATATGGCGGAACCGTGCAACTATCACTGCCCAATGACTTTAAACACATTCAGAACCATGGCACCGGATGACAGATATCATCCGTTATTATTCAAGTTTTCCTGGGGCCCCCGAAGAATTACTTGGCGGGCCAAGAAGGGTTCAGGTACTTCACTGGTAACGAGATTCGAACTCGGTACTCCAGAGTTTGGTACTAAAACCCACCGCCACAAAAGCAAGAAATAGCTTTATTTTGTAATTACAATAAAAGAATAAAATAACTGTACACCATTAGTACAAGTTAGCTTTTATAAACAACGTTCCGATTTTGTCCCGGTTTTAGTCTCTTCAAAACTAGATATGTCCCGGTTTTGGGACATTAGAATATGGTAACCCTAACTATATATCTACTTGACAAAATCAGAGTAACTGACAACCGCTCAATAAGCAATGGCGAACTTTTATCAAGCAAAATGGCCGCTGTTCCGTTACGATACACAAGGAACGTGTGGCGCTGTGGTGATGCGGTAGAGAGAGAGAGAAATAGAGGGAGAAAAAGAGAGAGAGAGCTGACAGCGACTGCAGCGCCTATCGCGGACCCCTTAGGATAGTGAACTACGTGTAAAAGCTGGGAATCTATTCTTCCATAAGAGTTTCATACCCCTGGAGGTACTCCTCTGACTTCTTAGCTCCACCCACCCCCCACCACATCATAACCTAGTAAATCCACCTCACCATTTTGTCGGAGGAGCATGTTAACCCCGCCCGCTATGCAGGATCGCCATTTTGTACGAGCATGTTAACTCCGCCTAATCCTTGAGAAACGAGGTCACAAGCCGATGCGTCAAAGAGGCTGAAATAAAAACATCGCGATTGTATTGCGGGTAACCAAACCTTCCAGGGGCAATTTGTTTTACTAATTAGGACCTTTAGGACGGTTCTTTGAGCATCCTCCTTCCTAGAAGAACGTTTTTTCGGGTTATTTTCATCCTAGAACCCACCGTTTTCGAGATTTTTGGAAAAATTTGCAATTTTCGAACATTTTCGTCATTATCTCCGTTATTTGGAGAGATATTGGGATGGTGTATATTCAAAGTTTGTTCATATTACGATTGTGCTTCCACTAAAAGACGACGAGAAAGTTTGACGTTTTTCGTCGTCCACGTGAATTTCCTGCATAAAAGGTATTAACGTTATAAAATTCAAGAATGAATTTGTGGATCAAGCAAAAATCGATTTGTAAAGTGATTTCTTCGGCCCTGGAACACATTCTCTTTCTGTGGCAACTGTAAAAAGAACGAAAATGAATTTCTAAGAATGTCAATTATTAAACCTGCTAAACCTAATGAAATTGATGCAGGAGACAATGGGCATGCTTCAAATGTTGCAATAAATGTAAAATAAGGCAAATACGCTTACGGCCCATTGCGGTTCATAAACAATGTTTCTATGAAGATCACTTTACCATTTGTAAAATTAAACATTACATTGCACTAGAAAATGCCCACTTTATCTATAATTTATTCTAAGCACAGTTGTATTTGCTGACGTTTACGTGTTCACAGCAGTTACAGTTAGCCCATTTAAGATCTATATGTATTCATTATATGACAAGGAAAACTTTTGATATAGAAATTTCGATTTCTCTATCGAAAAATATAAACATATTTCTAAATATGTTTTGAAACAAAGAATTATCTTAAAGTCTAAGATCATAAACATATGCATAATGAGAAACAAGAAATAATCAAGTTAACAATTTCTGAAAATTCAAAATATTTCAAATTAAAATAATGAGACATCGCTATGGTACACATAATTCATTCTATTACAAGCACAATTCTATCCTCGGGCGTCTATGATGCGGTTTAACTTCCAAACTCACTACAATCTACTGATAACCGCGAGAAGTTTTAAACAGAAATTTCAGTTACTCAATCTAAAATTACGGCTTATTTTGTGAACTGACACGTACCATATTCACGGCCAGGGCAATGGATGACACAGCTAGGTGAAGAAAGCGAGGCTTAACACCTAAAAATGAGAAATATTTCCTCTCAAAATGCTTCTCGCACACAAACAAACGAGAGAAATTTCTTTCCTTCCTTCCTAGAAGATCAATCCATTACAGGTATCTGTTAAGAAAATATAAAAGCATTCTCACAAAACGCATTCACAAAACACTTCGTAGAACTAGTTCGTTAGAATTTTTTTCAAAAATATATGATTTTTAAGACTGACCTGTTGATTGGAGATCGGAACAAATTCATTCCGTCGTTTTCTTAAACAGTGATGAATGCATATCTACTATATATAGGCTTACCATACGTCCCGGTTTGGCCAGGACAGTCCCGGTTTGAAGGGTCTGTCTCGGTGTCCCGTCCGGTTAGCAAATTTGTCCCGGCTGACACTGAAATGTCCCGGAATATCCCGGAATGTCTCGGTTAGGCCCGCTGTTCACTAGAAGGAGAAATACGCAGCGAGAAATGTGTATATCGAAAACATTGTATCAAATGTTATCAATTGTGCCGACCGAAGCGAGAAATGCATCTACATCTACATTATACCCTGCTAGTCACCTTTTTGGTGGATGGCAGGGGGTGCCGTGCACCAAGGATGCATAGTTTTCCTACGTTATCTTTTCCTATTATGGTCTCTTATCGTCCTAGGGAAAAACGATCCTCTATATCGGTCCGTTCTACAGTCGATCTCGTGAATCTTATCCTCACTGTCCTGCCTTCCGAGATACGTCGGCCTTCTGATAAGTCCTACTACCTCATTCGCTAGTCCCTCCGACATAAATTTTTCCAGTAGTTTAATTCTAGCCTGCAGCCTACGTTCCTCTAACGATGTCCATTTCAGATTTTCTATTAATGATGTTACGCTTTGTTTACTATCGCAATTCCTCTTTACAAATCTAGCTGCCCTGCGCTGAACCTTTTCTATCTCGTTAGTGAGTCCTTTTCGTAGGGATCCCACACAGCTGAAGCATATTCGACCTGCGGTCGAACCAAGGATAAATAACATAATTCTTTCACTTTTTCGGAGCTATTTCGAACTATTCTCCCTATAAAGGCCAGCTTTTTTTTAGCGGCACCTATCAATCGGCGAATCTGGGTGTCCCACAAGAGATCACGATGGATCGTGACTCCGAGATATTTAATCGAGTCTGAAACTGAAATCTCTACTCTGTCCAACGAATAATTATTATCCAACGAGATACTCTTTGTTCTCCAGAAGTTGATGACGCAGCTTCTCGTTTGGTTGATCTATAACTGCCATTCCGTACACCATGCAGAAATAGCTTCTAGGTCATTTTGGAGATACTGGTGGTCTTCCGGATTGCTTATTTCTCTATAGATGACGGTGTCGTCCGCGAAAAGCCTAATTTTACTTCTGACTACTGAGCTGATATCGTTTATATAAATTAGAAATAATAACGGACCAATTACACTACCCTGCGGAACGCCAGAGACAACCTCCACTAAGTTCGAAGATTTCCCATCCATAACTACCTTCTGCTTCCTATGATTTAAAAATTCACGGATTAACACCTAAGGTTTCTAATTTTGTTATTAACTTCCTGGGAGGTACCTTATCAAAGGCTTTCCTAAAATCTAAGAAGATGTCATCGACCTGCCTATTCTTTTCTCCGCTTCTCAATATACAATTAACAAAAAGACCGAGCTGAGTATCACATGACCTACCTTTCCTGAAGCCGTGTTGACAATCATCTAACAATAAATTATTATCAAGAAATCGCATTATGTTGCTAACGAGTATAAGCTCGAGAATCTTACACGATATCGAAGTTAAAGAAATTGGCCTGTAATTTTCTGGGTTCTCCTTGTCGCCGCCCTTATGAATCGGGGTAACGTGCGCTAACCTCCAGTCGCTAGGGACCTCAGCGCGGAAAATGGATTTCTCGAAGATTATCCGAAGAAAAGGTGCTATTTCTTCAGCTAATTCTTTTAAAACGCGAGCAGGAATTTCTTCGGGGCCAGCGGCTTTGTTATGTCTGATGGAACTTAATTGTTTTGCTATTCCCACCTCAGAAAATACTTTATCGTCCATCAGGCCCCCCCTTATTGCGGATGCATAATGTACGCAATGGTCGCTGACGGCTGTGAATGCTTTTACAAAGTGACCGTTTAACAGGTTGGCTTTCTCTACGCTATCATGTATAACGGCACCGGAGTCATTACGCAGAGAAGGTATGGTAGGGCCTCTACCTTGGACCTCTCTCACATAGGACCAAAACGCTTTAGGGTCCTCCTTCAAATAATTATTTAATACCTTATTCCGGAAGTTAGTAAAAGCCTCGCGCATAGTAGTTCTCGCTTTAGCATCGAGCAACTCTTATAGTGGTTCGACAGTTTTTCCTCCACCACGCATCCTCGAAGACTCTTGACTGATTATTGAGTGTTTGTCACTTGGCTGAATCCCTGTGTTGGAAGCCGAACTAAGCGAGAAACTCTTCTCATCTCATTGTCAGTACAGTGCACGCTCCGTGTGGCTGTGAATTTGAGAGGTAGGTGCAATTATAGGATTTGTGCTTTATTAGACCAAATTCTACTATGGGAGACAGCTTGTATAAATTAATTAAATCTCCATTTAAAATTCTCTGCAGAAATTTACACCAGTCTACAATTATTTGATTTACGCCATCTCATTATCAGTTCGGTGCACTCTCCGTGTGGCTGTGAATTTGAGAGGCAGGTGCGGTTATAGTATTTGTTCTTTACTTGGCTAAATTCTACTATGGGAGATCACTTGTTTAAATTAATAATATCTCCATACAAACTTCTCTGTAGAAATTCTAGCATTCAACAACTATTTATTGATCTCCACCCAATTCACGCCTAGCAGTTTTTAGATATCTCTCAAGCCAGTAATAAATTTACAGCCTAATATCTTCTAAACTGATTCGTGAATTGTTAGAGTCGCGAACTTTATCTTATAATTCGTCTTGTAATTTTTTATTATGAATTTTCAACTTTATATTCTAAGTTTATACACATTCTCTTTTATGGAATTTAAGTAAATGCATTTTTTCATAATTTTTGGCATTTATATGACGTTTTAAGATGCTTTTAATTTTTTGTTTACTTATGTAATTTAGGTGTATTTTAGATCTATAACTATTTCACTTTTCTTTCTTATTAATAATCACTCATATTAATCTTTGTATGATTTTAATCATTAACACATTTATTTACAATTTTTAATAGTATTTTTATTATATTATAGATTAATTTATATACGTTTCTTCTTCTTCTTCTTTGGTGAATCTGTCCTCGGACAGGTTTCATTTAAACTGCTCTCTCCATGTTGCCCGGTCCTGTGCCGCCTTCCTCAACTCTTCATAATTCCTTCCTATCATTAGGTCTGTCATCATATTATATTTTCCTCTTCCTCTTTTTCCCTCAATCTTTTCTACTATTATTCTTTTCTGCAAACAATCCTTTCTTAAATTCTACCCTTCCAATTCAAATGAACTAAAGAAATCATGGTATTTTATATGGCGGAACCGTGCAACTATCACTGCCCAATGACTTTAAACACATTCAGAACCATGGCACCGGATGACAGATATCATCCGTTATTATTCAAGTTTTCCTGGGGCCCCCGAAGAATTACTTGGCGGGCCAAGAAGGGTTCAGGTACTTCACTGGTAACGAGATTCGAACTCGGTACTCCAGAGTTTGGTACTAAAACCCACCGCCACAAAAGCAAGAAATAGCTTTATTTTGTAATTACAATAAAAGAATAAAATAACTGTACACCATTAGTACAAGTTAGCTTTTATAAACAACGTTCCGATTTTGTCCCGGTTTTAGTCTCTTCAAAACTAGATATGTCCCGGTTTTGGGACATTAGAATATGGTAACCCTAACTATATATCTACTTGACAAAATCAGAGTAACTGACAACCGCTCAATAAGCAATGGCGAACTTTTATCAAGCAAAATGGCCGCTGTTCCGTTACGATACACAAGGAACGTGTGGCGCTGTGGTGATGCGGTAGAGAGAGAGAGAAATAGAGGGAGAAAAAGAGAGAGAGAGCTGACAGCGACTGCAGCGCCTATCGCGGACCCCTTAGGATAGTGAACTACGTGTAAAAGCTGGGAATCTATTCTTCCATAAGAGTTTCATACCCCTGGAGGTACTCCTCTGACTTCTTAGCTCCACCCACCCCCCACCACATCATAACCTAGTAAATCCACCTCACCATTTTGTCGGAGGAGCATGTTAACCCCGCCCGCTATGCAGGATCGCCATTTTGTACGAGCATGTTAACTCCGCCTAATCCTTGAGAAACGAGGTCACAAGCCGATGCGTCAAAGAGGCTGAAATAAAAACATCGCGATTGTATTGCGGGTAACCAAACCTTCCAGGGGCAATTTGTTTTACTAATTAGGACCTTTAGGACGGTTCTTTGAGCATCCTCCTTCCTAGAAGAACGTTTTTTCGGGTTATTTTCATCCTAGAACCCACCGTTTTCGAGATTTTTGGAAAAATTTGCAATTTTCGAACATTTTCGTCATTATCTCCGTTATTTGGAGAGATATTGGGATGGTGTATATTCAAAGTTTGTTCATATTACGATTGTGCTTCCACTAAAAGACGACGAGAAAGTTTGACGTTTTTCGTCGTCCACGTGAATTTCCTGCATAAAAGGTATTAACGTTATAAAATTCAAGAATGAATTTGTGGATCAAGCAAAAATCGATTTGTAAAGTGATTTCTTCGGCCCTGGAACACATTCTCTTTCTGTGGCAACTGTAAAAAGAACGAAAATGAATTTCTAAGAATGTCAATTATTAAACCTGCTAAACCTAATGAAATTGATGCAGGAGACAATGGGCATGCTTCAAATGTTGCAATAAATGTAAAATAAGGCAAATACGCTTACGGCCCATTGCGGTTCATAAACAATGTTTCTATGAAGATCACTTTACCATTTGTAAAATTAAACATTACATTGCACTAGAAAATGCCCACTTTATCTATAATTTATTCTAAGCACAGTTGTATTTGCTGACGTTTACGTGTTCACAGCAGTTACAGTTAGCCCATTTAAGATCTATATGTATTCATTATATGACAAGGAAAACTTTTGATATAGAAATTTCGATTTCTCTATCGAAAAATATAAACATATTTCTAAATATGTTTTGAAACAAAGAATTATCTTAAAGTCTAAGATCATAAACATATGCATAATGAGAAACAAGAAATAATCAAGTTAACAATTTCTGAAAATTCAAAATATTTCAAATTAAAATAATGAGACATCGCTATGGTACACATAATTCATTCTATTACAAGCACAATTCTATCCTCGGGCGTCTATGATGCGGTTTAACTTCCAAACTCACTACAATCTACTGATAACCGCGAGAAGTTTTAAACAGAAATTTCAGTTACTCAATCTAAAATTACGGCTTATTTTGTGAACTGACACGTACCATATTCACGGCCAGGGCAATGGATGACACAGCTAGGTGAAGAAAGCGAGGCTTAACACCTAAAAATGAGAAATATTTCCTCTCAAAATGCTTCTCGCACACAAACAAACGAGAGAAATTTCTTTCCTTCCTTCCTAGAAGATCAATCCATTACAGGTATCTGTTAAGAAAATATAAAAGCATTCTCACAAAACGCATTCACATAACACTTCGTAGAACTAGTTCGTTAGAATTTTTTTCAAAAATATATGATATTTTTAAGACTGACCTGTTGATTGGAGATCAGAACACATTCATTCCGTCACGTTTTCTTAAACTGTGATGAATGCATATCTACTATATATCTACTTGACAAAATCAGAGTTACTGTCAACACCTCAATAAGCAATGGCGGACTTTTATCAATAAAAATGGCCGCTGTTCCGTTACGATACACAGGGAACGTATGGCGCTATGGTGATGCGGTAGCGAGAGAGAAATAGAGGGAGAAAAAGAGAGAGAGAGCTGACTGTGACTGCAGCGCCTATCGCGGACCCCTTAGCATAGTGAACTAAGTGTAAAAGCTGAGAATCTATTCTCCCATAAGAGTTTCATACCGCTGGTCTGATCCATCAGCTTTGACAAATTTCACCTTGATTTGTACATAAAAACTTCAAATTTTTGTACGATTCTCCCAAATCTTTCACTACGAATTCGATGGTCGATTGATTGTGTAAGGTAGAGATCGGTTTGTACGGAATGAGGCGCTCGCCTAAAATATTCGTTTGCAAAGCTGGCCGACTAAATATGTCGAGCGAGGATAGCATGTGTTCCATTTCGGTTATGAGGAAAATATGTCCGTATTGACGCGACGTCTCTTTCTCCTCGAATGAAGTTTTTTGCGTTTGATGTTCTGTTTTATTAACTTTGGTCTTTAACCTATGTGAAAGCCCGATTCACTCATCGTTTTAATTTTTTCTTCCGCTTTTCTCATCAAATTCGCTCCAGCCTCACCCAATCGATTACGCAATATTTCCTTAATTGGTCTCATTCCAAAATCCGAGAGAATTCCAACTCCCGTACTGGCCGCCTCCTTGCCTACCGCTTTAAGACCCGGTTTGTATAAGAGGTTTAGCGAAACGAAAAAGACCCGCGAGAAAGCTCCCTAATCCTCTACCTCTCTGCACTCGATAACTGGCGCGGTAGACGGGACCTATTTCTCCTCCGCATTGATTGACGTAATACGTCGTATATCGATCCAGGTCCGTTAACATCTCGAACGATAATGATTGCTTTTTTGGTTATTGCGACACTTTTATAAAGTGTAAAACTAAAAGAGAAGGTGTAGCTCCACCGAAGAAAGGATATGTTTTGCCGTCTTTTCCTGTGAGTAGTATTTCGACGTTCTCGATTTATTTTTTCTCTACGGGAAAGTAGTAAACGGGATTGAAAAAATTGTGTCTTTCTTCGTTTACGCTATCAATTCGCAAACATCTGCTGAGAGAATCACCGACCAATTGCGGTTTGATTAAATCCGTATAAACGAAAATATACCGCGTGTCAATACTGCGTGCGATGTCCCGCTTTTTCCTATATTCTCCTCCTTTTGTGACATCTATCGAATAATTTGGATTTTCAAATATGACATAGTTAATTTTATCCATCATTTCTCTTGCAGCGACTTTCGCTTCGCTACCCAAAAAATCCTTTTTTCACGGACCTCATAATACTCGCAAAAATTCCTCCAGAGACCTTTAAGATCCTGGGGGAAAATCCGCTAACAATTCATTTGGTAATATTTCAATGTGGAAACTTACGAGTTTATCCATAGCTATTATCATCCTTTCACCGAAATCGATTTCACCCGATTTCTTCTGTTCTAAAACCAAAGATATTAATTCATCAGCAGACCCGTAAGTGCCGGTAGCAAATTTTTCTCATCTTCAGGTATGTCGACGCATTTGTAGAGAAAATAGATGAGTTGCAAAATAACATCGTCAAAACGAGCATTCAAATCTTGAGAATTCATACTGATGATATATTGCAACAAAGATTCGTATTTCCCGCAGGAGGTGCAATAAGCAATGAATCTGGTGGAATTTCAACATAGACGCCTATTAATTTATCCATCTCCTTAATCACCTTCGTTCCTAAAGACATCCTTGTATTTAATTCAACATTCATCATTGATTTCGAATCTAAGACGAAATCCAATAACTTATCCGAGTCATTTTCATCACATTTCAGCAAATTTCTTTTCTCATCAGCCGATAGCGATCGTAACATATCCTCTAACGAGTTGTAAGTTCCGGGATGGATCGTAACTGGTAAGCTCTCACCGGGGGGTCTCTACACCGCCTGTCTCCTAACTCATTTTTCTTTCACGATCGGAACACTAATGGGCTTTCTCTCCTCTGCCGCAACGCTTAAATAAGTATCCAACGCACGTTTGTATAGGTGCCATTTATCTACATCGTTCCAATCTTTACTGTTTAAGACCTTTTGCATTTCTTCGTCTAATTTAGATATTCGTGCTTTTGATCGTTCTCTGTCGAGAACTTCTGGGTCGATGAGTAACATCTTTTTGAGACTCATTTGATTATCAGACTGCCTATAATTCCGCTGAGAATGGAACCGATGAGCATTGAAAGGAAACCACCTTTCTGAATCAATAATGTCCGCTTCTGTTTCAAGGACCCTTTCTTATCGCCGAGCGCTCTTAGCGTTTTACAATGCTTCCTTAGATTTTTCTTTAAGGCAGGGCTTATTTTATGATTCCCGTTCAAAGTGTTCAAGCAGCACTCGCACAAGACTTTGATTACCAATTCGTCTACGTTTTTCAAAATCGCGTTACGCAATTTAGGCTTGGCGTTTTTCAAGACGTGTAGCAAATGCTTGTTAGATCTCAACCTTTTCATCATCTATCAGATGTGTTGGCGCATACACGGTAGTAATCTCATCTGGGAATATACACGTACTGAATCTCAAACGATCGTCCGTCTCTTGTGAAAGATCTAGGACCAAATAACTGTTCGGTTCTGATGTCACCTTTTTATATATCCTCACTAACTCGGACGATTGCTCCGGATACACCTGCCTCGCTAAATGACCAAATTGAAGTCTATCGCGAGGGTTGCGAAAAGCGACGATTTACTTGGTATTTAGAGATATGTTTCTCGATTTAGGGCTCTGATAGAACACGTTTTGAGTTATGAGTATCACAGAGATACTACTATGGTGAGAACCTCTCGTGAATAATCCGCAAACTTGTTTAGTATATGCTTCATGCACCAAATCATCGATGACATATAGAGTCGGTATTCTTTTCGGGTTATCGAAAGAAGGAATTTGATTTTCAACCTCGATTCCCTCTATATCAGGCTCACTACCGGGGCTGCAACACCGAATTATACGAACTATATCACCTTCTACCAATTGCTGTAAATTTTCTAAAAACCTCAACACAAAAGTTGTTTTTCCGCAACAACTAGGACCGGCACAAATACAGGTAA
Source organism: Tanypteryx hageni (assembly GCA_028673005.1). Taxonomy (NCBI): domain Eukaryota; kingdom Metazoa; phylum Arthropoda; class Insecta; order Odonata; family Petaluridae; genus Tanypteryx; species Tanypteryx hageni. Next base: position 276,477,441 of record CM054112.1, read on the forward strand.
AGGGATGTTTCCACCTCAACGACATAACCCTGAGCAAATTTCCCGATATTGCAACTTTTATTCAAGGGTCACCTTCAGATTCAAAGGCTTCATCCCACGTCCTCTTTAAATTTGGAATTTTGAGATGTCCCCAGGCAAACGTGTTTATACCATCCTCGCATATGTAACGCTTATCATCCATAGCATTCAACGCTACTTGATTCGTCTCTACGGTGAATAATTCATGTTTCGTACTTATTATGACCATCATCTTCCTAAATCCTGACGAGTTTTCTCTTAAACAATTTACATACAGTTTACATTTTGCTAATTGGCTCCCCACCAACCGTTAAAAATTTTTAATATAACAGTAACGGCTCTTGGGTCCTTCCGTTAAAAACAGAAGGTCCCGATGGTCTTCTAGTTACTCAGCCACCACTTTGAGTGGGTACACATTATTTTTATCATCAAGACCAAAAACGTTAATCGATATATTATTAACCTTTTCAAATTTAGGGATTACATCTAGTTCCACAGGATACTTGATGCAGCCCCAATCGTAACTATTTCGAAATTCTTCATTATCATATTTTGAGGGGCGATGAGGATGTTTTTCTATGTTTTTTGCCCAAATCGCGTATTTAAAACAAAAAGGGTCGGAATTTTGTACGTTAATCACCGATTTAGCAAGTTTAATTTGCGCGGGTAACTCGATGAAATAAGATCCTCTCAACGGTTTGTATTTGTTAATCCTTAATTCCAATCCTTTAATCTCATACATAGCCCAACCCGATCCTTTTGCCTGCTTTTCAGACTTTTCCTTTAATATTTTTCCAAAGAGTATTCAAAATTTCATTAATGTCATCGGACTGAAGAACTCTGACATTTTTGGTTTTAAAAACCCTCTCGTCCAATACTTCTTCCTTCTTGAATTTGGCTTTCAAAATAATATTAATTTTTAAAGCCGTATTTTCCAATTGCTCCCTAACTCTGTCAACCAAAATCTCTCTAATTTCATCCAAAAACGATATTATGTCTCTATGCGCTCCATTTCCACTTACCCAAAAAGTTTTCAATCGATTCCTCACTGCCGAATAGATCTCGATATCTTGATGTTGTCCTCCTGCTTGAATTAGATGTCTCATGTGTACGTCACTCATCTCATGCGAAACTCTATATCTCGAGTCAAAATATACGAAGCACACTTCGCAGAGTGTTTCCATGATGTTCGCAATCTGCAATTTAAGAAACGAATGCGACCAATTCACGCAAATCACATTATATACAGTAGATGAAAATGATCTATATATATGCACGGCAACACATGTACCTACCTATAATCTCAATTGTAGATCCTCAATCGTGATAATGAAAAATTGCCTAATTTATTGAAGTAACTCGTTATTATAGGAGTCAAAACCTCTTCCACCTCTTTCTGTTTCATTTAAACTCTCAACTTGTATAAAAATTTTCACACTCGGACATTTCTCAAATATAATTTGACATATTTTCATGCCATTAGTTATATAAAAGTCAATGTCACTGTTATTAGAAAGTAGCACCTTAATTTCCCCTCTATAATCGGGATCAATCACTCCCGCACAAACTTACACCCCGTGCTTCAAACTCAATCCTGATTTTGACGCCAGCCTCCCATGTTCCATCCAGTATCTCAATCACTAGTCCCGTATTAATCAACTTTCTACTCCTCCCCTCTATCACACACTCCATTACACTCCTTATGTCGTATCCTGCAGCCATTTCGTACGCCTTCTCAGGCAGCTGAGCCTCGGCGTCAACTTTAACCACGTTTACGTTCATGATCTGGAAAATTATGAGATTACACATGAAATTATGAAAAACAACTAAGTAAGCTAAGCAGTCACTATTTATTACCTCTTTAAAGCTTATGCACGTCTAATAGCGCTTGACTGGTTTATAAGTCATTTAGGACTACTTATTTCAGCGATTTCCAAAAGTTGTGGAGGAAAATCATTTGGATGATCACAGGTTACTCCCCTGACTTTAACCAATGATTTTTCATAGATCCAGTTTTTGTGGTCAAGTAAAATTCTTTTTTGTCTATACATTACCGATCTAAAATATTCTATTACTACATTTAGACTCATTTTATTGAGCAAATCGAAATCGTACAACCAATTTAAAATTATATAACCGTCAGCGACTATTATTCTTCGATTTATCGTTAACATTATAATTATTTCAACTTACCAGAATCAAAAAAAGCTGACGTTTCTTTAAGGTTTCGACGTTGATCTCTTAGTGAAACGGCTCTTGAAATTAGCGTACGTTGATCATGGAATGGAACCAATAACTGATGACTTCTTAGATTCTCAGCACCTTATTTATACCAGTCTAAGGTCTATCCAACGCAATAAGACGCCGCCCTCCTACCCCAACACCTCGGCATTTAAGGTAGGTCAGATGTGGTTTGCTAATACAATAGGATGTGAAATTCTACCCCACCTCCCTCCACACACGCGCGCGCTTTAGGTGAGTCATCCGCCTCTCCTTATTATTCTGAACCTGCTTTCCCTACACATCACCCAAGCGATTGAGACATGTCATACATGGTTCGATAAGTATGTTATTCACGTACTCTCCCCACCCCCTCCCCTTCTCACATTTATGCGCTTTGGGTGTGTCATACGGGCTATGGCAGATAGATTATTCTTAACCTGCTTTCCCTACGCAACACCCAAGCGATTGAGACAAGTCGTACGTGATTCGATTAATGTGTTTTTCAACTACTCCCTCCCCTCACACTTCCGCGCCTTATCATACACGATATCATACCAACTATTTCAGTATATAAGCGATAATCATAGAAAATCACTCCTCTTCGACTACGAGTAAGAGCACCAACAGCTGCAGATATTCGGTAAGCATAACATTCATTTCTTTTATAACTTTTTGATCACTTCTCCCTCTGAGAAAGCTTTGACATTATTCTCGCGGATGGTCCATTTTCTTTAGAATACCTTCACCTCCGCTACCACCATCATTACCGTCGCCGTCACCGCTACAGATATTCAGTAAGCATAGCATTAATTTATTTATAACTTTTTAAAATCACTTCTCACTCTGGGAAAGCTTTGACATTACCCTCATGAATGGTCTCTTTTCTTTAGACTAATCCTCACAACCTTCGCCGTCTCCACTACCGCCGCCGCCACTCTCAGAATTTTACAGTGAGTCGTTATATTTGTCTAAATTATGTCTAGCTTGAATGGAAAAAGAATTAATGTATTTCACTGTAACGATAAATGTCCTCAGTTTACGTAAGTGCTTAAAGTAGTCTCTGTTCATATTAAAAAACTCATTGTCTCATCAAACTTTTTCCAATTGCAACAAAACTTCTGATGAAAAACGGAACTATTACATTTATCAAAAAGGAATCATTAGAAGAGGGTATAGTTTATAACATCGAAAAGTTTGAGAAAATAAAAACTAAATATGGGGAGGTGTTGGTGGCGGAAATAATAACAGATAAAGACTGGGATTAAAAAAAAAATTCCTGCCTAATAAATATAACGTTTTAACGGAGGATGAAATAAAAATTTATAATTCTCATGATAAAAAAATTTAATTTTAAAAGTAATAAAATATGAAATTTCCATTAACACAATACATCAATAAAATTGATCAACCCTTTTAATGTTGTTTCATTTTCATTAATTTCAAACCACCACCATACCTGCTACCAATCGGAAAAATTTTAACTCGATTAAATACCACCGCCTCGGAAAGTCGATGAATAAAGAAAATTACCACCGAAAAGATATAACGATATATCCGACGAAGAGATATAAGAATATATTTCTGGAAAGGAAAAGTTCAGTTAGATAAAAAAGGATGTTTAATAATAAATGTTGAGTAATAAAAAAATATAAATAAATATTTGTTAACCTATACCATTGTTTTCATTTCACCATTTTCTGTCACACCTTTTCGTGTTAATTTATCTTAAAGTGTCCGAACAGGTATTCAAACCTTGGACCTGGAACCTCGATATAAAAACAGTTGCTCATTTCCTATTTCATTCGTTAAATATTTTCAACCACAATGCTCCCACCCAATTCAATTGTACGCATCCGTTTAAATTTACACTTTTAAAATTTTCGGCTCGAGGGCGCATGTGCGATTCATTTGTTTTGGCAACACTGAACTGTTCGATATATCGAACTTCACCTGGCAACACTGCTTTTCGAGCGGCATTTGTTCTTAGTTCCAACCTTTTCCGAGTGGTGGCGCTACAGGTCGGTCACGTGACCGGATGTGACGTCATACATCCAAGATGGCGGCTGCAATAAAAGTTGGGGTGGGGGGTCCAGAACATATAAATTCCAACTACTAATGAGTTTGCCAAAAGTTTCAAGTCTAGCCTCGCACGATTCATGTTCTCTACCACCGGGATAAAAGCATTTACGCCTCCAATCAATTGACGGAAGATTGAAATCGCCCCCGATTATAAGGGCTTTATCTTTATTAATCGAACTTAGCGTCGCCACTTGTTTCTCTAGATAATAAATAGTTTCCACGCTCGCATTTGGTGGTCTACAAAAGGCACATATATTTACAGTCCCCCCTTTCACACTACACCAAACACTTTCGACTTCGTCATCATTAATCTGTATTGGGTAACTTTCGTATTTATTGCTAACAGCTATAAAGACTCCACCACCCGACCGGCTACATTGATCTTTTCCAAAAACGCTATAGTCACGAGGAAAGATCTCCTGACTGGCTATGTCCGCCGTTAGCCAACTTTCTGTACCTATGACTACGTCAGCACGCGGACTACGAATAAGATGTTCAAGTTCGGCCTCCTTCCTGCGAATGCAGCGACAGTTAACCGTTACTGAATTATTATTATTATTTACTGCCTCCTTGTCCTTGCCATTACGTCTTATTCCACGCTCAGAATGTATTCTAACATCGCGTTTATTCTGGTATGATGGTCGGACGTTTTCTGTGGTAATAGGATGGTGAGGGTCAAAAATATGATTTGCAATGGTTGATTTGTTTATTCTGTTGTTTTTGTAGTGTGTTAGGTGTTCTTTAAACCGGGTTTCCAGTTTGCGTCTAGATTGTCCTATGTAACTTTTGTCACACGAACAACAATTGACTTGGTAATTGCCTGATTTGTGGTGACTAGGAATTTTATCTTTCGGGTTTGTCAGTAGGTTGGGTGGTTTATTTTCGTAGACAAAAACCCGGTGAAGATCAAATTTTTAAAGCATGCGTTGGAGATTTTTTTGTTAGTTTCGGTGCATATGGTAGTTTTATGTATTTTTTCTTTGTTTTGGTTTGTGAGGGTGGTGCATGATTTAATTTGGTTAATGTGCTTTATGAGTCGAGTCTGTTGTGTAATGTGCATTTGTAAATAAATCTAAGTTATATGTAAACATGTTTTCGATAGAGGTGATTTTAGAAGCCTGTGAATCATGGAGTGTAAGGGAGCCAATTTATGTGAGATATCGTGGTGAGAGTCCATATGAATATATGTGTTGGTGTGTGTAGGTTTTCTGTAAATGTTGAATTGCAGTTTGTTATGTTTTCTTGTAATGATCAAATCTAAGAAAGGTAAATATTTATTGTTTTCTATTTCATGAGTAAATTTTATCATGTTGAATTGTTGGTTGAGGCATTGTATGAAATCAGGGATGTTTTGTTTTGCTGCATCAAAGATTGCAAAAATGACATCTATGTATCAGAGTCAAGTTTTTGGAAAATATGGGAAGGAAGATTTACAAGACTTCTTGAAATTAGTCATGAGGAGTTCAGCTATGAAAGGAGAAAGGGAGTTACACATAGTGGTACCGTCTTTTTGTTGATAGATGTTGATTTTAAAGCTTTGTTGCATGCACAGGGAAGTTAAACAAACATATTCTTCTGTAGCTTCCTTAGGAATATTCCTTTCTAATAACCACGTCTGTAGGAATTCTATGGATTCTTTGATAAGTATGCTTGGGAATATGGAGATGACATCGAAGGAAACTAAGATTTCATTAGCTGTAAGTGCAGCATTTTCCTACTTTTGACGGTTTTTCGAGTTCGCCAGAAGTTTTTGTGTTCGAACTCTTTCCAATGCCGAACTCCAGCAAATGACGACCCCTGCCTGCGACGCACCCTTTTTCGCGGGAATCCTGCTTTTATAGCAACGGACATTAGCCCGGAAGAGGGCACTAGTAGAACGCGGGTAGAACCAATTAGCGTTCGCGAGTGGAACGCAATCTACCGGCACCTGACTGTAAACGGCGTTAGTTGCGAGCCGACGTCGAAAGTGAGGGGAGCAGTGAAGGAAAGGGGAAGAGCGAGATAAGACGTGGGAACAGAGAGCGAAGACAGCGGCGCGAACGGAGCTGTGGGAAAGGTGATCGGCGCGTCGAACTCTTTGGCATATCATTCTGATTCAAGTGGACATTTCTAAATAAGTATTGTAATATATTTGTGTTTTGTATAACGTCACTGCAATATAATTGTTAGTACGTTTCGTGACATTTATCCAGTGTATGCTTTTGTTAATTGGTCGGCAGCAGCAGTGTCACCGAATGTAACGTATCGTTTAACTATTTTATAATACTTATAGTATTACGAGAGATTAATGTAAAATGAGACAGTTTCGTCTCATTATTGGAGGTCCCACCGAGATACGAACATAGGTTCGTTATTGTTTATTCGTACTCTTGTAATCTAAAGCTCATTATTATAACCTTGTCTTGTATATTTCACTTTGTTCTTGGGTTTCGTGCTGTTTCATTTCCACTATGGAAACGTCTAAGGGTGTTCACGAGAAACAGTATTCTACCACCGCTTCAGATAGGGATGAAAAAATGCGCTCTCGCGCAGGGGACGGGTCGAATGAAAATCCACCCGCAATTTCCTCCCCTTCACCGTCTGATCTTACTCAAGTGGTCTTTTGTCTAAGTTTCCTCCCTTTGCAGAGCTTTCAGCCGAAGCCACCTTCGTATTTTTGTCTGAATTACGTTACGTTCGCGAACTTAAGTTCGTCGCGGATAATTGTCTTCTCATTCTCGCCCTCGCTAAAATCCCGGTTACGCTAAGGGATTTCTGGTTTAATGCTATTTCACGGAATCTTTCTTGGGAGCAGGTCATCTAGAAAGTCTGACAGACCTTTTTCTCGAAGAGAGAATTCGAGCGCCTCGTCTCGCTTAAAGTCAAAAGATTCCAATCCCTAGACGAGTCACCGCTGATTAGTGGTGGAGAACTATCGATAGTTTTGACTATCGAAAACAATCGATAGTTTTTTTAAAACTATCGATGGTTTAAGATATTTTAATTTTTCAGGAGAAAAAATAATATTGGAAAATTAAGACTTTATATACCTAAGATTTAGCATAATATGATATTTTGTTTTAGTAATAAAGGTTCATTATATTGCTAGATCACAAACTTCCAATTTCAATCATTAAATTGGTGGCTGTTACTGATAGCTTAATTTCTATTCATTAGCATTCATTAGGTTGGTGACATTGACGCTACCCATGAATCCCTTGCGTGTTTGAATTCAACCTCGTGCTCTTGATTTTAACCGTAAAACGTGTCAACCAAACCTTGCTCTAACTTAATCGAACATAGTCGCGTTATAAGTGTTGTCTACTTGTGTAGTATCTTGTTTTGTGCTTTGATTTGAGTTAAAAATGCCTAAAAGGAAATTTTCAAATGTTTGGGGATTTTTCACAAGAGACCAAAATAAGAAATTGGTGAAGTGCGACAAATGTGGCAAAGAATACAAGACTAGTGGAAATACTAGTAATCTATTAGATCATCTGAAGAGGTTTCATCCGGAATTTGAAACTTCTGGAACCGGCGGCCAACATTCAGGTGGACATTCTGGTGATGAGAGCTCCTCTGTTGCAAGCTCTAGTAGTAAGAGGTCAATAAGCCCCTATTTTAAGCGGCAGATTAGCTATGAACGCGACAGCCAAAGGAAAAAGGAGATTGATAAAGCCCTAATGGTGATGGTGGCAACAGATTTTCAACCGTTTAGCATAGTAGAAGATCAAGGATTCACAGCATTCGTCAAAACATTGGATCCAAGGTATGAACTCCCTAGTAAAACTACAATGAGGGATAAGCACCTTAAAGATTATTGCCAGGAAGGGACATTGAAATTGTTAGGAATTTTAGAGGGAGTTGATTTTGTAAGTCTAACATGCGATTTGTAGTCATCTCGAGCAAATGATAGCTTTATCACTGTCAATTGTCATTTTATTGATAGTGCTTTTGCAATTCGTTGTGCAGTTCTATCCACTGATCAGATGTTAGGGAGTCACACGGCACAAAATATTGCATATACCATTATCAAAATTAAGCAAAAATGGAATTGTGTGCATTGTTACCGACAATGCTCCATCAATGATTAAAGCATGCCAGATATTGAAAATTCGTCATCATCCATGCTTTGCTCATACTTTAAATTTAGTTGTGCAAGATGCATTGAAAGAAGAAATCCTTCAGCATGTGCTCTCAAAATGTAAGGAGTTGGTAAGGTTTTTTAAGTGTAGTAATGTTGCTACAGAGCAATTGAGAAATGAACAAAAGCAGCAGAACAAACCAGAACTTAAGCTGATTCAGGAAGTTCCCACAAGGTGGAATAGTGCCTTAAGCATGGTGAAGAGGTTGTTAGAAGTGAATGATGATCTAACAGTCACTCTATCAAGGATCCCGAAAGCTCCATGGGCTCTTTTGTTAGAAGACACTGTGGTTTTAAGTGATTTAATAAAATTGCTAAGTACTTTTGATGAAGCTACTAACAAAATTTCAGGAGATAATGTAACAAATTCTCTTATAATACCAATTACATTTGGGATTTATAACCATCTGGTTGAAGTAGGAAGGGATGTGAAAACATCAGAGGGAAAAGGATTACTACAATGCCTTACTGATGGTGTTGTTACCAGATTATTCCCATACGAAGAACGCTCCATTCCTAGAATAGCAACACTTCTTGACCCAAGAATGAAAAAGGAAGCCTTCCGATCTGCTGACAATGCCAAAGCTGCTGTATCTCTACTGCAAACTGAAATGACACTCCATGTACGAAGGCCTCCAGAAGAAGCAAGTGAATTACAACCTGCAACCTCTGGAGGTCAACAACAAGAAGAGAAATCTTCACCTCTGTTTAATTTCATGGTGCAGCGAATAGCTGATAAAAGTCGATCAGGGACTGTGGATTTGTCATACGGCAATACCTGGAAAGGGCAAATATGAGTGCTGATTCAGACCCCTTGCTATTTTGGAAGGTATGTGTTTCATATGTTTTCTTTTAGTAGGTGTAATCATTACTGCAGACAATTTGATATAATTATTAGCCTCTTTCTTTCAGGTGAATGGACTAAATTTTGATGACATTGTGAATGAATTTGCATTTATGAAATCTCGACGAGTAAATTTCTTAAAATAAACTAAAATGTCATTTTTATTTTATTGTCGTTTTTCCCTTAAGATTGCTAGATTTGAAATATTTTTCAGATATTAATAGTCTTGTACTTTAAAAATAATTAATTAAACTTTTCAAATATTATAATGTGGTTACTTTATATGCATACAGTTTTTATTTCAAGAAGCTTTCCTTTCTCAGATCTAATAAATTTTAGAAAACGTGACTTTATCACTGACAGAACATGTATAAATATAATTCTCAAGTATCCGTATATCTGTCTTCTTTCACGCTTTTTTGTAATAAAAAGATTAAATTTTGTATGATCATAGGCTACGACTGACAGGAAAAATCGAAAACTTCAGAAATTCGCATTTTGGAAAGTATTTTTAACCTCGATGATTCAATTTCATTCCTCATTAGGAGGCACTGAAATCGATTAAATGTTTCAAAAAATTACATTATAAAATTGCTTTAAATTAAGTTACAAACTTTAAACTTAAAGTAATGTACATATAGCAGAAAAATGGTAGGATTATGTGCAAAATCAACTAAAAAAAACAAAAATCTTTAAAAAGTTCAACAATGCGGCCGCTAAAAATTCGCAATTGTTTAAACAAATTTTTGAAGTTATGTATTTCTGAATGTGCTATGGAGCTGAAATTTTTTATAGGTAGAATTTTAAAAAAATTAGGGAATTTGTAAGAAAATTAGGGATTATAGAAATTTTGATATTTTAATTTGTTTGGCTGTTAAAAATTCTTAAAACAAATAAGTAAATGTTAGGTACTATGCAATGAGCTACGAAGCTGAAATTTTAAAGTTATTTAGAGCTTAGTTCAAATGCACTAATAAACATTTGAAAATCTCGGTGAATATGTTGTTGCAGCTGTTAAAATTTTTTAAAACTGAAACAATTATATAAATATTATTTTACTTTTAGATGTTCTACAACTTTCTAATTTAGCAGAAATTTATGGTTTTATTACCTCTCTGTGGAAAAAGTATAATATTCTTAAAATTGCAAATTTTAGGAATTGTTTTACTCCAATATTGTTCCACGAGGAAAGAACAAAAATCGGTAGAGGGGTGAAATCTTTTGAATTAAAAAAAAAATGAAATCTCTTTCTGAAAATTAATGTTTTACCTGATGAGATGAAATGCTTGCAGAATGCAAACACCTTCTACCAGTATACAATATAGACTCCTACCTAAATGATCTGAAATTCACCATATGCATCTATTAAATTGACTTTTTAAATAGAAAACAATAGCTCCCTATCATTTTTAGATATTTTCCTTACAGAAAAATATCCATTTAATAAGCAATGTATTCTGAAAATCCACACACATGAACAGATTCATTCCTAATGATTAGCAGCACTGCCAAAACAAAAAATAGAGGCATACAATTCCATTATTTACAGATTGCTCCATGCGCCACTCAGATATCCAGAAAGAAGTATTATTTGTTAAAAAACTACTATAAGAAATGGTTTTCCCAGTAAACTTATAGATAACTTAGTAAAGAAACACAGGCAAATTAAATATTGTGTTCAACAACACTACAAATATGTCACCCCAAAAAAAGAAAAATGCATTAAACTACAATTCTTTCCGAAGTATACATGGGCCCAAAAAATATTTCCCAAGATTCTAGTTTAAACATTGCATTTTCATCCAAAAATCATTCCTATCACTTGCTATGAAATGCAAAAGATCCGATCATGATTAATGAAAAATTCGGGATTTATAAACTCAGTTGAGATAAGTGTGGGAAAATTTATATTGGTTATACAAAAGTAAAATCGTTACTAGGTTCAAAAAACATTTATTGTATTTTTAAAATGAGAAATTTAAAAAATCATGAGTGGCAATCCACAACTATCACATCCAACTCTCCACTTTCTTAGATAATCTTCAACTTATGAAACTCATTTCCAGTTCTAGCCATTCACAAAAACAAACATGCCACCTTCAATCAAGACAAGAATCCAACACTGCACTGCTTTCCCTTTCTAATAATGGTCATTCCAACAGACTTCATAACACCCCAATCACAACAATGTAACTATTTTTCCCCCTCCCCTACCTTTCTTCTCTCACTTTCTCCATTTGTATATATACCCTCTGCAACCCATATTTCTTTGTCTTTATGATCTGCCTACTGAAGATGGAATCGTTGATTCCGAAAAGCATACTTCAGCATTTTTTAAAAAAGGAAGTGCATGTATATGGTTGATTGTGTGTTTTTTGTGTGCGAATGAAAGGGTCCTTGGTGTGGAGTAGTTTCCTCTAATCCTGGAGAATGTGTGAAATTGCATGAGTGTTAGGTCCCTGGCATGAAGTAATGAGGTAATTTCACATTTATTAAAAATGTCATCTTACAGTTTTTTTTTACCTGATAACAAATCTAAAATCGAAATTTAAATATGATTATTAGTTTTCGAGAAAAAAAATTGTTAAAGTGGACAATTTATATCAAATTGCATAAAGGCAAAGAACTGATTCTTGATATTTTGTGACGTGTCATTGGCTGGACCTGGTGGGCCGCTCCAAGCTGCCAGTCACATAGAAAAAAGTAAAGAACCAACTTGACTTAATCACCTTCCCTTAAAAGGTAAATTTTCATCTATGAAACTTGCATTGAACAACTGTAATAGTCTTTAACATTAATGAAGTTATAATAAAACATTTTCAGTGTTTTTAAGCGTTTTTTCCAGAGAAAAAATGGAAGAGTTCGTAAGTTCTTTATTCCAGAATTCAGGACTCATAAATTCTTCATTGCTGCTTAAATATTTCACAATCATAATGGAGTCAATGAAAGGAAATTGTCTGATTTGTCTTCCACATAACCGCTGTCCATCTTTAAGATATTACTCAACTCTTATTATTACTGATTAATTATCTATCAGTAAAACCCCTATTTAACGAATCGCTGGGGGATTAGAATATATTTCACTAAATCGAGGTTTTCAATTAAAATGAGTTGAATTTATCTTTTTTGCTTGTGTATTAGTTCCATTATACAATACCAGAATAAGGCCACTGAAAATGGTCTCTATAATAAAAATCCATTTTTCAATTTTGTATGCACAATACTTATATTATTACTTTTAAAATAAACAATTATAAACAAATTCCAGTGACAAACAAGCCTTATTGCTATTGAATATGAAAATTTCTGTAATGAATCATTCATATGATTACAAAAAATAATTTCAAAATTTTCAAAGTATTTTCAAAATTGACATAAATCTTGAAACAATTTTTCATCCCTCCTTTAAAAAGCTTCATCATACAACATTAAATAGAAAATATTAAAATATATTTGGAATTTCACAAAAAATATCAAAATTATTCAAAAACCAAGCATACATAGCTTCTTCTGGCAGGTGCTCTGAACATTCAGAACTTCTCGCTCCAAAGAATTTACTTTTGATATAGTAGTGCTGTTCACATCAAAAGAAGTTAAATATCTTCGCACCACTTCAAGTGCCTGAACCGCTTCACCAAGTGTGGGAACTGATTCTTCATCTTGTACTGCCTCTTCTTCTACTACTGCCTCTTCTTCCTCTGCCTCTTTGGTATTACAGATTTCTTCCACGTCTTGTGGAGGACCAGACGTACTCTCAAGATCATCACACCGGACAAACTCTTCAAAATTTGTGTCCATGTCAGGTGCAATTTTCAATCAATTTTCGTGGTCAATCACATCGATATCTACATCAATTTCCATAGCATTGTTGCAATTGAACGCAGCCTTATGAAAACAGTTTGATATTGTTTGAGGTGTAACTGAATTCCATGCAGCTATTACCATATGCCAACCCTGAAGGACGCTCAGTTTCAAATGTTTATTCATCTCAATGTAGGATACTGCTTTCTGCACCAAAGCCTTCCTGTACTTTGCTTTCATGGAGTGAATAATGCCCAAGTCAAGTGGCTGCAATTAGCTGGAAAAAACACCTTTAATATTGCGAAGAAAATCAGTATCTGGAGGGTGGGCCGGACATTTATCAATAAATAGAAGAATTTTTCTATTTGCACCACCCATCTGTGCATCTAATGATTTCAAAAATGTTTTAAATATATCCGTTGTCATCCATGCATTTTTATTACTGGCATATTTACATGGCAATGCCCGTACATTTTTAAAACACCTTGGCTTGGCAAATTTACCTATTATTAGAGGCGTCAACTTTTCACTGCCATCTGAATTTGCACATAAAAGTGCAGTTATCCTATATTTACTTCTCTTTCCACCATGGCACTTGTCTCCTCTAGTAGCAAGAGTTTTTGATGGAAGAAGGATGAAAAAAATGCGTTTCATCTGCATTAAAAATATCATTCGGCTTATAGCCTTCTAAATACCTTACCAATGTTACACTCTTCCAGTAGTCAACAGCTCCTTCATCAACACTAGCACTTTCGCCACAAACACTTTTATATTCAAGTCCATGGCGCTTCTTAAATCTGTCCAGCCATCCATTGGAACCCTTAGGGCCATATTCATAGTTTGTTACTCCAGGTCTAAGGATGGTATAATACCGTCCTTAGACCTGGACTAACAGAACTATGAATACGGCCCTTAAAGTTTTCTATTCTAAGCCTAGTTGCCACCCTAATTGCTTTCTCCTTCAACAGTACACCATTGATTAGGAGGTTGGCGGAGCGCATTCCCACAAACCACTCTATCAATATCTTCTCCATTTCATCATATGGTGATGATTTGATATTTTTTCTTTTGATGGCTTTACCCCCACATTTCACTTCTTCGTCAAGTATTAATTGTTTATTCTTCATTATACAAAACAATGAAGACGGTGCAAGATTAAATTTGTGTGCAATTTCTATCGCAGGCATGCTTGGGTTCTTTTCCACTTCTTGAATGATTTTCACTTTTTCCGTAATTGTCAGCTTCTTCCTTTTACTAGTAGCCATTATTAAGGAATAAAAATAAAAATAGTAGAAAGAATATTTTTCACAATTGCTTCAGGTTTACACAGTGATCGCCGAACAGGCAGGCAGCACAACGAAGAGTTGAACTGCTAGATAAGGTAGACGGAGAGGGGACAGGCATTACGTCATCGGGATCGGAGTAATCAGCTGACATGTCTCACAAGGGAAGCCCCCAAGGTGTGACACTCGTATCGGAATTAGACTTTGCAGAATGAAATTATATGCAAAATAACGGACTCCTATTTCTACCTAGGTGCCAAATCGATGTCGTTTACGAGAAAATGTCCTTTGAAAATCGCGATCCGAGAGTCATCGAGATAAGAACGTTAAAACTTTTTCATGAGCAAAAAGAAATCAGAAAAGAAGCATATTGTACGTAAAAATTACGATATACGCTCAAAACATTGTGAATGGCTCATCACGCGCAAGCGGCTACATTGTCTGCTAAGACGGTAGCGGCCGCAAGGAAACCGTAAATCCTACAATGTAATGAATCCCGCTCGTATGTTCCTCATTTCTGGTATCACGCTCAGTTACCTGTTGTCATAGTGTGCTATATACTCGACGTCGTTTACGAGAAAATGCCCTTTGAAAATCGCGATCCGAGAGTCATCGAAATAAGAACTTTAAATCATGATCAATACATGACGAGATGGTAAAGCGAATGGGTGATCCGTAAAATTATGTTCGTTAAGAATTACGGTGAAGAATTACGATGAAGAAAATAGTGGTTATAATGCAATGAATACATTTTTTAAAATGGTTTACATGTTTTATCGATGATATGCTGGAAATTGCGAACAAATTTTAAAAAACCGGAGAAAAAATATTGGTCCCTTCGGGAATCGAACCCCGGCAAAAATATTTGAAATCCAACTCCTTTCCCCTAGACCAACGCTCCAAGAAAATTAGGAAAGGACTTTTAATGTTCTTATTTCGATGACTCTCGGATCGTGATTTTCAAAGGGCATTTTCTCGTAAACGACGTCGAGTATATAGCACACTATGACAACAGGTAACCGAGCGTGATACAAGAAATGAAGAACATACGAGCAGGATTCATTACATTGTAGGATTTACAGTTTCCTTGCGGCTGCTACCGTCTTAGCAGACAATGGAGCCGCTTGCGCATGATGAGCCATTCACAATGTTTTGTGCGTATATCGTAATTTTTATGTACAATATGTTTCTTTTGTGATTTCTTTTTGCACATAAAAAAGTTTACTAAATGCGGGAAGCATCAAATAAAAATTGAAGTACGAGTACATAATATTTTTTCACTAAATCGGGTTTCACTAAATGCGGGAAAATAATACATTGTTTATATGGAGCTATTGTCGGGACCTGAAAAAATCTTCACTAAATCCGGGATTTCACTAAATGCGGGAACATTAAATCGGGGTTTTACTTTATATATTTCTATAAACTACGCCTATTTGTATTAAATTCACTACTATAAATATGTCCCAAATTAAAAGTAAACTACTAAAAATAAATAAATAAGAGTTGAAATGCAAAAATCACTGTTTACACACTGTACGTGTGTGACAAGAAACCTACCCTGTGGCAGGTGCAAATACTGACATCACACAAGCTAACAAGTCGAGATTGATTGGTTGATCCCTACAAATTTTTAAATAATTAAAATGATATATATATAAACTTCAATGTTTGGCTCTTTTTCTTTTATGATTTCAAGTACTGTCACAGCAGATTTCGAGAGGTATTAGAATTTTATCTAACTACCTCATTCCCCCTAAACCAACATGTGACTACTTGCTTTTTACTATTTATTATATGGTTATTAAGAGTTTTCTCCATTTTTCATTAGTGCCAATCTTTAGTGCTTCTCTTTTATCCCAACCTCCTGCATTGCCTTTCATAGTTTCTTTGCGCTTATGACTGTAAGACAAAAGTCTTAAAATCACTTCATTTGGGAGGTCATCAAACTAACACATGCTTCATCATGCGAAAAGAGAAAGGAAAGTGATTTGTCAGTAGAATTTTTCCTTGGGTGACAAGAACAGAGAACCATCTGCGCGCATATACAGCATCTGAAATCCAAGTGGTAATTCCTTATATTCTACCATATTTGCCAGTTAATTTTTACCATCATGTAATTTCCAACCCTACTTTGCAATAAGATAAACAGGATTTTTATTTTCCTTGCATAATTTATAACTCATTTTTGGAATAAAATTGCATAAATATTATATTTTGATTAATAATTTGTAAATAAATATTGTTAGTACTATAAGGGTTATTTTATTATTCAGAGTAGTGATCGATTATTTCAATCTTCCTAGTAATATCAAGGCATTGAGGAAAATTTCTTGCACATTTTTTGCACCTCAGCTTCAAAGATAATTAATTGGTTTAAATAGCGTGGTAATTAGGGAGCAAAATACTGTATTTTTATTATTTATAACTCATTTTTGGAATAGCATTGCATAAATATTATATTTTGATGAAGAATTTGTAAATAAATATTCAGTTAGTATCATAAGGGTTATTTTATTATTCCAAGTAGTTCAACAGTGAGCTATCCAACTCATCTTATGGCTGAAAATTCAAGAATGAGCAATTTAAAAACTACTTCCTTAGGTAACTCCAATAGCCATGGATATTTTTTAAATTGCTTGTTTTTGAATTCAGATAATATTATTTCAAACGTCCTAGTAATATTAAGGCAATGAGAAAATTTTAAAAAAGTATTTTTGCGCCTGTTTTGAAGATTATTTCTTGGTGTAAATAGTGTATCAAAATACTGTATTTTTATTAATATCTAATGAGTTCCAAATAAAATCAGTGTTAATTCTCACTGGAAAAGGAACTAACTACTTCATTTTTTGGTATTAAATTGTGTGCACTTCTTGGATGATTCCATTTTCCGGTTTAAATATATTGTGACATGCAGGTTAATTTTTTTTAAAGATGTAAATTCAGTACTGCATTTCTGGTTTACAAGCTGTGCACATATATTCTTTGTATGAAATATTACTTTTTAAACACTATGTATGAATGATTTAATCAATTTACAGTATTTCACGTCACTGATTCACTACTTATTAATTTATATGTAGTAATATATGAATAAAATTTTTTGTAGGCTGCAACATATATTGTCTCATTTTACTTGGCCCCAGAGAAAAAAGTTTGAAAACCCTATGATGTCTTGTCAAGCACTATTTCAGGAACTTGCCACTAAAAGAAGCACAATTCCTTAAGTCTACTTACAGTGATTTGTGACACTACAACCAATTCTACATATAGCACATTTCAGTAAATATATGCAATTAAAACTGAACATCTTTTTTTGGAATACCCCATGCACAGAAGGATAAAATAGAAAATTTTATCTAGATAAATAAAAAAACTATCCTGCCATGACTTTGTTACCAACCTAGTTAGTAGAATGGCTAAGTCCAAGTATTGTGACAATGATACAATAATAATAATAATAAGTAGATAAAAATTGCATTTAAATGCCATTCAACCCTCATTTAACCTTATTAGAACACACAGTATCAAATTTATGGTTTATTAAAGCTTCATTATTGGAAGTTGACACAAAATGCTTTTACAAGAAACCAGGCAATTTAAAATTTCACAAAATGTTCAATCAGTTAATGCATTGCTGAGCCTTTTAAGAATTACTCTGTCACGTTACCTTATCAATAAAATTATTTATTTGCAGTTTGACAACAGCATTCAGAATACAATCCATGTATGATCCCAAATTTTTTTTAAACCAGTGGAATATGGCTGACCAGATAATTAAATACTAAATTTCATCAAATCACTTGCCAGAACCACCTGACAGTTTGAAAAACTATAGCTTTCCATAGCAGTTTCTGCTTCATCCAAAAGTCTTTTCAAATCACTTGGCTGCAAAAATAATTATTATTTTATTATTGTTCACATGGTCAAAAAGATGACATAAAAACTTGTCAAGGACAAAAACAAACGCATAAAAATTTTACAATACACATAAAACATTGCAATGTATAAAAGTACCAAAAGAACATTTTTATTAAGGACTTAGAGAGATACCAACCTTTTCTTCTCCTCTTGTGTGTGTCTTGTACCTATGGCTAAAATGGAATAAAACCATTTTTTTTGCATTGATAGCCTGTGCAAATTGAGCGGCCATAGAGGGTGTAGAGTGGCCATATTCTAATGCCTTATCCTTCAATGCATTGAGGAAGGTGGCCTCATGGAAAAGAATGTCACTGTCTCTTTTTGGGAGATGAAAATAAAATCTTCATCAGGCGAAAATTTGTTCATTTACTTAAAAATTTTAATTATAAATATGATCAATAACATAAATACTCGCAATTGGTTTCGCTAACAAGAAAAATTAATTTGTTAATATTTAATGAACACAAATTCCTACAATATGGTATAAAGACATTAAAAATTTACACAATTACTAAGTGATTAAGAAATAAAAATATAATAATATTATAAATAACATATAAATGTCGTTAATTTTAAAATTAAGGTAACAGAAATGCAACCCACAAAGCAAAGTTAGGGTCTAGATACGAGAAGCGTATCTTTTCCAAATAAAGAAGTGAAGCCCATTTACTGCCGAGACGGTAAACTAAAAGGATACAGCTAGTTGCCGGAGAAGCTGCGTGATGGAATATTATACCCATAGCAAACAACCGAGAAAACATCATGACGTATATATATATATGGCATACCCAGATGAGTGGTTATTGGATGAGTGTTTATCCACATTCTTTTATTTGGAATGTATTGTTTACTTTGTATACTTGGTCGTTTTTATCAATAAAATTTGGACTAAATAACCTTTCCCGTTGATATTTCCTCGCCGAGTTATCTGTATAAGCCCGGTGAAAACCTACCTGTCTGTTTACTCTTAAGTCTTTTTTCAACAATATTGTGCCAATTTTATTATAATATCTTATATATTTCTTCATTTCATTATTTTATTTAAAATTCTCATTCGACTACCATTAACAATTAGCATATTACACATGTATTACTTACTAATAGGTCCCTAGGCAATAAATTTAACTTCATTGAAATTATTAAAACCTCTAAAGTAGGATTATTTGGCCTTATATTGCTCAGTCGGCATATTGTCTGTCAGGGTAGTGTCCTGTCGGCATAGTGTCCTGTTGGCGTAGAGTCCTGTCTGTGTAGTGTCTGTCAGCATGGTGTCGGTCGGCATGGTGTCTGTAGGCGTAGAGTCCGGCTACCTTCACAAGCACCAACCGTTACAGGCCTTAAATTGCTGCTGTGGAATTTTGCGCAGAGTTTAATGTTTAGCGTGAAACTGGCATTCCGTACTGTATCTGTGTATGCAAAAACTCAGTTATTTGTTTTTCTATATCGTGAAAGCAACCACGGTTTGGACCAATGAATGATTACCAACTAGATTTAGCACTTTCAAGTTCCTGTTTTAAGAGATTCCATCTGTGAAGATTGAATTTTCTTCTAGTTTCACAGTTATTAGTCTTTACTGCATACTTTAACCTTTAAACGCCAGATTTATTTTGGGATATTTTTGTTTGTTTTATGGAAAAATCACGTATCTCATAAATTATTGGTATTAAAATGTTTAAATAAAAAGTTTTATTGTAAAAATAATGAAGAATTGCATACTTCTGTTTTGTGGGGGAAATAAACGTCGAAAAAATATTATCAAATATATATCCATGAGCTATTGCATTTTGTGTGCCCGTATGGGCACATCCGGTGTTTAAAGGTTAACATCACATATCAGTTTAAAATTGGCATCATATCTACCACTATATCCTTTTGATATATATCCCTTTGCTGTTGTACTTCCTATCTCTACATGATCAGCCATTTTAAAGTTGAGAGAGATGTATTTAAAATTAATATAAGACAAATTTATTGCTTCAAATTGTTGAATGTGGAAATCACAGTGAATTGCGCTGTCAATTTTTTGACATCTGTGAAATGCTATTAGCCAATTGAGGAGGGAAGTTTAGTTCACTTTTGGAAATTGTCCACAAACAATTTGTTCATTGAATGTCATTGTTCAAAACAGTGGCAAAACAAGAAAGCAACAGGCCATGGGGCAAGAAAGTTTAAGTGACCAACAGTATTGATTTTGATGATTTTGGAGTGTTTAACTTTTTGTATTGATTTCTTTCTGTTCAGATTTTTAACAGATACTATATACAAAACCAATCCAATAGATGCTAGTACTCTAAGGGTGGGTTTTATATCAAGGTGACTGGTGATGGTGATGTACCGTAATTATCTGTGTACCGCACTCAACTTTTTTCTCAAAATGTCAGTAAGAAAAAGGAACTGCACTTCTTACATGAGGATTTCTGAACAGGTCATATAAATTGTGAGTGTCGATAGTAAATTCACTGCCACACACTTGCATCTATGTTTATTCTCGCAAAAGACCAAGAATTCTACGTAGTATATGTGCAGACCTTGTTTTAGAGAAGGGGAATCAGTAAAGAGGTTGACTTTTTTTAAATCCCAGATGTGAACTTATTCCGACACGAATTTATTTTTTTCACTCCAAAATGGCCCAAAAATAGGGATGCGTGCGGTACACGAAGGCACGTGGAACATGAGTAAATATGGTAATTTTGACGTGAAGGCAACGTTAGTTGCTTTCTGATGGCACATGCTTTTAAATGTAACCCTTCATACCAAGTTCACGGCAACAAGCTGGTGGTATGACACCAACTTGGAGTTCAAATGATACATATTTATGTATGTTTTATAGTTGAACTTACATTCACAGAGCATTAAAGTGAAAGAATTAAATTTTGGCAATACTTGTTAATGTATTTCTGCAAATATTTTTGTTTACTTGAACTTAATCTTTGGTTAGTAACTGGCGAATCGTCAACACATTTTTCAAACTGGCGCAAATTAAATATCGCTTCGTGTAAAAATTGACTCATTTTAGTATGAAAGACGATGACTTTCTAGTGACTTAGGTTGCTGTCATATCAAAATCAAATCACCGCCATGAGTCACCTTGGTATTAAAGTCCCCCCTAAGGATTAAAATTAAGGTTTAACCTTGAAATAATGTTGGTTCATTGCTACATATGATTGAATTAGATTAACCGCTGAATGCATATCAGACGTTTCATATCTGAATTGACTGTATTACTGTTGGCAGATCCTACACACATTGCCAGTCCGACAGCAACAATATCTACTGTCCATGTCAGTGCCATGACACTGGCCATGAAAACTTGAAAAATATTGTTGCTGATGATATCTGAATGTATGGTACGGGCACTCTCTATTTCCGGACACCACGCCACCGGATACATTTAAATGATACATGTAACGATTCTCAAAGCTATTTAATTAGCTATTAAATATAAACTATCGAGTGGATAGCAGGCCGGGCCCCAGGGCACTGCCCCAGCCTAGTTCCGCCACTGGTTCAAAAGTAAGATTCAGTAGTTCTCCAGTTCGTTAAAGAACATGTCATTGGTATGTATTCAGTGCATTTTTCATACACACTTTTACAGTATAGGTATAGTTTGTTCATTTGTTACAAATTTTTGTTTGAGAAAAAAACAATTTAAAAAATTAATACTGTGTTAATTGAAATCCAGATTGTTTCCAATGAAAAATTTCAGTAGACACAATTACTTTATCTTTTGTTTCATTTGTTGTAAAAACATCGATTAAACATGCAACCATACTTTGTACTCAAATTTAATACAATCGTCGATTTTCACAAGCTGAAAAAACTTCTTCTTGGAGTCAAGTAAATACGGCGGATTAATACTGCAATCATAAATATTAACAGATGACATAGATTAAGCACTTATTGCATTTATTCAATGATACAAGTGAAGAATTAATTTAAAAAACTTGAAAATAAACTAGAAGCAAAAGAAGCCATCAATATACCTCATGAAACATTTAGGATTTTTCTTTTCTTTGTAAGTACAGTAAAACCCCTATTTAACGAATCGCTGGGGGATTAGAATATATTTCACTAAATCGAGGTTTTCAATTAAAATGAGTTGAATTTATCTTTTTTGCTTGTGTATTAGTTCCATTATACAATACCAGAATAAGGCCACTGAAAATGGTCTCTATAATAAAAATCCATTTTTCAATTTTGTATGCACAATACTTATATTATTACTTTTAAAATAAACAATTATAAACAAATTCCAGTGACAAACAAGCCTTATTGCTATTGAATATGAAAATTTCTGTAATGAATCATTCATATGATTACAAAAAATAATTTCAAAATTTTCAAAGTATTTTCAAAATTGACATAAATCTTGAAACAATTTTTCATCCCTCCTTTAAAAAGCTTCATCATACAACATTAAATAGAAAATATTAAAATATATTTGGAATTTCACAAAAAATATCAAAATTATTCAAAAACCAAGCATACATAGCTACAAGAACTTGTTTGCTTCTTCTGGCAGGTGCTCTGAACATTCAGAACTTCTCGCTCCAAAGAATTTACTTTTGATATAGTAGTGCTGTTCACATCAAAAGAAGTTAAATATCTTCGCACCACTTCAAGTGCCTGAACCGCTTCACCAAGTGTGGGAACTGATTCTTCATCTTGTACTGCCTCTTCTTCTACTACTGCCTCTTCTTCCTCTGCCTCTTTGGTATTACAGATTTCTTCCACGTCTTGTGGAGGACCAGACGTACTCTCAAGATCATCACACCGGACAAACTCTTCAAAATTTGTGTCCATGTCAGGTGCAATTTTCAATCAATTTTCGTGGTCAATCACATCGATATCTACATCAATTTCCATAGCATTGTTGCAATTGAACGCAGCCTTATGAAAACAGTTTGATATTGTTTGAGGTGTAACTGAATTCCATGCAGCTATTACCATATGCCAACCCTGAAGGACGCTCAGTTTCAAATGTTTATTCATCTCAATGTAGGATACTGCTTTCTGCACCAAAGCCTTCCTGTACTTTGCTTTCATGGAGTGAATAATGCCCAAGTCAAGTGGCTGCAATTAGCTGGAAAAAACACCTTTAATATTGCGAAGAAAATCAGTATCTGGAGGGTGGGCCGGACATTTATCAATAAATAGAAGAATTTTTCTATTTGCACCACCCATCTGTGCATCTAATGATTTCAAAAATGTTTTAAATATATCCGTTGTCATCCATGCATTTTTATTACTGGCATATTTACATGGCAATGCCCGTACATTTTTAAAACACCTTGGCTTGGCAAATTTACCTATTATTAGAGGCGTCAACTTTTCACTGCCATCTGAATTTGCACATAAAAGTGCAGTTATCCTATATTTACTTCTCTTTCCACCATGGCACTTGTCTCCTCTAGTAGCAAGAGTTTTTGATGGAAGAAGGTTGAAAAAAATGCGTTTCATCTGCATTAAAAATATCATTCGGCTTATAGCCTTCTAAATACCTTACCAATGTTACACTCTTCCAGTAGTCAACAGCTCCTTCATCAACACTAGCACTTTCGCCACAAACACTTTTATATTCAAGTCCATGGCGCTTCTTAAATCTGTCCAGCCATCCATTGGAACCCTTAGGGCCATATTCATAGTTTGTTACTCCAGGTCTAAGGATGGTATAATACCGTCCTTAGACCTGGACTAACAGAACTATGAATACGGCCCTTAAAGTTTTCTATTCTAAGCCTAGTTGCCACCCTAATTGCTTTCTCCTTCAACAGTACACCATTGATTAGGAGGTTGGCGGAGCGCATTCCCACAAACCACTCTATCAATATCTTCTCCATTTCATCATATGGTGATGATTTGATATTTTTTCTTTTGATGGCTTTACCCCCACATTTCACTTCTTCGTCAAGTATTAATTGTTTATTCTTCATTATACAAAACAATGAAGACGGTGCAAGATTAAATTTGTGTGCAATTTCTATCGCAGGCATGCTTGGGTTCTTTTCCACTTCTTGAATGATTTTCACTTTTTCCGTAATTGTCAGCTTCTTCCTTTTACTAGTAGCCATTATTAAGGAATAAAAATAAAAATAGTAGAAAGAATATTTTTCACAATTGCTTCAGGTTTACACAGTGATCGCCGAACAGGCAGGCAGCACAACGAAGAGTTGAACTGCTAGATAAGGTAGACGGAGAGGGGACAGGCATTACGTCATCGGGATCGGAGTAATCAGCTGACATGTCTCACAAGGGAAGCCCCCAAGGTGTGACACTCGTATCGGAATTAGACTTTGCAGAATGAAATTATATGCAAAATAACGGACTCCTATTTCTACCTAGGTGCCAAATCGACGTCGTTTACGAGAAAATGTCCTTTGAAAATCGCAATCCGAGAGTCATCGAGATAAGAACGTTAAAACTTTTTCATGAGCAAAAAGAAATCAGAAAAGAAGCATATTGTACGTAAAAATTACGATATACGCTCAAAACATTGTGAATGGCTCATCACGCGCAAGCGGCTACATTGTCTGCTAAGACGGTAGCGGCCGCAAGGAAACCGTAAATCCTACAATGTAATGAATCCCGCTCGTATGTTCCTCATTTCTGGTATCACGCTCAGTTACCTGTTGTCATAGTGTGCTATATACTCGACGTCGTTTACGAGAAAATGCCCTTTGAAAATCGCGATCCGAGAGTCATCGAAATAAGAACTTTAAATCATGATCAATACATGACGAGATGGTAAAGCGAATGGGTGATCCGTAAAATTATGTTCGTTAAGAATTACGGTGAAGAATTACGATGAAGAAAATAGTGGTTATAATGCATTGAATACATTTTTAAAAATGGTTTGCATGTTTTATCGATGATATGCTGGAAATTGCGAACAAATTAAAAAAAAACGGAGAAAAAAATATTGGTCCCTTCGGGAATCGAACCCCGGCAAAAATATTTGAAATCCAACTCGTTTCCCCTAGACCAACAGTCCAAGAAAATTAGGAAAGGACTTTTAACGTTCTTATTTCGATGACTCTCGGATCGTGATTTTCAAAGGGCATTTTCTCGTAAATGACGTCGAGTATATAGCACACTATGACAACAGGTAACCGAGCGTGATACCAGAAATGAGGAACATACGAGCAGGATTCATTACATTGTAGGATTTACGGTTTCCTTGCGGCTGCTACCGTCTTAGCAGACAATGGAGCCGCTTGCGCATGATGAGCCATTCACAATGTTTTGTGCGTATATCGTAATTTTTACGTACAATATGTTTCTTTTGTGATTCCTTTTTGCACATGAAAAAGTTTACTAAATGCGGGAAGCATCAAATAAAAATTGAAGTACGAGTACATAATATTTTTTCACTAAATGCGGGTTTTTCACTTAATCGGGTTTCACTAAATGCGGGAAAATAATACATTGTTTATATGGAGCTATTGTCGGGACTTGAAAAAATCTTCACTAAATCCGGGATTTCACTAAATGCGGGAACATTAAATCGGGGTTTTACTGTATATGAAATATTTAAATACTATGAATAGTTAGCATTATGATAAGTTAATTTATTTCTATAAATGCACAAAATAAATACTTTGTTTCTGGAACCATAAATAGATAAACAAACAAGGTTTGGATAAATAAAGTAACTGAACAAACCACAAAAGATAATATGAGAATACACTGTACCTTGCAATCCCTGCAATCCTGTATGGGTTGCATGTGTCCCCTAAAATAGTAATCTTGCAGCCCTTCTTAGGGGGTCCTATGACATCATGCGGCATCAGCTTTGTCAATTTTGAAATTAAAGAAATTAACAAAAACAATGGTTGCTTAAGGAAAAGGCAATAATAAACCAAACGTACTCGAGAGAGATTCACTTGAATGACCAAAATCAACAATTAAGTATAACAACAGTAATGATGATAATAATAATAAATGATTATTATATATTGAATCGCCTACTTTTTTTCATGGTGGTTGACCTGTATATTTTCTTATTGTACACCACCTTTTTGAACTTCTCAAATAATTGGTTCTGGAAAACTGATGCAAAATGCAAGTCCTATTTTCCTATAAGATACCATGTTATTACGAGAGAGTGGGTTTCAGCCAACCTAAACAATTGACTTTTTTATCATGAATAATTCAGTTTAACAGAAAATTATGGAAAACGTAACCGCAAATGAAAAACCTAGCATTATTAAGTAAAAAAATACTTTTAATTACCTTCCAAATGCGTAATAGCAAATGAAAACCCAGAATAACAAAGCGATTACACTTCTTTCACGCTTGCACAGTTGACCTCCACAAAATTTCACGGGATTTTCGATCTTCTTTTGCTAATTCTAAGGAAATGGTTTAATTTAAATTGAACTACTGAAATAGAATGTTGAGTACATCATGCACAAATGTTTTCCTGGATTCTGCAACAAACATTTCCAAGCCACAAAAACAACACTAGCATTAAAAAGTGGTTCCATTTATTTTACTAATTATCTTAGAAATGTAAAACAGAAAATCAAAACCTAGCATAATAAAGTTATATTTCTTTTAGTAATTGCATTCAAGTTCTTCGTCGCAGGCGAAAGCCATTATGATGCATTATCCATACACACCAAGGTTTGTTTCATTATTTTTAATACAAATTGTATTTTTGTTTTTAGGAACAGTATAATTATTCCACTGAATTTTTCCTTGTATTTTTTGTTTTTTATGAAATCAATTTTGCCATCCAAATTTGTTAAAAAGAGTGAGCCAAAATAAAAATATAAGGTGAAAAAATACAACCCAACTAAACCACACTCAATTTTATTAATGTTATAAATTTTGAACATAAACTTAATTTCATTTGCAAACATCAACAAAACATTCAGAGTAGTATAGGCTTGTTTTGAATGTAAAACAAAGAAGTGAACTGCTGCCAAAACTATTCACCTTTTGCAGAAAATGTAATCAAAATTTACAAAAATCCAGCAAATTAAATCTTTAAATATAATTTTAAAACCCTTGAATATTTGCACAATGTCAATGAATTATGAAATTTATATTTTGTTTTGTTGCCGTTGTATTGTTTATCATTACCAAGGTATTGTTTAAACTTTAAAATATTGTCAAAACATCATGAATGTGGAAAGATGCGACATGAATTAATAATCCTAGTCAATCATTTGCAATTAGACAAAACTGGCTACAACACAAATCACGTTGATGATGAAAGATTTTCACGTAAAAATACATCAAATTTTCGCGTTAAAAACTGATTTGTGGACCGATTCCACTCGTAGTAAAAAATCAATTGCAAGAAAATGAAATTTCATTATTTTAGGCATTCATTTGTTCAAATCCTGAGTGTGCATGACGATTATAAATACCGTAAATGCCGATCTCTAAGACGACCCGGTGTCTAAGTTGACCATTATTTTGTTAACTAAAAAATTGATTTTTATATATATTTGCCATCTAAGTAAGTCGAGTCAATTTTCTCTCAATAAATCTTATAATCAGTAAAGTGGCCATGACAAAATAATATGTAATTGTTAACCTCCTGATTAATTTTATATTGAAAGATGTCAAATGTCTGTTCGATATCTATATCTCCTCTTCATTTATTGCATTGTATAAAGTATTTATCCAAATTGACAACAAATACCCTCTTAATGGCTTCTCCTGCAAGAAGGATGAAATATGAAGCTGATTTTAAGTTAAAAGTAATAGAAATTGCTAAAAAGTCAACTAACTTCTGCGGTGAGGAAATTTGGTCTTACAATTAGTGAAAAGCAAGTGTGAGACTGGAGAAAGAATAAATCTATCATTATGAAGATGCCTAGAACAAAATGTGCCATAAGACCACGTAACAGTCATTGGCCTGACCTAGAAAAACATGTGTCCATATGGTTTCTTGAAAATCGGCAAAATGGCTATGTCATTCCTAGAAATGTAATACACAAATATGCACGAAATTGAGCTAAAAAACCATGAATTGAGCAAAGATTTCATGGGTACAGTTAGTTTGTGCACCCACTTTATGGAAAGGAAATGCCTGGTATTACAGAAAAAGACAAAGATTGCTCAGAAACTACCAAGAGATCTCGATAACAAACTTATCAGTTTCCAGCGATACAACATTCAAATGAGGCAGAAACATGGGTACCCATTATCTCACATTGGCAACATGGATGAAGTGCCTATGAACTTTAATATGCCAACAAATGTTGACTTAAAAGGTGCAAAAACCATTCTCGTAATAACAACAGGACACGAGATGACAAGATTTACAGTGATATTAGCTTGCATGGCTGATGGAACTAAATCGAAACCTATGGTGATTTTCAAATGGAAAACTACATCAAAAATAAAGTTCCCCTCAGGTGTTTTAGTTCACTTCCAAGGAAATGGTTGGCTGGATGAATATGGAGTGAAGTTGTGGACTAAGAGTATCTGAAATAAGCATCCTGGTGGTCTATGTAAAGAACGTAGTTTATTAGTTTGGGACATATTTAAATCACATACAACAGATGACAGTAAGCAGCGCTTGAGAAGAAATAAGACAGACATTGCAGTTATACCAGGAGGTTTAACATCTTTGGTTCAACCTTTAGATGAGTGTGTCAACAAGCAATTTAAGGACTCAATTCATGCTGAATGAAATCAGTGGATGCTTGTTGGAGAAAAAAACTACACGAAGGGAAGAAATGTGCGTGCTGCACCCCTAAATATTGTATGTGAATGGATAATTAAATAACAGGATTCTGTAAATGCAGAAACTACTATAAAATCCTTGAAAAAGTGCAAAATATTGAATTCCATGGATGGAGAATAAGAGAATTTTTTGTGGCCCGATAACAATGAGCCTGATATCGTAAAATCTGATCCAGAGGATGAATTCGACAATTTCTACGAGTCTGATGCAGAAGGCGATGGTTTTTAAACTGCAATGCAGAAAATGCGATTCTTGAAGAGGGGGGAGGAGGGGGGAGAGAGAGGGAGACAGAAGGGGAGGGGGAGAGAGAGGGAGACAGAAGGGGAGGGGGGAGGAGAGAGAGATGGAGCGAGGGAGATGGAGAGGGGTGAGAGAGGGAGGGGGAGGAGGGAGAGAGGGGGGGGGAGGGAGAGAGGTAGGGGGAGGAGGGCTAGAGGGAAAGGAGTGGGAGAGAGAGAGGAGTGGGAGAGAGAGAGAGGAGGGGGAGAGAGAGGAGGGGGAGAGAGAGGAGGGGGAGAGAGAGGAGGGGGAGAGAGGGGAGGGGAGAGAGAGGGTAGGGAAGAGGAAGTGGAGGGGGAGAGGGATGGTAGGAGAGGGAGAGAGGAGGGGGAGAGAGATAGGAGATGGGAGAGAGGTAGGAGATGGGGGAGATGTAGGAAAGTGGGGTAGGAGAAAGGGGGGGAGAGATAGGAGATGGGAGAGAGGTAGGAGATGGGGGAGATGTAGGAAAGTGGGGTAGGAGAAAGGGGGGGAGAGATAGGAGATGGGAGAGAGGTAGGAGATGGGGGAGATGTAGGAAAGTGGGGTAGGAGAAAGGGGGGGAGAGGTAAGAGAAGAGGGGGAGGTAAGAGAAGGGGGGAGGTAGGAGAGGGGGGGAAGAAGGGAGTGGTAGGAGAGAGGGGAGAGGTAGGAGAGGCGGGGGAGGTAGGAGAGCCTGGGAAAGAAAATAGCGCACCACAAACAATTTACACTCAAATTTGGATTTATCTAACTCTTCATGTAGATCCTCAATACACATTGATGTGATGACATTTAAAACTACAGATTCACATTTTGTTTGAGCGGCACCAAACTTAGATTCTAAAAAATTTGAAATCAATTTGCTAGCACAATCCAATGTTTTGAAACTTAATCCATGAATAGTGGTGTGATATGCAAAAGTGGCTTCTTTTGCAGCAGCAATACGGCCTTCAGCATTTGAATCATTTTTCTCAAAAAATGATACAATTGATTCTGAGGATACCACTGCTAAAGATGATTTGTGTTTTGCAGTGTAAGTATATGTATATGACTAACCCTTACATTGATTCATACTTATTATCTGGGAAAAAACAGTAAACCAGCCTGGACAAGACCTAAAAACTGGGACAATCCCAGTCAAACTGGGATGTATGGTAAGTCTACCTATTCATCATCTATAAATATTCAGAAAAAAAATTTGCTTAACTAGTCCATCATTTAAAAGTAGATTAAACCAATGGTGACTAATTTATCTAGAAATTCATTATACATACGAGGGTCATTTTTAAAGTAAGAACTGTTTGCGCACCCTACCTGCGCAGGTCAATGACTGGAGACGTCTCAAGGTTGAATGCTCTCTCTAGGGCCCCGGCCACGTCCTCAGTGTGCGCTGAGCATTCGAGTGACTTGGTTGATTTTTCACAGTGCTTTATAAAGAACCATGTCTATCACTAATCCCGCCGATTGTGAAGTGCATTCGGTGATTAGATTTTTGAACGCGAAAAAAATTCGCCCTGCCGAAATCCATCTCCAACTTGTGGAAGTGTATGGGGAAGGTTTAATGAACAAAGGGAATGTGCGAAAGTGGTGTCGTCTGTTTAATAGTGGAAGGACAAATGTGCACGATGACGCACGATTTGGACGCCTGTCTGTCATGAGTGAGGACTTGAAAAACAAGGTCGATGCGCATGTTCGTGAAAGCAGGCGCTTCACTATTGATGAGCTTCATGAGGCTTTTCCAAATGTTTCGCTATCTGTCGTCTATAAGATTGTTACAGTTCACCTCCAATATGGAAAGATTTGTGCCAGGTGGGTTCCAAGAATGCTCACAGACGCACACAAGCAGAAACGCATGGGTGCTGCTCTGTCGTTTTTGGAACGCTATCACAGAGATGGTGATGAATTCTTGGACCATATCATGATGGGAGATGAGACTTGGGTCTCACACTACACGCCAGAGAGTAAGCGGCAGTCTCTTGAATGGCATCACCCCCACACTCCGACAAAACCACGAAAATTCAAGCAGACACCTTCAACTCTGAAAATCATGGCCACCATTTTTTGGGACAAGAAAGGCGTTCTTTTGGTTGACTTCTTTCTTGCCTCGCGGAGAAACCATCAATGCAAACGCATATTGTGAAACATTGACAAGGCTACGGCACGCTATCCAAAACCGCCGGCGCGGATACTCACTAGGGAAGTTTGTCTGCTTCATGACAACGCACGGCCACATGTTGCACAAAAAACGCAAGCGCTGTTGGAGAAATTTGATTGGGAAATCCTCGACCATCCTCCCTGCAGTCCTGACCTGGCACCTTTGGACTTCCATCTTTTCACAAAACTGAAGGAGTTTTTGGGCGGCAAACGGATGGAAACTGATGAAGAAGTGAAAGAAACAGTTGTGGGTTGGTTGGATGGACTGGCGGTCGACTTCTATGATGAGGGGATCGTCAAGCTCATGCCACATCTGAACAAATGCCTGGATCTCTATGGGGACTATGTAGAAAAATAAAGAAATGTTGTACGTAGTAATAGAAATACAATTATTAGGATATATAAAGTTTTTATTTTTTTTATGACAAAATGGTTCTTACTTTAAAAATGACCCTCGTATATTAAAAGTGACTCATATTTCATTTAATTTTGTTGGGATAGATTCTATTGACAAAACTGGCAGTTTTCATTGTTACTTTTGCATAAATAATATGCTTTTATTTGTTGAAGAAAGTGATCAAATGGCAAAGCCTGTTCTAAAAGGATACGGTGGAGCCATCAGGCAGCATCAAGGACTCTCCATTCTTGATCTGACCATAAATAGGCCCTGGGTTTATCCCAATTTCCATAAGGAGCTTTGTGTTAAGTTTGCCCGGGCGTTCTTTTTCAGTCAGCACATAACCAAAACAAGGAATTTTATGTTCAATAGATCCGGCCTGAACAGACATTTTCTCATCATCATACCTATGGAAAAAAGAGAAAAATTACGTTACGATATCAAGCTCTTACTGCATAAATAAATAATGGTCTAGATTACTGTGAAAAGGAAGTTAAAGTAAAATTGATTCCATAATCATAAAATTCAATATTTAGAGACATGCCGAGAAAGGAAGTAATGGAAAAAAGAACCTAGCATCAAAGAGAAAGTTTGGAAAAAGATAAATGTTAACAAAAACACAAACTTGCAGGGATTGTTATTCCTTGCCAGGGATTTGTTGTCACTCACATTCATGCACTCATTCAAACACTCGAATAGAACTCCTAAAGATGGAAAGGATAAAAACCAAGCTTACTAGATTATTCTACACCAGAGACTTGAGAATCGCATTGCTAGAAGGTTTGTACGTCTGTACAACCATGACAGGGACCTATTAAGCAACTGCACACACTCGCACAACTTAAATAACAAGAGAGGAAAGATGCCCACATCATGCATGCACACATGTGAGTTAGAGGCATTCTTTACAATTTATGCAATCATGTCAAAAAAGATAAATATTAATGGCTTAGTATAATGTCTAAGAACTGGTATGCCAAAGAAATATCAAACTTTTGATTCACCAATTTATTTCCTAATTGGTTGTAATTAATAAAACAATCAACAATTATTTAAAACTTACCTCACCTGAATAGTACTAAAATAATCTTTATGTTCACATTCATTCCTCCGTAGTAAATTACCCATTTTTTTCACTTACAACCGCTGTGTATACGTAAAGAAAATAGACGTATTTATATTCATTTCTTCGTCTTAGATAATCCATTTCCCTTCATTTACTAACTGTTGCATGCACACGAAAGAAAATTAAGCAAATTAGTTATTTACACCAGAAATTGTCTGCTTCAGTTACCATGAAGATTACTTTTCTTTGACAACAATTAAAAACCATGGGAAAATTTTCTTATTTCAAAGTGAATTATGACTTTCTCGTTTGATTTTCTTGAAATTGTCTATTTCTTCAACAAAAATGTACTGAACAAACCATAGGGTTTTTATTAGTTTTACAAATTCAGTTCAAAGATTTTTTTGTTTCAAGTGGTATTTTACGAGATATAATGAGAAGTTCATTTTTTGCCACAAGTAAAGTGGCACTCCTGATTAGGCTACGTAAACCATTTATATCATGTTCTTAGTTTCTTTGCCCTATGCCCTAAATACCAAATTTCATGAACATTCACCCAGTAGTTTCACAGATGAAACATGCAGATGGGCAGACGGGTGGACACAACGAGACCATAAAGCATTCCATGTTTACTTTTTCTAAAGAATGCCTAAAAAGGGAAAAAAGTATGAGTTAAAACTGAGGTTTACAGGAGACTATTACGTGCCATAGACCTAGTATCACACACTATTGTCTGAAGTTTTATGTGTATTTTGGCTATGACAGAAACCTACATATCAGACAAAACACTCACACATGCAATCAAAGTCACACATAGATTCTCTAAGTATGAGGACAATGCACTAGAAACATATTCTGAGAGTTATGCTCTCATCAACAATATCTATCTAGTAAGTTTGACATTGTTACTAGTCAGAATTTCCTCGTTGAATACCTGCTGCTTGTTCTTCTGAACCATCTCACTGTTAATAATAATAATAATTTTATTTGTTCCATTGGTCATGGACATGGAATAATTCAGTAATAAAAAATAAAGTTTGCTAAAAATAATACACATAGAAAGAGCAAAAAAAGACAATTAGATTGAGTAAATTAAAAAAATACATTATATGAGACATATCAAAGGCACAAATATATATATTCAGAACTATGCATTGCTATCATTTATGAATTCCATTATACTATAGTATGCTTTGCTCAGGAAAAACCTTTTCAAATGACTCTTGAAAGGAGACATGAAAGAAATAGATTTAAACCTTGCAGGAATATTGTTGTAAATAATTGAGGCTGCATGATGAGATTCACGTTGACTGAGGGAGAGTTTATAACTGTTTATGTGAACATCACGGTATAGCGGGTATGGTGTGGATGGCAGTTAAGATTTGCAGAAAACAATTGGGAATATTGTTTCACAAAAAAGACACAGTAGTCCATAATATTTTTATGGCAACCACTCCAAGTAATAATTAGGTAATTAAAAGCTTACTCTATATACGTAGTATGAGAAAGTATTGTTTTCATGAAAATAATCGAACTCGAGATTTCAACGGTAATACATGTTTTAAGGTTCCCTGAACACGTTCTGACTAGTTTTGCGATGATGTCTGTGTGTCTGTCTGTCGGTCTGTATGTGATAGATTTTTGTGGGCACTCTAACTCAAAAACTATCAATCATGTCAACACAAAATTATATATTTAACATTTTTATAAAAGTTAGATTTGATTAGTTTTTGGTAAAAATCGGTCAACCGGAAGTGGGTGTTTACTCTTGTCACATCCGTTATTTTGAAATATTTGTTTTAATATTTGATAAATGTAAAAAAGTATTGGAATGAAAGTAGTAGGGCTGCCACCCCCACGCCACCTACCGAAGACTATTGTTAACAATTGATGCTTAGTTACGTCTTAGTAACGCTCCTTTTTCTTTTCTTAATTGTCAACCGGAAGTAACGATCCCAGAGCTAACAACATGTAATTTGCCATATAAATATGGAGAAAGTCATGTGTTGCCCACATCAGTTTATTTAATTATGGCTGAGGTGTTATCTTCCATTGTAAAGAATTAGGCAGATGAAATAAAGAATGAGTGAATATAATGCAAAGTAGAAATTTGAGTAAGTCATCATCATACATAAAAAGTGTGCATTATATTCAGGAAAATGAAGTGTTTAGTTTTAACAGAAGAGGTATATGCTTTTCAGTATTCAGGAAAAACTGGATCATCCCTGAGATTCAAGCTGTGATAAAGAATTCTTTAACTATGTAAGTTAAAGGTTTTGTGATGGCAAGAGCAGTTTTTTAGGAGAAAACATGGAAATTCATCAATGCCTACTGAGGATGTTTATCAGCTTTTATACCTATAAGGATTGAATTATTCCGTAAGTGTTCACAAATTGACCTTGCAGTTAGAGCTTAACACTTTACCATCAGACATATTTTCTTGCAGCCTCTTATTTGTAGTGGGCATTGTAATGTTTAATTATACTTAAACTATTGTAATTTTCAAAGTACTCAATATTTTCAAGTCAAATTTGGAATGGGTACAGATTATGACCTATATTATAATGCAGTTTCATCAAATTTAAATTTATTTACAGTTACGGTTAGTAGAAAAGTACAATTCATGAGTATAAAAGTACAATTTGTATATTTTATTTTTGTTACATAATTTTATTTATTTTTGATTTTTATAGTTGGTTATGAGAAAAATTCTATAATCCTGCAAAATTTCAGCTTCCTAAACTTATTAGATTGGTCTACACACTAGGATAACTTTTTCCCATGCTAACTTATGGGAGATATTCCGGGGTAAGAAAAAAATTTCAAAACTCCAGCTCATTTGGAAGTGCCTAAATATTAGTATCCTCCTATATGTATGTTATATCCTCCTCCTACTCTGTAAGAAACATCTATATATAATGATAATGATGTAGTTGACTGATTTGGCTTTTAAAAAAATACCCATTTTTTGAAAATTATATCTGGAAAAAATTAACAGGAATTTATAATCTCTGTATATTTTAGCGACATGGGTTATTAGGGTTAATACGTGTTCCGACTACAACAGTCGGGCAGTGAAACACGTAGTACTATGTTTCCCGATGATTCAAGTGTTAAGTGTCAAAAAATCAAGTTGGTAAATAATATTCATTATTTTTTCCATATCTTGGTAAAAACATTTTTTGTTTGATGTGCTGAGTACAGCTTGAGACATTCAATATCCAAAAATATCTATTACCCATAATGGTTCAGGTCTTGACCACTGTGGATAAATGATCTTCTACTGCATTACTAATGATTAATTTCAATTACTTTTTCTTTATTAGTGCTTTTCATCACTGCTGAAAAGCACTATTATCTTCGTGATGTCTGCCTGTCTGTCCATAAGCATATACGAGGTGTATTCGGAAAGTAAGTACCGTTTGCGAATATTTCTGCTGCAGAGCTACGGTCGTGATTTCACGCATGCACGCTGACTTCCCTCATTCACTGGCAAGCCAGAGACGACATAACGAGAACATCCAATCGTGTTTACGTATTGTTCTGTGTTTAACATGTTTAAGATGATCGAGCGGCCCGCCGACTGTGAAATATGGTCTGTTATCCGTTTTTTGAATGCAAGAAATGTGAAACCGGCTGACATTCATCGTCAGATTTGTGAGGTCTATGGTCAAAATGCCATGAGCGATGGAATGGTGAGGAAATGGGTCAGACAGTTCAACGAAGGTCGCGAGAACGTGCATGACGAGGCCCGGAGCGGCCAGCCATCTGTGGTCAATGATGATTTGGTGCACGCGGTTGACGCAAAAGTTCATGAGGACAGATGGTTCACAATGTCATCGCTTTCCTTGCATTTCCCGCAAATTTCAAGGACTGTTCTCTACGAAATTGTAACAGATCCTCCGGACTTTTGGAAATTATGCTCACTCTGGGTGCCGAAGATACTCTCCGAGGAGCACAAAAACAAGTAAGCTGTCAGTGCATTGACCTTTCTCACGCGATACGGTGAGCAAGGTGATGGGTTCTTGAGCCATATCGTCACAGGTGACGAGACATGGGTGTCCCATATGACTCCGGAATAGAAGCAGCAGTCCATGGAGTGGATGCACACCTCATCGCCGAAAAGGCAGAAATTCAAGGAGACAATTTCAACCCGCAAGATCATATGCATAGTTTTTTGGGACAGGCAAGGAGTTTTGCTTGTTGAAGTCTTGGGTCAAGGCAGAACAATAAACTCAGCAGCCTATTGTGAGGCCCTGAAGAAATTGCATCGCGCGACCCAGAACAAAAGGTGTGGTATGCTTACTCGCGGAGTTGTGTTGCTTCATGACAATGCTCGGCCGCACACTGCTGCTCAAAGTCAAGCCCTCATCACGTCATTTGGCTGGGAACAAATGGATCACCCTCCCTACAGCCCAGACATAGCGCCAAGTGACTTTCATCTGTTCCTGCATACGAAGAACTTCCTTGCTGGCCAGCGTTTCTTCAACGATGATGACATCAAAGGAGCAGAGCAGAAGTGGCTGTCTTCACAGGCGGCCCCGTTCTACGAGGAGAGGATACAGAAACTGGTGCCCCAATATGATAAATGTCTCAATAATGGTGGAAACTATGTAGAAAAGTAGTATAGCGAATCTAATAAAAATAAAATAAAAATAAATTCTTGTTTTTTTAATAGCCTACTTAATTTCCAAATATGCCTCTTACTATTAGGGAAGAATTGGCTGCACTGATTTCAACCAAATTTGGGAACATAGAATCTACACATAAATAATGACCAACATGACATATTTGGACCAGATCGACTCAGCAGGGGTGCCACAATTGCAAATTAAAATGTTTTGGTAATTATGAATTTGAAAGGAATAGGCCAAAACCAGTTTCAACAAAATTTTGTATGAAGGAAGTGTGCAACTTAAAAATAAAATCAAGGTGTTTAGTATAGATATAAAAAGCAAGGAAGCCACTATACAAGGAATAATAAAATATCATTTTACACATAATTGTGTTGAAATGTCTGCATCAATTTAACCAAATTTAATATTTACAAGTTTTCAATGCCTGCATACTGCAAGCATTTAAAAAAATCATCATGCACCAAGATCTAAACTCGTAAATAAATAAATGCAATCTCCAAGGCAACAGCACTTCAGCCACGTGGAGCCCATATGTAATTATACGTATTATTACGTAATATCCTTATTCTGTCTGTCCGTCCATTGGTCAGTTGGTCCACCGGAATGCTCTATACAAATCCCCATAAAGGCATGTCTCCACTGATTAACATTTAACACCAACATGTCAAGTTAACATGTTAAGTTAACATGTTAATATTAACATGTATATCGAACTTCGTTTCTCGATTGACATATGTTAATAGACTATGTTGGATGTTTTCGCTCAACGAGCGAAAACATGTTAAGTCAATCGGGATCTCAGTTGACATTCTTCAGGGTGAAACGGAGGAATAATGAAGATTTGGCATTTATAGATGTAGCCGTCTCCACAACGAAATGCATAAAAGAATCACGGGAAAAGAAACAAGCTGCTAGTAGGGACGAATGTGACATTTTCAGGAAACTTGTAGCTGTTCAGTTACGAAAGATAGAAGATCCAATTGCTAGGGCAACTGCAAAATTAAATATTCACAAAATTCTTTTCGATGCTGAAATTAGCAAGTATAACCCTTCTCCCATACATTCGCTATCCTAGAATACACCATCAACCTTCGCCAACAATTCGACTTCTGCTCCCAAAAACCCATTTACACCACATGTGCCGAAAATGCTCTTGCATTCTACTCCTAATCCCAATGATGACAATATTCCCAATGATTTCTTCCCCTTGTGATTGGCAAGTTTGATTTATTTTGTCATAATTTTTCACTTATACATGTATTGTAAATGTTCTTAATAATATAAAATAAAAAGTAAGAATTTACTTTCATGTGTTCTTTCATTAAAGATGTGATGATTACCTCACAAACTTCTGGGTTGATTTTCAAGATTTGTTGCTTGGACACACTTACTAAGTATGTACATCAAACTTGTATAATAATCAACGATGGCCAGGAAACGAAGAGCTATTCCCAGTCTCACATGAGATGGAATGGCTGCTTGTAATAGTATGTCCTGTTTGGATATTATAGGTGATATTACATACGTATAGTAACATGCTAAAGTCCTCCGCGGACATACGCATGAAGTTCTTAAATTCAAATCTGTCTTCCACTCTCAATTCACTTAAGATATCTTCTTCTTTTAATGAGATATAGTCGCATACACATCTTCCTTCTCTTGTTTTTCCAAGCTTTGTACCACATGACCATGGTAATGACAAATGCCAAATCCTCTTCATCTGAATGCATTTGTGAACTTTTAAGTCATTCGTCAATCTCTTCAGATGCTCCGCTTCTGACACTTTACAAGTTAATATGTGTGGACACAATGTTAATGTCAATACAATTAACATTTATCAAAAACATGTTATTGATTAACATGTTAACGTCAATGGTTAAATGTTAATCAATGGAGAGATGCCTTAAGAGAACACTTAAAAATCCCTTTTTTCACTTGCAGGCTTTTAGTCTTTTGCAAAATTAAATTAGAAGTAATTGATCAACTATCTTAAGATAGGGACCATTTTAAAGAAAAATAAACAAATTCTTATTCTTATTGTCAATTTTTGCCTTTGGTTCTAAATTGCTGAAATTATATATTTAAATCATATTTATTGGAAAATTATCAGCTTTTTAATGATATGTTACCTTGCCGACCATGTCATTGTTAAATTGTATTATCATCCTTATATTATATGCATAAGGAAAGCACGCTTTGAATGTTTTAATATGAGAGAGAAGGTGCACGAATTTTTATAATTAAAATCATGTTTCTTATTAATTTCTTTATAGTTAACTTCACTTTGAAATTTTTGGTAATTAACTATTTTTATAGTTATTTTCATAGTTATTTTTGCAGTGCACCTTATAATTTATCATAGTTATAAATTAGCACCGCGTATATGAATCACCAAAAAGCCACTCCTTGACATGCAGACCTATTTCATTTATATTTTAAAATATTTCAAGGATGAGGTATTTAACTAAGTTATGCTAAGAGAAGAATTTAAATCTCATTTGTAAATCACCAAAAATTTCATTTTAATATAATTTTTTCACGTTTTTATGTATTTTATTTATATTGGGCCACCATTGTCTCAATTGTTGAATTCTATTCTTGGCCCTATATTAAATACACCAATTTAGTGCTTTAACATGATTCAGACTTTAACACAGGGTGTTTAAAATTGGACATAGGGTCAGAAAGACCCCTTAAATGTAATGTTTTCTGGAATTTCGCATTTTTCCCGAGGTTGTACCCAATGACTTATATTCATCCCAAATTTGAGCTCTATAGCACCTCTAAAAGTACCTTAGGTTTTACATGATATATGCTATATCATATCATTATATATCCTATATCAGTGGTACTCAACCATTTGGTACATTAAATACGTTCTTCTTTTACCGAATTACCGGTTAAAAAACCCGAATTACCAGTAAATTTAGTAAAGGATGTCGGGCCATTTACCGGTAAACCGGTTTACCGGTATTGCAATGCCCAGTTACACTTGAGCTAAGCATTTTTTAATGATTGCACTGATATTAGGACATATCCATGATAAGCAGACTCTCATTTCATCTTCAACAGAGTTGAGCAGTTCCCTTTTTCTGCATTTAATGTTTGTAAGTGTCAAGAACCCCAACTCACACAGATAGGATGTAGAAAACTGCATCAAAACTGTCCAAGCTTTTTTGCAATTTCTGAATATTCTTCTTCTTCAGAGAGAACAAAAACACATAAGCCAGTTGTCACAAGTGTGACTGGGTTCCTTACCCAGTCGTATTTCTCTGTAGTCAAGGATGGAATGTAATGCTCAATATTATGCTCTAGAATTGCTAAATGCTCCATCATGAGAGCAACAATTTCTTTCGTATGAGTTTTTGGAATCAGAGGAATCATTTCAACATTGCCTTCTCTAGCTCTCTTTCTCCAGATGACTATTTTTCTCTGCAATGCCAGTAGCTTATCCGTAAAGTAGGAATGTTTGTTAACAATTAACAAATTGGAATTGGTTGACCAATTTTAGCAAAACTCCCCAATACCAAATTTTATTAAAATACGTCCAGTGGTTTCCGAGTTGAAACAAAAGAACATTGTAGGTCTTCATGTAAAGTGGTCATCATTGTTGTTCGATTTTGACAAAGATTGAAATTGGTTGACCAATTTTAGCAAAACTCCCCAATACCAAATTTTATTAAAATACGTCCAGCGGTTTCAGAGTTGAAACAAAAGAACATTGTAGGTCTTCATGTAAAGTGGTCATCATTATTGTTCGATTTTGACAAAAATTGAAATCGGTTGACCAATTTTAGCAAAACTCCCCAATACCAAATTTTATCATAATAGGTCAAGCGGTTTCCGAGTTTTAACATGCAAAGAACGCATAATAATAGAGGTCCCAATATTCAACCCTGTGATACAGTATGTAAGACTTTGGGTTTTGATTGGTACTTTCTACAACCACCACCGTCAGTGTGAGATATTTCTATTATTTGAGTTTGATCTTTTAAGTATGAGTTAATAAAATGATTTGCTTTGTCACTGATTTCATAGCATAGATTTTATTGATAAGCATTTCATGATTAATGCTGTCAAATGCCCAAGAGTATTTGTACCTTTGTCGAAACTCTTAAATATCAAAATAATGAGGTCAAATAAAGCAGTGTTTATAGATTTAGTCTCTAAAAATCCACATAGGCTTGGTGATATTAAGTTGAACTTATCCAAAAAAGAAACTAGTCTCTGTTGCATGGAGAATTAAAAAGTTTTAGAAAAGGTAGGCAAGATGGCAATTAGTCTAAAATTTTCATTTTTACCTTTTTTATGCAAAGGGATTGTATTGGCTATTTATAATTTATCTGGGTTAATTCCTGTGATAAAGGATTCAATAACTAACATATTTACCTGAATCCAAGACGACCTTTTAGCAGACTCAAAATATAAAAAAGATTTTATGGTCTAATTTCTCACTGAAGATATTTGGTATACATTTCAAAAACATGTATTCAGCTTGGATATACTAGTTTCTTCATTAATTTAAACGGTTTGCTTCAAATTAAAAAAAATGGAATTTTAAAATGTATTTAAAAAATTCAGACTTTATTAATTGAATTCCGCATCATAAGCTTGCAATGAAAAATTTCTGCAGATACAATTATTTTATCATGTGTTTCATTTGTTTAAAAAACATCGATTAAACGGGTAATCATACTTCCTACAGTTCTATGACGTTGGAGGTAAGTGGTTGTGCTGATATTTTACTCTTTCTTCTGATATTTTCTTCTTGTGTGAATACTATGCCTGAATCTTTCCCTAAATTCTTTCTTCATATCCTCAAAAGTAACCCATTCGAAGCTTGCTACGATTCTTTCCGGCTACCTGAAAATTTGCAGAACGTTTGTCCTTTCAGGAACTGCCCTCACGCTCCCTTATCTTTTCCCTCCCCTCACATTCCTGAATGGACAAGGCTACTTCTTAGTAATTCACTTTCCCCGTAATTTTCAAGTTATCCATGTTAACAGCCAGAGCCTTATCCCTCACATTGAAGAGCTTCGCTTTATTCTACCTGAGAAGGGTGTCCATGCGATTGCGGTATCTGAAACTTGGCTGAAACCTTCTCTTCCTTCTTCCCTTGTACATATTCCCGGATATAAGCTTTTTCGTAATGACCGCACTGGAAAGAGAGGGGGTGGGGTGGGTATCTATATTCGCGAAGAGCTATGTTGTAAATTGCTCCTTAAAAGTGACAGCCTTTATTCTCGTA
This sequence comes from Tanypteryx hageni, assembly GCA_028673005.1. Classification (NCBI taxonomy): domain Eukaryota; kingdom Metazoa; phylum Arthropoda; class Insecta; order Odonata; family Petaluridae; genus Tanypteryx; species Tanypteryx hageni. The sequence continues at coordinate 276,520,177 of CM054112.1, forward strand.
GACCTGAATTTCTCTTCCTGGAAATAACTTTCAATTGTCAGAAATTATTATTTGGAGATGTGTACAAACCCCCTCAAATTTCAAATCTATCGGATATTGAAATTCCCCTCACGGAACTTAGAGTAGATTTCGATAATGTCATCCTTATGGGCGATTTTAATTCTGATCTCCTGAACCCGAATAATTTTCACACTAAAACACTCCTTAATATATTACACCCGCTAGGACTTATTATTCTCCGGCTTAATCCTACACACCACACCCTAACCTCTTCTACTCTACTTGATTTAATAATAACGACCAAACCTGACAAAATACTCAAATACGGTCAGATATCAGTCCCGGGGATAACTGCACATGATCTCATTTATACATCCTGCTCTTTCAAAGTACCAAAGGAACAACCAAAATTTATTACTTTTAGAGATTTTAAAAACAAAGACATAAACAAATTGACAGATGATGCTCTCTTAGTCCCTTGGGAAAGTATTATTAATATAAATGACATAGATGACAAGGTGAATAATTTTAATGCTTTCCTCCTCAATCTATTTGATCGCCATGCTCCACAAAAAACAATTCGTATTACTAGAAAAAATTCTCCTTGGATTACGGATGATATAAAAAGATTAATGTCGAATCGTGATTCCGCTTTTCGTAAATTCAAACGCACTAATTCTACGCTCCAACTCAAAGATTATAGAAAACTGAGGAACTCAGTAAAGCAGGCAGTTAGAAATGCCAAAATCAAATTCTCGTACTCGATAATTTCTCCTCAGTCCGACAATGCATCACTATGGAGAAAACTGAAAGTATTCGGAATTGGGAATAAGAAAAGTGACTCTGAACTATTTTCTGTCTCTCTTGATGCATTAAATGATGCCTTCTCATCACCACCTAATATATTTTCAGTAAATCAAAGAAATTTAACTATCTCTGACATTTTTTCCTCAATCATAAACTATTCACAATCCTTCAGTTTTGCTTCTGTCTCCATATCTGATGTAAAGAAGATAATTTCTAAACTTAATTCGAAAACAAAAGGCTATGATCTCATCACTAGATCTATGCTCCATAATTTGATTCATATCTTGGCACCGATCATTACACATATAATTAATTGCTCCTTCTCTAGCTGTTACTTTCCCAGTTCCTGGAAATGTGCTCTACTGCGACCTATCCCTAAAAAGGCTAATCCAACAACTCCACAGGACTTTCGCCCTATAAGCGTCCTACCAACGCTATCCAAAATTATTGAAAAACTAGCGCATAAACAAATACATCAATATCTAAATGAATGTGAGCTCCTTAACCCCTACCAATCTGGATTTCGTACTGGCCACAGCACTGCTACTGCATTGATCAAAGTCACAGATGATATTCGGGCGAATTTCGATAACAAAAAAGCTACAATTCTCACACTATTGGACTTCACTAAAGCGTTTGATTCCATTGACAGCGGAATATTACTTGCCTAACTTGCTAAAATGAACTTTTCCCTTAGCTCTTTGAAATGGATAAAATCTTATTTTCAGAATTGCTACCAAATGGTATCAATCTCTGATAATAATTCATCATGGAAAAATGTCTCCCGTGGTTGTCCCCAAGGATCTACATTAGGACCCTTATTCTTCGCCTTATATATAAACGATATCTCTAACTCAATTCATCACTGCCAGTACCACCTTTATGCTGACGATCTGCACATATACATAGGAACTCAAATATCTCATATCAATAACAGAATTGATTGCATGAATAGGGATATAAGATCGCTCATGACCTGGAGTGCTTGTAATGGCTTAATGTTAAACCCCTTAAAATCTCAATCAATAATTTTCTGCTATCCTAAATTACTGGGCAAATTACAAAAGTCAAATATAGACCCAGTATTAATTAACTCCAATCCTGTACCGTTTTCCAAGTCAGTAAAAAACCTTGGTGTTATTATGAATGATACACTCTGCTGGTCTAAACAGGTAAACGAAATTTGCCGAAAAATCAACTACTCACTTTATTCACTTAGGCTACTTAAAAACATTCTTCCAGTAAACTAAAAATTTTACTTATAAATTCGCTTGTAATTCCTCATTTCGATTATTGTGATTCTGTTTTTCTAGATCTAAAACAAGATTTGTTACAAAAGCTCCAGAGGACTCATAACTCTTGTGTTAGATACATTTATAATATGAGCAAAAGTTGCCATATAACAAACGCATTCAAAGAATTGGGCTGGCTGTTCTTGGAAGAACGTAGGAAGATGCATATCCTAACGCAACTAAGAAGTATCCTCACCTCTTCCTCGCCTAAATACCTAAGCTACAACTTCAAACCCCTTAATTCTGGCCACTCCCTGAATACCCGAGGATCATCCAAACTACTTATTCCCACTCGTCGTAGCAGTTTCTATAATAAATCCTTCACCGTTACTGCCTGCAATCTTTGAAACTCTCTCCCCTTTCACTATGTTAATGGTATTAACCAATTTAAGAATCATTGTGCTAAATACTTAGCCAGCATTAGGTCCTCATAAAAATGTAATATTTTCCTCTGTATTTTTCCTTCTATCCTTCATTTAAATATCAGCACATCACTATATCCATCAGCAAACTGGGCAGTGATGATGATTTTTATTATTTTACTTTGTGTATATTTGTGCTGTACCTTCTTATTTTTTTATTATTTATGAATACCTTGAAATGATTTTCATTTCAATATATTGATTTGCATTGAATTCTGTACATTTAAATTTATCATATTGTGTATCATAATGGTTAGGTGGAAGAAGGGGCCATATAGCCTCAACCTCGCCGTATTAAGAAATAAATAAATAAATAAACTCATCCCAGTCAGTTCACTGTGCATAAATTCGTCGCAGTAAGTTCGTTGCACATCAATTCATCGCATAAAAAATTCGTCACGGGTCAATACATTGCATGACAAACTCATCGTGCATCAATTCATCTCTTGACAAATTCGTTGCGTTACACCATGACTGGTGAATGGAATAGGGAGAGACATATCCACAAAATAATTTTTCTTTATATTTCGATAATACCAGAATTACGCATGACACATTGGATGGTATATGGCAAGGGGTGACACCCAACCAAAAGTGTATCCCCCTGCCATACACCAGTCATGGTGTCTCGCCTTCCAATTTGTCTCGTGACGAATTTGTCTCACAACGAATTTATCTTGCAACGAAATTGCCATGCAATGAATTTGTCTAGCGATGTATTGACATGTGATGAGTATGTTGTGCGATGGTTTGATGCATGATGAATTAATGCACCAGGAATTAAAGCATGATAAATTGATGCGCGATCAATTGACCGTGATGTACCGATGATATACGATTTTGTACTTGAATTTAAGACGACCTCCAATTTTACGCAAGCTGAAATTTGGAAAAAATACCTTGGATTTGGGTAAATACGGTAGGTAAGTTAATGGTTTTGTGATGGCAAGAGCACAGTTTTTTAGGAGAGAACATGGAAATTCATCAATGCCTACTGAGGATGTTTATCAGCTTTTATACCATATTTACTTGCATATAAGCTGCACTTTTTTTTCCAAAAGTTTCATCTCCAAAATGAGGATGCAGCTTATATGTGAGGAAACAAAATTAGGAAATCCAAAAATGTGAGATAATTGTTGAAATTCACTATGACTTTGCTAAATGGCTGGGTGATTCAATGCACAGTATGTGACATATAAAAACAACATAATCACCAAAACAAATAAAAAGAAATATTATTATTGATGCTGGAGTTACAGACGTCAGTTTTTGCAGGTGATCACTATGGTAATTTGATGGATATCAAGGCATCGTCACAGTTAAGTCTCATATTCCAATAATTCTATTGTAAGAAACATTTCGGTGGTGTTTCTTTATGTTCCAAAGTAGTGATTTTTCATCATTTTCCATGTGCAGCATGTTTGGGTTAAATGTGCATTCCGAGATTTTCAGTAATATTGAACTTGGTATCCCGCCAAATGAATATATTGATCGTTACAAATAATTCACTGAAATACTTTATTATTACAAACAATCCCAATATCTACTGATATTTGTGTACAGTTAATGATACATCTTAGTAATTATTCAGAATGTTTTGCATCTAATTGCAATTTTTGAAGAATGGTTTATTTTCAGAAACTTTTTTTCCCTAGATTGTCTCAAAAAACAAGGGTACAGCTTATATGCGAGTAACTATGGTATATTACACACAAACAAACAGAATTTCAGATTTATATATTAAGGTTTGAATTTTTTGATACAGTGATAGGAAATAGGAATATGGAAATAGTACAGGTTTTATTTAAAGAAGACGAATGAGCTGTGGCAGATGGAAGTGTTAATTTGAACTTGTGGTAAGAACTAAATTTTTCAAAGTTTAATGGGATCTGAAATCAAAATTAACTTCAGCCTATAAGACGCAGGAGGATTTAGGATGTTTTTCTGAAAATACTAAATGATGTAGCTTACACAGTCCACACAGACTCTACAGCAATTATATCTTGACCAAGAATCTCCTGAGGATGAAGTGGGTCTGCTGGTGATTCTGGAGTGCACCATCCTTCATCATCTAGAATTTGCTCTGAATTGGGCAACAATTCATGTACCTATAACAAACAAAAGGAGAATCTTGATTAGGCTTTACTGAATACATTTCAAAATGTACCAGACTGAGATTTTTAACAATTAAAGTATTTACAACCTATAAGATGCATCTTTGTTTGCAGACAAAGGCAAAATTTGACCTGGATTATGTGGGCCAAAGGTACTCTATGAGTCCATGTAACAGCATAATAGTGAATAAACAAACAAAAACTCCTTCACCGTAAAAAAGTAAGAGAATACTCACACACACACTGCAGGTTGCTGGCAAACACCGTCGCAGGACCTAAGTCAAGGAAAACACACGCACACGCAGAAACATGCAAAAACCACTCACACAGTAATCTCAAACTAAGAATTGAACTAGACACCGATGTTTCGACAGCTAAGCTGTCATCTTCAGTAGTGTGAGGTGTGGGAGGGAGAGGGGGGTATATATACAAGGGAATAACCGTTAGGAAAACGGGAAAAAGTGAAAGGAATTGGAACGGTTAACTGAGTAACTGAAACAGGGGGGAGTGGGGGATGGGACCTAAGTCGCTGTTCATAACTGTGTTTTTGTTTTTATGTATGTAGATGCTTTCGTATGCATCGAGTTTATTGTATTGGTCTATCGACTTGAGTAACGTTAGGTTTCCTGTGGTGATAGGATGGTGAGTGTCAAAAATGTGGGTTGCAATGCTTGATTTGTCTATTCTGTTGTTTCTGTAGTGTGCTATATGTTCTTTAAACCGGGTTTCCAGTTTTCGTCTAGATTGTCCAATGTAAATTTTGTCACATGAACTGCAATTGACTTGGTAAATGCCTGATTTGGGAATTTTATCTTTTGGGTTTTTCAGTAGGTTGGATAGTTTATTTTCGTATATGGTAGTTTTATGTATTTTTTCTTTGTGTTTTGATTCGTGAGTGTGGTGCTTGATTTTATTTGAATATTGTGCTTGTGTTTTTAATCATTTTGTTGACGATTTGTGTGTCGAGTCCGTTGTGTAATGCGCAGTTTTTAATAAAAGTAAGTTCTATGTGAAAATCTGTTTTCGATAGAGGTGTATTTAGTAGTCTGTGAATCATGGAGTGGAAGGGAGCCAATTTATGTGAGATATGATGGTGAGAGTCCATATGAATATATGTGTTGGTGTGCGTAGGTTTTCTGTAAATGTTGAATTGCAGTTTGTTGTTTTCTTGTGATGAGCAAATCTAAGAAAGGTAAAGATTTATTGTATTCTATTTCGTGTGTAAATTTTATCGTGTCAAATTGTTGGTTGAGGCATTGTATGAAATTGGGGATGCTTTCTTTTGCTGTGTCAAAGATTGCGAAAATGTCATCTACGTATCGGAGCCAAATTTTTGGAAAATATGGGAAGGAAGATTTACAAGACTTCTCGAAATTAGTCATGAAGAGTTCGGCTATGAAAGGAGAAAGATAGTTACCCATAGTTGTACCGTCGTTTTGCTGATTGAAGGTTTTGTTGATTTTAAAGAAGCTTTGTTGCATACACAAGGAGGTTAAACGAACATATTCTTCTGTTGCTTCTTTAGGAATATTCTTTTCTAATAGCCATGTCTGTAGGAATTCTATGGTTTCTTTGATGGGTACGCTTGGAAATAAGGAGGTGACATCGAAGGAAACTAGGATTTCATCATCTGTAATTGCGGTGTTTTTAATTCTGTTGATGAAATCTTGTGTTTATGATGCGAGAGATACAATCTATTTGTATTTGTTTGAATTGATGGTTTAGCCACTGAGATATTTTGTATGTAGGAGAGTTGATCCCTGAAACTATGGGTCTCATAGGTATGCCTGATTTGTGTAATTTTGGAAGGCAGTACATTCTGGGGACAACCGGATTAGAGACATTTAATTGAAGATTGAGTCGTTTATCTATCAAAGTGGGGCATGTTTTCAGAGTATTTTTTGTTTATGTTGTCATTTGGTTCAAAGGGTTTTTTGGGATTTTTGTGTAGGGGCCTTCTTGGAGAAGTTGATCCACTCCCTCCCGTTTCACATGTAACAGCAGGTTAGATAAGAAATTTTCAATCTACATTTTGTGGAATTTTTGTGAGAGCATCCTTTAGAGCCATGATGCCCAACACCAGGCATGCATGCGGCAAGTAGCATGAGTGCATATATGTAAGAGCATCCAAGGCAATATGGCACATACTTAAATTTGATGTTTCGTATACCCATCCGAATGTGCTGATGTTGCTACAAAAAGAATCCATAGTATTCCAAACAGGTAAAAAACAGCAAGGATTATAAATGAGATGTTTAAGCAAATGCTGTATTTTCAAAGACCAAGATCAGCTGAATTAGAAAAACTTAGATTTTTATGAATGTTATAACATTGAAACAAAACCGTGCAAAAGAACAAAAGTTTCTGTTATTGAATATCCATCAGGATGACACTGGATAACAAAAAGAGTTTGTGGATGTTGTGTAGCAGGACTATAATGGTTATTGACAACATTAGGTGATGTTTATATTTGAGAATGCTGTTACTGAAATTTCCTTCGTACAGCAACGAGCATTGAGAAGGGATGGAAAGTTATATGACTAGGGATGAGACGATCGGTTCTTCAGTTCCTCGGTTCTGCTGGTTAAAGTAAAGTAAAAATCAGTAAACCAGAAGTGGGTGTTTACTCTTGTCATTTATCCATTTTTCTGCATACATAGTATAGGGGAAGGTATTGTTTTCATGAAAAAAATCGACTTCGAGATATCAACAGAAATACACGTTTTGAGGTCCCCTGAACACTTTTTGACCATTTTCTCAAAGTCTGTGTGTGTGACAGCTTTTATGTGGGTGCTCTAACTCAAAAACTATTAATCAGGTCAACGGGAAATTTTATATTTAAAATTTTTATGAAAGTCACAAGAACTGATTAGTTTGGAGTATGGAGAAATTCATGTGGTGGCCACATCAGATTTTTTCGAAATATTTGCTTTAATATTTGATAAATGTAAAAAAGTAATGGAATAAAAGTTGTAGGTACTTCGATTTTCTACAACCTTTGTTGGAAACATTTTCCCATTAATTCATTGTTGAAAAGATATTTTAAAAACTAAATGTTTAAGCTGACACAACACCATCACCTACCGGTGACTATTGTAAACCTTTTCTGCTTTTTATTTTTTTAATTGTTGGAGTTTTGTGGCTATATCCAATATCAGAAGTCTATTGCTTGAGTTTATTTCTGTTCTCTGTAATGTCTTGAAATTTTTCTTGCAATTCCTTAAAATATTTATTACCATTTAACCTATTTGGAATTTTTAGAAATAATACAGGTATGGAGAAAGTTGGCCATATCAGATTTTTTTATTATTTTGACTGTAATGCTTACACTGTAGAGGTTTCATTAAACCTATTTTAGCTGTTATTTGTTCTTCTGAATCACACATAATCGATCAAGAACTCGTTTCATTTCCTTACTTTTTAAAAGTAATATATTATTGCAACACAAATAGCTCTCCAGAAACTAAAAACTGCAAAATATCATTTAAATATATTATTAGTAGAACACTATACAGAATGCAAAAGAAAAGAAAATTATATAAAATCCACTTAACTGTATAATTGAAAGGGATTGTAGAATGTGAAAGACTGAGACATGTCCTTAAAAATTTCCTTATTCCTTGAGGCCCAAAAATATGTATACCACCAGAAACTTTATTGGTCGCTTGGATACCCATAGTGCAGATTAAGCCTGGTAGACCAAATATCTGAAAGAAACGAATATCAATAGCTATAGTCTAAACTTTAAATTATAATAAAAAAGAGAAAAATAAAAGTTACACCTACATGATCCCCATGGAGGTGAGAAATGAAAATTTTGGTCACACGAGAAATTCTCAGTGAACTTTTCTGCAGCTGAATTTGAGATCCTTCTCCACAATCAAAAAGCCAAATGTTACCATCTGAAAATAAACTCACCATTAATGAAAATTATTTGCAACTTTAGAAGCTTTATTTGCATTGATAAATCCTCTTTCAATCTCATACAAATTACAGTGCAACCCTGATTTATGGTTTTCCCATTTAAGGTTTCCATGCATTTGAGGTGGTATTTTGTGGCCTGACCAAAGCTCCATATAAATAATCTATTGTATCATCCGATTTAGTGCTACTCGATTTGGGAATCGCCCGCATTTAAGGGACAAAATTCCCATCCCTAAACGGACATCGCCTCAATTTAAGGTGCATTTACACTATGTAACACAACAATATATTATTTAGCTGAGTTGTAAAGTAATAATTCACACTATCCATCAACTACACAACACATACCGGCACTGTTACATTAAATAAACTCAATTAATATTTTGTTGTGCTGTGTTTTGTCAATCCACCTATAGTCCTTAGCTCATCTGTTACGTATGTTACGAAAGTTGCGGTGACGTCATACATGAACATGGATATTTTTTATGCTTCGGTTCCAAAACATTCGCTCGCTAACGTGGCATGTTAGCTAGTTGTGCTACTCATGTATATGGGTCATTCCATCTGATATCATCCAATGATGGTTGCATGACTATTTTTAAAACAATTGATTTTTTGCACGCACATTCCTACATATATTGGTAGTTCAAAATAAAATTCTTTTAATTTTTATTCAACCTGGTTTTCCTGGTACAGGCATTTTTCCAATATGGCGCACGTCGTTTTTTGCTCATTTTGACATTTACATAATCGTCAATATCGCAAAGCCTATTTGAGCTAGAGACTTGGGTAAAGAAGTATTATGTTCCTCATAAAATGGGCTACATTTTGTGTTATATACATTGTTAACCCTTTTCACCTCCTTACACTTCAAATTTAGCTGCAAATTTAGGGTTATGTTTGTTGAAAAATTCCATTTTTGACCTAAAAAATATGTATGACGGGGAAGAGTATCAAAACTCAAATTTTCACTCTCTATTGTAGACTACTCAGAGAGTATGCTCATAAAGTTTTAAGCTTGATATTCAATTCTTAAATTTTTTAGAAGCCGTTAAACATGGCTTCGTGCTCAAATTTGGCTACTTTAGGTGTGTAATATCTCCAATGGGGGAGCTTCTAAAAATTTGAAATTCACAGTAAACAAAGCCCTATAGGAGTGCAACTTAAAGTTAAAATTTGAAGTTTGATATTCAGCTAGTAAGGGAGTTACAGCGCTCTGAATTTCACTAAAAAATCAAGAAAATATACATAACGGCATACCTTTATTGAATGGTTTTATTTATTTTATCAGTGATTCTAAAGGTACATCAGATGAGAAATCTCATTTTTGAACTCTTTTTTGTAGGTTGAGGCCTACCTTTATGTGCTGAGTGCCCATTAACAAGTGCTTTATTGACGGTTGATTCCTGTCTGTTGCAAGTTTGCATCTGCCTGTGTATAAACTTGCTAGGTGCATGACGCCCTTCAACACTTCTCAGTCTCACAGCGTCCTCTGTACTGGAACGGTTAATATTTTGCAACCTGAGGGAACTCTATGTTCAGTTCAAGAACACTCATGTTGAGTACAAAGTTGGCCTCTCCAAATTTTGTGCACTAAGGCCAAAATGGTGTGTTACTGCCAGTGCATCAGGAACTCATTCTGTGTGTGTGTGCAGGTATCACCAAAATGTCAAACTTATGTTGGAGGTAGCAAAAATGAGTGTAGATTATAAGGAGTTACTAGCTTTAATGGTTTGTGATGTAGAAAGGTACAAGTGCATGATGGGTTAGTGTGCTGACTGCCTGGGCGATGAGACCTTACTTGAATTGCTTTTAGCAGAAACAGAAGACATGCCAGATCACATTGTCTACAAACAGTTGGTCAATACTGACAGGGTCAACATGATTTCTGTAGTGCAGACTTATAGTGAGTTCATGGATTCCCTTACTGAAAAACTTGCAGCACTGAAAAAACACCATTTTGTCGCAAAAGTACAGTCTCAATACTTGAAAGAAAAAAAGGAAAACTTAGAAGAATCACAGTGCATAGTGCATTTTTCCGAAAACTATAGCTTTCTTGTCCAGGATGATATTCAAAGCTTCCACTGGGTTAATCAGCAAGCTACAATACACCCCTTTGTGTATTATTACAAGTCAGAGAGTACAGTAAAGTGTCGAAGCTTGTGTGTGATTAGCGATCATTTAGAACACAATACAGCCACAGTTCACGAATTTCAAAAACATCTAATCAGTGACATCAAAGCTTCTGCACCATCAGTCAATAAAGTTGTATACTTCAGTGATGGTGCAGCAAGCCAGTACAAGAACAAGAAAAACTTTATTAACATATGCCAACATTCCAAGGATTTTGGCCTTCATGCAGAATGGAACTTTTTTGCCTCCTCACATGGTAAAAATGCCTGCGATGGTGTAGGAGGGACAACAAAACGAGAAGCAGCCAAAGCCAGTCTTCAAAGGGCCTACACAGACCAGATTATGTCACCAAATGAGTTGTACAAGTACTGCTCAGAAAAGAATCCCGGTATCTCTTATGTTTTTGTTCCTGTGCAAGAAGTGCAAGCCAATGAACTGACACTAAAGAAAAGGTTTGAAAAGTGCAAATCTTTGCCTCATACAAGAGAAAAACATAGGGTTGTTCCTCTTGATGAAAACAACATCAGATGCTACAAAACCTCCAAGTCAACTGACTTTGAAGAATTCTCAGTAACCGAGGTGAAACCACACGACTTCCTGATATTTGCAAAAAATGACTACATTGCATGCCTCTATGATGAACAGTGGTGGCTAGGAGTTATCCAAGAGGTGAATTCAGAAAATAATGATGTGCTGGTGAAGTTCTTCCATCCTGCAGGACCACGAACATCCTTCAAGCTGTCACCGAGTGATACTGTGTGGGTGCCGGTCTCCAAAATTCTATGAAAATTAACACCTTTGGAGCTTACAACAGCTACAGGACGTTCCTACACCATCTCAGAAAAATTGTGCAATGAGATTTCTCATCTGATGTACCTTTAGAATTACTGATAAAATAAATAAAACCATTCAATAAAGGTATGCCGTTATGTACATTTTCTTAATTTTTTGGTGAAATTCAGAGTGCTTTAACTCCCTTACTAGCTGAAGTTATTTCACGTAGACCTTTTTTTATAGGCTGTTTATGAATTTTCAGTGAGTTACAACAGCTGTTTCCAAACAGATGATTATACTTAACAAGGTACTTAACTTTATGGTACTTGCAAACTGAATTAAAATCACACTCACTTAACCTTAACTTTAAAAGAGCTTGTTCTTCTTCACTGTAGTCACTCATAAATTTTAACCCTTCACTCGCACAGCCATACACAGACTTATGATGCTCCTCATGAGGAAAAGTCCCCACAGAACACTGCATTTTGTCAAACACTACATGTAATATTGGTTTGATACAACCTTCCAGTACAGAGGACACTGTGAGACTGAGAAGTGTTGAAGGGTGTCATGCACCTAGCAAGTTTATACACAGGCAGATGCAAACTTGCAACAGACAGGAATCAACCGTCAATAAAGCACTTGTTAATGGGCACTCAGCACATACAGGTAGGCCTCAACCTACAAAAAAGAGTTCAAAAATGAGATTTCTCATCTGATGTACCTTTAGAATCACTGATAAAATAAATAAAACTATTCAATAAAGGTATGCCGTTATGTATATTTTCTTGATTTTTTAGTGAAATTCAGAGCGCTGTAACTCCCTTACTAGCTGAATATCAAACTTCAAATTTTAACTTTAAGTTGCACTCCTATAGGGCTTTGTTTACTGTGAATTTCAAATTTTTAGAAGCTCCCCCATTGGAGATATTACACACCTAAAGTAGCCAAATTTGAGCACGAAGCCATGTTTAACGGCTTCTAAAAAATTTAAGAATTGAATATCAAGCTTAAAACTTTATGAGCATACTCTCTGAGTAGTCTACAATAGAGAGTGAAAATTTGAGTTTTGATACTCTTCCCCGTCATACATATTTTTTAGGTCAAAAATGGAATTTTTCAACAAACATAACCCTAAATTTGCAGCTAAATTTGAAGTGTAAGGAGGTGAAAAGGGTTAACAATGTATGTAACACAAACTGTAGCCCATTTTATGAGGAACATAATACTTCTTTACCCAAGTCTCTAGCTCAAATAGGCTTTGCGATATTGACGATTATGTAAATGTCAAAATGAGCAAAAAACGACGTGCGCCATATTGGAAAAATGCCTGTACCAGGAAAACCAGGTTGAATAAAAATTAAAAGAATTTTATTTTGAACTACCAATATATGTAGGAATGTGTGTGCAAAAAATCAATTTTTTTAAAAATAGTCATGCAACCAAATAATTTTTGATTGGGTGATTTCATATGGAATGACCCATATTACATCCATATTTACTGTGTTAACCTGAAAGGAAGACAATCCCCCAAACAAGTAGGGGTGTTTATGGATTTCCCATGGTACAGAAGTGCTTTTCGTCAAATTCACCGGAGTATAATCATATACTTATATATTTGCTTTGAAATCAGAAAATTATTTTTGCTTATATTGTGGCAACCCTGCTTTTTAGAACCGTTTTAAACATGTTCATTTCGTTTTGTCATTCTATATATCTGGGTTAGATGGAAGAGGAGACTGTTTAGTCTCAATCTCGCCCTAATAAAGACGCATATCTATCTACTCTCCCTACAAACGAAATTTATTTGAAATCCGTTCAGTCAATACTTTTGAAATTAACAGTTACAGAAAAATTCTAACTTTGATAATGTGGTAGCCCTGTTTAGTCAACCCGATTGAAATATGATATATTGGTTATTTATTCATATGAAGATTAAATATACTATATTTGGTTAAAATCCATTAGGTCAGTTCTCTAGAAATACGTGTAAAAGAAATATTATTTAACATTTTATTGTGGTAGCCCTGCTGTTGGTGCCCCAAGAAATGCGTGGCTTCACCTAAGTCGCGTTGACAAAAGTTTGACGTGCGATTCAGTTATAAACCTCCAAGTTCTCTGAGCAGTCCAGTTTTTCATGTGAAAAATTATCCACTGGTCCTAATGGCACGACATTTAATGTGGGCACTGATTTCTGCATCTTAGAGGACCTAAATAAAAGTGATTGTTTGCCGAATGGTGTGTGTCAAATGATTTTACTTTCGCTGCAACTACGGCAATCAGCGTTTGCCCAGTGAAGATCACTTTCGTGATTGCTCCCTCCCCACCTTTGTGACTGACAATAAGTCAGAAAACATAATCAGTGATCCCCCTGCATCATTATCTAAAGTTGACAGTGTCAATTGCGACGATAAAATTGTTACTCGTTCAAAAATCAGTGTTGTGGAGCCCAAACTGGGCTAAGTGGTCACTTACACCAAACTCCCCGATCATCTTTTAACAAAAAAGTATCTTCCTTGAGCAATGATATTAAATCTTTACCAGTTCTGCAGATTGAAATAGAAGAACGGAGGTGTTTTAATCTTTGTAAGTGGCCATCTAAATGTACGAGATTTTATAATCAAGAATTGCATCAATAGGGAGTTCGACTTTATTCCCCTTCTCTGTGTTTATAGGTCTCCCAGTGGTGATATTTCTGTGTTTATTGATTTGCTTTTAGAGGTATTATTTATGTCTACTAAATATTCTGATATTGCAATTGTATGTGAGAACTTTAATGTTGACTTAAATACTCCTAATATCCAGAAGAACCAATTGCTGGACACCTTTCTACTATTCAACTTAACACCAACAGTCTTTGAACCAACCACAGCCACTACTAGTGATAATATTTTTTCCAATATTTAATCTTTTGAGAGCTTAACATTTGATACCCATTTCTCTGACCACAAGGCACTACTGACAAAGGTTTCTCTTGCATGCAACCCTAACTCTAAGTCTACTTAAGTCACCTACAAACGTTGTTTTCCCCTGCAGTCCACATCAGATTTTCCAATCTACTATATCAACAAAGTTGGGATAGTGTATTTATTGATGCACCATTCGATATTAAATTTAATAACTTCTTTGATACTTTTATTTACTATTTTAATGTATGTTTTCCTTTAAAAGCTATCAAAAACAATGACATGAAAACATTGGGAAAACCTGGGTAACACCTGAAATCAGATATTTATCTGACAAAGTGAAACAGGTTTTCCACGAATTACAATCAAACAACTCAGACACCATGAAAAAATATTACAAAGCATCAAAAAAACGCCATGCTAAAATGATATCCGAGACTAAAAGAAACCATTACATACAGATAATCAATGCTTCTACAAACCGTAGTAAAGCAGCTTGGAAACTGATTAAACTCTCATCTTCAAAAGTTAACAGTCTCTCTATCGACTCAGTTTCCCACAATAACTATACTGTCTCTAATTCAGCCGAAATTGCTAATCTTCTTAATCATCATTTTCTTGACACAGTAACCAATCTGCTTAATAAGTTAAATCAATAGTCACAGTATCAACACAAAGCAACACATGGCATGCCTCACCACTGTATAGTATATCCCACTGATGATCAGGAGATTAAAAAATACTGAGTAAGATTAGTTGTAAACACTCTGGGGGCTATGATGGTGTACCTTGCTCAATTTTAAAAGGGAATGTCAAGATGGCAGTTACTGCACCCCTGATATATTTAGTCAATGAATCCTTAAAAAATGGAATTTTTCCAGAGAAATTAAAAGTTACTCAAGTTATTCCTATCTTAAAGGGTGGCGATTCACTGTAAATGGGTAATTATCAAACTATTACCATTCTATCTGTTTTTTCTAAGGTTTTTGAAGGCGTTATGTACAATAGAATTATGTCCTTCTTAAACAAACATAACATTCTCTCTGAAGCTCAATTTGATTTTCTAAAAAATCGATCTACTGAAACAGCTATTTGTAAATTTGTTTATCATGTTATTCTGGGACTTGACAAGCATGAACATGTCATGGGAATTTTTTATGACTTGCAGAAAGCTTTTGACTCGGTGGACCATAATATCCTACTAAGTAAAATCAATATGTATGGAATCTCAGGAACAGCCAATTTCTGGCTTAAATCTTTCCTTTCGGGGCGATCGCAAACTGTGTCTATTTATTCATCAATGTCGCAATCGCATATTTCTTCTTCTTTCTTAACCTTAACTAGTGGTGTTTCCCAGGAATCTACTTTAGCCCCCCTACTTTTCCTTCTTTATATTAACAACCTACCTTCATTTCTCAAGAGTGGCAATGTTTTTATGTATGCGGATGATACAACTCATCTCCTTCAATCACAAAGTGCAATGTACAGAGAAGCTCAAGGTGCTATTAATGGCATGGTAAATTGGTGCAAAGAGAATTTTGTTTTTATTAATAAAAGCAAATCTACTTTTGTTCAATTTCATACACACCAAAAAAGAATTGTTTCTTCCCTACTTCTAAGATAACAAGATTCTGTCCTCAGTGGTTCTTCAGTTACTAAATTTCTGGGTATTCACATTAATCATGTTGGGATAAACAGATAGATAACTTATGCACTAAAGTAGCCTTTGGATGTTATCTTCTGAGGAAGATTACACCACTCATTGATGTTAGCACATCACTCAGTGTATACTATGCATATAAATATATAGTCGGCTAAAGTATGAGATTGTGGTCTGGGATCACTCTCACCATACAGTTAGACTTTTCAAACTACAAAAGTGGGGTATCAGAATCTTAGCCAACATCACCATATGACAGAGCTGTCGAGAACATTTTATAGCTTTAACGATCTTAACACTGCCAGCTATGTACATATATTATTCTATTATATTTGTAAGAGAAAACCTAAAGCTCCTGAGTCTTGAATCGAATAGTGATATTCATTCTTATAATACAAGAAATTGTAGTGATCTAAGAACTGTTCCTCATAACCTGAGTCTGCTTGGCAACAATCCTGTATATGCTGGGACAAAATTTTGTTATAAATTACCAAGAGATTTGAGGAGGACAATAAGTCCTTCCTTATTCAAAGCCAAACTTAAGCAATATTTGGTAAACAACCCTTTCTACTCTGTAGAGGAATTCTTGTCCCATTAATGGGGACATCTGTCTTTTCCTTTTATTAGCAGTTCTTGTATTGACCTGTCCTATACTTGTATTGCATGTCCTGGGACCAATAAAGATTATTATTATTATAGCTCCACTTTAAACATCTTTATTTAATTATGGTATGCTGTGTAAATCTTACGTACAAAATTTAATTGAAATCTGTTCAACCAATTCCTTCCAAATCCTTAATTAGTGAAAGTTTAATTTGTAATTGTGGCACCCCTGTTTGGATGATTTGGTTTAAATATGCTAATACTAGGGTAATTACCCATCAAATATGGCAGGATTATCATAATAGTATTACAAATATATACGATTTCGATTAGAAAAATCAGTAAGATATGCTATGATCTGGTTTGGCTTTCATGCACAATCAAATCAGTGCTTTTGAAAGTTATCTTTGTTTTAATTATATTGTTTAAGTAATTATTAGTAGAGAGACCAAATCATTATCCAAATATTTCTTAAAAATATGAGGAAAATCTAAATAATAAGATATAATGCATAAAGAAGTAGCTGAAATTTACTTGAAATATTTGATCAAATTATAAGTTATTTAAAACGCATAGAATTTTACTTAATAAATGAATTATTTTACTCTTATTAACTCATAAAAAACAGGATAAAATGTGAACGAACTGTCAATTTGCCATCAAAGGAAAACTGTGTAGTAACTTACCTACTATTAACTAAATACTTACATAAACTGTAATGAATTTTAACTATATTTTAAGATCACACTTTTCTGTTAACTATATTAGTTTTGAAAATTTATAATTCCCAACATTTGGCAACGGCGCATGATTCAATAATATAACATTTTTTATAATAAAATATAATTTATTATTGTTATTTTTGTACTATAATTGTAGTATAATATACTTATATATTTGCTTTGAAATCAGAAAATTATTTTTGCTTATATTGTGGCAACCCTGCTTTTTAGAACCGTTTTAAACATGTTCATTTCGTTTTGTCACTCCATACTCTCCCTACAAATGAAATTTCTTTGAAATCCGTTCAGTCAATACTTTCGAAATTAACAGTTACAGAAAAATTCTAACTTTGATATTGTGGTAGCCCTGTTTAGTCAACCCGGTTAAAACATGATATATTGGTTATTTATTTATATGAAGATTAAATATACTATATTTGGTTAAAATCCATTTGGTCAGTTCTCTAGAAACACCTTTAAAAGAAATATCATTTTACTTATTATTGTGGTAGCCCTGCTCCATTTACGAGAAAATAGCTCATTTCCATGTGTCTTTGAGAGCTGAATGTCCAGTACAAGTTAATGTGGATGAGAAGGAAAACATTATTCAAATGGTTCAGCGAAGTCCAAGTTTTAGTACACGAAGAATGTCCGCCCACCTCAACGTTCTGCGAATGAGTCTGGCAAACATTACACGATGAAGGGACTTGATTTATACCATATCCAGCAAGTTCAGCATCTTCAACCTGGGGATATGGCTAGGTGGTTGAAATTCTACCGTTGTTTAAATGCACACCTCTGCCTGAACCGTTACATCTTGTTCATGGACGTGGCACAGTTTACTCGTGATGGAATAAACAACAAGAGAAACTACCATTTATGGGCTCGTGAAAATTCTCACGGAACAGTTGAAAGCAACTTTCAACTCCGTTTTTCTGTGAACATGTGGTGTCATTGGGAACCAGCTGGTTGGGCAATACTTCTTTCCGCCACATCTGACAGGTGCCATTTATGCTGATTTTTTGGAAAATGAAATGCCGAGTCTTTTAGAAGACATTCCTCTGCAAACACGACTTCAGATGTACTACCAGCATGATGGGGCACTCCCCCATTATGCTGTATCTTAACTAAAAGTTCCCTAACCGATGGATTGGTTGTGGCGGTGTGCAGGATTGGCTACCGAAGTCTCCGGATCTCACTCCGTTGGATCTCCATGTGTGGGGGCAAATGAAAAACATTGTGTATGAAGCCAAAGTGAGCACGAAGGAAGAATTTATTCAGGAAATTTTCGATGCTGCAAGGCGCATTAACAATGTTGCAGTTCTTCGTGCTGTTTCATGTTCCCCACTCAAACGCGTCAGATTATGCATCCAAGCTGAAGGTGGCCATTTTGAACAATTGTTGTAACAATGGATTATGTATCAATGTTAATGAATGATTATTTAAATAATATATTTTTCAATAATAAACTGTGTATATGAATAATTATTTAAACAATGCATTTTTTCAACCATTAAGTTGTACAAACCAAAGTACGAGATAATTTAAATTGCCCGTAGCTCTGTAACAAATGAGAATTGGACACATGTTCATATGACATTTTTTACTCAAAATCACGTACAGAATAAGATCCCGAAGTTATGACATAAAGTCGCCGGACACCCTTATATAGGCACAGATTTTGGTTGACATGAAGCCCTTCCTTTCGACACCACGAGCCGCCCCTGATGGCACAAAGGATTTTACAGATCATATTTATTCACTAGGAGACCGTTCATGTATTACAACAGCAAATGTTAAACCCCCCTTTTTAATAAAAATTAGAAAATGCATAGTTATACATGACAATACTTTCTAATGCCTTCTTATAACATTTCAATGCATGCTCTTTAAAGCACATTAAGAAAAAATCTACCGGATGAAACCAGGTAAAGTTATGTTTACCGAAAAATCAGTTAAATATGGCGGAAAGAATTCTGTTGGGTGAAACACGGGTAACGAGCAGGTGGAAGCTTGCTGTGGACAAGCTGTCTCAACACGTAAATCTCATGTAAAAAGTAAAAAATTTCTTAGATAAAAAATCTTGCATAAGCATTGGTCATACTCCCCGTCGTCTCCCTAAGGGGAGTTATTTACAGGTGCCAGGGGCTTAGCTACCTAATGCCCCATATGAAAAGGAGTTCTTTGAAGTGCACCGACATTGTACAATACATTGGATCGATGGCTTCACTTCCTTGCCAATGGAATACTTTTCATATTTTTACCCGAGGGTCCCCATAGTTGGTCCAAATGTCAGTTTTTTAAAGATAGCTCAGCAACCAATTGACCGATTTTGATGAATTCTCCACTAATATCAATGTTTTGATGAGTCACATTTTCGAGCCTACAATGGATAAAATCCGTCAATGGGATCAAGGATCGTAATGTAAGGGTCAATCCAAATTTCACAATTTCGAGGGGTCCCCATAGAATGGTCGGTCCAAATTTCAGCAATGTCGATCTGCCTGTACACATATCAGGGAAGATCTGGCTGAACCAATTTAAAACAAATTTGGTAGGTACATAGAATATTCACATAAATATATGATCAAAATGACATATTTGGACTAGATAGACCATGCAGGGGTGCCACAATTGCAAAATAAAATTTTCTGTAGTTATGCTTTTGGAAGGAAATGGGCAAACGGATTTCAACCAAATGTGGTACATAGAATGTTCACATAAATTCATGAGCAAAATCACAAATTTGGACCGGATCAGGGACAGGTAACTGGGATAGCAAAGCCTGGTATAGTGTTTTACCGCCATCTATCAATGGTACCAAGAACTAAAAGCGGAAGTCAAGAAATTTTAGCGGAAATGTATAGCTGGGATTTGGTAACACATCGGTTGGCTACACTGAATGGGCACCAGGGGATTCCCAGAGGAGACATATTTGAAGCCGTTAATATTTTCCATTTAGTTCATTGACGGTTGACAGCGAAAGTGAAAAATAATTGTTGTAAGGAGGTGTGCAGTCAACGGGAGCGATGGTAGAAGACTCAGTGCACAGATGCATCGATTCCCACGAATAAAAGACAGGTAAGATGTATTTTATTGTTGTCATAGAGTAAAGGTGTCAATTTAATTATTACCATTTCTTCAATTCTTTACTTTCGTTCCCACTTTATTATGACAGCCTTGTTATTACTATAGTCATCCCATAATTCACGTTAGCAAAATAAACTTATTATTTGCCTCGATACGCCCCACTTTGTCCATTGATTGACCTCATGAAAACATCAAGCAATACACAGAGACAAATTAATATATGTATACATATTCCGCATATAACTCTTTTCCCAATGATTTCATTAGATATGCAAATAACTATCAAAATATTTAATGTAAAATGGAGAACTTCTTGGTACTATCCCTCAACTGCATATCCTAAGTAAGCGAAATAATTCGTCGTGTTTTTGGAAGGAATTTCCTGACATTTCTGTATAGAGGATAATTAATGTATTTACTGCCTCTCATCTTGATAATTTTTAATTGCGTCATCATAGGCGTCCCAAAGAATGCATAGTAATTGTAGAATCATCAAAGTGTAAAAGAATATTAAACGTGATGCCGTTTTAATATGCTCGTCATTCATGTTATCACGGTAAATCAGTTGCAAAAATATACAATGCTTCCAAGGGAGTATTTTGAGCAATCCTCAATATCAGATCATTAAAAAAGGAATTGGAGACTACGGTGTACAGATTGGAATTAAAATTTGAAACTCCTGAACCGTAAATTAACCCAGAGGGCACTCACATGTCAATTCCTCGAAGAATGGCTCACCGATCAAGACTTACCATTAAAAACAGTAGATGAATTAGTACCACTAACACGCTTATGCATGAACCAAAATTTCTTTCAAGTTAACAACAAGTTCTACCAACAAAACTACGGTACAACAATGGGAAACTCCCTTTCACCTTTCTTAGCCAACCTATTCATGGTTAACTTCGAGAAACAATGCAAAAACACTTTCAAATACTTCCCACGCTTATGGCTAAGATACGTTGACGATATTTTCGCGATTTTCGATACCTCCAATAATAACATAACTGATTTTCTACAGCAACTAAACGATCAATATCCTTCCATTAAATTTACACATGAAGTTGAAAAACAAAATACATTGCCATTTCTTGACCTTCTCGTAAAAAGAGAAAACAACCAAATCAAGTTCGGGATTTACCGCAAACCCACACACACAGACACGTACATTCCCTCTGATTCCAACCACCATATTTCACATAAATTAGCACCATTCCACTCAATGGTACATAGACTCTTACAGGTTCCTCTTTCTAAAGTTGATTTCCTCACAGAATTAAAATATATAAAAAAATGCGCTAAAATCAATGGTTATGACCCTCAGATGATAGAGAATATTTTACACAAACACAAGCGCAGTCTTTCTTTGAAAAAACGGATTACTATCACAAGCACGGCCCCCAAAAAACCAAAATACGTAAAAATCCCCTTCGTCCCAGGCATCACAAACGGCTTATCAAACATCTTCTCAAAACAGAACCTTAAAGCAGTACCTGTGAATGAAAACAAACTCTCCAACTTACTACACAATCCAAAAGACACGATCCCGACTCTACAAAGATCCGGCATATACAAAATCGCCTGCACAGACTGCGAGAAAGTCTACATAGGGCAAACTAAACGGAAGCTAGAAACCAGATTCAAAGAACACCTTGCACACTTCAAACACAATAGATTTAACAGGTCTAGCGTCGCAATACACATACAGGAAAACAATCACCCGATTAAAATCGAAAACATGTCTCTCTTAAAATCAACACAGACTGACTGGAAACTAGACGCTTACGAGAGACGGTTATGAATAACGACCGCGGACCTATCCCTTACTCACCCCTCTACTCGCTAACCGTTAAGAATTCCCCCACCCCTCTGCCCTCCTTTCACTTTTACCCGGAACACATAAATACACAAGACCACACACAAACAATTCATACGACTTCAGCTACTGAAGATGGGAGCATGGCTCCCGAAATATGTATCTAGAGATTTCCAGAGTTATTGTGCGTGTGTTTTTCTTTTTAGGCTAGTTTTAGACAACAGGTCCCTGTAGGCCATCATCATCCTGCAAACTTGTAAGCATAATTTTAATTTTCCTTATTTCTTATTGACGTGTGAGTGCCCTCTGGATTAATTTACGGTTCAGGAGTTTCAAATTTTAATTCCAATATCAGATCAGTTAAACTGTTTGTGAAAGTGTGAATGACAAGGGAAACATAAATATAGGTATTTATGTAAGATTTTTTTAAAACAATGAACATTTACTTTAATGGAATTAACCGTTTTTTTTATCACAGATATCTGTAACTGAACCGGAATGTTTACAAATAATGTAATTGTCTAAGTGATAAGGAATTTCATCGTAATATTTAACAATAATTATTTCTAGCCAAAAATTGTTTTGCACATAAAAAACACCCATACATGTGTGTGTGTGTGTATGTGTGTGTATATACAGTCAAACTCTGCTATAACGAGCACCACGGGACCGTTTAGTTTTGCTCGTTATAGCCGTTAAACTTAATATCCATGAAGGCAAAAGCATGCATGCGCATGGTAAAATAAGACATAAGAAGTAAAAGTGAATATATAAACAGAAAGTTTATTTAGTAAATTTATGAAAAAACCTAAAAATGAAAATAAACTAGAAAATTTAAAGTAAACATACGTACATATAAAATTTACTCACAGCTGCATCCTTAATCACTCCCCTTTTTACAAAAATAACTGTTTCATAGATTTCACTTTGAAGTCTCTTAAGTTTCCTCTTATTACACTTAGTGCACTAAAAACTCCATCGGAAATGTCAATGTTTAAAAAAAATCATTTAATGTTTCCACGGCATCCTGAGTAAGTTGGCACGGCTTTCGTCAGGATTGTGTCTTCGACACATTCAACATTGTCTTCATCACTGTCTGCTGTGCTTTCTACTGTCTCTATTATTTCACTCTCCGTAGGAAATTCCTCTGGTAATCAAATCATCATCAACATGAACAAAATCTTTTCCTACCTCTTTCCCTTTTTCCATTTAGTTTTTCTTCTAACACATCTTTAATCATTCTCTCCTCAGGTAATGTTTAACCCATTTTGCCTTCCTCTTTCTAATAGTCTGTATAATCATTTGCTTCTCTCCTATTCTTCGTAGCAATTCATCATTTTTCAGCCTATCTGTCCATTTTATCTTCAGCATTCTCCTCCAAGCCCACATTTCAAAGGTTTCCAAGTATTTGATGTAATTTTTCGTTAGCATCCATGTTTCTGCCCCATACAATGCTATACTCCATACATAACATTCTATGAACTTTTTGCTGATATCTTCCCTTATATTCCTAGTAAGTAGGTGTTTCTTACTTCTGAAAGCTGCTTTTGCTTTTCCTATTCTAGTCCTGATCTCATCCGTAGTATTTGCTTCTCATGTTTTGATGCTTCCAAGGTATTTATAGTCTGAAATTTGTTCTAAAGGTTTTCCTCCAATACTTATGTTCAGATTCTCTTCTTTGCCCGATATTCGAATGACCTTGGATTTTTCTGTATTTATTTCCATATCGTATTTTCTACCTGTTATTACTAGTCTATTGATCATTTTCTGGAGTTCTTCTTCCTTTCTTGTTAGAAGTACTTGATCATTCATGTATTTTACTGTTCTTATAATCCTTCTTCCAATTTTGAAATCTCCTGTGCCTTCTAACATTTCTTGCATTAGACTTTCTCCATATATATTGAATAGGATCGGTGATAGGCAGCAGCCCTGCCATACTCCTCTACCAATATTCACACAGCAGGTGTCCGCATTCTCCAACCTGACCTTTACAACTTGATTCACATATAGATTCCTGATCAGTCTCCTGTCTTTTCAGTCTACACCTATACCCTTTAATATCTTCATCAACATTACCCAATTTATCCTTCTGCCAGTCTATGAAACATACGCAAATATCTTGACTGTACTCTATTGCCTTTTCTGATATGATTCTGGCTACCCCTATATCATCTCTAGTTCCTCGTCCTTCTCTGAAACCAAATTGATCTTCCCCTAGCATTTCTTCTGCCTTTTTCTCCAGAAGGCTTATCATCCTGTAGTCTTGAAACTGCATTGCCTTTGGCTTCTTCTAGGAAAGGCCACTCTCCTGTGTCATAAATCTTATTAATTAATTACATGATCGCTTTTAGTCCTTTTGATCCCATGACTTTAAGTAGCTCAGACAGTATTCCATTGTTGCCTGTATTTCCCTTTCTTTAATTCTACTATCGTTTTTACTACTTTGCTCTCCATAATACTTGGTCCTAAGTTGTCTTCTTCAATGTTTTCCTCATCTACCAGTTCTATTTTTGCTGATCCTGCCTGCTTGCTGTATAGTTCCTTAATGTATTCTTCCCATACTTATGCTACATCCTTTGTTTCTGAGACTATCTTCCCATTCATATTCATAATTCCTTTACCACGAATTCCACTAGACCTCTTATCTTCTAATTTCATGCCCTAGCGTACATCATATCATACCATCCTAACTTTCCCATTTGTTGTATTTCATCATATTTTTCTTTTATCCAATTTTCTCTAGCTTTATCTGTTAACCTTCTCAACTTATTGTTTATACATCTATAGTTGGCTCTATCTTCTTCACTTAACGTTTTTCCATTTTCATCTCTCATCCATTTTCTCCAGCATTTCCTTAGTGATCCATGATTTTCTTCTCTTGTTTTCCAATCTCTTTATCCAAGGTATCCTTGATACTGGTTTTAATTTCTTCACATTCTATATCCATGGTCTTTGGTTTGTTTTCCAAATTTTTTATATGATCTCCCAACTTCATGCTGACTACATCCTATCTTTCTTTCAGTTTTTCTAGATCCAAAGTCTGTCTTTCTCTTCTCATTTGTTTGAGCATTGTACTTACATCAACTATTAGAAGGCTGTGTCAGATATACCTGTATTATCAGCATGTCCACTGGGACTGCTTTTAGCTTTGTTTCACTCAGTCCTATAATGTCAACTCTATTTCTTCTCATTTCTTTTTTCAAGTTCTCTAGCTTTCCTCATAGTTCTTACGTTCCAAGTCCCTATTCGTAAATTACTTTCGACAAATATTTTCCTCAAGGCAGTCCCCGTCCGGAGATCCAATTGAGGGACTATTTTACCTCCGGATTGTTTTACCTCGAGAGAATTCATATTGTCCAACCATATAATCATTACTAAGGATTGTAATGTGGTAGTTTCCCCTCTTTCTTTCCACATCGCAGTACTGTAGCTGTTCAAATCATCCCAATCATGCCTACAGCTGTATTGGACAGAGACCCTGCGAACACCATTTGTTTTCAGCTCTATACCATACTGACAGTACTGCTAGGCACCAACGAAAGTGTTTTTTAACCTCCATTAGCGGGGTTTGAACCCCGGTACTTTGTAACCATTACACCACCAGTGCATATGTAGGTTATAGGATATATATACCATATAAAACCTAAGGTACTTCTAGAAGTGCTACAGAGCTGAAACTTGGCGTGAATATAGGTCATTGGTTACAACCTCTGAAAAAATCCGAAATTTCAGAAAATATTTTATTTAAGGGGTGTTTTTGACCACAATGTCCAATTTTAAAAACCCATAAGAAAAGCATTGAAAACCATGCAGGGCTATACAAAATTGCTTTTTTAATTTACATTTACGATACAAAGTCGGGACATTCACCATACTATGGAAAAGGAATGAAGTTTATTTTTCTTGAAGACAGAATTCAAATTTATGCTGAATTTGCCTAAGAATTCGATTTTCATCATAAAATTATGAAACTTTTTTCGATTTTCAACAATGAAAAAAATTAACTATCATAGCAATGACTCCAATGCCTTTCAATGGGAATTGATAATCCATACTTCAACAGCATTGACTTCATGCTTAGACTGCATTATAATCTATTTGATTTCAGCCAACTATGTTTACATGAGATGACGTAATAATTTTAAATTAATTTTTTTATCTGGACACGAACTAAAAGCCATGGATGATGTTGCCATAGTCCTAACACAAAAAATATCCTAATTTTTACATAAATTTTAGCGAGATGTAAAGGCCATTTTCTTAATGATGATTATAGCTATTGCTGCAACAGGGCGATCTAAGCCATGAAACCAAAAATTCGAAAACTTGAACACAAGCCGATTGCCTGAGAATTTTGTAATTCTGGATAGATGCCTTTATTTCATGGAAAATGAAAAATTATTGTCTTATTTATATATTATTACGCCATTGATTTTAAACTACAATGTAAACTTATGATGACGTCATTATACTAACACATGAAATTTAGTAAAACGTGAAAAGTATTTTAATGTTGTTTCATAGTTTTTCGAGAAATTTAAAAATTTTTCAATTAATAAATATAAGGGCATCCAGCCTATTTTGTGATTTTTTAAATCCAAATATGTCCTAAAGACATGGATGACGATGCCATAATCTTAACACAAAGTATCCTAATTTTTCCATAATTTTCGTGTATAGTGTATTTTCTTAAGGGGACTCCTCAGAGCTCCTTCGTTCATTTAGTTCTTCAAGATATCCTCCAGATGGCACAGCGGGAGCATGACTTCAGTGACCCTTTGAGGGATTTTAGGAAACCACTAAGAGTGGAAGATTTAGCTGTTTGGTTGAATACTAATACATTTGGCAACAGCAGTTGCTATCTGGGTTCGATGGAGGTAGGTGAAGATAAAGCCCGGTGAAGATGGTTTAAATGACACAAATAAAATTTCATTGCATCCAGTCAAATCTCCCGACCGATGCATGGAGTTCGTAATCTGTACTCCTGAGGACATCTTTTTTTTCTCGCTTGCAACTTTCGTAACCTTACTTCTTGGGAAGAATGTTTATTCTGGAGGACTAAACCAATTGCTCAAAAAACCTATGAATAGTATTAAAGAGATGTACTATGTACACTCATTTCCAAAAGTAATTCAACAATTTGAGTGGTGTCGCTTTTGCGGTAGACTGAATTTTAACTTCCTAACTACATGAATGTTATTGTCAGTCAGTTAATATGTATTCATCATGACATCACCTAAGCCTTCAGGGTTTATTATTGTATAAAATACGATGTATTCTTGCGTATTGACTGGAGTTTCAGAGATTATTCATCATCTTGGGCTATCGTTTGAATGTACTATTATAATTCGCCATTGTTATTTAACAGTCATTATTGAATTGAGAATAGCATAAGCAGGCCCATGGAATTGTTTTTTTTTGTATAAGTGAGGGGATGTTGGAGGAGGGCTGAAGCAAACTCACTGCGTAATTAGTTCTAATAGTTGAAGTCAGTGTATTTACGAATTTTGAATCGATGATTTCATCAGTTTTATCAAATTCCTCGGTTCAATAGTATTTGTTACATAACAGAAATAGCGAAAGTGACAAGGCACAACTCTCAAAAACAGTTGAGATATATGCATTTAAAAAAGTAAAAAAAAACACTTGCAGTTTCTTCTTTCTTGCTACTTGATAGCATTTACCATATATTCCACGTTTAACACTGACATAAGAAGACAGTTTGGCTGACGGAATGCATGAGATTGTAATGCAGTATATCTTTTTTATAATCCATTGAGTTAAACTGTTGTTGCAGCCATCATCATTTCATTTCACTTCATTATTAAGTGAACCTCATTTTCATAGACGGGTCATAGGTAATTGCAAGATAAATCAATCTTTGAACTATGTGTTCCTGCTTGGTTAAACATGTAGATTTCTGACTGACTTCACAAAAGTTTTTGCAGGTACCACTAGATAGTTTAATTTTTTCATGCGCATGCAACATTTGGAAAATGACAGGAAATGGATTATCTACGACAGAGAAATGAATGTAAATATGTCTATTTTCTTTTTGTACACACAACATTTGTAAGTGAAAAGAAATGGGTAATTTATGACAAAGGTATTATGTGAACATAAGTTAATGACAATAAAAAGATCTCCGAAAAGGATTTGGATTCCACTCCAGGATATAAATTGTTTCCCGTAAGATAACATGTAAAAACCGATTGTTCGGCATGCAGGCTTTCATTCTTTTGCAAATTAAAATTAGAAGAAACTGACCATAGATCTTCAGATGGGAGCTGCTTTAATGAGGAATGGTTAAGTAGGTTTTTACCACTACATCCTACAGCCACACACTAAACTGCAGTCAGTCATACCGCCCCCATCAGAGCAATGGGAAATCATTTGCGGCAGCTTTCCAGCATGGCACATACTCTCCCCAACCATTTCCCTCGAGGAACCTCTTTTCCAAAGACTACTACCCAGTCTTCTCCAAAGCCAGACAATCTACAAGGTTGCCACTGTATGCATTTTCTAAGCTAGCGCCAACGACTCACAACCAGCATCAAAAGGCTGAACTGTTTACAACCTTCTTCTTTTGTGCTCAATCCTTGGATTGGTTGGCAGCAGCTCTCCAAACTTCTCGATCTTCAGCCAGCCTCTTCAGTGCTGTGTAGGTGGGGCAGCCGGTATCCTCCATGATTTGGTTAATATATTCCATGCCCCTAGCGTTCTTCCCCTCCACAGCACCTTCGAGGATCGTCCTAACCAGCCCCTCATGTCTTATGAGGTGCCCGACCCAGACGTGTCTACTCCTCCGAACCATATCCCACAGGCACGGCTACTCCTCCTCAATCCTGTTCAGCACCTCTTTGTTGGTCACTCTGTCCACCCAGGAGATTTTTAACATTCTACGGTAGCACCACATTTCAAATGCCACTATCCTCTTCCTCTCTGCCTCCCCGATCGTCCAGGTCTCACTTCCATATAATAATACACTCCATACAAAAGTTTTGACCAGATGTTTCCTGAGGTGCTTATTAATGCTGTTGGAGATGAAAAGGTTGCGCTTTTTGTTGAAGGCAGTCTTTGCGTGATTAATACGACTTATGATTTCTGTTTTTGACCTTCCGTCCGATGCTAACCTGCTTCCGAGATACGTGAAAGACTTCACGTTCTCCAGCCATTCCCCGCCCAATGAGCAGTGCGCCTGCATACCATGCCAGTATCCGATAAAACATGGTTTCAAAAATTGCCAAGCAATAGTGATTATTGTTTCAAATTCTGAAGATTTGCCATGGAAAAAGTTGCATTTAACTTTAAACTTAAAGGATTAAGCTTCCCTTCCCAGTTCTTACAATTGTTGTAGCTTTCCTACTTTTGGAGAAAATAGAGCGCTCGTAATTTATAGTTTCCATGTTGATTGTGGACTTACAAGTAATAAATATACATTTAAAAAAACCGAATGTTAATGATTGATAGTTTAACAATATACAAAAAACTGCATTCAGATATTATTACTCGTTTGTGAGATATCTGTTTCGGAAATTGCGTCTAAAGTCGGCCATTGCAGCCACTGTGAGATGCAGCGAAGTATTATTTTCGGTGCAAAAACATCCACTGATGTGCTAAGTGCTAATGACAAAATATAGATAGAATATAGAAATATAGAAATATAACAATCCAACAGTTAAATTTGACCAGATTTAAGTAATACCACAATACAAAAAATACACCTCATAGGTGAAGGCGATTCGAAACGAAACTTAGTTAATGTCAGTTAAATCACATCCAATAGTTACTATCACTCTTCCGGCTCCCGGTAGGTCAATGTCCACTCAACACTGAATAGTTTCTGCCGGGTAGAATGGAATAGCTCACACCTGCGTCGACTTCCCCTCTCGTTGCTCCACTGTGCGTCTCGTCGCTCGGAAGGCCACTATCGGAATGGGCTGTCACGTGACGCCGGTGGTGAAGGAGGGAGGCAATGACGTCGGGCGGGTAATTCGAAAAAGTTGAATTATTCTCGATGATTGGTCGCCCTTCCACTGTTCTTGCATAACCATGGGAAAGAGGGAAGGTTAAAGAGGTGAGGGGTAATTAGGGTATATAAAGCAGAGAGGCACCCCGGGAGGGCGTGTCGACCGTGGCGTGGCGTTCGTGGGCGTGTCGTTCAGTCCGGCGATATCACGAATATCGGCGATATACGATAGCAGCGATATTCGAACTAGCGATATTCGTACTTGCATGTTCGTACATGCGATTCGTTAAGTGCTATCGTATAAGTGCGGGAGTAAAGGGGGGGGAGGAAAAAATCGCCACATCCTCCCTGGGAAAAATGATGAAAACGGGACCAATAAAAGTTTCAATTGGTTGGGGAGGGTAAGTTTCTAAGTCACCTTATTCCCTGCACTGTTCCCGGATCATGAATGAAGCACAGAACACACTCCTTCGTTGTCTCTTTCAAGATAGTTTATTATTATTATTGAACACTTATTTGTCAAGACACTTAAAATTGGAATATTACACGTGGTGGATTGCATGCTCTGGCCATCAAGGTTCGAGCTACTGTCACGGCTCAAGTTCTCTGAAGAAGTCCACTGGTTCGCCGTGATGAAGCTAGTCGGGAAAGCACTTGTCCATTGGAATGTAGTTTTTCCCAGGATAATCACTTTGGGGGTACATAGGGATGATGCACTTGGCATATCGTGTCGGCATCTTGCCAAGCCGAAAACTCAATAACATGTAGGAATATCTCCCTCAAAATAATAAATAATCATAATTACAATATGCCAACTATCGTGGCTTAAGGAAACAAAATTGATACCCATCCTTGCCTCAGGGATAGAGTGAGAATAGATTGTATGTCATTGATAACATAACAGAAATAGAATTTCATGACATAACAAAAGCAAACTTTCCTGAGCATTTCCTTCTTGGAAATATTATACATCATAACATAAACATTAATTCTTAGGCAAGGGCAACTAGTAATCATACTGTTATTAAGCATTTGAAAAAATGAATATTAGGCAAGGCATTGCTTAATCCAGGCATAGTATCTCTATCAATTAACAGTGTAATATTTCAATTGATTTGGCCATGTGAGTCCCTTCACAATATCATATTTAAGCACATTAACAAGGTAATATTCAAATCATTAACAATATCATATTCCAATTAACTTCACTGTGGTATATAATTAAATTGGCCCCAATAGTTAAGTTCCTTCACAGTATGCATAATATTATCACTGATATTAAATTCATTAACGACATAATATTCAAATTAACCTGTAGTGCGGTATCTTAATAGGGTAGACATAGTACATAAATCCCTTCATAATATGATATTTAAATTCTTAACCTAAACATGGTTTCAATTAAACTAACTCATAATATGGTATTACAATAAATTGTGGCATACTTCCTAATACATAAGGTACATATAGACATTTTAAATGTATCCTTAGCCCAATTGGGGTTAGTCTACAAAACTGGTAATTATTACCAAAAAAAAAGAAACATGGCTAGGTTAGGTTAAGTGTTTTTTTTTGCCATGTTGACATTCACAGATGTCCAGAATACCATCTATGATGCCTGGTATATTGTACGCTAAACAGCGATTTTCTTGGCACATGGCCGAATAAGTTTTTTCAATATGTTTTATCAGATTTGCATCTGGGGGCTGGTTGCGATGATCAGAATCACCGGGCGATGAGTTCGCTACCTCTACGCCGAATTTCTTGGCACATAGCCGAATAAGTTTTTCAATATGTTTTACCAGATTTGCATCTGGGGGCTGGTTGCGATGATCAGAATCACCGGGCGATGAGTTCGCTACCTCTACGCCGAACAAGATACATATACAGCAAATTAAGTATAATAAAGTTTAAGTTGAGAGATATTTACAATTCTCTCTTTATTTGGGGATAGCTGAAGAACAGCTGTTACGGGAGATATGAACCTTTTGATAGGTGAAGGGCCGGCCCACTGAGGGGTTAACTTAGCAGTTCTATGGAGCATCTTGGAACTAGTAGGAAACCTTCTATATAACACTAAATCACTGATTTTAAATGGGTTCCCAGTATGGCTTTTATCAAAAGCAAGTGCCTGCCTACGTCTGGTCGCCTTGAGATTATGAAGCACTTGTTGCCACAAGGAATGCCATTCAGAGGGAGTTAGGTCCTCAGCCAGAGCCTGAGGAGGAATTCTCCAGAAATTTGTCAAGGGATGAGGAAGCTCTCTGCCCATAAATATCCTTGCTGGAGTATAGCCCGTGCTGCTATGTTTAGCAGAACTAAAAGCAAAGGTTAAGCTGGGTAAGAATTCATCCCATTTCCGGTGGTCATTCTGTGACAAGATGGTTAAGGCATATTTTAGGTTACGGTGGACACGTTCAGCTTGATTAGGCTGAGGATAGTAGGGGGCTGTGAAAATTTGCTTAATACCATATTTAAAACACATATCAGAGAATGCAGTGGAACGAAATTGGGAACCATTATCAGAAACAATATATTTGGGATAACCAAATTTAGGAAATATTTTGTTAAACAAGACAGAAACCACTTGAGAAGCCAAGGGAGAACGCAGAGGTTCAATAAAAGTAAATTTAGTAAAGCCATCTATTATAGTCAGGGCACAAGTGCTGCCACTGCGACTTCTAGGCAAGGGACCAATGAAATCTATATACACCTTTTCCCATGGATAAACGGATGGTGAGGAAGACATCTCACCAGGAGGAAAGGTGTTCCTAGGTTTGCAGGTTTGGCAGTCGTGACAACGTCTGACCATCTGCGTTATTTCTTGCCTCATATTTTTCCACCAAAATTCTCTACATATTCTTTCACAAGTTTTAGCCACCCCCATGTGTCCAGCGGTGGGCAAACGATGGAAATATTCAAACAACATGGATCTCAGGGCCTGGGGAACCACTACACGTCCCTTCTTCAGTCTAGTGGTACCATAATACAACAAATCATCCTTGAGAAAATAGTTTGGATGGGGGCGTCCCCATCTGTGTCGATCAGCTGTTTCAATTCTGGGTCAGATGTCTGATGCTCACGAATATTAGTGAATGATAATGGGATTCTATGGAGGAGCATTGAGCAATGAATGGGTTTCTCCCTTGATTGATGGTTCACCCTATACAAACAATCAGCCACCCTATTTTTGGAACTGGGAACATGGTGAATAGCAAAGCGGAAGGACGACAATTTTAAAACCATTCTACCAATTTTCCCTAACTGCTTAGGATGTTTAAACAGCCACGTAATCGCCCCATTGTCAGTATACAAATGGAAGGGTTTTGGTTGAAGATAGGACCGAAATTTATCCGTGGCCCAACAGCAGGCAAGACATTCGAGCTCGTAGGAGGGGAGCTTCTGCTCATAATCGGTTAAAGTCCTACTAGCATAGGCAACAGGCTTAAGTTTGCCATTAACCTGTTGATTAAGGACTGCACCAAGTGCGACTTGGCTAGCATCCACAAATAAATGAAATTCTTCCTCAAAGTTAGGAAGATGAAGTATAGGGGGAGAAGAAAGACATTGTTTGAGTTTGAGAAATGCATTTTGGTGGGAGTTGGTCCATTGGAAAATGGCATCTTTCCTTCGGAGGGCATTGAGCGGTGACGAAATCTCCGCATAGCTTGGAATAAATTTGGAATAGAAACCACACATACCAAGGAAACGTGAGACCTCCTTAACTGACTTTGGAACAGGGAAACTGGATAATGCTTGGGTTCTCTCCGGATCAGTCGTAAGTTCGCCATTTGAGATCCGATGTCCGAGAAAGGTAATAGTTTTCTGGGCCAGTTTCATCTTCTCTGGATGGACGGTAAGTCCAGCTGCTCTCAATTTTTCCAGCACCAGCTTGACATGTTGGATGTGCTCTTGGAGGTTCTTGGAACAAATACACAGGTCATCAATATAGGGATATACACAGCCATATTTTAAATCACCTAATACCTTGTCAATCAGCCTAGAAAATACTTGAGGAGACGTTGTCAAGCCGAAGGGAAGGCAATTATACTGATAGAGGCCAAAAGATGTAATAAAGGCAGTATATTGCTTGGAGATCGGAGTTAAGGGAATCTGGTGGAAAGCAGAATTCAAATCAAGTATTGTAAAATATTTAGCAGATCCCAAATATTGCAGAGCATGTTCTATTGAAGGAGTGGGGAAGTTGTCTGCCTTCACTTGTTTATTCAGTTTGCGATAATCGACCACTAATCGCTCTGATCCATCCTTCTTCGGTATAAGAAAGGCTGGCAAACTCCAATTTGAAGAGGATGGCTGGATGATTCCCTCATTTAGCAGTTTATTAACGTGTTTTTTCATCATCGCCGTCTTGGGTGGAGAATACTGGTAGGGGTGTGATCTGACCGGGGTAGAATCAAGTAGTTCTATTTCGTAGGCTACTACGTTGGTCTGGCCGAGATGGGGGGAGATAACGTCGGAATAGGCATCGACGAGACTTTGAATTTCCCGGGATAATACGGTGGAATCATCTTCACCTGGAGGAGCCTTTTTCCCCGAGAAATGAACTCGGTTTCCAACGGGAGCCATATTCTGGCGTAGATCGTTATTAGCTGATCGCAAAGGAATGATGGGGGAAGCCGACGGCGTATCAGAATTGCCGTTAAAGAAATGTTTGTGATCCGGGCGGCATTCGAAGGAGAACGCATTATGGTAAAGGATCATTCGCGTTCGTCTTATGAAATCCTGGCCTAATATCATTTGTGCGGGCAATTCGCACAAGTAAAATGTATGCCTCCACGAAAGATTTTTTAGGCGAATTCTTAAATTGATGCATCTCGTCAGAATGAGGGGAAGACTGGTGACGCTGCGACATTTGATATTGCATCGCTGAAGACGTCCACGGCGAGGAATTCTCTGCCAGGTGTCGTAGTTGAGCAGCGACAGGGAAGAACCGGTATCTAGCAATGCTTTACTCTTTGCGGTATGAACTTCGCAATGTACAAATGGCAATTGTAGATACTCGGCGAAGTTGGCATTCGAAATAGCCGGATAATTTGCTCGTAGCCTCGCGGGACGATCTTCTCTCTCTCTTCTTCTCCGACAGTTACGGGAGGAATGTCCAGGCTTATGACAGAAAGAACAGGTGACATGAGGCGGTGATATTAGGGGCAGAGCGGGGGAAGGGAGTGAGATCTGGGAATTTGACGGGGAGTGAATCGCAGCGTACTCCGCTCGATTCATCATGGCCTTGGCCGCATGAGTCATCAGGGATTCCAGCTCCTGTAGGGTTTGAGGCCGTTTAGTGAAAGTTAAAGTGGCTTGGGCGATGGGACTTAAACCTTCCAATATCAATGCAATAAACTCCTTAACTGAATACGATTTTCCCAGCGCCTTTGCGGCACCTCGCACGGAATAAAGAAAATCGCGAGGAGATTCGTGAGGGAGTTGGAATCTTTTCACCTTAGTCGTGACGAGTCGTTCTAATTCCCTATTAGAGACGAAAGTTTCCCATACTTTCGGTATTATCTTCTCCCAGGGCACCTTTTGATTAACTACCGACAACCAAAACTGGTGACAATTGGCCGGAAGTTTAGACAAAAGTAATATCAGCAAGTAGTGTTCCGGAATAAGTGACAAAGACAATACATCGGACACCGCAGATATGAAAGTGAACCAATTCTCGGAGGTAGATTCCTGGAAGGGGGGAATTTCGAGTAACAGCTGGTTAGCAACTCTTACGCAATCGGAAAACTGGGGAACCATCTCGGTTTCATCGTACTGAGTGCAACATAAATACTTTCTTATGTTCATTATAGTTAAGAAATAACTACATTGTACTCTAACTGTTAGCCCACAATTACGTGACTGAGAAAACTTTCCCCTACCTCTTCCTTTCCTCCCCTCCACGCCGTAGCTACAAAATGTTATTCTTACGCTTTCATTCAGAGGATTTCACCAGAATACGACAGCTATTAATTTGAAATATGCTTTTCTAATATAAGACAACACGTTCATCAACATTGTAATCAGGGAGAGTGAATGCCGAAAGATTGAAGAAACAGAGAGTGGAATGCAAAGACATTACAGCGTCTGTGGATTTCCTGTTTAACTAAGTATTCACTTGATATATTTATATATATATTTTATACATCAGTCATTAACTGCTGATATATTCCGATAACCAGCAATATTTTTGTCAATATTAACGGGGCTTTACAAAAAACAAAACCATCTGTTCGTGAAACCGCTCTTGGAAATTCATAATAGCATACCAAAGCATTTGTTTGTTTGATATAAAATAAGTAACGAAATGAATTTAGTTATTATAAATAATAAGTTAAGTGTTAATTTTACACTTTCCAAACCATTTTCAAATTTTTTTCAATGGCGAACCAAGGAAATATTGTCACGCATTTGTTAATACTTATTACGATTTTGATTAAATATTGCTTACCGTACTTTTAGTTTCTCTTAGTAATTTTTACTAACTGTAAGTTGTGATTTAAAATAAATATATTTGAATAAAATTATTAATATTAAAAATTATCACTTTTATATTTAGAATTAGTGGGATTTGCATAAAACAAAGACATCTGTTCGTGAAGCCATTCTCAGAAAATTAAGGCAATTAATTTAAACAGTCGAACATTGACTGTTAGAGGAATACTGTAATCAGACGACGCCATACTGGAATTTATGTATTGGGTGAGCAGTGGCATGCAGAGGTTTGGTGATGCTCGGGGCCAACTCCTTGATTGTATGCGATTGCATTACATGCTTCAAATTGTCTGTGAAATGTTAACAAATTATTTATGCTTTTATATGGCATTTATATGACATTACTTGGTGACGGGATTTCTAACTAACGGAGGCCAATCATGTTTCATAAATACAATATGTAAATGTTACGTGCCCCTGCGTAGATTGTATATTTAAATCACAAAATACCTGTAAGATTGGGAGTTTGGCACTTGTTTACGTTTACAATTCAAGAGAGGAAATAAAAATAACGTGGGACGATATTGCTTGGCTTTATATAAGATTTGTAATAATCCCTCGTTTTCCAATATGATGCATCAATACAGGCATTGATACTAGAATCGTTTTATGCGCATGCGCACAAATATTTGATATAGATTAAAATATATCGAACACTTTGATTTCATGCTACGAAGCAAAATAAAACCATAAACAAATATAACTGTAAATATATTACAATGCCCTTGGTGCGAAATAATGCATTCATTAAGGCATCTTATGCTCCTTTTAACACCTTTACCACACGAAGAGGCCACATGAGGACAAAAAAAGTTAACCGAGACAATTTCAAATTTCAAAAACTACATTTTTATTTTACTCTTTGATTGGATGCCCCCGATATGGAGATCCCAATGGCCGTCACACCCTCGGCCCCCCTTCTGCACGCTACTGTTGGTGAGTTGCTGTTTTGGCTGCTAATCTTGCCGATATTATTTCTTCTATTACTCCAAACTCTTTACTGTTATGATACTGGTCCGCGGCCATTTATTTCCCGGTTCCATCTACTTAAATTCAATTTGTAAGTCTATAGTAATAAATTTGTGTTGTTGTTAAATATTTCTTCATTTTGATTTGTTTTTAATTTTTTAATATCAGATTACTTATTGCCAATATAGCGAAGAAAAA
Organism: Tanypteryx hageni; assembly: GCA_028673005.1. Classification (NCBI taxonomy): domain Eukaryota; kingdom Metazoa; phylum Arthropoda; class Insecta; order Odonata; family Petaluridae; genus Tanypteryx; species Tanypteryx hageni. The sequence continues at coordinate 276,558,074 of CM054112.1, forward strand.
ATGCAGGCAATATTCCATTGAGTACCTTGCCAATGGTTATATTCCATCACCACATGACAGAACAATGCCACTGTGTCTAATATGCATGACTACACTTTCAAATGAAAGCATGCGGCCATGCAAGCTACGGAAGCACTTGGAAACAATGCACAAGGACAAAAAAGACAAATCACTAGATTATTTTAAAAACTGCATGATAATTTCCTAACAAGGGCAACATTAAAACAAATATTTAGTGAAAGAGCAGCTAAAGTACACAAAGGTTTACTTGCATCCTATGAGATTTCCAAGTTAATTGAAAAATCTGACAAGCCCCATAATATTGGCAAATCATTGATTTTGCCTGCAGTGTCTGTTGTGATTTCAACTGTTATGAATCAGAGCGCACATGAAATTACTCAGGCCATCCCTTTGAGCAACTCATCAGTATCAAGACGTATTGATTAAATGGCAGATGATGTGGAAAAACAACTAGTTGCACAACTACAAGTTAAGAAGTTTGCCCTGCAAATCGATGAATCCACTTTAATGGGTAATGAAGCCCTTCTAATGACATATGTTAGGTTTTTGAATGATGATCAGCTCAGTGACAAAATGCTTTTTGCCCGAAAGCTTAAGACAGACACCAAAGGTGAGACAATTTTTGAAGAAGTTAAGAGTTATTTCAAGGAAAACAACATTCCACTAGAAAATATAATAGCCTGTGCAACTGATGGTGCTGCTTCGATGGTAGGTAGATACAGAGGATTCATTGCTCATTTTAAAAAATGCTGTGCCTGAAGTTTTTTGCATACACTGCATGGTTCACCGTCAACATTTGGTTGGAAAAAACTTGGGAGGACGTTTGCATGATGCCCTTGCTATTGTAATAAAGGCTGTCAACTTTATCAAAACAAGTGCACTTCAAGATCGTCTTTTCCGACAACTTTGTGAGGAAAATGAAGAAGATTTTGAATGCCCACTAATGCATACAGAGTTCCGATGGTTATCAAAAGGTAATTGCCTTTGGTGTTTTGCTGAACTTTGGGACAGTATTGTACCATTTCTAAGTGATAAGCAGCTTGGAGAACAGATCGTTGCTGCTAAATGTGACATATTTTATCTATCTGATATATTTGAAAAGCTGAATTTGTTGAACAAACAGTTACAAGGAAAGAACTGTAATCTTATATCTGGCAAAGAGGCCATTACTGCTTTACTTGGAAAACTCAAGTTATTTCGGAGTAATATTGGACATCGTGAGTTCATACAATTTCCATCACAGGCCACTCTTGACATAGAAATTCAAGATTATGATATTGCTGTATATGTTGAGCATTTGAAGAATTTGTACAGAGATATGCAATGTCGGTTCAGCGACCTGCTAGAGATGAATATTCCAGATTGGGTGGTGAATCCATTTTGTGTAAATGCGGTTGATGTTGACATCACATTACAAGAATGTCTGGTTGAGTTGTAGAGTGATATAACAGCTCAAACTAGATTCAAAAATGGCAAACAGAATTTCTGGATAAGCAGTGAAATTGCAAATAAGTTTCCACAACTCTAGGAGAAGGCAAAGTTGTTTTTTTATCAGATTTCCCTCTTCTTATTTGGTTGAATCTGCATTTAGTCGAGTTCTTCGCCTGCAATCCAAAACTCGTAACCGTCTTGATATTGTAACGAGAGGTGATCTTCGATTATCTCTAACATCGCTGCAACCAGAAATTCAAAAGGTTGCTAGTTTTAATGAGCCGCAAGGATCTCACTAAATAAAGTGAAAATAATATTATGGAAATATTTTGTGTTAGGAGCATATTTCATATGAATATTATAAATAAACAATTTGTATATTACAAACAGGGATTATTTTTTATAAATAAACAGTGCGGTTGATAAAGTATCTTTTTTACCAACTAACAGCGACTATGAGGGGTGGGGGCCACAGAGGTAAATGAAAATCTGAAGTGGGCCACAAGCAAAAAAAGGTTGAGAAACACTGCATTATACAATGTAGCGCATTCTAAAGAACTCTACATTTAATTAAGGGCAACATAAACTACATTTCATCCATTTACACAAAAAAGAGATAATGAAAAAAAACCTCAAAATGATGATCTTACTGACAAAGACAAAATACTGTGAAAAAAATGAAAATGATTTTTATCAGACAAAGTGTTGGCATAAACTTTAAGCTCAAATAACTAGCAGCTTACATTTTTTGCCATCTAAATGCTACAAATTAAAATATTATACATTTTTGAAACTTTTCTGTAAATTATTTTTAATTGTATTTTACCAAAAGTATTTTTTCTAATCAAAGCTTATAACGAATTCCCCCCCCCTATGCACTTATATGATAGCACTTAACAAATCACAACATACGAGCATGCATGTTTGAATAATGCCTCTATCGTATATCACCGATATCTGTAATATCGCCCTCAGTACTCCACACCCCAGGACAACACGCCATGCTTTATATATCGGAGGTACCTCTCACCTTCCTAACTTTTCCTCTTTCCTTCTCTTATGTAAGAACAACAAAGAAGTAACCAATAAATGGCTCCCAAAACACCTTTTTAAAAGGATCGCCTGACGTCATTCCCCTCCCCTCTGCTGAAAGCCTCTCCTGCCGGTATCATGTGATCTACACTCTCATGCAGAGGCAATGGAGTGACAGCTTGCGCATGGATGGGAACCAACAGCAGAAGCCCTGATTCCACAGCTTTTCTTCCTGCCTCCCATGATATCACCAACTTTGATGTTTCGAGTGGGCAGTGCGATGCCAAGCAGCTGAAGACATTATTCGGTGTTTGAGTGGACAATGATATACCAAGCAGCTTCAACACGTTATCGTAATAATATCTGGTGTAATATAACTGACTTTGATCAAGATACAAGTTTCCGTCTCAAACTGTCTATCATATGGTTAAATTTGTATTTGCTTATTGTGTTAATTATGTAATATTTTTGTGATACTGAAAATAGTGTATGGTTCTAATTCCATAACACCCTTAGCTTACAGCATATCAGTTGGTTCACTGCAAGCCATTTCATTTGCTCTTTCGAAAAGAAACCTACTGGTCTGTCCAATATTTTAACTTAATTGGCAAATTGGACATCTGTTTACCATACAATAAGATAAAATGAAGCTCAATACCTTTTGTCTTCTAATACGAGGGTGAATCAAAAAGTTCCCGGAAAGTTTCAGTAACAATGTTCCTGCATTCCAAATAATACCAAAGCATTGTTGTCTAAAACTAGCATTATCTCAGCTATAACAATTAAATATTTCATAACAATTCATTCATTTGCTATAATATAAAAGCAGTTTTTCTAACCCATTAATTCATGAGTATGGATATCTTAAAGTTTGAGATTTGAGTAAATGTAATGTTTTTGACAAAACTTGGCTGGAAATCGAATGCCATTATTCAGGCTTTGCAGAAAGTTTATGGGGATGATGCATCTAAGAAAACCAGTTTATGAATGGATTTAACGGTTTAAGCTTGGACGAGAAGACATTAAAGATGACTATCGAAGTGGAAGACCATCAATGTCAATCAATGAAGAAACCATGGTCGCCATCCAATCAATTATGGAAGATGATAGACGAGTTTCAGTGCAAATGATAGCCAAACATTTGGACATCTCATATGGCTCAGCTCAAACAATCCTCAAAGATAGTTTAGGATTAAGCAAGCTTTCTGCTAGATGGGTACCGAAAACATTGCACCCTGAACACAAGACTCAGAGAGCTGACCATGCATTTGAGTTCCTAAACTGATTTGATGCAGACCCAGATTTCGTTCACCAAATAGTGACTGGTTATGAAACATGGATCTACCAGTATGATCAGGAACGCAAAATTCAAATTAAACAATGGTTACCAAGGGGGTCAAGTGGACCAATCAAGTTCAAAGCTGAACGATCAATCAAGAAGGTTATGGCAATTGGTTTTTGGGATAGTGAAGGCGTAATCATGGTCAGTAACAGGAGGTTATTACAAACAAGTTTTTTTTAAAACTGAACGCTGTGCTTACAGAAAAGAGAACTGGGAAACTTCATCGGCGAATTCTGTTTCACCATGACAATGCTCCAGCACATTCATCTACGGTATCAAGAGCTATATACCAACATGTATTTCCGTTGAAATCTCGAATTCGATTTTGTCATGAAAACAATACTTCCTCTATACGTCGTATATGGAGAAAGTAAAAATAACAGCTTTTAATAAATACGAGATTATAAATGACAAAATGAGGGTGCTGTCACAACATTTAATAGGATCTCTTTTCTATCTGAAATGTAACAAATGTATGCTTTTGACGAAACCATGCAATGTATTGCCTATGGTGAATAAAACTACCACTATTGCTACTACTATCAACCAAATTCATTTCCTCTTTAAATAAACTACACTCATTCTTTAGTTTACATGCACTAACTATAGGGCTATTTCATTCACTCCAGATCAACTGTTCTCATACAGTATGAAAGTATTCTACCCTAATCATGAATAGTTTGCATAACAATTCTCACTTTATCACCAAAATAACCACCAACTACTCACTAGGAAGCTAATTAGTAAAACTTTACAACACGTTACCCAACCGATATAGGCCGTAAGATGGACGTGGCGCCTCGAGTGGCGAGACATTGTACTACTTGCAATTAACTGAATCCAGACGAGCAAGACCGATGATATGTGGAGTACAGCATGTAATTAGAAGTCTCCTTCCATGGTATGCGCAAATTTCCAAGTCGTGTTGGAGGTTAAAGGCGTGTAGGACGCCTACACTAATGTCACCCTCCACGCCAGCGGAGATTGGGTTCTCGAAGCAAACACGTGAAACTACGTTTGTATAAAAATCAACAAAAACACTATAAAACAATTTTTAAAAATCAAAGGTAATTCCTGGAAGTCACAATTTAAAGCAAAGTACGAGAAATCTCATTTTAAAGCTGACCAACATTTAAAAGTAAAATGAACTGGAAGAATTCTAAATCACAATTCCAATTCGTTACCACGCAAAATAACATAACATCGACAGGGGCGCGATCTACAGGATAAGCCAAATAATATCATGAAATTTACTAGCGAACATGCATTCCTTGATGCGTTCAAATAGCTAAGTTATAGAGCCAATCATTAATGTAACATTCGGTATCAACAGGAAATAATCTGCACTTGGACTTATAATATATTCTATTGATTCCCTCGAATTATTTTTATCACATATACTAATTCACTCTAAAAAGGTTTTACAATTCGGAAAAATAATGCTTACCTTCGAGTTTAACTGCAGTACACGAAACTCCTCTATCCGGAGTAGGGTATGCTGAAGCTGTACCTAGGGTTACTGCATACATTTCGTATATCAAATTACTCACTACACTAGCATTCAAGGTTCGACGATTACAGTTTACTTAACAGGTACTCTACAACACTGAAGCTCTAACATAAACTCTGGATGACATAATCAATTCTCAGCGTTGTAGTTTGAAATCAAATTCTTAATTTAATCTTCGAGTTAAAACCATTACAACTGCAAGAAAACTATGCAAGCAACGATATATCGTACACAATATATCGATAAATGGCGATACCAATAACACGGTTATAATGTGTCAAAAAGTTTTTATTATAAATTATGGGAAACATAAGTCATCTAAACGAGTTAGAAGATTTGGTTAATTAAAATATATCGTAATTTTTATAATAAATATTATAGCTGATACTATATTATGTTCTGGATGGATAGTAATCCCCTAGGAAATAATAAATTTTACATTGATCCCGTTCCTCATCCTTTCTCGAATCGGCTTCACCGATACTTTGTTTTATTTTGATTTTATTTATTTTATATTTCATTTTCTCTTCCGCAAGGGTCACTCACTGCACCCCCCTTTTCTCGCATACCCGATATTTTTAATCACATTTAATTATTCTTCTTAATCGGCTTCACCGAGGTTTTTTTATTATTTTCACCTCGATTACTTTTGTATTTTTTTATCGACGACAAGGTTCACTGCAGTTTTTCCGCACACCCGATCTGTATGAATGTTGAGTATGTTTGGAGGTTCCTGGCGCGGAGAAGTCTCCGGTAAACCTTGGTTGGCCAACTTGCTGTCCTTGGCGCTGGCCTTAAAAAGTTCCTCAACAGCAGCTGGAGTGTATGGGTGAGGTATTTAAGTTTTCAATTTTTAATCTTTTAATTTTTTTAAATTTTAAAATCTTTTTCTCCACTTCCTTTACTTTAGTGGAGTACTTTAATTTTATTATTTTATTACGGCATTTGGAGATTTTTTTACCTTTTATCATTGTATGTGTGCCGTGAAGCTCATTCCCAATTATATGTTTAGCGTAGATATGGAAATCAGTGCTGCCATAATAAAAGTAATAAAAAAGTTCTTTTTACACCTGTTTGTGTTGAATTGTGTGGATCAATTTTAACGACATTTAATATTTATCATGAACTAATATATAAAAAACCAAAATAGCATATTTAGACCGCATCAGCCAAACCATTACAAATTAAACTTTCAGTAATAATGGTTTGGAGAGATTGGCTGGACAGATGTCAACTACATTTTGCATATAAGGTTTGTACAACATACAATAATGAAATCAAGATGTTTAAAGCGGAGTTATAAAGCAGGGCTACCACACTAAAAAGTGAAATGATATAATATTTTAAACCGTATTTCTAGAGAACTGATCTCATCGATTTTAACCAAAGAATATACATATCATATAAATATATAACGAAAATATTCACTATCAACCTGGTCGACTAAACGGGCCTACCACAATAACAAGGTTAGTATTTCCTGTAACTATGAATTTGGAAGGTATTGACCAGAGTAGTTTTGGCTGAACAAATTTTAAAGAAATTTCGTTTGTAGAAAGAGTATAGAAAGGAAAAACGAAATGAACATGTTTAGAACGATTCTAAAAATAAGGGCTACCACAATATAAAGAATAATAATTTTCTGATTATACTACGGTGAATTTGTTGAAATGCACTTCTGTACCACGGAAAACCCATGTATTTTACTGTTCTTGTTATCCTTCCTCCGATTTTGAAATCTCCTGTGCCTTCTAACGCTTTTTGCATTAGACTTTCTCCATATATATTGAATCGATATTTACTCCGCAGGTGTCCGCATTCTTCAACCTGACCTTTACAACTTGATTGACATATAGATTCCTGATCAGTACCCTGTTTTTCAGTCTGCACCTATATCCTTTAATATCTTCGTCAACATTACCCAATTTACTCTATCAAAGGCCTTCTGCCAGTATGTATACGCCAGACGTCTTCGGCGAATACAATTATATGTGCCATATGATAACACAATCATTTCAACTTTTGCACATTTTTTCATGTTCATAAAAACAATACTTCCCCCTCTACTGCATATGAAGAAAGTAAAATTCCTATCACATACAGACACACAGACATCATCGCGTAAAATAGTCAAAACGTGTTCAGGGGACCTCAAAACATGTATTTCCGTTGAAATCTCGAATTCGAATTTTTTCATGAAAACAATATTTTCTCTATACTACGTATATAGAGTAAGCACAAACTAATTCTGAGATATCTCTGATATTCATGAATTGGGCCGGGAGGGTCCATGGAGGTCCGGAGAGTGATAGAATTTCGAGTTCACCAATGCAAACGGTTGGTAAGGCGACTTCTCCTTAAAAACGCTAAATTTTGTTAAAATATGATATTAAAACGTTAAATTCGAGAGATTTCGATTCGAAGGCAATAAAAGACGATAAGAATAGGAAACTGTTGTCATTTTTCTTTAGTGCAGTCCTAGTCCGGAGATCGAAGGTCAAATATGTGAATTTAATAAGCAAAATAAAATAAGCTTGCAGGTCAAAATTTCGATTTCTCCATACCTTATTTAGGAATGGAAATCATTCTCAGGAATCGAACCCGGGTCGATTTTGGAATTTTTTTCGTAAATAGCTTTTACTTGAAGAATCGAACATTCCCACCAAATGTCAATCTTCTAGGTACTCGAAAAGTTTTTTAAAAATAGCATTATATTTCCACTTTCCCACTCACCGACGACGACGACGACGAAGTCATTTTTACACACTTTTATTATGCGTTCTTTGCACGAAGTGAACGCAAATAGGGGAGGTCGTTTCCGTCCGTCCGTCCGCATGTTAAAACTCGTATTATGATGAAATTTGGTATTGGGGAGTTTTGGTAAAATTGAGCGACCGATTTCAATTTTGGTGAAAATCGGACAACAATGAAGACCTGAAGACCTACAATGTTCCTTTGTTTCAACTCGGGAACCGCTTGATGTATTCTGATGAAATTTGGTATTGGACAGTTTTGATAAAATTTATTTAACGATATAAATTTTGGTTATAATCAGACAATAATTACGACTACTTTACATAAGGTCATACATGTATTTTACAACGTACCTCATTTGCTTCTCGTTAAATTCTCATCCGAGCGAAAAATATTGAGAACATTGTGAAATCTCAAAGAACGGATTTGGAAACTCTGTGTACTCCGGCATGGAGTACACCTTTCCAATCTTGTTAACTTACTCTGTTATATATTTATATGTATGTATATGTTTCCTTCAAATGTTTGTATTTCTGCCCCTATAAATGCTACTGGGCTGGAATTTCGGGTATATTCTTATTTCAGATTACAGCGGACAAGAAAAATCACAGAAAAGTTAATATTTAAGGGGTCTTTTTAACCCAAATGCTCCATTTCCATACCCCATAAGAAAAGCATGGGATTCAGTGCAAGGCTTTATAAAAATTCGCTTTAAAATTACTTAAAATTGGGATACGCATTCGGGAAAAGAACAATTGTTTAGCTATAAGAAGGGGGCTCTTAATTTTTAAGGCAGAAGTCATATACATACCGAATTAGCGTAAATATATGCTTTAAATCGGAAAAAAGTGTGAATTTTTCCTCTCTTCAACAATGGAAATTTATAAAAACCATGGCAACGACATTGCTTTTAAAGGGACCTTTAATGCTCTTAATGAAAATTAATGACGTTTTAATGCTTTTATGGGAAATTAATGCCGTCATAATGAATTATAGTGGAAGTTCAAAATATTTTAATTTAATTTTCCAATATTGAAATAAACTTTGAAAATTCAATTTATAATCCTTTCAATTTTCCATAATCCAATAACTCAACTTCAGAATATAGAAGGGACAATGCGAGAATAGTCGCATTGCCCGCATTGAGAGCAGAGATGGTATTCCATCCTAGGTCCACCGAAACGTCTGCCGTGAAGATGTTGAACAGCGTTGGACCTAGGACGGAGCCCTATCAAACGCCTGAGGAAATGGTCCTTGAAGCGGATAGCGCCCCCTCCCAGCGAACCCTGAAGGAGCGCCTAGAGAGGTAATCACCGACTAAGGTGGTCTGTCGGGCCGGGAAGCGGATTGTTATCATCCGACGTAGAAGCAGTCGGTGCCAAACTTTCGAACGCCTTAGTCACGTCAAAAAAGGCGGCAGCAACATGTTGACCCATGTTAAAGGCGTCCGCGAAAAAGTTGCAGACGCGAGCCAGCTGGTGCGTGGTGAGTGTCCTTCCCGGAACGCAAATTGCTCCTCTGGAAGAATTGATATTTCCCTTCCCTTCCCTCATTCCTGATCACATCAGGTCCAGGAGCCTTTCGGGTCTTCAGCACCTTAAACGTAGGGCCGATGTCCATATCGGTCAGCGTAGGAGGCAGGGAGCCAATGTCCTGGCCCATTTCCAATGGAGTGACTGCTTCCGCATGTCCATCCAACGTTGCTGGAGGAGTTGGAGATGTTGTACAGCCGTGAAGCTCCACAGCCGCAGCCCTGTCATGCCTAAAAAAGGACTCCAAATAACCGGTGATCAGCTCTGCTTTTTCCCTGGGTGCAACAGCCGTGCAGCCATCTCGCTGGAGCGGCGGATTGTGCTGCTGTGGGTCCTCCCGAAGCGCTCTCGCCATCCGCCAAATCAAGCCATCCCTGGTGTTCAGCGAGGAGAGCTTGGCATCCCAAACCTCCCTTCGGTAGCGGCATATGGATCCGCAGATACCATGCTCCATCGCAGTAAGCTGACGGTGAAGATGATTGCTACCGTTCCAGGCTTCCAGAACCTTCGGGCACTGGCGGAAAAAGGCAATGGGCTCTCCGCCGTGGTTGGCGCAAGTGCCCGGAATTTCCGGTGATTTGGAGCAGGTTTTCTCTGGATGCGGGCCCGCGCACTTGTAGCAGCGGGCTGCAGCAGTGCAGTTTTGTGATCTGACGCCAAATTTGCAGCACTGGAAACATATCTGCGGACTGATGCGGCGGTACGGGTAAATCCGCACTCGCTGGGTTAGCAGGTATCTGATGGAGCAAATCTTCTTCACCGGCCACTCAGGAGTTGATGCAATGATGGCGACAAAGATGGCAGCCGGGTCTCTCCATGCCGGGTGGAGATTTCTGACCCTTCCTACCGTAACTCACATGGCATCAAAGTCGGTAGTGATGTCATTGATATCCTCTGTCGCATCTAGTTTGTGGATGGTAAACTGCTTCGTCCTCTCCTGGTGCAGCGCCGGCGATGAGAATTGCAGTCGGAGTTGGAGAAGAGCGGCCAGGGTAGCTCTAAAGACTTCCATTGACTTGAGGACTAGGCGGACTGTCTGTTTCTCCTTCGTCTGGCTAACGGAGAAAGATTTGTCCTTGACCTCGGTCCTGATGGGTCGGCCAGGCTCCTGGGCGAAGTAACACCATAGACAATCAGGACAAGGCGGCTCGCCACCCGCTGCTTGGTATCCATCTCCTCTGCCGGCAGCGTGGGTTCTTTTGAGGACTGCTGGTTGTCCGAGACATGAGCCAAGGGCTAATATCTATTGTTAGTTAGTATGTTTGGAGCAGCATCTAGGCGCTGGCGCTTCTGCAGGGACAGCTTCGCTGTGAGGAAGGCCGCTGTTAGCCTTCTCGTGTCAGCTGGTGGCTGTGTCGGATCGATAGTCCCGGGCGATTGTAGGAGTGCGGTCGCGACACTTGCCGAGGTCAGCGTAGCTGGAAGGGTGTGGACATAAGAAGACCTCTGCTGCTCGCCGAAGCAGGGGCCGTCAATGATCTCAGAAGGGCTATGTTGGATGTGTTGGTCTCGTCCAGTCGTCTAAGCGATGACATTTCTCAATCCCTGAAAAGGGCCTATATTAGCGCCGTTAAAATTAGCGACGTCACCCTGAGAAGGGCGCGAGGCATGCTTCCGGATGAAGTGGAGGACTGGGCCCTCTGGCTCTCAGCTTAAGCGTCCTGGTGTTCTGAGTGATGCTCCTGCTTTGCCGCTTGTCTGTTGGAAGTATTTCTCCCCATGGAGAAAAGTTGGCGCGCAGCGACGCCCGGAAGCGAAGCCGGAGAGTAGACTGTAGCCTGGGACGTCTTCACCTTGCCCAGGTTGCGCTTGGTATTCAATTTTTTGAACAGGTTATATCTTAGATCATCGTTCCTTAGCACCAAACATGGCCACGCCCAGCGGTTGATCACGTGGTTTGAAAAACACAGGCGGCCAAGTTGGCATTCCAGGGTTCCCAATCCGAGGGGCTCACGGTCCTTGCACCAAGTAAGCCCACTTATCTGCCTTCCAGGGAGGTCCTCGATGTTATGCTCATCAACAAAATCAGGGCATCCCTGAGCATGCATTCCGTTTTCGATTTGTCTTCCACTCATAATCCGACCCTGCTATTTCTGTGGAACTCGCCAGTGCGGTTACCAGCCTCGCAGCGTCCGGACCTAGCTCGTGCTGGCTGGCAGTACTTCTGTGAATTCACCTTGGATAGGCTGCTTGTCGACCTAATACCGCCCAGGTCATGTGCGGAGGCAGACCCTACGGTCGACTTTCTCAATTCCACCGTCAAGCAGGCCATGGGCGCCGCGATCCCGAGGGTGGTCGTGGCTGAAGGTATACGCATTGCCCTGCCCCTTGCCGTCAAAGAGACGATAACGCTGCGAAACAGCGTGCGGCGGCGGTGGTAGCGCCACCGTAAGTTAGAACTCAGGATCCAGTTGAACTCGCTCAACAGGACGGTCAGAGATATGTTGAGAGTCGTGCGCTCTGACGCGTAGGAAATACATCATTCCAATCTTTCCCTGGGAGACCAGTCCATCTGCAAAACCAGCAGGAGGTTTTGAGGTACCGTCGGAGGAGAAAGCCGGACGTATGGCTGAATACCTAGAGGGGGCATTTTGCCCAAACACGGCCACAGAAGAATCGGATGCGGTCGAGGAGGACATCGCACGTGTGGTGGAGACGCTGGATCGCGGCCCATTGCTGGATGTTGCGGAGCTCGAACATTTCGCGGCGAGCGATATTATTGAAGTGATTCGCCGTCTCTACTTGAGAAGGACTCCCGGGGACGACGACATCCCTAATGGCATTCTTCATCAACTCCCCATCGCTGCAGCAGAATACTTGACCGCCGTTGAGAACGGTTGCGTCGGGATTCCATATTTTCCGTCTGCCTGGAAGAAAGCAAACATCATCTGTCTCCCTAAGAAGCTAGACACAGAGGTTGGCCCCGGAGACATCCGGAAAATCTCTCTCCTGGCCGGGTTCGGGAAGATCTTTGAGCGCCTTATCCATAATCCGCTGCTGGTCATTCTCCGGGAAGTTATCTTCTCCAATATGAGCTGTTCGGCTTCCGTGAGGGACACTCCACTACCCAGCAACTGGGTAGGGGGACCCACGTCATTAATGACGCCTTCAACAGGAATCACGCAGGCGAGGGGCCTTCTTCGATATCTCGAAGGCATTCGACCGGGTGGGATCCAGCACTCCTGTTGAAGCTGGTTCGACTCCAATTCCCAGCTTAGTTTGTTCAAATAGTTGTGTTGTACCTACAGGGCAGGATATTCAGAGTGGTTTGGCTCCGGTTTGTGTCGTGACCGCGGCGAATCAGCGCCGGCGTCCCGCTGGGGTCCGTCCTGGTTGGGAAACCTTGAAGTGCGCTGTTGACGATCTGGTCACCTGGTATTGCGGTCAACCCCACCAATACCAAGTCCGTTGTCTTCCACCCTGGAAGAGGAGCGCCGCCTGGAGACGATTTGTCAGTGATGGGAGAGGTCATCCCCTGTAGCCCAGATATCACCAATCTGGAAGTAATGCTGGAACAGAGGCTTCTCTGGAAGCCTCATTTAGAGCGTGCCCGCCGCAAGGCACTCGGAGCATTGTGGAGACTCCGACCGATTCTGCGCCTGGGTGTTTTGTTGTCTGACACCAAGATATGCCTCTACCGGAGCTGCGTTAGGCCCATCATCACATACGCAGCTCCGATCTGGTCTGGAGTGTCCAAGACCACCCTCTACAGGCTGAAAGTTGTGCACAACAAAGCACTCCGACTGATACTCGGTCGTGGCAAATACTACCACGTCAGTTGGATGCATTTAGTTGGAAATGTGGAAACCCTGGTCATCCTCCTGCCGAGGATGTCCAAGGAATTATATTGAAGGCAGCAGCATCTGTGTACGCAGAAGTACAAATCCTAGTCAACATCAAGGTTAGGCGGTGGGACCGCTTCAAGCGACCCATCGCCAGCCTTCACTCGCAAGATACCCTCCCTAGCAACATGCCTCCCCGCTTGGAGGGAGAGGTCGATGCCCCATATGAGCCGCCATAGTGAAACAGTGCATAGTACATAGACAGAGTTCCGCATTAGCAGCAATGCTGGAAATGCGACGGGGCCAACCACGCTGCGTTGGAAAGATCCTATCGACTCGAGGCGGTCAAATAGTAAGAAATTAAAAATTACTTTGAATTTTTCCTGTACTCAAGCTGCAACAGTGTATACGACTAGAATATATTTATTTATACGAGGCGACCGTATTTCATGATACATTGTAATTATTTTCAGTTTGGCGTGCAAGTTGCAATTAAATTAGTAGCGACTACCATGTGTGCTGTATAAATACATTATACTTAATAGACTTCCTAGATGCTCGCTGAGAGACATGCTCCTATTATGTACTTGAGTCCCTAGAGCTCACTCCCGTGCACAACGACTCGTCGTGCTTCTTAGCTTACAACTACAAACATCCACCGGCACCCTGATCTTGACCTTGTTTTGTCTGGACTTTCATTTTGATTTTGACCTACGGATTTGTTTTGTCATTCTTGTCCGTCGAAATGGGGGAAGCTAACCCTCCTTCTTACCTATTTCACTCCCTTCTATTGCGGAAATTTTGTCCCTGATTTTTCCACCCCTGTGTATTGACCCTGAAAACGGCCCTTTCTGGCCCTCCTCCCTGAAAAGGGCCTTCGGGTTTCCAGGCTCTGGTGGTTCCGTCACTTCGGTCGGTATTGCGAAGCGGGGAGAGGTTAACACAGCTCTTCTTTCTCACACGATTGGCTTCGGTTCTGGTCGTGGACCTCTCAAGGGGCCTTTCGCGCCCTCTTTGTCTTACCATGAAAAGGGCCTACGACTATCCTGCTTTTTGAAGGTTACCCGAAAGGGTCTGGTGGTTCCGTCGCTTCGGTCGGTGTTGAGGAACGGTGGGAGGCTAACGCAACCCCGCCTTCTCACTTGATTCGCCTCGATTCAGTTCGCGGACACCTTTAGGGGCCTCTTGCTTTCTCTCCGGCGTTACCCTGAAAAGGACCTCTCCTTCCTGCTTCAGCAGGCTGTGTCTTTGTGGTCTATGGTTATATTAACCTCCCTGCTGTCATCTGCACCTTTGTGATTTTGCTATGCCGGATGTCGTCCTCTAACCCTGGAAACGCGCCTACCTCTCCGAGGGTAACACAGAAGGAGTATCTCTTGCGACGGTCCGATCGCCTTCAAAACCCCTAATGGTGTAATAAAGTACATCTCTCAGGACTACTTGAGGACGCTGCAAATCGCCACAATCCTTAGCGGAAAATCCAGAAAATCTCCGCAGCAACCCGCGTCCTTCTCAGAAGGACAGGTTGGTGACTGACACGGCTGCCTGTGCCACCGGCCAGTCATCTGCACCAGAACAGGACCCTGGCAAAGGCAATAAGTTCCAGTGGGAGAAGAAGTCGAAGATAAAAGAAGAAGACCCAGCATGCGGATAGCCCTGCCTCGTCACCCTCAACTCCTATGAGGACTCGGGCCCACCGCAAGTGGTGGGGAAGACTGTTCCCCACTCAGCTCCTACGGTTGAAGTTCAACTCATGGAGACTGAAAATCCGGGCGCTTCCTCTTCTCAGAAAAATGGAGGACATCTATTCTCTGGGACTGCATGCACCAAAGCAGCCCGCCACCAAGGGTGTACAGTTCACTGTTGGAGAGCCCGCCCCAGGCATGCCCGGTCCCTCCCAACCCCTCCCTGAGGCTCTTCTAGTGACTGTTCCGGTATCACTAACTGTGAGTGAAGAGCATATGGAGGCTGATACTTCTTGCTCCGCACTGAAACGGAAGCTGTGGGACTCACTGGGGGACGTACCCTCCCGGCAGTCACATGCACCCAGGATGCAGCGGTTGCCACTGAGGAGCTTTTTGAGGTGGTGACGAGGAAGAGAACCTCCAGAGGAAAGACTATAACTATCCCCTCCAACGCAAACCAACCCAGCAGACCGAAGGAGAAGCCGATTAATGTATACGGGATTAAATAGCACTCTGAATTTATTGACCCTCTCCAAGATAAATGCGGAAATGAATTCGAACTAGCTATTAGCGATGTCTCCACCAGAGCTTCTTCACCTCACCAGAACAACAGGAGAAAGTGCTGCAGATTCTGGTGAGAAAAAACTCGAATATTTATAACACCCTGCTGAGTACGTTAAAACAGCTCGACTACTCAATAAGGACAGCCAACGATTTGCCCCAGCTAGAATGGCCGCAGGGCTGGCGGCGTTAGTGTTCACGATCAAGTCAGTTAAACATATGGTGCAGACGACGGAGGGGAAAAGGGAGCCAGATTAGACCAGGAAATTCACTGCCGTGGTCGACAAAACTCCAAGTATCCCTCTCATCTATAAGATCACCCATATTCAAAACTGTATGGTACAGGTGGAGTACTTCAAGGGAGGAGTAGTGCCACACCTGCTATAACTGCCAGAGGTTCGGGCACTCCTCTCCTGAATTTAAGATGCTTACCCGGTGCTACAAATGCGCGGGGAATCACCAGCCCCGCGCATACCCCAATCCACTCACAGCACCCAAGTGCTATAACTGTGGTGGCGATTACCCTTCCACCTATAGGCAATGCCCAGCATATATAGAAGACTTAGATAAAGCGCTGGCAGCAAATGAGCTTAATGACACTCTGAAGCGCAAGGTCAGTGGGAGCAAGGAGCTCCGCTAAGTTGGTACCCGGCAACAACCTTGCCGCAGCCGCGGCCAGCGCTACCCAAACCACTATTCCACCTGACCCGGAGTTACAAAGGAGGGCGGAGCCTGCTATTCCCAGCAGTGCCAATGCCAGACAACCGTTAAAATGCCAGGGGCTACCCCTTCCCAAGATAGCACTGCCTGAACGGTTACCTTTGGCTGCAGGGTCTCTGGCGACTGAAAGATCACAACCTGCACCCAGCGACAGTCCACTCGCCGCAACCTCGTCAGAGGAGCCCGGCCTCCGGCCTCGCAGGACGAGAAGCTCTGGAGCACCATTGTGTCCATTACTAGGGTGTTGAAGAAACGCATCACAAGCCACCAAGGATTACTCCTGGCACTGCTGGAGGAAATAGCAGTCTCAAAATCCATCAATAGAGCCTCGCCGTAAAAGGCGTTGATTCTCAGTGGTGGGATGGAACGCTGACGGCAATCGCAAGCGTGTCGACGAGCTCATCCCTCTACTCCACACGACCACGGAGTCTCAAACGCTGCCATAACCGAGACTAAACTCTTCCAATTCCACCTTTAACATACGGGGCTGGGATATGTGGAGGAAGGACAGAGCGACCGGCGCAGGAGGGGGCGTCGCGCTTCTGGTCCACTCAGCACTCAAGTTCCACGAATATCAACTCCCCGAAATCTTACAACTTGAGGCAGTGGGCGCTGCCATACGTCTGACTAGAGGGACCCTGCGGGTGGTGGCGGCCTATTACGCCCCTCGTCATTCGCTGGATGAAGATATTATTTATTCCCTATTCACCTCCGAAGGAGTTTCCACGGTGGGAAGCTCACCTGCTTGGGACACGCAGCCATCGGCCATACAGAGAAAGCCTGCCTTCGAACCATCTTTCATCATAGCCGGAAACGGAGGGTGAAGGACTTGTACGAGTGGCTGCCAATGCCCACCGTTCAGGATACCATTAGGAAGCAGGCCATTTGCTTTTGGGTAGCAACGGCTAGGAGGGAAACCCCGACCCTCCGCTCCATTGCCGAAGCCTAGCCAATGACTTCGGATAGGCATAAACGCCCTCGATCATCCACCGGTGCGGATGAGGACCTTCTCCTGAAGAGGAGGAGGACAGAGGATGCAGGCATCCAGACAACAGACCTCACACCACAGAACCCCGCCACGTATGTGCCTCCAACGGAGAGCAGTTGTATGGCAGACCCTCCCAGGAAGGGAGGAGTTCAACCAACGCAGTATCCGGCCCAAGTTCGGGTCGCGGCCCTGGGTTTGAGAACCGCTGCTCTAAAGGGTGACAATTTGACTTCAATTGCCGGTCTGTTCAGTAATCACTACTCCAATATCATCATGAAGTAAGTTTTTTTTTTTCATTTATAGGCTCATAGGTAGATTTTGGTTGACGTGAAGCCCACTTTCTTTTCGACACCACGAGCCCCCTTCTTCCCTCCCGCCAGTAACTGTTAGCATTTGGTTGACCCTTTCCAAATTCGTTTTAATAATAAATATAAATTGCATATTTATACATGAATTTACTTTCTAATGCCTTCTTATAGCGTTGCAATATATTTTATTGTTCTTTAAAGCACAATGAGGAAAAATATATCAGATTAAACAAAGTAAAGTTATGTTTACCTAAAAATCAGTTAAATACGGCGAAAAGAATTCTAATGTCTGGCTAAACGCGGGTGATGAGCAAATGGACGTGCTGTCGCAACACGTAAATCGCATGTCAAAAGTAAAAACATTTTAAATAAAACATCTTACGTAAGCATTAGTCATACTCCCCTTTCCCCTAATGGGTGTTATTCACAGGTGCCAGAGGCTTAGCTACCTAATGTTCCATATGAAAAGGGGTTCTTTGAAGCTCGCCGACATCTTACAATACACGGGATCGACGGCTACACTTCCTCTCCTAAGGAATACTTGTCATATTTTTTAACCGTAAAATATCATCGACCTCGGCCGAGAATCAAACCCGCAATACTTGAAGCCATTGACGAGTATTTCAACCACTACCCCACCGGCGTCGACCGAAAACTGTAAGTTAATAAGCATACTCATTATCATAGAGTAATGAATACGTCTTATTTTTATTTTGTCCCTCTGGCATTATAAAGATTGTTATGCATAATATAATATTTTGGACCCATTTCCCCAAATGGATTAAAGTTAACAATAGTAACAAACTTATCACTATATTTTTTTATAATTCCAGGCCTTTCAAAATATCAGTAGCGTTTCTGTGCGGGAAGGGGGAATTCTTCATTAATATACAGGCAATAGTTCAGCTTGGAAAATATTTAAGAATAACATAGGGGGCTTGTATTATTTGCTGCTGGGTCCTCCCAGATTTTCAGGCACGCCACTGGTTCCGAGGCTCTTTGAATGACAATTTGGGATTTATTTCACGATTTTTCAAAAGGAGAGACATAGGTTAAGACATTTAACAACCTGGGACGAGTGGTGAAAAGGATGGGCCGCTGTCCCTCCAATTTTGGGACCAACACTTGGGCCAATAGGGACCGAAATGGAAATGCGTGAATCCTCGCATGATACATGCGCATCATAAAACGATGTCGAAAAGTTGTAGCAAGATCATGGAAATTTTCTCTTATTATTTAATTCTCTCCCTTTATTCAATGTAATTTAAATAATGATATGCGGCAGGCATTATAATATTATACGGAGTAAATTGCATTCTTTAAACTGGATCTAATGTTGGAATCCTGTATTCGGTCGAAGCGGCGGATAACAATAACCAGTAATAATAAAGTGGCGTCTAGTTTTCTTGGATCTCCGTCCTCTTGTAACGGCCTTCAGAATCGCATGCGATGTAATTTGACATCGGACATTAGGTGCAAAGAGCGGAACGTTTTCCATATTTGGATATTATTCTGAATTCCTGCACTCTCGCCACTCTAATCCAAGAGGAGGCGTCGCGAGTTATCTGAGCGCCACAATATTTGTTTTGAATAGATAACTTTGAACAGATAGCAGAGTAGATAGTGCAAGAGAGGCGGCCACCGAGCTATTCCAAGGAAGACGTCTTTTACGCTGTCGCTGCCAAGTTCCACTGATTGATGTCAATGAGGATGTCGCTGGGTTTGGGCAAACTGCGCCCGGACACCAATTGGTAGAGACGCGTGCGACGAATACTAGTTGGAGGAATGGAATGAGGGAATGAGAGTTGAGTAGCAACGAGGGACCTTCGGTTTAACAGCGCGTAAGCTCGTATCTTAGCAGCGGCCAAATGAGAGATGCCAGTAGCACTTTTCGATCGAATTAAACTGGAATTAGTCTCAAGCACGGTTCCAAGTCGGTGGTTCTCATCTCGGCTACGCATTTAATTCCGCCCAGAATGACTACTTTTCCTCGTTCCTTCTCCACCTTCCCGATTCAAGTCCACTTCACCGGTGACTGATTCCCCGCAACACTTGATGCCACTCGGCACATTTCCTCGCATTTATTAATTTTAGCTACTTGCTGAAAGGCGTGAAGTCGATTTTGAAATTGCATTTATATATAAATTTTCGAGCGCGTTTCAAAAATTCTTTTCGGCTAACGAAAGCGTTTAGAAACAACAATTTTGCCAAAACCTATAATAATTTCTCCGTTTTTATTTCGCTCTCTTATCTTTTTAGAGAATTAAAAAGATAAAAAATAAAATCGTCGGAACAAAACTGAATGAGGCAGCTGAAACTTAAAACGTACAGCATCCACGCAAGGTGAATGCGAATCGGATGAAAACTAAAATACTACAATTAAAAATAACTTTTATATTTCGCACTAAACATTAAAAAATTAATTTAAATTTACTTGATTTTATTTAAAACTCTTGTAAAAGTTGTATGGCTTTCTGAGAGTTTAATAAGGTTAAAAGTCATACAACTTATACAAAAGTTTTAAATAAATACTAAAAAACCAAAATTTATATATTACCTTTTAGTGAAATGTTTTTTTTTAATTTTCATTTTAATTATATTATTTTTTACTTTTTAGTCTCAGGAAATAAAACATGTTTTCTCAAACAATTAATATCGTAGTACATATATTTATTACTCTTATATTGCATAACTTCTTTTGAGTTTTACATATAGAAGAATTCCGATTATACGTGTGTGGATTAACCGGGTGTTCTGGGTGGAGACTGAATATTCCTGCTTAAATGAAAAATCAAGAAAAGACAGATTTCGCTGATTTATTAAACATCCGCCGATTTATCAGATAAAAGAAACGAAAGCTGATTCAGCAAGAGAGAGAAAGTTGACAAAGTTCCTCGTCCACAAATATAGTGCAAACCGATTTAAGTACGCTAAACGAAGTTAAACCTTTTAAAATATAGGGATTCTTACAAACCACAGATCATCTTAAATTCGCAATGTTACTGTATGGATGATTGAATGCTTTAGAAGTATTTGTATCTTACTGTCTAATCCTTTTCACATATACGCGTAACGATTATATGTTGTCAGAAAGAAGAGACACTGCTAAAAACAAATTTAATTAATTTTCTTTTAATTTATTCAACCATAATTACAGGATTAGGTTTAGGTTTATTCTTCGGAATATATAAACAAACTATATAAACTTTCAACAATAATACTCAAAATCACGACCAGGTTTTAACTTAAGAATATAATCATCAGGTGAATATAAATGATTGTGAGTAACTATGCGGCCAGCTCAATGGCTGGTCCTCTTCGCATTACCCTTGCACTTAATGCGCCGTTGCGTTATATTCCCATATGTTTTTCTCCATGTGAAACCCGTGAGTAGTACATAACCCATTCTGGACCGTAGCGGGAGATCTAGGGGGTGGGGTAATTAGCTGAGATAAGATCATTATCACTAATTAGTGAGATTATCTTTGTTAATGAGTGGGGAGGTGGGGGGAGGCGATTGACAGGTGTATGTTAGTGGGATGGGGGTGTCCAGACATAATGGCGCCACCCTGGAGGTTGTAGGGTGGGGTAAGGATTTTTAAAAATTTACTTCCAATCGTCAACTCCCTTGCTTTTGAAGACCCCAATAGCGTGATCCGGCTGATAAGTCAGGAGTGAGATCGAACGCAGCGAGACAAAAACCGCCAGGATAATCTCACCGCAAAATGCAATTACCGTCATTATTGTAATTAATCCTCGTCCCCGAAAATAACGT
Organism: Tanypteryx hageni; assembly: GCA_028673005.1. Taxonomy (NCBI): domain Eukaryota; kingdom Metazoa; phylum Arthropoda; class Insecta; order Odonata; family Petaluridae; genus Tanypteryx; species Tanypteryx hageni. The sequence goes on from CM054112.1 coordinate 276,579,515, forward strand.
ATGATAAGATTGTATGTACCCTGATTTCACATCTTCAAAGTCCGGTTGTAGCGGTTTCGATGGGATTTGTCGACCATCCACAAAGACCGATATAAAATTTAAATCAAAGTATTGAAAGTTGAACGGATTATTTGTTTGCTCACCGTTGAATGCTGCTTGAGAAGTAAAGCCTACGATAATTCGAGTGGGCATTTGTCCCAAATATAAATTATCGATGCTCTTACTCCGCACGTCTTTGGAGATAGTAATTGCTTTCATATTCACACGCGTAATGGGGTATTAAGCGGTAGCGAGTTCTAATGCTCACTTGTGCGCAATCAATATCGTGGCGCTAATTGTCATTTTACGTACAAGTAAAGGTACTTCCTGGATGTGGACTTTTACATTAATCGGTGTTTGCGCTTGCACACAAAATGATGTAGGCGTTCTTGTGATTTTAACATTCAACTGAACCCCATTAAGGAGAAATTTTTCTTGGGCGAAAAGATCGCAATGAAGACGACCAATCATTTCAATAGATTTGCTACCTCGAGCTAAATTTTAACGGATAACGAATCCGTTATTACTGGTAAGGAAACCATAAAAGGAAAATGAAGTGTCGGCATACCATAATGATGATGACAAATGCGAATATTTAGCTGTTTGATTATAATTTAGTAATGTTTCGAACACTTCGTACAAAATGGCGTGAAAAAAATATGGATGCAGATTTATCTTCTTCGAAGCGCCAGTACGCAGATACAACCTGGTATCTATCCCTTTCACTCTTTAGCCGAACATTGCCTAATGGTGAAAAACGACCTCGGACTTGGCTACTATTTTCGAAGAGCAAAGGTACCGTGTTCTACGCCCCTTGTAAGATGTTTGGAAAATCGGGGTCGCTAGCTAATGATGAAGGGTACAACGACTGGAAAAATACAGGTCAGAGGATGAAGGAACATTCAGACGATCACAGGTCAGCATGTGCGACGCTGTTAGCTAGGAAGAACGTTGGCGGTAGAGTTGACAAGAGTCTTGTTCTTCAAACGGAAGAAGAAATAAAATACTGGCATGAGGTTTTGAGGCGTATTGTGGCTGTTGTGAGGTCACTGTCTGCACGCGGATTGCCGTTTAGAGGTTCACAGGAGAGATTTGGATCGAGAACTATGTCATGACCCTAGAACTTTTGGCTGAGTTCGATCCTTTTCTGGACACGCACATAAAATGCCATGAAAACAAAGGATGCGGCACAACATCATACCTCTCGTCTAGAATATGCGAAGAAATTATCAACATCATGGCAGAAAAGGTCATAAGCACGATCGTGACTGAGATAAAGCATGCCAAGTATTTTTCCATCTCTGTCGACTCGACTCCTGACATCTCCCACGTGGATCAACTTTCATTCATAGTACGATATGTGTCTGCAGAGGGATGTCCTGTCGAACGATTTATAAGATTCATCAGAAGACCTGGCTAACGTCGTTCTTTAGGCCTCGAAAAATCACGACTTGGATATCGCCAACTGTCGCGGATAGTCTTATGACAACGCAAGAACATGTCGGGTGTATATTCCGGTCTTCAAGCGAGAATAAAACAAGTGAATCCTCTGGTAGTTTCCGTCCCCTGTTCGGCTCATTCACTGAATCTTGTCGGATCATGTGCTGCTGAGTGTTGTGAGGCTGCTATACCTTTCTTCGGTATTTTACAGGAATTGTACAATTTTTTCTCGGTCTCGACACACAGATGGGAAGTTTTGTTATCTCAACTGAAGCTAAATTCAACAGTTGTGAAGAGCCTTTCCCAGACAAGATGGTCTGCTCGGGGTGACGCCTGCCGAAGTCTCTGTTGCTCCTGGAATGAGATCATGGCAGCTCTTCAGATAATCGCCAGTGACACAAGTGAAAAACCATCTACGCGTTCTGAGGCTTCAGATCTTTTTAATTCAATTGACTCCCTGGAAATGTGAGCAAATCTCTGCAATCTGTGAACATCGAACTAGGTACGATCCCCAAACTTTATCGGTCCTTGGTAACATACCTAAAAGATATAAGGAAAGTCGGTAACTTTGATCATTATGAGTCGAAAGCTGTGAAAACAAGCGGTTAACAGAACTACGCATACGATATGAAGAGGAAACGTAAGCGAAAGGTCCAGTTTGACGAAGTAAAGGAAAACGAGGTCTAACTCTCCGGAAGGGACAGATTCAGAGTTACCGTCTTCAACGTCATTATCGTTAGGTTGATCGCAGATCTATAGAGACCTGGCTCTGCTTACGAGAAGTTTAGTAAGAAGTTTGACTTTCTCACGAAGCTACATAGTTTGGAATCTCAAGACGTCCGTGACGGAGCACGGAACCTAGAAGCCCTCTATCCGGGGGATTTGGACGGTACTTTGGAAAACGAGTGTCTGCACCTGTGAGCTCATTTGTTGTCCGCTGAGGCTACAGGGGGAAAAGGGTTATCGTCACTGGGGCTATACAAGTACATCCTGGAAAAAGGCTTTTTGGACATTTATTCAAACATGGGAATAGCGCTCCGGATGCTGTTGTGTACACCAGTGTCAAACTGTTCGGAAGAACGGTCGTTTTCAGCGCTAAAGAGAGTAAAGAATTATTTAAGATCTACCACAGAAGAGAACAGGCTTAAATTCACTCTCTGTGCCGTACATAGATTCAGAAATAACGCAGTCTGCGGACTATAGTGAGGTCATCCGTTCCTTTGCAGAGAAGAAAGTTCGTCGCGTGGCAATGTAATCTTGTAATTATATATAAATGTAAAAATTATAATGTGTAAAAAAGTATAGTTGGTACTTGTCTATTTCATTTCTAAGTCTGCTTGTCTATTTTCTAAAGTCAAAGTACGTTAAATAAATAAAAAATAAAAGGAAATTTTTTTGCTGAATTACCGAAAAGGGGGCACCGACACTGTTAACTGCCTAGGGGCTCTGGATCTCTATGTCCGGGCCTGCCTACAGCTCGAATTCATCGCTGCACACCTTGCTGATCTCGGCGGATAGGGTCTTATGCGAAAGGATCCCGTACACCGTGATCGGCCATACGCGGACCCTCGTACGTGCTCCCATGGCGAGACCTTGTCTCTCTGGAGCAGTCTTCTCCCCCCCCCCCCAGCAGGGGGACGGAAAGGCTTCTGCCTCATGGCCCTCCGTTTGGTAACGGGCGTAAACTCTCCATTTTCGTCCGTGCTGACGACAGCGTCAGCACCGAGGATGACGGCGGACCGGTCTGCCAAAGAGGCGGTCGAGTGGCCAGGTGCTTGTCCCCCGGTCATCTTTAGCTTGTCGAGGACTTCGTCCGTCGAGTCCATAGCCTCGACCGTAGCGACGACGGATTTTTGGGCATGGACAGAGCCAGTATTGCCGACACAGGTGATGGCGTTTGCAGGCTTCGGGCGACCAGAGGGAGGGAGCAGGTTTCCCTCCCGGGCCGTCGAAGAACCGGATGTGCCTTCGAGTGAGGCGTTCTTTTTCTCAAGTCTCAGCAGGTTTACTGCCGCGGGTGTGACCCCGCTTGCGCCTACTCAGGATTTCAATTTGTGGCCCTGTGCCGAGGTACAGGGGAGGGCCTCGACGGCAACCGGAGCAGCAGTATCCGGTGCCTTCTTGCCGCACATCTCCCTGTACTCCGCCGGGGTAATTCTTTAAAAGGGGGACTCGCTGGACAGCGACGACGACCGGGAACGAGCCGAGACAATCTGGAGACTCCCTTTTGTAAGTGCAGCTGTAACAACCCTTTCGCGTCACTTTCCATGGTAGGAGTGATCCTCTCCATGGGGAAAATGTTCTGGGCCCTTTTCATGGCCAAAAACAGTATCGGAGACTGGCCTAAGAAGACCAGGCTCCTCCGTACCGGTTGGAGGCTGGGGCAGGTGAACAGATGGGGCTAGTTAGCCTTTCCCTGCCATGCCGAGGACCGAACAAAGCGGACAACAACTCGAAACAAAACGATTCTGCAGTGCAGTAGCGCCACAGTCGCGAGTGGTCAGGGCTCTAACTAAAAAGCACGTAAGAGCGTAGACTCAGGATTGAATCACGTCAGCAACCAATCAGGAGTCAGGGCTCTCGGCGAGCATCTAATAGAAGAGGATGAGAGAGATCTATGTTATCGTCTCCATGGCCGAGTACGATGAATTAGATCGGGGATTCGTCGGTCAACGATGCAATAGGTTTGTAGTGGACCCAATCACCGCACTCGATGTTCGTTTGAGTCAGAGGAATAGCAAATACATCCAACTCGCTTTTCAAACACTCACACGATTGATTATGAATAAACAACATGTCTTAATCCGAAAATGTCAATATGTTGATTCTTTTTCTTTTTAATTATCTTTCCTGGAGAGACGATCGCCCGAAAAGAGTTAAGCTCAGACTGTCGTGTACGTTTCCTCTTGGGAGAGATAATGATCGCCGAGAGCCCTGCTTACTGGTCTTTAGTTTCCTGAGTCTATAAGCCGGTTTTTGCACTTTACGTGCTTTTCGATTCAACCGTCTACCGCACGTTACTGTGGCGCTCTTGCTGCGCGAGAGTTCCGGGGTACGTTCGAGTCCGCATTGCCTGGTTGTTACGAGAGAGGGGAAGACTAACCTGTTCCTTCTTCTCACCTGTCCCGTATTCGAGTGGAGGATGGGCTTCTGCGGCCAGTCTCCGGTTGTGCTTGGCCCCGAAAAGGGCCTAGATTCGAGTTTTCCGTAGGGTCTGATAGCATGATGAGTCCAACCTGCTGGTTGACGCAGTCGGATTAAATGCGAAATGAACTTATATAACGAGCTCTTTATCGGCTTTGGCATCATACTCCTCCCTAAAAGCGAGGACGCTTGTTTGGAGGGAGGGCTTCCAGCGAATCAAGACTAGCAATGGGTCGCTTGTCCCACCACCTAGCTCAGATATCGCCCAACATCCGCACCTCGTCGTGCGTTGACAGTGCTGCCTTGAGGTATAATTCCTTGGAAATTCTCGGCAAGAGGATGTCGAGAGGTTCCACTTTCTCGTCTAAATGCATCCGGTTGACACGATCGTATCTAACACGACCAAGTATCAACCGGAGTGCATTATTCTGCACGACCTGCAGCCTGTAGAGGGTGGTCTTGGACACTCCACACCAAACCGGAGCTGCATAGGTGATGATGGGCCTCACGCAGCTCAGATAGAGGCGTCTCTTGGTGTCCGCCTACAATACACCCGGGCGTAAAAAAAGACGGATTCTGGCTAGCGCCCCGAGTGCCTTGCGGCGGACACTCTCCACCTGAGGCTTCCATAGAAGTTTCCGATCCAGCACTTCCCCCAGGTACTTAACCTCTGGGCTCCACGGGATTTCCTCCCCCATCACCGAGAGGTCGACTCCTGGCGGCGCTCCTCTTCCGGGATGGAAGATGACGGCCGCGGTCTTGCTGGGATTTACCGCAATACGCCATCGACGATACCAGCTGACCAGATCGTCGACGGCGTACTGCAAAGACTCTACTGCCTTGTGCTTTTGGAAAGACCGCGAGAGAAGCGCCGCGTCATCTGCGTACAGGGCAAGACTGGTGTTCCAACCAAAATCCCTGGGAGGATTTTGGGTGAAGATGTTAAAGAGCATCGGCCCCAGGACGGATCCCTACGGGTCGCCTGCGCAAATGCGTCGCAGTCCTGATCCGACCTGGAGCCAGAACACCCGGAACGTCCTGCCCTGCAGGTACGACTCTATGTGTCGCAGAGCCCAAGACAGAAACTGGGGTCGAACCATCTTCAACAGGAGTGCAGAGTGCCACATGCGGTCGAAGGCCTTCCAGATGTCGAAGAGCACCCATGCGACCTCGCGACTCCTGTTGAAGGCATCGGTGATGTAGTGGTTCACCCTTCCCAGTTGGTGAATAGTGGAGTGCCCCCATCGGAAACCAAACTGTTCTTCCCGGAGATCGTCTTTCTCCTGGAGAACGTCCTGCAGTGGCTTCTGGATGAGACGCTCAAGGATCTTTCCGAAACCCGCGAGATCGGCCGGATGTCTCAGGGGCCGACCTCCGGCCCTGGCTTCTTCGTAAGACAGATGATCCTTGTCCTCTTCCAGGCAGACGGGAAATATGGAATCCCGACGCAACCATTATAAACTGCGGTCAGAAACTCTACAGCAGCGACGCGAAGCTGTCGCAAGACGAGGTTCGGGATGTTGTCATCTCCGGGAGCCCTCCTAATCTGGAGATGGCGAATCACCTTGATGACGTCGGCCTCCGATAAATAAGGGACGCCGGTCCAGCGTCCCTAGCCCTCTGGCGATGTCTTCTTTCACCTCATCTGACTCGGCAGTAGCCGGGTTCGGACAAAATACCCTCTCAAGATATTCCTCCATGAGCCCAGCTTTCTCCTCCGGAGACCTCGCGACGGTGTCCCCGTGAACTATCAGGGAATCACACCCCTGGGTACCGCATAGCCTCCTGCAGGTTTTCCAGATGGACTGGTCCTCCAGGGAAAGCGTGGAGAGATGTAGCTCCCACGCGTCCGAGCGTACTTCACGAAGCATGTCTCGGACCGTCCTGTTGAGGCAGTCCAGCTGGATCCTAAGGTCCAGGGTGCGGTAGCGGTGCCACCGCCGTCGCACACTGTTTCTCCATGGTTTCCCGAACGGTACGGGGCAAGGCGATGCGTATACCCTTTGCCACGACGATTTTAGGTATCGCAACGTCCATCGCCTGCTCGACGATTGTAGTGAGGTCAACCATTCTGTCTGCCTCCTTGCTTGCCCTGGTCGGTGAAGGCTAGACTAGCAGTCTCTCCGCGATAAATTCGCGAAAGTGCTGCCAGTCGGCACGAGCAAGGTCCATACGCTGCGACAGTGGGACTCGCACCGGCGAGTTCCCAAGGAATAACAGAGTCGAATTGTGAACGGAAGACATATCATACACAGAGTGCATGGTCATTGATGCCCGAACGTTGTTGACGACAGCAACGTCTAGGATATCCCTGGACGGAAGGAACGTTGGTTCAGTGGGTGCAAGCACCACGAGCCCTCACTCGTCCACCAAGTCCTTTAACCGCGCACTCCTAGGATTGGCGACTCTAGAATGCCGGCTGGCGTGCTTGGCATTCAGGTCGCAAGGACTATGGAGGGGCAGCCGTTCCCGACGAGATCCCACGTCCTACCCGGATGGTAGTACTCCGAGGAGACCCTGATCCATCCGGCACTAGTTCGCACGTCGACAGAGACGGCCTCCATCGATCTGTTGGATCACGCCAGACAGGGACGATGTTCCACAGATCGATGGATCAACAGAGCAGAGCCACCACGCGCCCGGCCCGCGACCGGCTGGCCAGGTCTGTCCGCACGATAGATCGCCCAACCAGAAACCTTCCAGGCGCCCGACGGGCGCAGGCGCGTTTCGTTGACTGCGGCGACGATGGCTTTTTTCTCCTGAAGGAACGCCCATAGCTCTTCCGTCTTCTCCTTAACATCACAGGAGTTCCATTGTGTCAGGATCCTGCATCCCCTAGTCGCCATTATTGGGGGCGGGGATGTGCTCCTTGACAAACTCCAGAGGAGAGAGGAGAAGTTGACTGGACGTCGATGAGATTTATTTTCCCAACGCCCCACAGATCACGGCCACCGTGCGCCAGAAATCGGGGTCCCCTTCGGACCGGACGGTCTCTGGTGCGCTGCTCTGTGGCGTGCTACTCTTGGCGGCCTAGGACGGGGCCACCTCGGTGCTTGCAGACCGAGTGGCTTCCATTGTCCTTGGCATAGTTTTAGGGGGAAGGAGGGTGGCGGGGCGGAGGGACGCTGTGGGGCTGGCTCCTCCCGCCTTACGACGGGTCCAGGAGTCAGCCCAGAAGGTTCACCAGAAGCAGTGGACGACTCTACAGAGGTAGGGTCCAGCTTCTTACTCGATTCGGCAGCGGACTGCCGGACCGGGAAAATTGCATCCGATGCGATACCTAAAGCTGAAACATCGGTGTTGTTTTTACCCTCCTTTATAGATATTTCAAAGGGTTGGCGAATATTATCGGATATATTTAGAAAACGCTGTAGCGTTTGAGAATACATTTTCCATTTGTCAGAGTATGGCATTCCTTTAGTAAGTAGTACCTTACTCATCTCTAGATCAAGTGCAGTTAAGTTATCGTACGGGGTATGTTTACTTGCTTGCATTAATCTTCTATTTATTTCGCTATAAACAAGTAACATTTTCTTAGCGTGCTCCATCTTCAGTTATTCAATAATCTGTTTAGGAAACTTCCTACTATCGGTGCGAGTAGAGGGAGAATAAACCCACCCGATTTAATTATAATCTTTTTCTTCTTCCACGATCCCCTCGATTCACTAGATTGCGGAGTATGCGTTTGTGATGGGACAGACGCGACTTCTGACGAGTGGTGAGTTTAACATTGCCTTTTAAGGTGTTTTTAGCACACTCACACAGAGAGCGTACGAGACCCTCATCGACATCGTGGATTAATTTCTTTCGTATGGAAGGTGATGATTTCGCTAAAATACGAAGCAACGACGAATTGTTCTTTACAGCACAGGACATGATTAAAAAGTGATTGTGTGGTCGTTCTGCGTCCACTTTTATACTCTTTTTTGGAGATATACACGTAGTTCTCTTTATCGTCAGGAGATGCTCGCCGAGAGGCCTGAGTTGTGATTGGCTACTTTCTGCTAGTACGATCAAACTCTACGCACTTACATGCTTTTTGGTTAAAGCGCTGGTCGCTCGAGGCCTTGGATAGGATAACTCCCGAAAGGGTCTGTTGTAACGGCTACCCTTACGGAAGGGAGTTTCCAACTTGTCTCTCGTCCCCGGTCGTCGTCGCTTTCTAGCGACTCTTCTTTCGGAAGGATAACCCCGGCGGAATACAGGGATATGTGCGCCGAGAAGGCACCGGATACTGCTGCCCCGGAATCCGTCGAGGCCCTCCTCTCTACTTCGGCCCAGGGCCAGATATCTAAAGCCTCGGTAGGCGCCACCGGGGTCACACCCGCGGCACTACCCCAACTGAGGCCCAGTAATAAGACCGCCTCTAACGAAGGCCAATCCGATGCTTCGACGGCCCAGGAGATAATCCTGCTCCATCCCGTCGGTCGCCCGAAGCCCGGAGCCGCCGCCACTATTGTCGGCAATACTGGACCTGTCTAGGTCCAAAAATACGCCGTCACTCCGGACGAGTCGATGGACTCGACGGACGTAGTCCTCGGCAAGCGGAAGATGACCGGGGGACAAGCACCTGCCCCCTCGACTTCCTCCTTGGCAGACCGGTCCGCCCCCATCCTCGTCTGTGCTGACGACCGCGTCAGCACGGACGAGGATGGTGACTAAACGGTGGTCCAAGAGGCAGAAGCCTTCCCGTCCCCCTGCAGGTGGGGAGGGAAGAAGAGTGCTCCGGAGGGACAAGGACCCAACAAGGGAGCGCATAAAAGGGTCCGCGTATCACCGATCACGGTGTACGAGATCCTCTCCCATAAGATGATAGCCACCAAGCTCAGCAAGGTGTGCGGCGAGGAACTCGAGTTTGAGGTCCACAGGTCCTCCACGCGAATAGTCGTATACACGCCTGAGCACCACCGGGCGGTGACTAAGGTACTGGGATCCAGTACCACACCCAACTTTTGCAGGCAGTCCAGGGGATGCGCCTGCTTATTAAGAATGTAGGGAAGGGCTACTCTTATGAGGATGTCGCAGCGAGTCTGTCGGCCAAGGGCTACATAGTCCGTGGCGTCTGTCAGATGACTGCGATGGAGGGGGAAGAGAATCGCTATTGGAAGGTTCGTTGCCAACCTGGAGAGGACTCCCAGGGCCTCTCCAGCGTCGGCAATCAAAAAGCTATGTCACTGTTCGGTGAAAATCGAGCAGTACAGAGGGAGCAGAGGGCCGTTGGTATGTTTTAACTGCCAGAGGTTCGGCCACGTGTCGCTCGCCTGCAAGTACGAAACGCGCTGCTTTAGGTGCGCCGGTCCCCACAGGGGGGACGACTGCCCTAAGCCGCTCTGCGAGCCTGCGATTTGCGAAGGCGACCATCCTGCCTCGCACCGGAAATGCCCGGCATTCCTGGAGGCGCTATTCAGATATGAGGAGGGGCAGCAGAAATCAGTGCGAAAGTCGGCGCCGGGGAAGGCATCGAAGGCCGCACCGTCCCGTCTCAAGATAAAGCCCGCCTCCTCGGCGTATACGCATTGCTTTGCCTCGTGTTGTCAAACAGACGATCACGTTGCGCAACAGCGTGCGGCGGAGTTGGTAGCGCCACCGTACGTTGAACCTCAGGCTTCAGTTGAACTCCCTTAACAGGACGTTCCGGGACATGTTGAAAGACGTACGTTCGGACGCGTGGGAACTCCACCTTTCCACGGTTTCCCTGGAGAACCAGTCCATCTGGAAAATCTGCAGGAGGCCTTGCGTTCCCCAGCGGCGGGACCCCCTGATCATCCAGGGGGACTCCTTTGCGAGGACTCCGAAGGAGAATGCCGGGTTGATGGCTGAATACCTGGAGGGAAGCAGAGTCGGACGCGTTTGAAGAGGATATCGCTCGAGAACTCGGGACGCTTGACCGCGGCCCCTTGCTCGATGCTGCGGAGATCCCTCACTTCGAGCTGCTCGAGATCGTTGCACTGATCCGTCGCCTTAGACTGAGGAAGCCACGAGGTTGAAAACATTCCCAACATCGTCCTGCGACAGCTTCCTGTCGCAGCAGTAGAATTCCTGGCCGCCGTTTACAACGGTTTTGTCGGGATTCCATATTTTCCGTCTGCCTGGAAGAGGGCAAAGATTATTTGTCTCCCGAAGAAGCCGGGAACGGAGGCTGGTCACGGAGACATCCGGCCAATCTCCCTCCTGGCGGGCTTCGGGAAGATCTTGGAGCGTCTTGTCCAGAAGCCACTGCAGGATATTCCCGGATGAGCAGTTCGGCTTTTGGGAAGGGCACTCCACTAGCAAGCAACTGGGTAGGGTGACCCACTTTATCACTGACGCCTTCAAAAGGAACTACGCGGTCGCCTGGGCTTTCTTCGACATCTCGATGGCCTTCGACCGCGTGTGGCATCCAGCATACCTGCTGAAGTCGCATCGACATCAGTTACCTGCGTGGATAGTGCCGCTCATCGAGTCGTACCTACAAGGCAGGACGTTCAGGGTGTTCTGGCTCCAGATCGGATCGGGACTGCGGCGAATCTGTGCAGGTGTCTCGCAGGTACACGTCCTGGGGCCGATACTCTTTAATATCTTCACCCAAGACCCACCTCGGGATTTTGGGTGGAACACTACGCTTGCCCTGTACGCGGATGACGCGGCACTCCTGTCCCGCTCTTTCAAAAAGTACGCGGCCGTGGAGACCCTGCAGTGCGCCGTCGACTAACTTGTGTCCTGGTATCGTAGATGGCGGATTGAAGTAAACCCAGCGAAGACCAAGACCGTCGTCTTCCAGCCTGGAAGAGGAGCGCCGCCTGGAGTCGATATGCTAGTGATGAGGGGTTATCCCCTGGAGCCCAGAGGTAACATACCTGGGAGTGGTGCTGGACCGGAGGCTTCTCTGGAACCCTCAGGTTGAGCGCGTTCACCGTAAGGCGCTCGTGTCGCTGTCGGGCCTTCGTCCGATCATGCGCTCGCGTGTCTTGTCGGCTGACACCAAGAGACGCCTCTACCTGAGCTGCGTGAGGCCCATCATTACTTACGCAGCACCGGTCTGGTCTGGGGTGCCCATGACCACCCTTTCCAGGCTGAAAGTGGTGCAGAACAGCGCACTCCGGCTGATACTTGGTCGTTGCAGATACGCCAGCGTCAGCCGGATGCACTTAGACGGAAACGTGGATTTTTGAACGTCCTCCTGCCGAGGATGTCCAAGGAATTCTACTGTAAGGCAGCATCATCGAGGCTCAAAGAGGTGCAACTGCTGGGCGATATTAAGGTTATATGGTGGGACCGCTATAAGAGACCCATCGCCAGCCTTGATTCGCTATACACCGTCCCTAGGAACAAGCGTCCCTGCTTGTAGGGAGGGGTTGATGCCTCTTTTACAAGGGGCAAAAGAAGAGTAAAAGTACAAGAGTGAAAAAGACACAGACCCGCATTAGAAGCCATGCTGTTAATGCGAATGTACCAACCGCCAGGAAGTTTGGATAGTTCATAGCATGTCGTCAGGATATATACAAGTACGAAAACGGTAGGCGTCGGGAGTAGATTGTTCGAGATCAAGTAACAAATAACCATGTGGTTGAGAGGTTGCGTCGCGATACGCCTCTTGAAGGAAACGTTGATTCTCGGGATAAACTTGTCGCGAAAGATGAAGAAACTGAGCGCGATCACGCGGATTTTTTAAACGCACAATGTAATGTGAATAGAGTCCGATATCTCGACGTCCTTTCACCTCATGAAAGAGATTTTTTGTTATAAAAATTACGCCTAAATTTTTATGATGCGAACCCTTAGTATAATATCAACTACGCGCTCGTCCGCCTCTCGCATCAAATCATCGATAATAATTAATCTTGCTCTTGGGTTGTCTTGCTCGCATAATGTATTGATGTCAGGAATACCCTCATGAAACCGTAAATCATTTACATCACTAAGAGACTCGTATAAATATTGCCACTCGCCATAACACCATATAATCTCTTAGAAGTTTTCGCTACACATGTATTTCATCGAGCGCAACCATCGGGAAACAAAAACCGATTTACCGCGACAGGTAGGACCAGCAATTATGGCTGTGAACTGGTGCTTCCAGCCCGTATCCATAGTGAAAAATGAAAACGAATGACCAAGTTGTTCAGTTTTTATACAAAATCTTTATTTCTCATGAAGAAGGTTTATACGTCACAGAAAAAGAAAGTCGCAAAATTTCCAGAAGTAGTATAAGAGAAATTCTTGCATCATAAAATCGATATTTACATCTTCATACGTTTTAATTACAAGCAAATTTTTTCACATATAAATTTCATAAAAACTATGGACACTTTTTTATATTTTTTTCAGTTTTGCACAGTAAAAAAATATACACATTTTGTTCACTTCAATGAGAAAAAATTACATTACTTTTTCTGAAAGGTCAATTTAAACTCATTGCACAAAGAATATTGTTACCTTGATACAATGATATTTACATAAATGCACACATTCATTAGATACACATTTTTTACTCAATTAAAATACTTACAACTACGTTTGTTTGAATACATTAAAAAAGTTTTGATTTCAAATTTTATTTTGTTTTTTAAATAAATATGATAGTTTCATACTCGTTTTCTCTTCGTCGTTTCTCGTAAACTAACTATTCTATAGATTTTCTCTTGTATACGGGAAATGATATCGGGAGTTTTGGTCCTACATATCTTTTTTGGGTAAGTGACGGTTACAGAATTTTGGTTATCATGATGGACCATGGTTGTTACTGTTTCAAAATTTATCGTTTGGGAACTCGCGTGACCTAGAGTCAAACCCTTAACCTTGCACACTGTTATTCTGTCATGCACATCACGGTAGGCATAATTTTTTTGACCACCACTAACAAATTTGGTAATATAACTATTTTTACCGTAGTCTATTAATTCATCTGTGAGATCTCCTAGGAAATCCCCAATGAGGGGTGATCACTCCCCCGGACGCTGAGTGTAGATTACACTATCCGTATCATAGTATAAAACTCTGCGTTCTAATGCCTCTAGGTGTTTGTATAACTCGATTCGAGCATTCGATGTTGTGTACGCTGCTATCACGACATTTACTGCCGGGAGAGGGTTAGCTACTTCCTCTGCAAATTCCCAGTTTACATACATGATTTCGGAATTTACCGGTAATACTGCATTTAAAACTATTTTTGGATCAGTTAATAACTTTTGAAAAGTTATAGGTTCCTGCGCAATCTCTGTTTTGGGTTGATTTTCCCGCTGCCCAAATTTTCCCCAAAAAGAGTTGAGCATTAATTTAGCAATAGCTCGACGACCGGGTTTCTTTTGAATTTTAGCACTTTTAAGTGTCACCCCTTCACGCTCCTGATAGCGTCTGAGATATTCCTATTTGGATGCATCATCAACACAATCAGATGGCCAACCACTAGCTTCCTGTTTCATCTTTAGAAATGCGCTTATGTATTCCACAAATAACACTCCCGTATTTGTGAGAGGAATATATTTTGTTACCTCGAATTCCCACGATTCGTATATTTCTTTAATTTTGTGCCCTTTCCTGATAGTTAAACGAATTTTGTCAGCCACCCATGTTCCGGTAATTGAGTGCTCCTCTTCCCCATGCTGACAATTGTCCTGCTCCGTCGTTTCTGCACAAGTTCTGGAGAGTACGAATATTAATTATTGTTTTACTCGCGTTGATAATACGGGGTGGAACAAATCGTGAGGAGGTAACACCTTACAACACATGATTCCCTCAAAATGATCAATAGACGGGTGGTTGTCTAAGTGGACCGCTTTAGGATGCCGTAAGGGTTTTTTCCATATTTACATATGTATGGGTACAAACTGCACACGTCGACGTTACTCAGGATCCCCCTAGGGATTTTAGGTGGAACATCAGTCTTGCCCTGTACGCTGACGACGCGGCGCTCCTGTCGCGATCCGGCAAGAAGTAAGCGGCTGTGGAGAGGTTACAATGCGCCGTCGACGGCGTATTGCGGTTAATCCCGCCAAAACCAGGGCCGTCGTCTTCCATCCTGGAAGAGGAGCGCCGCCTGGAGTCGACCTGTCGGTGATGGGGACGGTTGTCCCCTGGAGCCCAGAGGTCACATACCTGGGAGTTGTGCTGGACCGGAAGCTACTCTGGAAGCCTCAGATTGAGAGTTTCCGCCACAAGGCACTCGGGGCGTTATCAAGAATCTGTCCGATTCTGCCCCCGGTTGTCTTAACGGCCGACACTAAGAGACGCCTCTACCTGAGCTGCGTGAGTCCCATCATCACCTATGCAGCTCCGGTTTGGTCTAGAGTGTCCAAGACCATCCTCTACAGGCTGCAGGTAGTGCAGAATAGTGCACTCCGGTTGATACTTGGTCGTGGTAGATACGACCATGTCGACCGGATGCATTTTCACGGAAACATGGAACCCCTGGACATCCTCTTGCCGAGGATGTCTAAGGAATTCTACTGCAAGGCAGCATTATCGACGCACGAAAAGGTGCGAATGCTAGGCGACATCAGGGCTAGGTGGTGGGATCGTTACAAGCGACCCATCGCCAGCCTTGATGTGCAGGATGCTCTCCCTTCAAACAAGCGTCCCTGCCTGTAGGGAGGGATATGTGCCCATTTATGGGCTACCGAAGTGCACTAAGCTAGTTTTTAAGAGTAGTCTCGCATTAGCAGATTAGCTGGAAATGCGACGTGACCAGCCTCAGTCTGGAAGATCATGACATCGGCATACGTCACCGTATTTTATTTTCTCCTTGTCTGTGGTTCTATGGTATAGCTTTGGGGCATTTGTGCGACCACCGAAAATATTTATAGTTTGTTTAATAGTGTGTGGATGGGAAGATACATATTCCGAAATTTCTGTTTGCGTCTTCGTCATTTGATTGAAATCACATCCCCACATTTCAGTCACTATGCACCCACTTTGTCGTAACCTCTCCTTAACGTTTCGCGTTCTTTCGCGTCGCATATCAGCATTGTCGTTTGGATCATTACTCAAACAAGTTTTTCTACTACTTATGCATTCGTGCCCATGCCAATAGCATCCGTGAAACCGAAATACGGTTTTAGTTCCATTGGGGGCCTTATGGAAACCACCAACCTTTCTTCCACAAATAGTTGCTTCACTCTCTCGCCCTGCGTGTTGGATGATTATTCCTCGGGCTCTTTCCTCATGGACCGGCCACTGTACTGCCAATACAGATTGTTTATCCCGCCAGCGATATCCGCCTCTAGGAATAACCCCGATAGAATCGGCCCTTAGATACTTAGATCTAAACACCTTATTACAGGCGCCCGCAATTGTGATCGACTCCCTAAAAAGATCGACGCTATTTTCTCTAAGGAATGTTTCCCGAAATCCTAAACATGCTCTCCTCAAGATGCCTACATCACTCACACAGTACTTCAAAATTTCATTCTGAAAATTAAAAGCTACACCTTCAGCTTTTTGCAAGTTCCTTCACCATGAATCTAAGAAGAAAATGGCTATTATAGCCTCTTGCGTTGTGCGCAATACACACAATTGAAGAAAAGCTTTTTTTTAGAGATGGATTTCTGATATAAATTCCCGAACAGGGTCGGAAAGAAAAATTACCTGGCGCACCCCGCACGAAACACAATTTTTATTTAGGTTTTGATTTTCTATACAATTACTGCAGGCTTTTTGAGCAACACAGAGATTAGGCACATGCTCGAACACGTCTATCATATTATTATATGACTTTTCTTGCCTACATTTAAAATCGTAAAAGATAAACAGGAAATTGTCCTTCTTTTTTATCAATCTTCCCTGAACACTTTTGGATGTAGCATAGATGATGATAGATGGTCTTTTGTTACGACATACCAGACAATAACCCTCCCAACACTTATGAGTATTTATTTCTTTTCTGAATACACTGTTGGAACATTTGGGGCACCGTAATAATCTTTCACAAAGAGTTACTTTCCCTGCGTCTCCTTGCTTTTGACGTCTAAAACAATCTTCGCCACAAAAAAATCTCCCACACTCCTCACAAGATCTTACGTTGGATTCTTTCTCAAAAGGAGGAGAACAGTGATAAGCGGGGCAACTAGCAACACAAATATGGTTTTCATATTTTGATTTCCCCCCATAAAATTTTCTTTTGCATTTTTAGGAACATATTTACAGCTACGCAGCCCTGTTATTGATGACACGACATCGTAATGTCTTTCATTGCTGTAAAGTAATCTAAGTGTGGCTTTACATGTCGTACCACGACTACCCTCTAAAATAATTTTTCACCACAGGACTCTTGATCGTAAGCGATAATTTGATACTCCCTTGCCAAATGTTCTTGGAAATCGCGGATTTCCTCAATCCCCCCCCCCCCCGTTGGATAAATCTACCCCTGCAGCATCACACAACTCCACCGCTCGTTTCCTTTGGATATCCCACCCCTGCCTGATAGAATTCCATTCAGTACATTCGCTTTTATTAGCGCGAACAATAGCAACAACAATAGCACGCGCAAGGCAGAGAGAATCGTAGTTATTTATCTCGAGGACGCATGTTTTATTTAAAAGCCAATCCTCAACCCTCATCCCTTTTTTTAATACGGCCATACGCCTTGGTGTTTCGGCGTGATCTAGAGTAATCACCATGTTGTCGTCTGAGAAAAATTCTTTTCTACTCTGTAAAATTAGTTCCAATTTGCGGCAAACTATTTCTGCATTCAACTGATCTGCCATCATCCATGGAATAAAAGCACGGTTCTCGGGAATATTCTCGTTAAATACGGACACACCAACCTTGTGCTTTGGTTGTATTTTCCGCATCAGATATTGCAGAACCTCTTCCACTCCAAGTCTCAACCACTCTTCCGGATTGGTGTTGGCTGGTAGGGAATAGAATGCGAAAACTGTTCGTCTCCTTCCAAATTTAAACTTCTCCACATTATATTCCCCATCCGTAATGAATCGGACCGCCGTCAATAATCTCGATCCGTCTTTATCTCCGACACCGCTTGTAGATGGCCCTGCTGAAAATTTTATGAGAGATAGTGATAATGAAATTTAACTATACATTTTTAAATATCAAATTATGATTGAATTTCACCCTATGGTTTTAATATTAGATGAGTTACTTACCATTGATTGATTTCGTTACGTCGCCATTACCTTCCTGTAGAATTTCTTCCTCCTCGATTCCGTTTCCACCTCCTGGTAATTTTATATCTGTAATCATTAAACGTGAGAAATATAACGAATGGTAAAATTGAAATTTTATCATTATTGGAGCGTTGATCACTTCCTCCTCCTACTTGCTGTGCTGCTACTGTTTCTCCAAAAAACATCTTCTTCATATTTTCATACGCTGTCTTGTTATAGATTAATTCACCACAATTGATTTTGTTTAAAATCACCGTAATGGCATCTATGAATGTTCCTTTCAGAAATTGCTGGATTATCTCGTCAGGGGTGAAATTTTTTTAAAATTTCAGCCATCTTCATAAACTCTCTTTCCCGAAGGGATGTATCAAAAATCACCTTCTTGATCTCCTCGTATGCTGATAGATTTACTATTAAATCTACATCTTCAACCTTACGATAGAGTATCGCAAGAGAAGTACGTAATTTTTCCCAAGACGAAAACGCACCTCTAAGGAAAAGTCGTCAGATGTAAAGCAGTTCAAAGTATTCTCCATCTCGCCCAACACCGCATCGAACTCTCACACACTACGCCACGGCAAAATAAGACAGACTGAGAGAGGCCTTCAGGGTGCTTATATATATCTTTTGCTTTATGCTGAATACGTCATACAAAAAACCCTATTATGTCAAAATTTTCGTATTTCACAAGTGTCCCTTCTCTTTCCTATATTTAATATTTCACCCCCCAAATGCCCGTGAGAACGACGGCGAGGGCATTCTTGACGCCCAAATCTCATTTTCGATAAAATACCTGAAAACCCCTTTGACCGAAACGTAACCGGCCGTTAACCTCTACGAAGACTTGCTCCTAATTAGCGAATTTTTCGAAGGAGACCTCAAGCTGTTATTGAAAGAGCTGAATGAAAAGCACTTGTTGGAGCAGACATATTTCTCTCCCCCATACCCACCCCTCAGGTATTCACTAACTAGTTAGTTTTATTTTACAATGGTGGACCTTCTCGGTGAATCGTTCCAACATGCGTGGTTACGACACTTTCCATGGATTGTCCTGCGACTGTAAATGTGACATTCAATTCTCCTTCATATTTTCAATAGGTAATTTCACACGCATTTTAAGTTGCGATATCTCACTTTACTGCATTCCTCTCCCCACTCCTATTTCCAAAACCCCATACTCGTTAACCGCGACAACACTCAAATTGTGGGATTTCTAATACAAATGAAATACTTCCAAGTTAAAAAAATCATGGTATCAGTTAAGCATATATAAGACTACGGGTGGTGTGATAAATTCTAAATTAATTTAAGGAAGGAGATTTTCCTTCGAACCGGATTCGAACCCGTGACTTGTGGAACTGAGCTACCATGCGTTTGTTAAGTTGAGATTCTTAAATGACGTAAAGTAAGAGTATCGAGCAGGCTGAATAAGTTTATTTACATAGAAAATTTAAAAATCACTTCTTTTTACACCAGTAACTATCCTTTTTCATAGGAGGAGGTCCATCAAAACAAATTGTTCCTTTATTTTAGTGTTCAAAGGATAATTTATATTTTTCCAGCCGATGACGAGCATCAAATCCTGGGAATTTACTCAATATAAGATGAATGTCGCGTGGATAATATATTTCAAAAAAATCAGATAGTAAATATTCCAGATCTTCCTTATTCATACTCATCAATCCATTTTCATGATAGGAGCGAATAACCGACCCGACTTTAGTCGAGTCCATATCTAAAAAGAAATTAAAATCAAAACAATATTTTTTATTTTGTGACTCCACGATAATTTGAAATGTATAAATTATATCCATCGCTTCTAGTCTACTAATTAGTGATAACGATCTTATCTCAGCTAATTACCCCACCCACTAGACCCCCCGCTACAGTCCAGAGTGGGTTATGTACTACTCCCGTGCCTTACAGATAGGCCATAACCCCGACTAACCGCGGCCATTTGCGCGGCGGAAGGGATTCCGAAGTGCCCAGGCTGGCGATATTTTTCCCACTACCGGGCCTGGATATCCCCTAACTTTCCTGGTGCCCAGATAGTGCCAATCTGGCGTAGAATTTCTTTGCCATGGATGGCAAATAGACGTCCAGGGTCTCGAAGTTGTCCTCGCTGTGGAGAATTTCCTTCCCGTCGTAACGAGACCTCGACAGCACTAGGCGGAGTGCAATATTCTGCACCGCTTGGAGGCAGCACAGTGCAGTAGCTCCAACTCCGGACAATACCGGCGCAGCGTACGTCATTGCCGGCAGGACTGCTGTAGACAAGGACCGGGAGTGCAGAAGGGGACAAATCCTCTGCAGTGCCTCAAATCCTTTCTTCCTAGCCGCTTCTACTTGGGCTTTCCACAGGAGCCTACGATCCAGCAACACACCAAGATACTTCACCTCACCAGTCCACGGGATGGCATCCCCCAGCACCGTGATGTCCACGTCCGTTTGGTCACCGCCATGGTGGTGGAAGGCGATAGCCTGCATCTTCCCCGGATTGACGGTGATCCTCCATCGGCGATACCAAGAGACCAATGAGTCGATGACCCCCTACAAATTTACTGCCGCTGCATGAAGTTTTGACTAGCGAGCGAAAATCGCCGCATCGTCTGAATACAGGGCCACGATTGAATTACACCCGTGGTCTCTTGGTATATCCTGGGTGAAAATATTGAAGAGCACCGGCCCAGGATTGAGCCTTACGGAACTCCAGCGGAGATGTGCTGGAGGTCTGACCCATCCTGGAACCGGTACACACGGAAAGTCCGATGCTGGATGTAGGATTCGGTGAGACGAGTCACCCATGTCGGGAAACGTAGTCAGATTAGCTTCGCCAGGAGGCCCTCGTGCCAGACGCGGTCAAATGCCTTTGATAATGAATATACCGCATGTTTCACATATTTATATACAGTGGGACTGTAAAACGTAAACAATAAAATCAGAGAGAGAGAGAGAGAAATTCCATACAAATTAGCCAATAAAGACAAAGAGAAAGAAGTTACATACGGAGTAGATAATCAGTAAAAACAAAGTTGGTTGAACGCTCAGATGAACAATTATGGCTAGTTGAATTAAGATAAATTGAGAACTCCATCAGCAATAAAATTAACTTAAAGTTACCCAAAGTCAACCGCGACTTGATTTTGGTCACTGCCGTAAGCGACAGACCCCCTGAAGATGCCACTTAGTGGGCGAAATGCATTGGATAACTTTAAGTAAATTTTATGGCTGAAGGAGTTCTCAATTTATCTTAATTAGTAAAAACAAAGATTTGCACACAATGTAATCAACCAATAATTACCTATAATAACAATGTCGATAACTTATGTCTGGTGACTTATGGTGACAACAGTTTCGTTTCCTTTCCAGGAAATATCTTCAGGTCGAAGTGGTGCCTCCGATATGAACTATCCAACCAAGCGTGGTTTGCTCCGTCGCATTTCCAGCGTTGCTGCTAACGCGAAACTCTGTCTAGATTCTAGCCTATGTATCACTATTGAGACCCCTGTGGTAGGGTGTTTCTTAAAACCCAAGTTTCAAATTCTCGGGCTCCTAACCTCTCATTTTGTTCCTTCCTATGTTAAAACATCGCACATGAAATCTTAAGCTAATCGGATAATATTTACCCATGCGCCAACGACCCTAAAATTTTGAAAATTTGGATTTTTTCCACCTGTATTCACATACGCAAACTTCGGGAATTCCCCTGCGCGTTTCGGGCGTTTACCCAGAAATAACTTGCCACTCGGCTTAGGAAGCGTCCATTAATCGCGCGATGCTTTATGAAACAAATTTTGACTCTCCCTCTCCCCACATGATGCTCCGCAAAATTTTCTCGCGCCCCCCCAACCACCCCTACTAAGTTTTGAAGTTTTGAAGACGTTCTTCACCACCGCTTTAAATACAATTAAGATATGGAATATCAGCGCATGACCGCCGCGGCGCACGGATCGAATGATAGTCTGTTGTTGCTAAATTGTCACAAACTCTTGCGAGTGCTCATACCACGGAAATAAAACAGCGCGCTTTTCTGAATGTTGCAATTAGAGGCAACGCAGGTATTTGTGAGATTTTGTGTGACAAAAAAGAGGTTAAAATATCGCGCGATGTATGCTATGGATTCTTTCACCCCCCCTCCCCTACCGCGACTCTTGGACAGACCCCCTCCAACCCCCAAAAATTGTCGCGCTATTATTGGACGCTCTCTTAGACAGCGCCGCCAACCTGCCTGCGTGAGCTTATCGTAGCTTGCCAAAGCCGCGCACAGTGTCCGCTATTGTTTTCACGCCGAAGAGTTGGAAATTTCTGCCATCGCGCTGGAACGCATATTTTTCTGTTAGTAGGTAGTCATTGCGATGTACACAATAGCAGTAATGAGGAGGTATCCGATCACCAACCTGGAACAGTTTCACCTGACGAGACGGAGGTGGAGATGAAGGCAGTTCAAGCTGCGGCAGCTGCTCTTCAGCCCAAGAGACGGAGGGAGACAGTGCAAGTGTTGACGCCGAATCTTTGTGCTGCACTGGATAGGGAGAATGTCAGCACTAGGGTTGCTACTTGGATATTGATTGCAATTTTGGAGCATAGAGGTCACGATATGGCGAAATGTAAAGTCAGTGTCAGCTCGGTACACCGCTCCAAAGCTAAATTTTGCAAGCAGAAGGTTGCGAGCTTGAAAACCCTGTTCTTGGAGAAGCTGGAGCCAGCGACGCGATTATCAGTGCACTGGGATGGAGAACAGATTAAAGCTGCAAGTAATAGTAGCGCGTAGGAGCGCCTTCCAGTACTTATAACAGGGCACGGTGCTGAAGATCAGCAGCTCGATGTTCCCGTTCTGTCCTGTGCTTCCGGTGACAGTCAGGCATCTGCGGTAGCGGATCTTCTCGCCGACTGGGAGCTGATTGATGGGGTAGAGTCTATGTGCACCGAAACAAACGCAGCTAATACAGGTGAGAACTAGCTTCATGTTTCAGAAAAAACTATTACCTCAGAAAAATTATTGCGGCGTAAGCGTAGGTGTTGGTCTGTGATTCATCTCAGCTCTGCATCCGTATACAGGTCGCCTGAAAGGCGCTTGTGTATTACTTGAACAACGGCTGGGCAAGGATCTTCTGTATATAGCCTGTAGACCCCATGTGTACAAAGTCGTTTTCAGCGACGTCTTCGAGGAACTGGTTGCTCCACTGTCTGGGCCGGATGTCAACCTTTTTAAATTATTTCGGGATCAGTGGCCCCATAGTGCTCCAACTTCCTATAAGACTGGCATGCAGGATTCAAGGGCTGCACCGCAACTCAAGTATTTGGCACAGGATATTCTTGAATTTGCCATGAAAAAGTTGCAGGTGAGTTCCCTCGAAAATTTGGTCTTACATGCAGACGTGCAACACGACATAAACCTATATATTTTATTTTGTCTTATGCATCACACTCTGGAGGATTAGAGAGAATTCCTGGAGCTTGTGGTGGCTTATCTGGGTGTAACACCTCCAAGAGGAGTTCAATTTTGCACCCCGAGGGCAGTAAACGACGCACGGTGGAAGGCCAGAGCTTTGCACACACTGAAAATCATGATGTTTCTCCAGCGGTTCATGAAGCTTTTGACTGGAAATGAATTGGCGATTGTAAAAGAATTCGTCGCAGGTCTTCGGCATGTGAGCGTCTTTGTAGTGCGTCTGTACGTCAAAGCATGGTTTTCTACCCCTGATGCGATTGGCGCCCCGTACCATGACCTTTTCTTCCTGCGAAATCGCTTCTCCTACGAGCGTGTCAATAAGAAAGTTTCGCTCGAAGCAAGGAAGAAATTCTCTGGCCACCTTTGATATTTGGGTGACGAGTGGGCCGCCATGGGTTTCTTTGACTCAGCTGTACCACTGGAAGTAAAGAGAAACATGGCGGCTGCTTTAAGGACGAGTTACGATGGGAAAACCTGCAGACGTCACGAGGTAATTCTCAGCAACCTGAAGCAGTGTGCATCCAAGAAATTGGACTCCTTTGTCTTCAAGAACTCCATGAGAATCTTCCAGCGGTTTAGACTTCAGACTGGTTTCCTTGAGGTTGATCCATTCTTTGGCAGTCCCATGAAGACTTCCAACGGGCAGCGGAGTTCCTTCACGATCTTCGCGTCGTGAACGACGTCGCAGAGCGAGCTGCCATGCTTGCCACTGACTATATCCCTGTACTAAATACACAGGAAAAGCGGCAGAGCCTCATGCACGTTGTGAACAATCACAGGAAGAAATTCTCCGACATGAAAATCGAAACTTTGTCTAAAAGTTACAACTAAAAACTAAGCTCACAAACTTCGCTACTTCTCTTTTCATGGTTAGAGAATAATTTAGAATTTAATTGTGCCTAAAATGTCGAAGAAGTGAGTATTAAATATTTTCAGTTCATGGCCCATTTTCAATTTTGCTTCCTACAGAATTTCAAACTTTGACAGTCGTCCGGCAAGGGTAAATATTATTTGATTGACCTAAACTTTGGTTTACGATGCCTTACTGACAAAAGGAACAAAATGAAGGGTGAGGAGTGCAACATTTCATTAAATAATAAAATTTCTCCAAGTGGAGACGCTTGTTGCTAGGGAGGGTATATTGCGAATCAAGGCTGGCGATAGGTCGCTTTTAGCGGTCACACCACCTAACCTTGATGTCGCCTAACATTTGCATCTCTACATGCACAGATGCTGCTGCCTTGCAGTAGATTTGATTGGACGTACTCGGCAGGAGGATGACCAGGGGTTCCACATTTCCGTCTAAATGCATCCGGCTGACGTGGTCGACCACGACTAAGTGTCAGCCGGAGTGCATGGTTTTGCACAAATTTCGGCCTGTAGAGGGTGGTCTTGGGCACCCCTACCAGATCGGAGCTGCGTATGTCATGATGGGCCTCACGCAGCTCAGGTAGAGGCGTCTCTTGGTGTTGGAAGATAAGACATCCGGACGCAGAATCGGAAGGAGTCTCGACAATGCCTCGAGTGCCTTGTGGCGGACACTCAACATGAGGCTTCCAGAGAAGGCTGCGCTCCAGCACTACTCCCAGGTAGTTGAACTCTGGGCTCCAGGGGATGACATCCCCCATCACCCATAGGTCGATCCCAGGCGGCGATCCTCTTCCAAGATGGAAGACAACGGCCCTGGTTTTCGAGGGATTGAACACAATACGCCATCGACGATACTAGGTGACCAAGTCGTCGACGGCACACTGCAAGGTCTCCACAGCCGCGTACTTCTTATTCGATCGCGACAGGAGCCCAGCGTCGTCCGCGTACAGGGCAAGCATTTTATTCCACCAAAAATCCCGAGGTGGGTCTTGGGCGAACATACTGAAAAGTGCTGGCCACCCCTGAGGGACGCCGGAGCTGATTCGCCGCAGTCCAGATCCGACCCGAAGACAGAACACCCGGAATGTCCTGCCCTGTAGGTACGACTCGATTAGTCGCACAAACCAAGCTGGGAACTGGAGTCGAACCATCTTCAAAAGGAGTGCTGGATGCCACACGCGGTCGAAGGCCTTCGAGATGTCAAAGCCGGCCCCTGCGACTGCATGCTTCCTGTTGAAGGCGTCGGTGATGAAGTGGGTCACACTACTCAGTTGCTGGGTAGTGGAGTGCCCCTCACGGAAGCCGAACCGCTCATCCTGAAAAAGATTCTTCTCCCGGAGAATGACTTACAGTGGCTTCTGGTAAGACGCTTAAAGATCTTCACAAACCCGGCCAGGAGAGAGATTGGCCGGATGTCTCCGGGGCCAACCTCTGTCCCTGGCTTCTTCGGGAGACAGAAGATCTTTGCCCTCTTCTAGGCAGACGGGAAATATGGAATCCCGATACAACCGGTATAAGCGGCAGTCAGGATTTCTACTGAGGCGGGAGGAATTTGTTGCAAGACGACATTGGGAATGTCGTCATCACTCGGAGCCTTCCTCAGCTCAAGGTGGCGAACCACTGCAACTATGTCGCCCCTCGAGAATTGAGGGAGCCCTACGTTCGGTAGGTAACCGCGATCAAGCGTCCCCAGCACCCTAGTGATGTCCTCCTTTATCGCATCAGACTCGGATTTGGCCGGGTTTAGGCGAAATACTCCCTCCAGGTATTCTGCCATAAGCCCAGCTTTCTCCTCCGGAGACCTCGCGACCGGGTCCCTGTGAACGATCAAGGGGTCCCGCCGCTGAGTAACGCAAATCCTTCTACAGGTCTTCCAGATGGACTGGTCCTCCAGGGAAAGCGTGGAAAGATGTATTTCCCACACGTCTGAGCGCACGTCTCTCAACATGCCTCGGACCGTTCTGTTGAAGGAGTCCAACTGGATTCTGAGGTATAACGTACGGTGGCGCTGCCACCGCCGGCGCACGCTGTTACGCAGCGTGATCGTCTCTTTGACGACACGGGACAGGACAATGCGTATACCCCCAACCACGACCACCCTCGGGATCGCGGCGTTCATGGCCGGCTGGATGGTGCAATTGAGGAGATCGACCATACTGTCAGCCTCCGCTCACGTCCTGGGCGGTATTGGGTTCACCGCGATGAATTCACGGAAGTGCGGCCAGTCGGCACGATGTAGAGGCCCTCCGTGTAGGACGACAAAGGAGTGAACAGCAGGCGAAGCCTGTCGAGGTCGTCGCCGTGGAGAATGTGTCCTCCAACAAAGGCCCCACCACGGACGCTTCCCAAGGCCAAGCCCGAGGCAGTTGAAGTCATCCAATCCGCAGGGACCGAAGTGGCCCCTGGCCCAAAGGCCCAAGAGTAACAAGCCGCAGTGCAGTGCACCAGTAAATGCCCGGTCTTATAAGGACCCCGACTTCTGACGCACGGTGGCCATGATTTGTGGGGCGTTGAGGAAACATATCTCTTCAACATCCTGAAAACACTTACCCTCTCTCTTGGAGGACCTGGTCAAGGAATGCATCCCATCTCTCCAAAATGGGGACTAGGGGATGCAGCATCCTAGAGCAATGGAATGCCCGAGGTGTCAAGGAGAAGACGGAAGAACTCCGGGCGTTCCTACAAGAGAAGAACGCCATCGTCACTGCTGTCAATGAGACACACCTGCGCCCGTTGGACGTCTGGAGGATCTCTGGATGGGCGATCTATCGCTCTGACTGGTCCGTCCAGCCAGCCGCGGGCCAGGGTCGCTGTGGCTCAGCTCTATTAATTCATCGATCTGTGGAACATCGTCCGTGCATGTCGCGATCCTACTGGTCGATGGAGGCCGTATCCGCCGATATCAGGACCTGCACCGGATGGATCAGGGTCTCGTCGGCCTACTTTCCGCCGGAGAGGACGTGGAATCCGGACGGGGTCATGGATCTCGTCGGGGATTCCTGTCCCTCCATTGTCATCAGCGACCTGAATGCAAAGCATGCCAGCTTACATTATAGAGTCGCCAATGAGAGGGGCATGCGGCTGCGGGACTTGGCGGACAAAGAGGGGCTCGCGGTGCTTGCACCGACGGAGCACACGTTTCTTTCGTCCAGGGATGTCCTAGACGTTGCTGCCATAAGCAACGTTCGGGCTTTTCTGAGCATGCATTCCATATGCGACTTGTCCTCCGATAACAAACCGACCCTGCTACTCCTGGAGAGCTTGTTGGTGCGAGTTCTATCTTCGCAGCACCTGTACCTTGCTCGTGCTGACTGGCGTCACTTTCGTGAATTCATCGCAGAAAGGCTGCCAGTCGACCCAACACCGCCTAGGATTAAGTGAGGAGGCAGACCGTATGGTCTACCTCCTGAGTTCTAGTCCAGCAGGCCATGGACACCGCGATACCGAAGGTGGTCGTGGCCGCGGATATACGCATTGCGCTGACCCATGTCGCCCGGAACACCATCACCTGATGCAACAGTTTGTGGCGGCGGTGGCAGCGCTACCTATCTCTGAGCCTCAGTCTTCAGCAGGACGATCGGTGGCATGTTTGTAGACGTGCACTCGGACGCGTTGGAATTGCTTCTCTCCATGCTTTTCCCGGAGGATCAGTCCATCTAGAAGACCTGTAGAAGGCAATGCAGACCCACTGATAGTTCAGGGGAACTCCGTCGCGAGGTCTCCGGAGGAGATGTGTACAAGCAACAATAGCATTAAAATACTTCCGAAACATTTTTGAAACTACTTTGGAAAAATATATTTGCTTAAAACATGCCCTAGAGCAGTGTTTCCCAATATTTTTCGAGTCGCGACCCCCTTTTATAATAACCGAGTAACCTGCGACCCCCCACCACATTTGCATAAAAAGGCATTTTTAATAGGGTAAAGAAAACACATTAAAAATAGATCTTTCAGAATATAATTCTAACCTAATATTTAATGCGATGGTTGTATTTGCATCTGGGCAACCAGTTTCAAAATTTGTGGCTGAGTGTTTGTTAAGCCAACCTCATGTCATCCTCAACATTCAGTCTATTTCTTGCCTTTTTTGATATGAAGAAGCGTTGAAAATCCACTCTCGCAGAGATATGTAGAGACAAATAAAAGTAAAACTCGAAAGGAAAGCATGATGACATTTGGATATGACTGATATATAGCACACCAGGATTGAGACAGCAATTTTTCATAAAACAAATTCCGTGCCGAGGAATCGTTCGCAGATACAAGAATTTATCCTGTACTTCATCAGGAATGCTGGCTACATTCAGGGAAGCAGAAAATGGGTTTCGTACCAGTACAGCTTCTTCTTCCATAAGCTCAGGGAAGTACCGCTGAAATTCCTTTTCAAGGGATTCAAAGTGCCCAGTAATCTCATCTTTCTGATTCTCATCCAGTTAACCTTCAGATTCCTCTACCACACGGCTGAGTTTTCAAACATGGCAATGTTTCCAAGATTTACTTTCCGACGTCAGTTTTGCAACTTCTCTTGAAATTGGATAATGTGTGTTTCCTTTCCCTGCAATTTCAGGTTCAGCTTATTTAGCTGGTCTAAAATGTCTGCTAAGTAAACAACTCTTTTCTTCCAATCTTTATCATTAAAGTAAGCCACAAGGTCATGTTTCCCTTGCACTTCCAGGAACAACTTGATTTCATCTTTCAACTCAAAGACACGATTGACAACATTTCCTTTTGACAACCAGCGTACAGCAGTGTAGAAAAGAAGAACCTCGTGATCAGAATTCATGTCTTTACAGAGTTCTTTAAACAGACGGGTGTTGAGGGCTCCAGATTTGATGTAATTCACAATTTTGATCATTGAATCAAGTACCTCTTGCAGAGGAGCTGGAAGAGTCTTACTGGCAAGAGCATATCGGTGAATCATGCTGTGAATGTCCTTTGCTTGGTGAGCAAGTTCTTTCACTTTTGTCTGAAAGCCCGACTTTGACCCTAGCATAGCTGGTGCTCTATCTGTAAAAACCCCACAGACCTTTTTCCCCTGTAGTCCTCCAGTTTCAAAAAAGGTATTTATCTTCTCCATAATATCTTCACCTTTTGTAGTAGTTTCAAGTGCACTACAAAACAGGAACTCTTCTTTGATGTCATCTGAATGAATATATTTCATGAAGACAAGCAACTGAGAGCATGAACTTACGTCCATTGATTCATCAACTTGAAAAGAAAACAATGCAGAAACTTTGATTTCATTCAAAACCTGCTCTTTCACGTCTACGGACATATCTGAAATGCGCCTCTGAATAGTGTTATTGGACATAGATATTTGTCGCATCTTTATCTCGCTGGCTTCCCCAAGAATTAACTTCACCATCTTCAACATGCAGGGTTTGATGAGCGTTTCTCCAATCGTGTAAGGTTTTTTTTGTTTGGCAATTTCCAATACGACTTCATATGATGCTTGTGCTCTGCTCTGTTGCTGAAAACGTCCTGTAGGATCAAGTCTCTGACGTCTGAGACCAGTTTCATGGTGTCAAAAGAACTCCAAATCCTTTTTAGTATGTTCCAAATGCTTTGTCTCTAAGTGACGTTTGAGTTTTGAAGGTTTCATAGATTCAGCACTGAGAACACATTGCAAAAACGCGTTGTGGCTTCTCTATGCCATTGCTGATCAAGGTGGTAAAGCCAAATTTTAGACATTCTTCTGAATATTTACGTTTCTTCTCCATGGGTATGGATTTCTGAAAATATAAATAAAAATTAATTCTTTTTCGAGAAAAATTTTTTTTTTGTATTTTTATTATTTATTCGCATTTCATGAATTTTATCAATTGTAATATATTTTTTAAATAAATGTTTAGTAATGTTTAGCGTTAGTCACTTGGCTCACTATTTTATTAAAATAATACACCTATTAATTCTAATAATATAACAATAAAAATATAAGTAAATAATTACCCAAATAAATTGTTTTCCATCGGGAAATGATAATAGCGATGCAAAAAGCTGACAGGCAGCACGGACTGATGATGACCTACTGATGCCCTTTAGATTTTAGAAAGTGCAAGAGGTAGCTAACCCGCGCTCGACAGCGAGTGGCTAACTAAAGGTGGTTGACTATTGGCGAACTAAGTTTGCGGCAGTTTGCATTAGACAGCCCATCGCGGACATTATTGAATTACATCATTGCAAACATGGCAGCGTTGGCAAAACATACAGGGTGACCTTCAACTGCATTAAGAGAGCAACTCATCTTTATTCGACGGTCCGTATTCGACAGTCTGTTATTCAAACATCGAGACACCGATTAAAAATGGATTTTGATATTGAATTTTGCATCATAGTGAATATTTTTTCAGTTTACTATTTGTAACATAGAATTTTATTCTAATGATAACACTGCATTTGTATATTTTAGGGTTAGGGAGTGAATCAAGGTCCGCCGTGGCGGAAATTAAAAAAAAATAAAGGCCCGCCATAGCAAATAATTAAAATAATATAAAATGTTTAATATGTATGAACACGGCGGGCCTTTAATATTTTTTAAGTATCTGCCGCGGTGGACCTTAAGTCACTTCCTTTAATTTATCAAAATCAGTGTTACAACCACTAGTAGAAGATTGCAGTGTAGCCATATTGAAATAAATAAGTGTTGAAAACCTTCGTGGTGAAATTTCCTATAAAAATAATTGTAACTAAAAATAACCGTGGCGACCCCCCAGAAAACACTTTGCAACCCTCTTGGGGGTCAAGACCCACAGGTTGGGAACCCGGGCCAGTGTTTCTCAACCTTTTTTTGCTTGTGGCCCACTTCAGATTTTCATTTACCTCTGTGGCCCCCACCCCTCATAGTCGCTGTCAGTTGGTAAAAAAGATACTTTATCAACCGCACTGTTTATTTATAAAAAATAATCCCTGTTTGTAATATACAAATTGTTTATTTATAATATTCATATGAAATATGCTCCTAACACAAAATATTTCCATAATATTATTTTCACTTTATTTAGTGAGATCCTTGCGGCTCATTAAAACTAGCAAGCTTTTGAATTTCTGGTTGCAGCGATGTTAGAGATAATCGAAGATTGGACAGACCAGTAGGTTTCTTTTCGAAAGAGCAAATGAAATGGCTTGCAGTGAACCAACTGATATGCTGTAAGCTAAGGGTGTTATGGAATTAGAACCATACACTATTTTCAGTATCACAAAAATATTACATAATTAACACAATAAGCAAATACAAATTTAACCATATGATAGACAGTTTGAGACGGAAACTTGTATCTTGATCAAAGTCAGTTATATTACACCAGATATTATTACGATAACGTGTTGAAGCTGCTTGGTATATCATTGTCCACTCAAACACCGAATAATGTCTTCAGCTGCTTGGCATCGCACTGCCCACTCGAAACATCAAAGTTGGTGATATCATGGGAGGCAGGAAGAAAAGCTGTGGAATCAGGGCTTCTGCTGTTGGTTCCCATCCATGCGCAAGCTGTCACTCCATTGCCTCTGCATGAGAGTGTAGATCACATGATACCGGCAGGAGAGGCTTTCAGCAGAGGGGAGGGGAATGACGTCAGGCGATCCTTTTAAAAAGGTGTTTTGGGAGCCATTTATTGGTTACTTCTTTGTTGTTCTTACATAAGAGAAGGAAAGAGGAAAAGTTAGGAAGGTGAGAGGTACCTCCGATATATAAAGCATGGCGTGTTGTCCTGGGGTGTGGAGTACTGAGGGCGATATTACAGATATCGGTGATATACGATAGAGGCATTATTCAAACATGCATGCTCGTATGTTGTGATTTGTTAAGTGCTATCATATAAGTGCATAGGGGGGGGGAATTCGTTATAAGCTTTGATTAGAAAAAATACTTTTGGTAAAATACAATTAAAAATAATTTACAGAAAAGTTTCAAAAATGTATAATATTTTAATTTGTAGCATTTAGATGGCAAAAAATGTAAGCTGCTAGTTATTTGAGCTTAAAGTTTATGCCAACACTTTGTCTGATAAAAATCATTTTCATTTTTTTCACAGTATTTTGTCTTTGTCAGTAAGATCATCATTTTGAGGTTTTTTTTCATTATCTCTTTTTTGTGTAAATGGATGAAATGTAGTTTATGTTGCCCTTAATTAAATGTAGAGTTCTTTAGAATGCGCTACATTGTATAATGCAGTGTTTCTCAACCTTTTTTTGCTTGTGGCCCACTTCAGATTTTCATTTACCTCTGTGGCCCCCACCCCTCATAGTCGCTGTTAGTTGGTAAAAAAGATACTTTATCAACCGCACTGTTTATTTATAAAAAATAATCCCTGTTTGTAATATACAAATTGTTTATTTATAATATTCATATGAAATATGCTCCTAACACAAAATATTTCCATAATATTATTTTCACTTTATTTAGTGAGATCCTTGCGGCTCATTAAAACTAGCAACCTTTTGAATTTCTGGTTGCAGCGATGTTAGAGATAATCGAAGATCACCTCTCGTTACAATATCAAGACGGTTACGAGTTTTGGATTGCAGGCGAAGAACTCGACTAAATGCAGATTCAACCAAATAAGAAGAGGGAAATCTGATAAAAAAACAACTTTGCCTTCTCCTAGAGTTGTGGAAACTTATTTGCAATTTCACTGCTTATCCAGAAATTCTGTTTGCCATTTTTGAATCTAGTTTGAGCTGTTATATCACTCTACAACTCAACCAGACATTCTTGTAATGTGATGTCAACATCAACCGCATTTACACAAAATGGATTCACCACCCAATCTGGAATATTCATCTCTAGCAGGTCGCTGAACCGACATTGCATATCTCTGTACAAATTCTTCAAATGCTCAACATATACAGCAATATCATAATCTTGAATTTCTATGTCAAGAGTGGCCTGTGATGGAAATTGTATGAACTCACGATGTCCAATATTACTCCGAAATAACTTGAGTTTTCCAAGTAAAGCAGTAATGGCCTCTTTGCCAGATATAAGATTACAGTTCTTTCCTTGTAACTGTTTGTTCAACAAATTCAGCTTTTCAAATATATCAGATAGATAAAATATGTCACATTTAGCAGCAACGATCTGTTCTCCAAGCTGCTTATCACTTAGAAATGGTACAATACTGTCCCAAAGTTCAGCAAAACACCAAAGGCAATTACCTTTTGATAACCATCGGAACTCTGTATGCATTAGTGGGCATTCAAAATCTTCTTCATTTTCCTCACAAAGTTGTCGGAAAAGACGATCTTGAAGTGCACTTGTTTTGATAAAGTTGACAGCCTTTATTACAATAGCAAGGGCATCATGCAAACGTCCTCCCAAGTTTTTTCCAACCAAATGTTGACGGTGAACCATGCAGTGTATGCAAAAAACTTCAGGCACAGCATTTTTTAAAATGAGCAATGAATCCTCTGTATCTACCTACCATCGAAGCAGCACCATCAGTTGCACAGGCTATTATATTTTCTAGTGGAATGTTGTTTTCCTTGAAATAACTCTTAACTTCTTCAAAAATTGTCTCACCTTTGGTGTCTGTCTTAAGCTTTCGGGCAAAAAGCATTTTGTCACTGAGCTGATCATCATTCAAAAACCTAACATATGTCATTAGAAGGGCTTCATTACCCATTAAAGTGGATTCATCGATTTGCAGGGCAAACTTCTTAACTTGTAGTTGTGCAACTAGTTGTTTTTCCACATCATCTGCCATTTAATCAATACGTCTTGATACTGATGAGTTGCTCAAAGGGATGGCCTGAGTAATTTCATGTGCGCTCTGATTCATAACAGTTGAAATCACAACAGACACTGCAGGCAAAATCAATGATTTGCCAATATTATGGGGCTTGTCAGATTTTTCAATTAACTTGGAAATCTCATAGGATGCAAGTAAACCTTTGTGTACTTTAGCTGCTCTTTCACTAAATATTTGTTTTAATGTTGCCCTTGTTAGGAAATTATCATGCAGTTTTTAAAATAATCTAGTGATTTGTCTTTTTTGTCCTTGTGCATTGTTTCCAAGTGCTTCCGTAGCTTGCATGGCCGCATGCTTTCATTTGAAAGTGTAGTCATGCATATTAGACACAGTGGCATTGTTCTGTCATGTGGTGATGGAATATAACCATTGGCAAGGTACTCAATGGAATATTGCCTGCATTTTTTCTTCGCTATATTGGCAATAAGTAATCTGATATTAAAAAATTAAAAACAAATCAAAATGAAGAAATATTTAACAACAACACAAATTTATTACTATAGACTTACAAATTGAATTTAAGTAGATGGAACCGGGAAATAAATGGCCGCGGACCAGTATCATAACAGTAAAGAGTTTGGAGTAATAGAAGAAATAATATCGGCAAGATTAGCAGCCAAAACAGCAACTCACCAACAGTAGCGTGCAGAAGGGGGGCCGAGGGTGTGACGGCCATTGGGATCTCCATATCGGGGGCATCCAATCAAAGAGTAAAATAAAAATGTAGTTTTTGAAATTTGAAATTGTCTCGGTTAACTTTTTTTGTCCTCATGTGGCCTCTTCGTGTGGTAAAGGTGTTAAAAGGAGCATAAGATGCCTTAATGAATGCATTATTTCGCACCAAGGGCATTGTAATATATTTACAGTTATATTTGTTTATGGTTTTATTTTGCTTCGTAGCATGAAATCAAAGTGTTCGATATATTTTAATCTATATCAAATATTTGTGCGCATGCGCATAAAACGATTCTAGTATCAATGCCTGTATTGATGCATCATATTGGAAAACGAGGGATTATTACAAATCTTATATAAAGCCAAGCAATATCGTCCCACGTTATTTTTATTTCCTCTCTTGAATTGTAAACGTAAACAAGTGCCAAACTCCCAATCTTACAGGTATTTTGTGATTTAAATATACAATCTACGCAGGGGCACGTAACATTTACATATTGTATTTATGAAACATGATTGGCCTCCGTTAGTTAGAAATCCCGTCACCAAGTAATGTCATATAAATGCCATATAAAAGCATAAATAATTTGTTAACATTTCACAGACAATTTGAAGCATGTAATGCAATCGCATACAATCAAGGAGTTGGCCCCGAGCATCACCAAACCTCTGCATGCCACTGCTCACCCAATACATAAATTCCAGTATGGCGTCGTCTGATTACAGTATTCCTCTAACAGTCAATGTTCGACTGTTTAAATTAATTGCCTTAATTTTCTGAGAATGGCTTCACGAACAGATGTCTTTGTTTTATGCAAATCCCACTAATTCTAAATATAAAAGTGATAATTTTTAATATTAATAATTTTATTCAAATATATTTATTTTAAATCACAACTTACAGTTAGTAAAAATTACTAAGAGAAACTAAAAGTACGGTAAGCAATATTTAATCAAAATCGTAATAAGTATTAACAAATGCGTGACAATATTTCCTTGGTTCGCCATTGAAAAAAATTTGAAAATGGTTTGGAAAGTGTAAAATTAACACTTAACTTATTATTTATAATAACTAAATTCATTTCGTTACTTATTTTATATCAAACAAACAAATGCTTTGGTATGCTATTATGAATTTCCAAGAGCGGTTTCACGAACAGATGGTTTTGTTTTTTGTAAAGCCCCGTTAATATTGACAAAAATATTGCTGGTTATCGGAATATATCAGCAGTTAATGACTGATGTATAAAATATATATATAAATATATCAAGTGAATACTTAGTTAAACAGGAAATCCACAGACGCTGTAATGTCTTTGCATTCCACTCTCTGTTTCTTCAATCTTTCGGCATTCACTCTCCCTGATTACAATGTTGATGAACGTGTTGTCTTATATTAGAAAAGCATATTTCAAATTAATAGCTGTCGTATTCTGGTGAAATCCTCTGAATGAAAGCGTAAGAATAACATTTTGTAGCTACGGCGTGGAGGGGAGGAAAGGAAGAGGTAGGGGAAAGTTTTCTCAGTCACGTAATTGTGGGCTAACAGTTAGAGTACAATGTAGTTATTTCTTAACTATAATGAACATAAGAAAGTATTTGTAATACATTCGTCCATTTTCATGGCGTTTCAATTCCAATTGTTATTTCAGCCTAAACATGCACATTTGAATCAGAATACAATGATTAGTATGCGTTATTAGCACTGTTATTAGTACGCATTATTAGCATTGACTTAGACAACTTTCACACAGAGTTGAACTTTTCGTGGCCCCCCAATTTAGGTATTTTACTCATGGCCTCTCAGAAATAGGCTGTGGCCCCAGTTGAGAACCACTGCTGTAGACGAAGTAACATATGTTGTGTATATACCACTGGACGTTGATAACCTGACTGACGAAGAAAACATCGACGAAAATGAAATCAGAGAAGACAATATCAACAACGGCCCTGATCATTATTGTCATGCTAGATGAATTAGCCAGTTTAAAACGGACTTTTTAATCAAACAATAATAAAGAAAAATTATACAATTTTATTATAAAATTATGGTATAGCAACCCTACCAAATTTGGTTGAACTGGCTGAAAAACGGCTGAGACATTGAGCGTTACGGACAGAATGGCCATGAGAATAATGGATTTATCATTATATATAGACATTCCTTACAGAGGAGGGTAATCTGTTATATATGGACGCTTCTTACAGATGAGGATATATATGATATACTGGTAGAAGGTTCTTGCATTCTGGAAGCATCTCATAGCACCTTGTAAAACATATTAACTTTTCAGAGAGATATTTCTTTATTGGAAATATTTTTTTAATTCAAAAGATTTCACATTTGCACCTATTTTCGTTCTTACCTTTTGGAAAAATAATATAGTAAAACATTCCGGAAAATTTGAAATTTTAAGAATATTACACTTTTTCCATTATGGTGTACTAATGACACTCATTACTTCCAAATTTTAAAGTAGTAGCACTACGAAAATAGAAATAACATTTATCTAATTGTTTAAATTTTAAAAAATTTTAACGTCCGCAATAATAACCTGATGAAGATACTCAAATGTTTATTTGTGTATTTGCACTAAGCTCCAACCAAATTGCTTAAAAGTTTCATTTTCCCAGATCGCCCCATAGTACCTAAATATTTATCTATTTTTAAAAATATTAATAATTTTTTACAGGAAAATGAATTAAAATATCAAAACTTCTATAATCCTTATTTAATTTTTTTTACAAATTCTACATTTAAAAAAATTCAACTCCGTAGCACATTCAAAAATACATAAACCTTAAAATATTGTTTAAACAATTGCGAAGTTTAGGCAGAAGTATTGTTAAACCTTTTCAAGATTTTCGTTTTCTCTGGCCGGTTATGAACAAAGTTCAAACTATATAAAAAAATTCAAAACTCCAGATCTTCTGGAAGTGCCTAAATATTAGTAATCTCAAATCATTACGTTTCTTACAGAGGAGGAGGATATAACATACTAGTAGGTGGTGCTTGCATTCTGCAAGCATACCATCTCAACATAAAAAAACATTCATTTTTCATATTTCATCATTACAAATATTTTTTTAATTTTTAATATTTCACCTCCGGAGCGAATTTTGTTTTTCCCTTATGTAAAAATAATAGACTAAAACAATCCCAAAACTTTGCAAATTTAAAAATTTTAAAAATTTCTCCATTATGGGGTACTAATGCTACACTCTTTAGCCAAATTTTAAAGTTGTAGCACATCTAGGAGTAAAATAATATTTTTCTAATTGTTTAAATTTAAATAATTTTTAACGGCCGCCGCAATTCATATATGGAGAATTGAAATGTCTATTTGAGCAAATTCACTACTTTGTAAATAATTTGAAAATTTCAGCTTCCTAGCTCATCCCGTAGTACCTAAACAGCTATCTAATTCTTTAAAATTTAAAAATTTTTAACTGCCAAACAAATTAAAATATCAAAATTATATATTCCCTGATTCGTTTTTTTAAGATATCTACTTATAAAAAAATTTCAACTCCGTAGCAGATGCGGAAATACATAAACCTTGAAAAATTTTTTAAACAATTTCGAATTTTTAGCGTCCGCATTGTTGCACTTTCTCAAGATTTTCTTTTTTTAGTCGGTTTTGCACAAAATCCTACATAAGAAAAAAATTTCTAATCTCCAACTCATCTGCAAGTGCCTAAAAATTAGTATCTTCCTATCATTAAATATCGACGTTTCTTAGAGAGGAGGAGGAGGAGGATATAACATACTAGTAGTTGGTGCTTGCATTCTGCAAGCATATCATCTCAACATAAAAAACATTCGTTTTTCATATTTCATCATTACAAATATTTTTTTAATTCTAAATATTTCACCTCAGGAGTTATTTTCGTATTTCCCTTATGTAAAAGTAATAGATTAAAACAATCCCAAAACTTTGCAATTTTAAGAATTTTATACTTTCTCCATAATGGGGTACTAATGCTACACATTTCTGCCAAATTTTAAAGTTGTAGTACGTCTAGAAGTGAAATAATATTTTTCCAATTGTTTAAATTTTAAACATATTTAACGGCCGCAGCAATATGTTTATGGAGAGATTCAAATGTTTATTTGTGCAAATGCACTACTCTGTACATAACTTGAAAATTTCAGCATCCTAGCTTATCCCGTAATGTCTAAACAGTTATCTATTTGTTTAAATTTTAAGAATCTTTAACTGCCAAACAAATTACAATATCAAAATTTGTATAATCCCAATTTCGTTTTTTTAATTCTAATTATTAAAAAAATTTCAACTACGCAGCACATTCGGAAATACATAAACTTTGAAATTTTTTAAACAATTGCGAATTTTTAGCGGCAGCATTGTTGCGCTTTTTCACGATTTTCGTTTTTTCTAGCCGGTTTTGCAGAAATTCCTACCTATGAAAATAAATTCCAATCTCCAGCACATCTGGAAGTGACTAAACATTAGTATCCTCCTATCATTATATATCGACGTTTCTTACAGAGGAGGATATATATAACAGGAGGATAGTAATGTTTAGGCACTTCCAGATGAGCTGTAGATTCGAAATTTTTTTCTTAGGTAGGATTTTGTGCAAAGCCTACTAGAAAAAGCGAAAATCTTGAAAAAGTGCAACAATGTGGCTGCTAAAAATTCGCAATTGTTTAAACAAATTTTTAAGGTTTATGTATTTCCGAATGTGCTACGGAGCTGAATTTTTTTTAGAGGTAGGAAATGTAAAAAAACGAAATAGAGATTATAAAAATTTTGATACTTTAATTTGTTTGGCAGTTAAAAATTCCTAAAATTTAAACAAATGGGTAAATGTTTAGATACTATGGGGCAAGTTAGAGAGCTGGAATTTTTAGGTTATTTAGAGTTTAATCTATTTAAACGAATAAACATTTCATTGTATCTATGAAATTCTTATTGCGGCCGTTAAAAATTATTTTAATTTAAACAATTAGATAAATGTTATTTTACTTCTAAATGTGCTACAAATTTAAAATTTGGCATAATGTGTGGCATTATTAACCCAGTGTGGAAAACGTATTATTTTAATAAAATTGCAAAAATTAGCAATTGTTTTACTCCATTATTGATTCATAAGGAAAAAGAAATTCGGCCCCGAGGAGAAATCTTTTGAATTAAAGAAATATTTCCCACGATGAAATATCTCTCTAAAAAATTAGTGTTTTTCAAGGTGAGATGAAATGCTTTCAGTATGCAAGCACCTTCTACTAGTATTTTATATCCTCCTCTGTAAGAAACGTCGATATATAATGATATCGACGTTTTTTACAGAGGAGGAGGAGGATATGCTCCAACTGAGCGCCTCTCTGAATGTGTAAATAGAACTCGGAAACACCCTGTACTTGTAATATGTATTCTGATAGGAGTATACTAATGTTTAAGCATTTCCAGATGAGCTGGAGACTTGAAATTTGATATGAGTATAGGTTTTTGGTCACATCCAAATAGCAAAATCGAAAATTTCATAAGTGTTAGTTTTTTAGGGCTTGTTTCTACCCCATTAGTACAATAATTTTTAAAAATGTTGTC
Source organism: Tanypteryx hageni (assembly GCA_028673005.1). Lineage (NCBI taxonomy): Eukaryota > Metazoa > Arthropoda > Insecta > Odonata > Petaluridae > Tanypteryx > Tanypteryx hageni. Next base: position 276,619,557 of record CM054112.1, read on the forward strand.
TCGCAAGTATAAGTCATATGTGCATTCTGTTGAGTACATTTTTGTAGCGACTGTTGTCCTTTACCTGAAATAAATTTTTAATCAATACGCTACAGATCATATAAGAGCAAGGGGAAGCAAAATACGATATTCCGGATGGTTAGTGACGCCGTCAGCCGCGCCTTCGAGAGTCATAACAGAGGCTAGATGGCATCGGCTACTTAGTGCGCAAAACAAGCACGCATCGCCCACTGCGCTTCCTACTGTGCGTACAATAACTATTTGTTATAAAGGTAATTATTTCTTTGTTGAGGTCCTCAATCATAATTTTGCATGAGATTTCATGATCTAAAATAAACAAACTGTTCTGAAATGCTTGCATTCTGCAAGCATGTTTTACTAGTATACATATACCTATATGTATACTACATAGTGAAAGGTGAATGATAATTATACAAATAGTCGTTGTATGCGTAGTAAGAAGCGCCTAATTACGCAGTAAGATAAGGGAAATATATGAATCGGTATAGACAGAATGGGCGGTTCTTGAATTTTTGTCTCCGAAACTTGAAGTCGTAAATATGTGGTCCCGTGAACTTTTTTGTGGTAAATGTTGTCCTCTATCTGAATAAATATTTTAATCTACACCTTACAGATCATATAACAGGGAGCGAAATTTATGGTATTTAATTGTTAATTGACGGATACCATTTAGCGAGATCCGGTATTAGTTCAGTAAGTAATTATGTACAGTGGAAGTTCTAATTGACGGATACAATTAAAAATCACAATTAGTCGATGAATTTTAGTAAGGATCACTCCTACTTAATTTAATTAAAATCCCTCCAGCGGTTTAGGAGATGAAAGTTACGACAGACGCTAGCAAAGAACGCCTAAAAAGTGAGAAGCCCATTTGCCACAATGAACATCACCACTTAATAAGGGGACGGGAGAAATAAAATTTTAAAATTTTCCTATAATAGTAGCCATAAAAGGATAGGAAAAACGAATACGCATTTCGGCTATAACACGTTCGCGACGGAAGCGAATTTTGCTGTCCGTCCCCTGGAGCGTAAATTTCGATGATTTTTTTTTTAATTTTTAACTTTTTTCGACAAAACATGTTTATTGAATGTTGTTAACGAGATTTTTTACTTTAAATGCGTTGCAAGTGTCTGGAAATCGTTATTTTTTTACTTTTCCAACGAGGTATGCAAACCACACAATTCGCCAATGATAGACACATTTTTTTGTAATTTAAATTTTGTTGGCAAAATTTTGATGATAAAACTCGAGATTAGAACGTTCTGCGATGCAGTACCAGATTAATATTTAAATATTACGCAAAATGATAAATATATCTTCCGTAGTAATTCAAATTTCAAAATATTTATTCGCTCTTATTAGAACTTACTCTAAACAGCGTCGTAGGATATCTTTCTTTCCCCATTGCTAGATTCATGTTCCGCAAGCCTGCTGTGTGCCTGAGCTGTGAAACGAGGAGTACAAAAGGAAGGAAAGGAAAAGCAAACAACTTCAGGGGAAAGAGTGAGCAGCGGTCACTTTGTCACTTCGAAATAAGCATCCTATGAAGCTGCATTTTTGGAAAAACATGACAGTGACCTTTAGGCGACTTACGCGGCATAAACTAAGATAACTGGTTACCCGCGACTTCGCATTTCATCGCAAGGCTTTGTCGCTTTATTGTTTTTAGGGGATCATTTGGTCAACATCCTATGTTAACGGTTCGGAAAATTTCACTACAAAGTTTTATCCACCGCACATGTCACTACATAGGTCTTCAATTTAGATATGCCTTTGGCTTCGGTATACCACAATTGCTTTCTTACAACTAACCCAAAAACATGTGGCTTCAATTCCGATATTTTTTCTTGCCATTGCAATGAACGGTTCACTGAATTATCATTTTTCGAGATGAAGTTCTTTCTTATTAGTCGAATTTTTGTTCTTTCTACTTCGTCAATCTTTTTATAGTATTCTTAGAAAAACTCGCCACGCGAACATTTCTTTTTTTTATTTTACATACGTGTGTTTTTAACTCATTGGAGTTTTATATTCTTGGATATCTCCCCTTCAATTTTGAGTGATTCACCTTTCTGTATCCAGTTCATGTCCATGCGAACGCGATGAGTAGAATTTTTTTCCGCAGTTATTTTTCATTTGTAAAATTTTTCTCTCCTTTCTTCTCTTTTGGACTGACCGCGTCTTTTGGAGGATCTTCCTCCTCTTCTTTTAGCTGCTCGGCTTTCTTACTAAGGTTTTATTACACGGCGGCAGCTTTCCCTTACCCTAGGCACGTGCCTTTTATTATACAGCGGCAGCCTTCCCTTACCCTAGGCACACATGCTGAAGCGGCTTTTACAAACGAACTTCACATTCCAATTTCCAAATGCTGTTATTGTTGCGAGGTCCATAAATCTCTGCTAGAAATTGTTTTTCTTTCGAAAATAATACATCCTACAAAGCTGCTTAGACATGACTCCCACTATATTATATCATTTATAACCAGGCAACTACTTCGGAAAAGGAAAGTACAGTCAAACTCGTTTATAACGAGCACGGTTGTAACGAGTTCACGGCTATAGTGAGCAAATGCTACCTCCAAGATAAGTTTACGAGCATTTACATACAAATATTTCACGTATATAACGAGGAAGCTTCACGGATATATCGAGCAAACTTTGACCACTTCTCACTGTCTCAAACGCGGCGGCGGTCAGCCCCTTCAATCCTCATAGTGACCCAAAATATATAACCCTCGGGTAGGTTAAAGACCGCGGCGTTGTTGTTAAAAAATAATCCCTTCGTCCAAACCAAGAATTCCCAACTTGCAGGTACAGTGGCACTCGCGGAGGTCCTCTGTCCTCTCCTCCCAACCCCCAGCTCTTTTACAGCCAGGAGGTTGTGTTTGGAAGGGGGTAAGGGGTAAGGGCACAATGGCGCTCACCCCCGTCGCTCAGCCGAATGCACCCAACATCCTTTCCCACGTAAAGATGGGAAATCCCACGTTTAATCCGTCTCCTCATTAACTCTTCCTGGAATTGGTATGCTCACAGTTTGCAAAGAAAGTTCATATCGTTGATCACAAAAATCAGCTGAGATTTTGCCCTTGAACGAGTAACATGTCCGTACATAAAAGGAAGTGTTTGTCTATTCGCGAAAAGGTTGATATTTTTCGAGAGTTAGAACGTGGTAAAAAATGTTGAAGTGTGTAAAAAATTTAATTTATCGTCGTCTACGGTTTCAACCTTATGGAAAAACAAAGAAGCGATTTTATCTGCACTAGAGAACAACCTAACAACGAACAAGAAAATGAGGAAGTGTGACTTGGGTACTGTTGATCAAGCACTTCTGGAGTGGTTTAAGAGGCAGAGAAATGCTGGTTTCCCCATCAAGGTACAGGCAGATAAATTTGCAAAACAGTTAGGACATGAGAACTTCACATGCAATAACGGGTGGCTTGATCGTTTTAAAAATCGGCATAACATTGTTTATGCGAAAGGCCCTGTCAGCAGATTCAAAAGCGGCAAGTGAATGGGTGAAAAGTGTTTAGGAGGAGTGTCGAAAATGTTACAGAGAAGAGGACATCTACAATGCCGACGAAACTGGACTGTTTTACAACATGATGCCTGATGCAACGTTTAAATTCAAAGATGACAAATGTGTTGGTGGAAAAAGACCTAAGAATCGTTTAACAGTTTTAATGTGCGCATACATAAATGGGACTGACAAAAAAAAAACTTTTTGTTATTGGTAAGTCACAAAAGCCACGTTGTTTCAAAAATGTAAAGAAGCTTCCCGTTGAATATGCAGCTAATAAAAAGGCATGGATGACTTCCAATATTTTTCAGTGGAACAACGAGTTACGGAGGAAAAATAGACACATTCTACTCCTTGTCGATAACTGTCCTGCGCACCCACATATGCAGGAGTTATCCAATGTATAACTGGTGTTTTGCCTCCATATGCGACTTCTATTTTGCAGCCAATGGACATGGGGATAATTAAAAGTTTTAAATGCCATTTCAAGCGATTTTTTGTTCTACAGTTGATTGAAAGGAGGGGAAGAAGTTTAGATGGCAACGACTCTGTATTGGATGCAATTCATTTTATGACAGATGCATGTTTCACCTACAACGATCATAAACTGTTTTCGAATGTCTGGTTTAATATCGGGAGAATTTTCGATTGATAACCATAACGTTGATGAAGATCAGAATGGCTTAAAGAAAATGGAATTGCGAATTTTGACCATGTAAATGACATGGACAATTTTGTTCATGTTGATGATGATTTGATTACCAGTGGAATTCCTACGGAGAGTGAAATAATAGAGACAGTATAAAGCACAGCAGACAGTGATGAAGACAATGTTGAATGTGTCGAAGACACAATCCTTACTCAGGATGCCGTGGAAACATTAAATGATTTTTTTGAAAACATTGACATTTCCGATGGTGTTTTTAGTACACTAAGTGTAATAAGAGGAAACTTCAAAGTGAATTCTATGAAACAGGCTACTATTCAAAGTTATTTTTGTAAAAAGGGGAGTGATTAAGGATGCACCTGTGAGTACATTTTATATGTACGTATGTTTACTTTAAATTTTCTAGTTTATTCTCATTTTTAGGTTTTTTCATAAATTTACTAAATAACCTTTCTGTTTATATATTCACTTTTACTTCTTATGCCTTATTTCACCATACGCATGCATGATTTTGCCTTCACGGATATTAAGTTTAACGGCTACAACGAGCAAAATTAACTGTCCCGTGGAGCTCGTTATAGCCGAGTTTGACTGTAGTTTCCTTTATGGCTGTACAGCATCCCAACAAGTAATGCGGGCGGAAAGAAATTTTTGCTATTCCCAGTCATTCTCTCCTTGGTTTTCATACGAGTGACACTGTGATCTGTGTAACATCCTTGGCATCTATCTTATACATTTGCAAATCTAGCAGAGTCCATGTCCGATTCAGAAGTTTCAATGTCAGGATTTTCGGATTCCGAAGATTCTTATAAACCGTCTGATTCAGAGGAAGATGATGATTCAATATCTTCCGAAGAGGTGGAAATAGAGGAAGCATTGTCTGCACAGGAAGATGATGGTGATAAGAGGGAAAGGCATTCCAACATTTGGAGAAACTGCACTGATACCGCACGGGAATTCACTTACAGTGGAAGTGATGGATTGCAAGTGGATTTGGATCTCTCGGAGCCAGTGAGTGTATATAAACATTTTGTGAACGGGGAAGTACTGACACTTATATTGAAGGAGACAAACAGATATGCAGAACAGTTCATCGCATCTCAAACTCTCAGCAAGCGATCCATGATGCATAAGTGGAGAGACACATGTAAACAAGAGATGGAGAGGTTTATGGGTATTCTCATTGCTATGGGTATTAACCATCTTCCTAAAATGAGATTGTATTGGTCCAATAAACCTTTGTACCGCAACGATCTAGTTCGGAATGCAATGAAACGTGAAAGATTCGAATCGTTATTGAAATGCTTCCATTTCAACAACAATGAAGTTCCATCAGAAAATAGATTAGCAAAAATACAACCATTGTTAGATTTGCTTTGTTCAAAATTCAGAGACACCTTGATTCCCGGTGAAAATGTAGTGATAGATGAATCCATGATTCCTTGGAGAGGGAGGCTAATTTTTAGACAGTATCTCCCAGGGAAGTCGCATAAATATGGAGTAAAGTGCTACAAGTTATGTACGCCTGAGGCCTATACATATAATCTAAAGATTTACGCAGGTAAAAGTGACACTCCAGGGTTGAGTGGGATTGGACACGGTCACCAGGTAGTGCTTGAACTGATTGGAGGACTTCTTCATGAGGGCAGGACTTTATATGTGGACAGTTTTTACACTAGTGTTCCTCTTGCGGAAGACCTTTTGGGAAAGCAGACCTACGTTTGTGGCACATTGAGAAGTAACCGACGGAGAAATCCCAAAGAAGTGTGCGAGAAAAAACTAAAAAAAGGTGATATTGTGGCAAAAGAAAATGAAAACGGTGTAAAAGTGATGAAGTGGCAGGACAAACGACCAGTTATTATGCTAAATACTAACCCTGATATTACAAATAATTTAGTAGGTTCTGTTTCGAGTAAAAGAAAGGTAAAAAGCATAAGCAAGCCTCAATGCGTGTTAGCTTACAATAATGCTAAAAAAGGAGTGGATGTTTCTGACCAGATGTCAGCGTACTACACGAGCATTCGAAGGTCATTGAAATGGTATAAAAAAGTTGCGTTAGAATTATTCCTTGGCACTTGCATGGTAAATTCGTGGATAATATACAACAGTTTCAATCAGAATAAGAAAAAAATGGACATGTTAACATTTAGAGAAAAGATTGTTAATGGACTGTTGGGAAAAGAGTTAGGGGAAAGCAGCAAAAGTGATGAATTAGAACAAGGGCCCTCCAAGCGAAAGAACAAACTTCATGAGTTAGGAAAATTAGCTGGATCAGCCAGGGAATCTAGAAAAAGGTGTCGGGGATGCTATGGGAAAATATGTGCGGAAGAGGGAACGGTAAAAGCTCGAGCAAGTGCAAAAAAGGTAAAAACATTTTGCAATGACTGTGAAGGAAAGCCAGCATTATGTTTAGAATGTTTCAATGAAAAACATAAGTAAATAAAATAAGCATAGCAAAGTTTCTATTTTTTTGCTATTTTATTTATTTGTATATATTTTATTTATGTCTTATATTACCTATAAATGCAAATACTGTTTCATTATATTAACATACACAATCATTTATATATTAAAGTTTCCAATGAATTGCCGAGGTTAAGAATTTTATATATTAAATTTTATACTCTATGTAATTTACCACTGTTTTTTATAATTACATCAACATAGAAAATATATTTCTAATTCAGCATTGCATTTCTTGTTCTCTTTCTTTTTTTTCATTTTGTTTCTCATTTATGAGTTGTTTTTATTGCGTCTTTTGCCATCTCTTTTCTTAGTCATGTATCGGTGTGTTATTTTTATAAAATAATTCATCATGTAAATAATTGGGTTATTTATAGACGTGAATTAATAAAAATATATATCAAAATGCCTGCCATTTAATATTATTACTTCACAATTCCATTCGAATTTTGATATAGTTACGATGTTTATATTGACGTCGGAAGGGAGGGAATATCTGGAAAAACGTAAACGTCGTATTAAAAATTATTTTTAAAATTAACATGTGAAATTACTTTTCACGTTAACTTGAAAAAGTAAGAACCCAAGTGTTACTGATTCTCTTATTATTTATAACATTTATTACATTTTATGTTTCAATTTTCACGTATTTGTTTCCGCCCCTGTGTATTAGGCATTTTTGTGTTTTGCATTCCCCCGCAAACTTTTATGCCAATGCCCATAGCAAATAAGGCTATGTATTGTTTAGAATATGGCTTATTAATATGGTTTCGTGAGTGCACGTATTCTGTCGTTGACTCTCAATGTAGTGAACACGGAAAATTATGGGTTTTACGTATTTTTTCATAAAAACCACAAACTGTAATTATTTCTTCCTCTGTGAGCGTATATATGAAGAATAGATTCCTATCAAGGGGCGTATGCGCATGAAAACTGCATCTCAAACTTAGGTATCGTGTCCCACCGGTGGTACATGGCGGCTGTGCGGCCGAACACCCGTGACCCAGCGGTGGGTCACGACGCCTGTGAGAAGAGACGCGCGTGACCCACCGGTGGTGCACGCCGTCGCGAACGTGAAATAAAATTTTAAAATTTTCCTATAATAGTAGCCATAAAAGGATAGGAAAAACGAATACGCATTTCGGCTATAAAGTAGCCATCGGTAATGGTGAATCGTAGATTCTATTATTCTGTCTTCTAGTCAAGTGGTCCCAACCTTTTACATGGCGGGCTGCATCGGTGGTTGCAAATCCTTGAAAGTACTCAATTTCTCTGCGGGCCGTTATTGGTACATACATAGTTACCAATTCTTCGGCGGGCCCGATTAGAATTTAAATCGGAGGTTACCTATACATTCTGAGCTGCCATATTAGTGAAAATAAACTCTAAATAAGATTTTTATGGTTACATTTAAAATGCTAAATTTTTTATAAAAAATTTCATAAAAATGTACGAATTTTTGTTTTAAACCTATCGGATTGCTTTTTCATGATATCTTGGTGGGTCGCTGAAAAAACGGCGGACCGTAGGTTGTGCATCACTACTCTAGCGGATAAGCATCAACATCATAAAACAATTCGACGCGACGAGCGGCAAAACTTCCTTCGAAACGAGAGTACGCGTCGAAATCTCCACGCATTCCTCTCTCATCCTTTGTTCCAGTGCTCCCACTACAATAGTCTCCCTCCGCCCAAGGGCTCCCTTCAAGTTCGTGGAACATTCAGAAACAAGCCATTCCGAGCTCATCGCGTGAATACTGCGGTCGACGAAGCTCGAAGCGACCTCTGAGGAAATCGAGAGATTCTCGCGTCTTCGTTTGCACACATTACGCGCCAGCCACCGACGCTATCATCGCACGAACCGCATCTTCCTCCCTCTCCTCATCTCCCTCCCCTCCTCATCATATCCCTCCCCTCCCACTCATCTCCCTCCCCTCCTCATCATATCCCCCCTCCTCCTCATCATATCCCCCCTCATCCTCATCTCCCTTCCCTCCTCGTCTCCCTCCCCTCCTCCTCATCGCCCTCCTCAACCACTCCCACCATCGCATATACATACGTGTACGTATAGCGAAAGAGGAAGTGCGCGTCGGAGTCTCCCCTTCCGCCGAGTGCTGCCTCCGTCTCCTATTCCATTAATCAGCTCCCTCTTCCCACCTCTTCCCCTCTCTAGGCGACACGAGGAGGAAGTCTCCACAGGGGGAGGGAGGTTGGGAGGGAGAGCGCTCTGGTGGCACTCTGGAGAGTCTCTTGTGGATCGCCGTCTCGACCGCGCGGTGGCAGCACACGCAAGCAGTCAGCCAGCGAGAGTGCCGGAGAGTACTCCGTGTGGACTCAGAGAGTGTGTATGAATTACGTCATGGACCTCCGTCCCTGCTGAAGAGGTCTAAATGGGGGCGGAGGACACGGAGGGCTGCGGGGGCGGTGAGGCCCCGTTGCTGGTGCTGGAGGCGGGGGGAGGGGTTCGCGTCTCCACCCATAGTCTGGCCGGGGGCCGAGCCGAGAGCCTCGTTAAAAGGTAAGAGCACTTTCAGAAGAGTTCAGCTGGAGCGATAGGCAAGAGTGGTGCATAGTTATTCGGAATGCGAAAGGGGCGAGCAGGAGGACGTACATACACACTACGCGATCGGAATATGTACCTGTGAGAGATTGAGGCCCTTCGCTTCCAATGGCACTATGCGATTGCTTCGCTGCGAATGGTGCACGTTGCCTCCGATTGAGGCGCACGCGTCTTAGTAGTTGCAAGAGGTTTGTGGGAATGATTGCAGAGGCTCAGCAAGATTATTACTAAAAAGTTTCGTCTTTCGGAAGGGACGTTAAGCCGTTGGCCCCCTTGGTGCTTCCTAAGTTAAGATCAGGCTGAAAGCCGGCGTCAGGTTTCTCTCCTCCCATGCAATTCGGCTATTCATTGCATCAACTCTTACATTAGATACCCAATGCGCGTAGGCAAGAGGTGAGAATCAGCTGGGAACATACATTAAACTTTGCTAAAAAAACCCACGCCGGCGGAAGACTCGATTCTGAAGGGGAATCTAGCGGACGTTCTGTTTGAGAAGGAGAAATGTCCCACAGTTATGCATTTTCGCGTGCCCAAGGCTACTTTTTTCTGGATTTGGGTTCTGATAAATGGCTCTCAGCTTAAATTCAGACGTACTATTTAGTAGAATGCCTCGGCTGGCGCGCCTGGCCCCCAATGCTAGGGTCGCGGGTTCGATTTCCGCCTTGGTCATGGTTGTTTGTGATTGTTATTATTTATATGCTGTTAATCGGTCGGCTGTAATTGGCCCCGTGCTGTAAGCAGATTGTTTATAAATAAATAACAGCAGTGGGAGCTCTAGTTCGTAATATTTCTCTAAATCATTTAGCAGCATGCGTAACTTGATCATGATTTACCTTCTAAATTGTCATATTGTGACATTCTGAATTTTGTGCAGCAGTAGGAGTGAAACTGTTGATCACCAATGAGGTTTTCAATGGCCTTTTCATAGAGAAAACAGTTTTCAGAATATTCTTAAATGAATAAAGATAAAAAGTTTTAAAGATATATATATATATATATATATATATATATATATATATATATATATATATATATATATATATATATATATATATCTATAGTAACTAAAGGAAAAGTGATGAGGGTGGCAACAAGGTGTTGAGGGAAGCCCAGCGGACACTCACCAAGTTGAGGACCAAGCTGGCAGGCTGCTGGGGGCGTCGAAGAGACACGTAAAACACACGAACACAAAAACACACGCAAGCTTATCGGGCCTAAGCCCTTCTTCAGCGAAAGAGTAACGTAAAGTGACACACTGGGCGGGGAATGACAGGGTGATGTGGGAAGGTTGATGATTGGAGGAGGTGGGGAGTAGGAGGGGTGGATAGCCAATAAAGAGGGAGTGTGATGAGGTAGAGTCCGAATAGTTACAAAGTAACAAGGAAACATGTAAGGGGCTAATAGGGTTAGCGGAGGTTGAGGCCAGGCGGAGAGAAAGAGTCGAGAAGATGGATATGTGCTAGTTCCCAGTGTCGGAGAAGGGGGGCAGGAGTGTCATAGGGTAAAGCGCGAATAATCCTAACATTGTAGCAACTATTAAAGGGAACATTGTGGGTATTAGCATGTAATGCAACTGGGAGGGGGCGTCTGAGAGAAACGCTATTCCGGTGACCGTTCATTCGGATGTTTAACGGATTGCTGGTGAGGCCTACGTAAAACGCGGGACAAAGGGTATATATATATATATATATATATATATATATATATATATATATATATATATATATATATATATATATATATATATATATGTGTATATATATATATATATATATATATATATATATATATATATATATATATATATATATATTATATATCATTCTATATAGACGTTCCTTACAGAGGAGGAGGAGGATATAACATACGTCGATATATAATGATAACAGGAGGATACTAATGTTTAGGCACTTCCAGATGAGAGGGAGATTCGAAATTTTTTTCTTAGGTAGAATTTTGTGCAAAACCGACTAAAAAAAGCGAAAATCTTGAAAAAGTGCAACAATGCGACCGCTAAAAATTCGCAATTGTTTAAACAAATTTTTAATGTTTATGTATTTCCGCATGTGCTACGGAGTTGAAATTTTTTTTGTAATTAGAATTTCTCAAAAAACGAAATAGGGATTATACAAATTTTGATATTTTAATTTGTTTGGCAGTTAAAAATTCTTAAAGTTTAAACAAATGGATAACTGTTTAGGTACTACGGGATGAGCTAAGAAGCTGAAATTTTCAAATTATTTACAGAGTAGCGAATTTACACAAATAAATATTTCAATTTTACCATACATGAATTACGGCGGCCGTTAAAAATTATTTAAATTTAAACAATTAGAAAAATATTATTTTACTTATAGAAGTGCTACATCTTTAAATATTGGCTAAAATGTGTAGCATTAGTACCCCATAATGGAGAAAGTGTAAAATTTTAAAAATTGCAACATTTGGGGATTGTTTTAAACTATTATTTTTACATGTTGGAAAAACGAAAATCGCTGCGGAGGTGAAATCTTTAGAATTAAAAGAATATTTGTAATGATGAAATGTCTGTCTAAAAAATGAATATTCCTTCAATTTGAGATGAAATTCTTGCAGTATGCAAGCACCAACTACAAGTGTATATATATATATGTATATATATATATAAACTTACAGAAAAGGAAAGGTAAAATGGATATATGGATGGCAACAAGATGTTGGGATGAGGAAGCACAGTGAACACTCACCCATTGGACGACTTCAGGTTGGCGAGGCCCTGGGGATGTCGAAGCGACACATGTAAAAGAACACTAAGACAACACAGAAAGATCACAAACGTAGAACGTAGGACTGACAATCTATCGAAGGTTGAGGCCAGGGGGAGTGAAGGAGTTTAGGAGATGGATATGCGAAAGCTCCCACTGACGGAGTTGGGAAGCCGAATCATTGTCGGGGAGAGCACGAATGGCTCTCACTGTGAAACAGTTGTTGAACTTTAAATTATGTTGGTTCGCATGAACAGCCACTGGCAGCGGTCGTTTGAGAATGATGCTGTCGGTGGCCATTCATGCGGATGTTGAGGGGATTGCTGGTGAGGCCAACATAAAAGTCGGGATATTGGGTGCATTTCAGTAGGTAAATGATATTGCGGGTGGTGTAGTTGGTGGTAGAAGTTATGGGGTAGGTGATGTTGGTTGTGGGACTGGAGAAGGAGATGCAGGGGGGTTTATTGGGTGTGTGAGACATCAGGGTCTACCGCAGGTGTAAGATCCCGCAGGTTGTAGAGGCGTGGGTGCTGGGGGTTCTTAGTGTTCTTTTATGTGTGTCGCTTCAACATCCACAGGGCCTCGCCAACCTGAAGTCGTCTGATTGGTGAGTGTTCACTGGGATTCCTCATCCCAACATCTTGTTGCCATCCATATATATATATATATATATATATATATGGATGTCAACAAGGTGTTGGGATGAGGAAGCCGAAAGCTTTACGTTTGTGATGTTTCTTTGTTTTTGTGTTATTTTACGTGTGTCGCTTCGACATCCCCGGGGCCTCGCCAACCTGAAGTCGTCTGATTGGTGAGTGCTCACTGGGTTTCCTCATCCCAACACCTTGTTGACATCCATATATTCATTTTACCTTTCCTTTTCCGTAAGTTGTTATATATATATATATATATATATATATATATATATATATATATATATATATATATATATATACTAGTAGTTGGTGCTTCCATTCTGCAAACATATCATCTCAACATAAAAAAACATTCATTTTTCATATTTCATCATTACAAATATTTTTTTAATTCTAAAGATTTCTCCTCAGCAGTGATTTTAATTTTTTTCCCACATGTAAAAATAATAGTTTAAAACAATCCTCAAATGTTGCAATTTTAAAATTTTTACACTTTCTTCATTATGGGGTACTAATGCTATTTTAAAATTAGGCTGAAATGTGTAGCATTAGTACCCCGTAATGGAGAAAGTGTAAAATGTTTAAAATTGCAACATTTGAGGATTGTTTTAAACTATTATTTTTACATGTGGGAAAAACGAAAATCGCTGCGTAGGTGAAATATTTAGAATTAATAGAATATTTGTAATGATGAAATATCCATCTGAAAAATTAATGTTTTTCAAGGTGAGATGAAATGCTTGCAGTATGCAAGCACCTTCTACTAGTATGTTATATCCTCCTCCTCTGTAAGGGACGTCTATATATAATGATAACATATAGGAGGATACTAATGTTTAGGCACTTCTAGATGAGCTGGAGATTCGAAATTTTTTTTCTTAGGTAGGATTTTGTGCAAAATCGACTAGAAAAAACGAAAATCTTAAAAAAGTGGAACAATGCGGACGCTAAAAATTCGCAATTGTTTAAACTAAATTTCAAGGTTAATGTATTTCCAAATGTGCTATTGAGCTGAAATTTTTTTTTAGAGGTAAGATTTGTAAAAAAACGAAATACGGATTATAGAAATTTTGATATTTTTATTTGTTTGGCAGTTAAAATTTCTTAAATTAAAAAAAATAGATAACTGTTATTTAAATTTAAACAATTAGAAAAATATTATTTTACTTCTAGAAGTGCTACAACTTTAAAATTTGGCCAAAATGTGTAGCATTAGTACCCCATAATGAAAAATGAGTACAATTTTTAAAATTGCAACATTTGGGGATTGTTTTAAACTATTATTTTTACATGTGGGAAAAACGAAAATCGCTACGGAGATGAAATCTTTAGAATTAAAAGAATATTTGTAATGATAAAATGTCTGTCTGAAAAATGAATGTATTTTCAAGGTGAGATGAAATGCTTGGAGAATGCAAGCACCAACTACTAGTTATTATATATCGACGTTTCTTACAGAGGAGGATATAACATACTAGTAGAAGGTGCTTGCATACTGAAAGCATTTCATCTCACCTTGAAAAAACAATTTTTAGAGAGAAATGGGAAATATTTCTTTAATTCAATAGATGTTTAGGCACTTCCAGATGAGATGGAGATTCGAAATTTTTTTCTTAGGTAGAATTTTGTGCAAAACCGACTAAAAAAAGCGAAAAATCTTGAAAAAGTGCAACAATGCGACCGCTAAAAATTCGCAATTGTTTAAACAAATTTGTAATGTTTATGTATTTCCGCATGTGCTACGGAGTTGAAATTTTTTTTGTAAGTAGAATTTCTCAAAAAACGAAATAGGGATTATACAAATTTTGATATTTTAATTTGTTTGGCAGTTAAAAATTCTTAAAGTTTAAACAAATGGATTTCCGAATGGGCCACGGAGCTGAAATTTTTTTAGAGGTAGGATTTGTAAACAGCGAAATAGGGATTATAGAAATTTTGATATTTTTATTTGTTTGGCAATTAAAAATTCTTAAAGTTTAAACAAATAGGTAGATGCTTAGACACTACGCTGTAAATTTGAAAGCTGAAATTTTTTAATTTTTAAGAGATTAGCCTATGTAAACGAATAAAGATTTCAATTTATTCATACAATTATTATTTTGGCCGTTATAAATTATTTAATTTTAAACAATTAGATAAATGCTATTTCACTTCTAATTGTAGTATAAATTTAAAATTTGGCAGAAATGTGTGGCATTATTAACTCAATGTGGTAAAATTATAATATTTCGAAAATTGCAAAAATTAGTGATTGTTTTACTCCATTATATTTCTATAATGAAAAAACAAAAACCCGTCCAGAGGTGAAATCTTTAGAATTAAAGAAATATTTCTCATGATGAAATATATCTCTGAAAAATTATTGTTTTTTTCAAAGTGAGATTAAATGCTTGCAGTATGCAAGCACCTTCTACTAGTATGTTATATCGTCCTCCTCCTCTGTAAGAAACGTCTATATATAATGATATATATATACACATACACACACACATACATACATACATACATACATACATACATACATACATATATACATATATATATATATATATATATATATATATATATATATATATATATATATATATATATATATATATTTATATATTCACATATATATGCACATGCATATATACAGTAAACTCGATAATCTGGCACTCTCGTTATTTTGGCACTTTTTGTAACTACGTCGCGAAGTTCCGCATTTCACCGCAAGATGGAAATACTGTCGCGTTGGATGAGAACTGAGGGCATTCAACCAAGTTTGAAGTACACAGGCCATGTAAATTTCTTTTATGCAATGGAAAAATGAAACTAATAGTTTAAAATTTGTTTACGTTTAACTAATCATTGAGAACCACAGCGTAGAGGACTATAGTAGGTAGCATGAATGAAGGCAGGTGTCAAGTGGATGCGCAGGTCAGGAATGTCACGTGGTTTCTCCCACTCCTTCACTTGGCCAAACAACATCAGTCAGTTACAGTGGCTCTTGGGGTGCGGTTTGTACTTTTGTGGCATTATTTTCGTGTTTATTTGTGTGTTTTACAATTGAGATTTAAATAGTACCGTTTTGTGGTGTTCTAAAATGGAGGGCGAAGGAAGTAAACAAGGTTTTGCACAAACAAGCAAGAGAAATCATATATAAGGTGTATCATTACTTCAAATACGAGTCAGCACATGCAGACGATTGAACACGTACAGCAGGTTACAATGGTACCAGCTGTCAAGAGTGAACGGCGAGCTCTTGTGGAAAAGAGGCATAGGACTTCATGCATTGTTTTCCGAGGGAAAGCTTATGCATGCTGGTGGTGTGGCAGCTATGTAATGTGTATTTCTCTTTCTCTGCGCTGTAATCATGACTCAGCTGCCTTCGTTCATGCTCCCAACTATAGAAGCAGTTGTCTACCGACATATTGTGTCCAATGTATGTAACATGTAAACTTCTGTTTCTGCCATAATTTTTATTTTGATACCTTATTCCTAGAAGCCCAATTGTTAACTCCACCTAGCGAAACTATTTAAATAAAAAAATTGCGGCCGTTATAGGAAAAAAATGTAAAGGAGTCTGTGTGACTCCACGTTAGTAGTTCGGTGATATTTTTTCACATTAGTAGTTAAGGGTTAAGTAAAATTCTGATAAATGATGACAACGCAGTGGTATTGTAAAGAAAGATGGGTAGTAACTGCTTTTATTTCGATGGAAACGGTAATGTAAATTAAAGAAAGATTTCATTTGCCGAGAAGGTTGAATTACGTGTCAGTTTTTGTGAAACTTTGAAACCATGAACTTTAAATAATAGGGGCTGATCAATATTTACATTAACTTTGTTAATTATTTCTAGTTCACGAAGAATGATAGCTGTATCCAATAACCTCTTTCAAATGAAAACTACAGCGCTGGTTGTTTTCGACAATGCACTATCAAAACTGCTTCTGTTCCTTCACAAAACAAATGAGTTAATGCGAACGCCTATTCCTGCATAGAATTAATGTTAATTCTATGACCCTGAGTTAAGCTACCACAAGAAGTTAGCTAAAGTCTGTCTGAAGGAAGATCAAGAGAGACAAAACACAGACAAACTTAAAAGCATACGAAATATTTGAATTAATAAATTTAATATCATTCGAAAAGTACTATGGAAGAGTAACAAAGCATGTAGCTCACATTATTATAGCATTATTTCTCCACAAATCTTCAGTCGCTGCATTTGCTATTTCTACAGAAGCCTCCCAAAGATGATTTTATAATTATTTTATTCTGCTATGGTTCGAAAATTCAGATAAGTACCTAATAAATGATGAGCCTGGGAATGAAACCTAGAGCGGCGCTGCTTCGGCAGTGAATAAGGGAGGTGCAGGTGGTGCAGGTTTGCAGGAGTGGTTTTGTGCCTCGTACCTTATACTGTGTTGCCAAACCCCCGAATAAAGACGGGCGATTTTGTATAAATGTTGAAGCAGTATTTCATTTTAAATGTATTTTGCTATATTCGAGGGATGGTGTGTCTTAATACTTTATACTGAAATATACTACACATTTCCATTGCATGCATTACATTTTAAATGTGGCAGTAATTTAAATTTAGTATCTGTACTTACGATTTTCCATTTGAACGCTGGAACATTTTCCTTGATTCTCATCCATGGTGTATCATGTAGCTACAGAGGTAGGACGCCAGATATGGTAGACATGTCACTATCGCTCTCACTGTCTGTACACTCCTCACTGCATTCTGAGTCTGAATTTAGATGGACAACGATTGTGTCAATCTCTTCCTCTATTATCCTTAGATTGACAACAATTGTGTCAATCTCTTCCTCTATTAAGCCATCACTGACACAATATTCATTTTCTATCTTCAAGGCATGGCGGCATACATTTCCCACTCTTGTTTGTCTATACTGTCCACAGCATCTTCTGTTAATTTCCAAATCTCTTTTAGATTGGATTGCACATTTCGAAGGGCGACTCGGCGTTTGATGGAACTCCATATGTACCCAATGGGATTGATATCGCAGTGGTAAGGTGGTAATCGGAGTACGGTATGACCCTTACTCTCTAAAATATTGTCAACTTTGTATCCGGGATCAGGGCGATTCTCTTCATGATCATAAGTAATTCATTTTTATTCATCTCCATGTCGAATTTCATTCTATTGAGCTGCAACCATCCTTGTATTTCCAGCTTTCTATTTTTTGAGGTCGGTGCCTTGTTTACATGGACAGAATGGTATAGAGCACTATCCATAACCACAATATAGTTTTCCGGCAGATTAGAGATTAATTTTTCTCCCAGCCATTTCTCAAAATTGATCGAATTCATCTCGCTATGATAATCCCCCATTGTTGTTTTGGCTTGAAAAATTAGCAGAGCATTTGGAATGAAACCTGTAGAACCTCCTGCATGAGTTATGATCAGTCTCTGTCCGGTATTGTCATTAGTGAGAACACCTGATACGTCTTCACTTTGCCAGCATTTTTTACTGTGTAATTGGGGTGGATCCATGTTTCATCAATAAATACAATAGGTCTACCCTGAGCCCGAAACTTGTTGATTGAACGAAGATATTTCACTCTCCAGGCCACAATGTCTTTTCATTCAATCAGAATGCTGCGGTAATTCTTACATCTCTTAAATTTGAAACCAATTTGTTTTAACACATTTCTTAGTGTTTTTCGACCACCTTGGAAATCAATTTCCTCCCTAGCAGCAGCTAGTAATTTATTGATAGTTGGAACTTCCTTTTTTACAGCATAAAATTCGTGTACTTTGCGTCTCAAAATGCATCTGTCCATCTCATCTACGATTGTTTTCTTTTTCCAAGATTCAGAGAACACATAACGCGTGCATTAGATATATCTTTAATCTGAAGAAATCAGACCACATTTCTGATTCACTCGTGAAACTAAACAGTTAAATTTGGAGTCCTGAAGACGTCTCCACTTGCTTTCCTTACTATACCAATTACTTACTTCTAACAATCCACATAATCTTTCCACGGAATTCAGGAGTATAGACACTACATAATCATAATAACAGAGGGAGTCGTAAACTCCTTATTCCTCATCACAGAACAATTCCTCATCACAGAACAGTAATTTTCAACAAGTCCTTCATTGTAACTGCTTGCAGGCTATGAAACAAACTTCCCCAAGCAATAAAAAATTTGCACTCGCTCTCATCATTCAAACGACACTGCTATCAATCTCTCTTATCCTTTCAAAGGAACAGTTAAACACACTTAATGCTTCAATGTTTCTTAATCTTGATTTTGACAAAAATACTTATTGTGCTTGATTTTATCTTTGTTATTTTATTTTATTCTCTTATTTGTTATTTTATTTTATTAATTTGTTTTTCTCCTTTATCTTGTTTAGTCATAACAATGTTAATATATATTCATTTTGTCATTTTTATATGTTCATTCCATCAATGATCTATTCATATTGTGCCAAATTTTCCCTGATGTATAGCCTTATTCGTGTATTTATCTTTTGTTCTAAATTTCATTTATTGATGTCTTTAGTTAATCTAAGCAGGTTTTGCAGGTTTTTCACACCACCCTTCTTGTGTGGGTGTTTTGCTGCAGTGGGTTTTTTACATGGGTTTCATTATTCAGCAGTCTAATTTTTTCCCACAAAATTAGATCTTTTCTTTTCCAATACTTGTATTTTTATTGTTACTTGTATTTAATTAATGTTCTATGTATTATTGTATATGTTTCATGACGAGGGGTTAGGTGGAAGATGGGACTTCTCAGTCTCAATCTCACCCCAAATAAAGACCAAATCAATCAATCAACCAATCTTTCTTTCTCCCTCCCATTGTCCCTTCCTCTTTCTTGGAATCCCTCCCATTCTCATCTCATTCTCTCCTATTCTCCCTCTTTTTTAATCCCTCTCATTCTCATCTCTTTCTCTCCCATTCTCATTTTTTCTTTCTCCCTCCCATTGTCCCTTCCTCTTTCTTTGAATCCCTCCGATTCTCAATCCTTTCTCCTCCATTCTCCCTCTTTCTTTGAATCCCTCCCATTCTCAATCCTTTCTCCTCCATTCTCCCTCTTTCTTTGAATCCCTCCCATTCTCAATCCCTTCTCTTCCATTCTCCCTCTTTCTTTGAATCCCTCCCATTCTCAATCCTTTCTCTTAAATTCTCCCTCTTTCTTTGAATCCCTCCCATTCTCAATCCTTTCTCTTCCATTCTCCCTCTTTCTTTGAATCCCTCCCATTCTCAATCCCTTCTCTTCCATTCTCCCTCTTTCTTTGAATCCCTCCCATTCTCAATCCTTTCTCTTCCATTCTCCCTCTTTCTTTGAATCCCTCCCATTCTCAATCCTTTCTCTTCCATTCTCCCTCTTTCTTTGAATCCCTCCCATTCTCAATCCTTTCTCTTCCATTCTCCCTCTTTCTTTGAATCCCTCACATTCTCAATCCGTTCTCTTCCATTCTCCCTCTTTCTTTGAATCCCTCCCATTCTCAATCCTTTCTCTTCCATTCTCCCTCTTTCTTTGAATCCCTCACATTCTCAATCCGTTCTCTTCCATTCTCCCTCTTTCTTTGAATCCCTCCCATTCTCAATCCTTTCTCTTCCATTCTCCCTCATTCTTTGAATCCCTCCCATTCTCAGTCTTTTCTCTTCCATTCTCCCTCTTTCTTTGAATCCCTCCCATTCTCAATCCCTTCTCTTCCATTCTCCCTCTTTCTTTCAATCCCTCCAATTCTCAATCCTTTCTCTTACATTCTCCCTCTTTCTTTGAATCACTCCCATTCTCAATCCTTTCTCTTCCATTCTCCCTCTTTCTTTGAATCCCTCTTATTCTCAATTCTTTCTCTTCCATTCTCCCTCTTTCTTTGAATCCCTCCCATTCTCAATCCTTTCTCATCCATTCTCCCTCTTTCTTTGAATCCCTCCCATTCTCAATCCTTTCTCTTCCATTCTTTCTCTTTCTTTGAATCCCTCCCATTCTCAATCCTTTCTCATCCATTCTCCCTCTTTATTTGAATCCCTCCCATTCTCAATCCTTTCTCTTCCATTCACCCTCTTTCTTTGAATCCCTCCCATTCTCAATCCTTTCTCTTCCATTCTCCCTCTTTCTTTGAATCCCTCCCATTCTCAATCCTTTCTCTTCCATTCTCCCTCTTTCTTTGAATCCCTCCCATTCTCAATCCTTTCTCCTCTATTCTCCCTCTTTTTTTGAATCCCTCCAATTCTCAATCCCTTCTCCATTCTCCCTCTTTCTTTGAATCCCTCCCATTCTCAATCCTTTCTCTTCCATTCTCCCTCTTTCTTTGAATCCCTCCCATTCTCAATCCCTTCTCTTCCATTCTCCCTCTTTCTTTCAATCCCTCCAATTCTCTAATCCTTTCTCTTACATTCTCCCTCTTTCTTTGAATCACTCCCATTCTCAATCCTTTCTCTTCCATTCTCCCTCTTTATTTGAATCCCTCTTATTCTCAATTCTTTCTCTTCCATTCTCCCTCTTTCTTTGAATCCCTCCCATTCTCAATCCTTTCTCATCCATTCTCCCTCTTTCTTTGAATCCCTCCCATTCTCAATCCTTTCTCTTCCATTCTTTCTCTTTCTTTGAATCCCTCCCATTCTCAATCCTTTCTCATCCATTCTCCCTCTTTCTTTGAATCCCTCCCATTCTCAATCCCTTCTCCTCCATTCTCCCTCTTTCTTTGAATCCCTCCCATTCTCAATCCTTTCTCTTCCATTCTCCCTCTTTCTTTGAATCCCTCACATTCTCAATCCGTTCTCTTCCATTCTCCCTCTTTCTTTGAATCCCTCCCATTCTCAATCCTTTCTCTTCCATTCTCCCTCTTTCTTTGAATCCCTCCCATTCTCAATCTCTTCTCTTCCATTCTCCCTCTTTCTTTGAATCCCTCCCATTCTCAATCCTTTCTCTTCCATTCTCCCTCTTTCTTTGAATCCCTCCCATTCTCAATCCTTTTTCTTCCATTCTCCCTCTTTCTTTGAATCCCTCCCATTCCCAATCCTTTCTCTTCCATTCTCCCTCTTTCTTTGAATCCCTCCCATTCTCAATCCCTTCTCTTCCATTCTCCCTCTTTCTTTGAATCCCTCCCATTCTTAATCCCTTCTCTTCCATTCTCCCTCTTTCTTTGAATACTTCCCATTCTCAATCCCTTCTCTTCCATTCTCCCTCTTTCTTTGAATCCCTCCCATTCTCAATCCTTTCTCTTCCATTCTCCCTCTTTCTTTGTATCCCTCCCATTCTCAATCCCTTCTCTTCCATTCTCCCTCTTTCTTTGAATCCCTCCCATTCTCAATCTTTTCTCTTCCATTCTCCCTCTTTCTTTGAATCCCTCCCATTCACAATCCTTTCACTTCCTCTCTCCCTCTTTCTTTGAATCCCTCCCATTCTCAATCCTTTCTCTTCCATTCTCCCTCTTTCTTTGAATCCCTCCCATTCTCAATCCTTTCTCTTCCATTCTCCCTCTTTCTTTGAATCCCTCCCATTCTCAATCCTTTCTCTTCCATTCTCCCTCTTTCTTTGAATCCCTCCCATTCTCAATCCCTTCTCTTCCATTCTCCCTCTTTCTTTGAATCCCTCCCTTTCTCAATCCTTTCTCTTCCATTCTCCCTCTTTCTTCGAATCCCTCCCATTCTCAATCCTTTCTCTTCCATTCTCCCTCTTTCTTTGAATCCCTCCCATTCTCAATCCCTTCTCTTCCATTCTCCCTCTTTCTTTGAATCCCTCCCATTCTCAATCCTTTCTCTTCCATTCTCCCTCTTTCTTTGAATCCCTCCCATTCCCAATCATTTTTATTCCATTCTCCCTCTATCTTTGAATCCCTCCCATTCTCAATCCCTTCTCTTCCATTCTCCCTCTTTCTTTGAATCCCTCCCATTCTCAATCACTTCTCTTCCATTCTCCCTCTTTCTTTGAATCCCTCCCATTCTCAATCCTTTCTCTTCCATTCTCCCTCTTTCTTTGAATCCCTCTCATTCTCAATCCTTTCTCTTCCATTCTCCCTCTTTCTTTGAATCCCTCCCATTCTCAATCCTTTCTCTTCCATTCTCCCTCTTTCTTCGAATCCCTCCCATTCTCAATCCTTTCTCTTCCATTCTCTCTCTTTCTTTGAATCCCTCCCATTCTCAATCCTTCTCTTCCATTCTCCCTCTTTCTTTGAATCCCTCCCATTCTCAATCCCTTCTCTTCCATTCTCCCTCTTTCTTTGAATCCCTCCCATTCTCAATTCTTTCTCTTCCATTCTCCCTCTTTCTTTGAATCCCTCCCATTCTCAATCCTTTCTCTTCCATTCTCCCTCTTTCTTTGAATCCCTCCCATTCTTAATCCTTTCTCTTCCATTCTCCCTCTTTCTTTGAATCCCTCCCATTCTCAATCCTTTCTCTTCCATTCTCCCTCTTTCTTTGAATCCCTCCCATTCTCAATCCTTTCTCTTCCATTCTCCCTCTTTCTTTGAATCCCTCCCATTCTTAATCCTTTCTCTTCCATTCTCCCTCTTTCTTTTCAATCCCTCCCATTCTCAATCCTTTCTCTTCCATTCTACCTCTTTATTTGAATCCATCCGATTCTCAATCCCCTCTCTTCCATTCTCCCCCTTTCTTCGAATCCCTCCCATTCTCAATCCTTTCTCTTCCATTCTCCCTTTTTCTTTAAATCCCTCCCATTCTAAATCCCTTCTTTTCCATTCTCCCTCTTTCTTTGAATCCCTCCCATTCTCAATCCTTTCTCTTACATTCTCCCTCTTTCTTTGAATCCCTCCCATTCCCAATCCTTTCTCTTCCATTCTCCCTCTTTCTTTGAATCCCTCTTATTCTCAATTCTTTCTCTTCCATTCTCCCTCTTTCTTTGAATCCCTCCCATTCTCAATCCTTTCTCATCCATTCTCCCTCTTTCTTTGAATCCCTCCCATTCTCAATCCTTTCTCTTCCATTCTTTCTCTTTCTTTGAATCCCTCCCATTCTCAATCCTTTCTCATCCATTCTCCCTCTTTATTTGAATCCCTCCCATTCTCAATCCTTTCTCTTCCATTCTCCCTCTTTCTTTGAATCCCTCCCATTCTCAATCCTTTCTCTTCCATTCCCCCTCTTTCTTTGAATCCCTCCCATTCTCAATCCCTTCTCGTCCATTCTCCCTCTTTCTTTGAATCCTTCCCATTCTCAATCCCTTCCTTTCCATTCTCCCTCTTTCTTTGAATCCCTCCCATTCTCAATCCCTTCTCTTCCATTCTCCCTCTTTCTTTGAATCCCTCCCATTCTCAATCTTTTCTCTTCCATTCTCCCTCTTTCTTTGAATCCCTCCCATTCTCAATCCTTTCTCTTCCATTCTCCCTCTTTCTTTGAATCCCTCCCATTCTCAATCCTTTCTCCTCCATTCTCCCTCTTTCTTTGAATCCCTCCCATTCTCAATCCCTTCTCTTCCATTCTCCCTCTTTCTTTGAATCCCTCCCATTCTCAGTCCTTTCTCTTCCATTCTCCCTCTTTCTTTGAATCCCTCCCATTCTCAATCCCTTCTCGTCCATTCTCCCTCTTTCTTTGAATCCCTCCCATTCTCAATCTTTTCTCTTCCATTCTCCCTCTTTCTTTGAATCCCTCCCATTCTCAATCCCTTCTCTTCCATTCTCCCTCTTTCTTTCAATCCCTCCAATTCTCAATCCTTTCTCTTACATTCTCCCTCTTTCTTTGAATCACTCCCATTCTCAATCCTTTCTCTTCCATTCTCCCTCTTTCTTTGAATCCCTCTTATTCTCAATTCTTTCTCTTCCATTCTCCCTCTTTCTTTGAATCCCTCCCATTCTCAATCCTTTCTCATCCATTCTCCCTCTTTCTTTGAATCCCTCCCATTCTCAATCCTTTCTCTTCCATTCTTTCTCTTTCTTTGAATCCCTCCCATTCTCAATCCTTTCTCATCCATTCTCCCTCTTTATTTGAATCCCTCCCATTCTCAATCCTTTCTCTTCCATTCACCCTCTTTCTTTGAATCCCTCCCATTCTCAATCCTTTCTCTTCCATTCTCCCTCTTTCTTTGAATCCCTCCCATTCTCAATCCTTTCTCTTCCATTCTCCCTCTTTCTTTGAATCCCTCCCATTCTCAATCCTTTCTCCTCTATTCTCCCTCTTTTTTTGAATCCCTCCAATTCTCAAGCCCTTCTCCATTCTCCCTCTTTCTTTGAATCCCTCCCATTCTCAATCCTTTCTCTTCCATTCTCCCTCTTTCTTTGAATCCCTCCCATTCTCAATCCCTTCTCTTCCATTCTCCCTCTTTCTTTCAATCCCTCCAATTCTCAATCCTTTCTCTTACATTCTCCCTCTTTCTTTGAATCACTCCCATTCCCAATCATTTTTATTCCATTCTCCCTCTTTCTTTGAATCCCTCTTATTCTCAATTCTTTCTCTTCCATTCTCCCTCTTTCTTTGAATCCCTCCCATTCTCAATCCTTTCTCATCCATTCTCCCTCTTTCTTTGAATCCCTCCCATTCTCAATCCTTTCTCTTCCATTCTTTCTCTTTCTTTGAATCCCTCCCATTCTCAATCCTTTCTCATCCATTCTCCCTCTTTCTTTGAATCCCTCCCATTCTCAATCCCTTCTCCTCCATTCTCCCTCTTTCTTTGAATCCCTCCCATTCTCAATCCTTTCTCTTCCATTCTCCCTCTTTCTTTGAATCCCTCACATTCTCAATCCGTTCTCTTCCATTCTCCCTCTTTCTTTGAATCCCTCCCATTCTCAATCCTTTCTCTTCCATTCTCCCTCTTTCTTTGAATCCCTCCCATTCTCAATCCCTTCTCTTCCATTCTCCCTCTTTCTTTGAATCCCTCCCATTCTCAATCCTTTCTCTTCCATTCTCCCTCTTTCTTTGAATCCCTCCCATTCTCAATCCTTTTTCTTCCATTCTCCCTCTTTCTTTGAATCCCTCCCATTCCCAATCCTTTCTCTTCCATTCTCCCTCTTTCTTTGAATCCCTCCCATTCTCAATCCCTTCTCTTCCATTCTCCCTCTTTCTTTGAATCCCTCCCATTCTCAATACCTTCTCTTCCATTCTCCCTGTTTCTTTGAATCCTTCCCATTCTCAATCTCTTCTCTTCCATTCTCCCTCTTTCTTTGAATCCCTCCCATTCTCAATCCTTTCTCTTCCATTCTCCCTCTTTCTTTGAATCCCTCCCATTCTCAATCCCTTCTCTTCCATTCTCCCTCTTTCTTTGAATCCCTCCCATTCTCAATCTTTTCTCTTCCATTCTCCCTCTTTCTTTAAATCCCTCCCATTCACAATCCTTTCACTTCCTCTCTCCCTCTTTCTTTGAATCCCTCCCATTCTCAATCCTTTCTCTTCCATTCTCCCTCTTTCTTCGAATCCCTCCCATTCTCAATCCTTTCTCTTCCATTCTCCCTCTTTCTTTGAATCCCTCCCATTCTCAATCCTTTCTCTTCCATTCTCCCTCTTTCTTTGAATCCCTCCCATTCTCAATCCCTTCTCTTCCATTCTCCCTCTTTCTTTCAATCCCTCCAATTCTCAATCCTTTCTCTTACATTCTCCCTCTTTCTTTGAATCACTCCCATTCCCAATCATTTTTATTCCATTCTCCCTCTTTCTTTGAATCCCTCTTATTCTCAATTCTTTCTCTTCCATTCTCCCTCTTTCTTTGAATCCCTCCCATTCTCAATCCTTTCTCATCCATTCTCCCTCTTTCTTTGAATCCCTCCCATTCTCAATCCTTTCTCTTCCATTCTTTCTCTTTCTTTGAATCCCTCCCATTCTCAATCCTTTCTCATCCATTCTCCCTCTTTCTTTGAATCCCTCCCATTCTCAATCCCTTCTCCTCCATTCTCCCTCTTTCTTTGAATCCCTCCCATTCTCAATCCTTTCTCTTCCATTCTCCCTCTTTCTTTGAATCCCTCACATTCTCAATCCGTTCTCTTCCATTCTCCCTCTTTCTTTGAATCCCTCCCATTCTCAATCCTTTCTCCTCCATTCTCCCTCTTTCTTTGAATCCCTCCCATTCTCAATCGTTTCTCTTCCATTCTCCCTCTTTCTTTGAATCCCTCCCATTCTCAATCCTTTCTACTCCATTCTCCCTCTTTCTTTGAATCCCTCCCATTCTCAATCCTTTCTCTTCCATTCTCCCTCTTTCTTTGAATCCCTCCCATTCTCAATCCTTTCTCTTCCATTCTCCCTCTTTCTTCGAATCCCTCCCATTCTCAATCCTTTCTCTTCCATTCTCCCTCTTTATTTGAATCCCTCCCATTCTCAATCCTTTCTCTTCCATTCTCCCTCTTTCTTTGAATCCCTCCCATTCTCAATCCTTTCTCTTCCATTCTCCCTCTTTCTTTGAATCCCTCCCATTCTCAATCCCTTCTCTTCCATTCTCCCTCTTTCTTTGAATCCCTCCCATTCTCAATTCTTTCTCTTCCATTCTCCCTCTTTCTTTGAATCCCTCCCATTCTCAATCCTTTCTCTTCCATTCTCCCTCTTTCTTTGAATCCCTCCCATTCTCAATCCTTTCTCTTCCATTCTCCCTCTTTCTTTGAATCCCTCCCATTCTCAATCCTTTCTCTTCCATTCTCCCTCTTTCTTTGAATCCCTCCCATTCTCATTTCTTTC
The DNA here is from genome assembly GCA_028673005.1 of Tanypteryx hageni. NCBI lineage: Eukaryota > Metazoa > Arthropoda > Insecta > Odonata > Petaluridae > Tanypteryx > Tanypteryx hageni. Next base: position 276,646,770 of record CM054112.1, read on the forward strand.
TCTTCCATTCTCCCTCTTTCTTTGAATCCCTCCCATTCTCAATCCTTTCTCTTCCATTCTCCCTCTTTCTTTGAATCCCTCCCATTCTGAATCCTTTCTCTTCCATTCTCCCTCTTTCTTTGAATCCCTCCCATTCTCAATCCTTTCTCTTCCATTCTACCTCTTTATTTGAATCCATCCGATTCTCAATCCCCTTTCTTCCATTCTCCCCCTTTCTTCGAATCCCTCCCATTCTCAATCCTTTCTCTTCCATTCTCCCTTTTTCTTTGAATCCCTCCCATTCTAAATCCCTTCTTTTCCATTCTCCCTCTTTCTTTGAATCCCTCCCATTCTCAATCATTTTTCTTCCATTCTCCCTCTTTCTTTGAATCCCTCCCATTCTCAATCCCTTCTCTTCCATTCTCCCTCTTTCTTTGAATCGCTCCCATTCTCAATCACTTCTCTTCCATTCTCCCTCTTTCTTCGAATCCCTCCCATTCTCAATCCTTCTCTTCCATTCTCCCTCTTTCTTTGAATCCCTCCCATTCTCAATCCCTTCTCTTCCATTCTCCCTCTTTCTTTGAATCCCTCCCATTCTCAATTCTTTCTCTTCCATTCTCCCTCTTTCTTTGAATCCCTCCCATTCTCAATCCTTTCTCTTCCATTCTCCCTCTTTCTTTGAATCCCTCCCATTCTCAATCCTTTCTCTTCCATTCTCCCTCTTTCTTTGAATCCCTCCCATTCTCAATCCTTTCTCTTCCATTCTCCCTCTTTCTTTGAATCCCTCCCATTCTCATTTCTTTCTCTTCCATTCTCCCTCTTTCTTTGAATCCCTCCCATTCTCAATCCTTTCTCTTCCATTCTCCCTCTTTCTTTGAATCCCTCCCATTCTTAATCCTTTCTCTTCCATTCTCCCTCTTTCTTTGAATCCCTCCCATTCTCAATCCTTTCTCTTCCATTCTACCTCTTTATTTGAATCCATCCGATTCTCAATCCCCTTTCTTCCATTCTCCCCCTTTCTTCGAATCCCTCCCATTCTCAATCCTTTCTCTTCCATTCTCCCTTTTTCTTTGAATCCCTCCCATTCTAAATCCCTTCTTTTCCATTCTCCCTCTTTCTTTGAATCCCTCCCATTCTCAATCATTTTTCTTCCATTCTCCCTCTTTCTTTGAATCCCTCCCATTCTCAATCCCTTCTCTTCCATTCTCCCTCTTTCTTTGAATCGCTCCCATTCTCAATCACTTCTCTTCCATTCTCCCTCTTTCTTCGAATCCCTCCCATTCTCAATCCTTTCTCTTCCATTCTCCCTCTTTCTTTGAATCCCTCCCATTCTCAATCTTTTCTCTTCAATTCTCCCTCTTTCTTTGAATCCCTCCCATTCTCAATCTTTTCTCTTCCATTCTCCCTCTTTCTTTGAATCCCTCCCATTCTCAATCCTTTCTCTTCCATTCTCCCTCTTTCTTTGAATCCCTCCCATTCTCAATCCCTTCTCGTCCATTCTCCCTCTTTCTTTGAATCCTTCCCATTCTCAATCCCTTCTCTTCCATTCTCCCTCTTTCTTTGAATCCCTCCCATTCTCAATCCCTTCTCTTCCATTCTCCCTCTTTCTTTGAATCCCTCCCATTCTCAATCTTTTCTCTTCCATTCTCCCTCTTTCTTTGAATCCCTCCCATTCTCAATCCTTTCTCTTCCATTCTCCCTCTTTCTTTGAATCCCTCCCATTCTCAATCCTTTCTCCTCCATTCTCCCTCTTTCTTTGAATCCTTCCCATTCTCAATCCCTTCTCTTCCATTCTCCCTCTTTCTTTGAATCCCTCCCATTCTCAATCCTTTCTCTTCCATTCTCCCTCTTTCTTTGAATCCCTCCCATTCTCAATCCTTTCTCTTCCATTCTCCCTCTTTCTTTGAATCCCTCCCATTCTTAATCCTTTCTCTTCCATTCTCCCTTTCTTTGAATCTCTCCCATTCTCATCTCTTTCTCTCCTCACTCACCCATAAAAAAATGGCATTTAATTCTCAAATGTGGCAACAATATCAGTTTCCATGGCAGCTTACATTCTTATTGTTGAAAAACTGAAAAAATCCCATTTTTAGTCATTCTTGACCAGCAAAGCGGTAGTAGCAGAATGCCTTTTGGGCATGTCTCATCCATCATAACTTTCATCTCTTAAACCAGGGATGGCAACCCATGGCATGGGCTTAGTCAGGCACTCAACTGAAAAAAATATATTTTTGCCCCATGTGAATCCAAAATCTGGCATTTGTTTTGATTCTCTTATCTATCTTATCCTCTCAATTGCTTATTTCAAACTATGTTTAACCTTGTAAATTTTTCCAAGGCTAAACTTAAATTATTTTCTAGGAGTTTATCTCAGAAAAAACTGGACCAATTTTCAACTCTAAAACGTTTCCAGAGTAGAAATAATAATTTGTGTTTGGACTTTAATAGGTATTATTCCCCTAATTCAGTGCTATGCAATTCGTTTAGTTTCCGTTTAGAAGATTTTGAAGCTGAAAGAAACAATGTCTCTCTCTTCATAAATCCATTCTTTATTTTGGACTGAAATAGAAAATTATCCAACAAAATCCAAATAATAATTGGTGAAATTAAGAATCACTCTGGCCTAATAGCAAAATTTCGTGAGCTTTGTGAGTCACCAGCCTTCCCAGATTTAAAAGCATTTTGGAAATTTTTTCCTGAAAATACAATACCCCGAACTGCATGACCTTGCACTGCATCTATGTGCAAATTTGGGTGAAGCTATGTTTGTGAGCAGATGTTTTCAACATTCAACTTTGATAAAAACAAATACAGATCTAACAGACACTACTGTGGGCAGTCTGTTTCTTTTATTGATGTTGAAAAACTCCTAATATTGAGAAATTGTTAATTGAAAAGGAAATTCAAAAATCACATTGAGATAATTATATCAGTATTTTTCTTTTTTAAGAAATATTTCAAATATCATTTAAATAAATATGTTTAAGTTTGTTATTGTTTTTAACATTCCTGTTTATTTTTTGCATAATTTAAATTAGCTTTAGTTATCAATTTAAACCGGATGTTAAGGATAGTGGGATAGTGACCGACCAAACAAAATCCTGCTGTTTATTTGGCTCATCTTAAAAAAGGTTGGCCACCCCTGTCCTAAACCATTGGATGGATTTTAATTAAATTATGTAGAAGTAATCCTTATTAAAATTTATTGCTTAATTATGATTTGAACTGCATCCATCAATTAGAACTTCCACTTTAAGTAATTACTTTAATAAACTTATACTCATATCTTGTTAAATGGCATTCAGCTAGCAACAATTAAATACCATAAATTCCTCTCCTTGTACATGATCTGTAAGGTATAGATTAAAAATATATTCGGATAGAAGACTTGTTTTACCACAAAGAAGTCTGTGGTGGATTCCCGTGCGACGACGATCTTTTAGAAATTGAACAGCAAAAGGCATATGATGATAGTGAACTAACGGAATCTGAGGAAATGGCTGGTAAAGCAAAGGAAGTGACAATGAAAGAACTTGGCGATTTTTTCCGTGATCTTGAATCCACCAAACAAAGAAAGATGGATTTTGATCCCGATGTCAGTAGAAGCATGTTTATTCATCGTGGTTTTGACAATCTAACTGCATCCTATCGCAAAATGTATGAAGAAAAGAAAAAAGCTAAAACTGTACAATTGACTCTTGATGAGTATTTTTGCAAGAAATAAACATTGATAAAACTTCAATAAATGTGTGTTTAGTAATTTTGTTTTTATTTTCTTCAAAAAAGTGTCATTTTGAGTGTTTTAAGAGGTAAATTAAACATTTTGAAACTCTCTACATCTTCACTGGGGATCAATTATAATTTTTCCTATTGATTATTAAGTTTACCTAGTGTGGTTTTGATATTTGCAGTAATGTTGTGGGATTAATTGACCGCACAAGGGATTACTGTATATGTACACACACACACACACACACACACTGGCAAATAAACCCGGTGTTTTTATTTATTTATTTTGGTCCAAAAACAGCACATTGGCCTTTACATTGGATACACCCAAAACAATATAAATATATATATATATAACAAAATACCTATACATATCTAAATACATATAAAAACAGAAATTAAAACACATAAGATGGATGTAATGAGAATTAAAATTGCAGAAACAAGACAGCTTTTCAGAGACATTCGCCACCCTTGGGGGCACGGAGGAGCGAGGACCTACATGTAATATCCAGCAAGGGTGCTACCTTTTGTAAAGTATTGAATGAGGTGGGAATGCGGTAAAAAAAGTGACCTTTGGGATATAGATAGCCAGAAAGGCGGAAGATGAAAGAGAGAGCACAAACGAGTGGAACGTGATGGGACATGTAGAGAAAAATAGAGCAAATATCAGTGGACCTGTAGAAACCATTCACCGCAGTGTGAAGGAAATGGAAATCAAAATATTGCCACCTGAGATGCAGAGGACACAGTTTAAGAGCAGCAAGAGCACCTTGTTTACTTAGCAAACGGAAGGCAGGAACATGGTTCCTCGCGATCGCAATGAAGAAATTCAATGGACAATCAAGACACTTGGGTTGCTTGGGTTTTTAAATTAACCCAAAATAATATGAAGAAGATTTGAGAATAAATGAAGTATTTAAACCAAGTTAATTTTTATTGTAATATTTGTTGGTATACAATATTTCTTTTCTTCCCATCTTTTTCTTAAATAAATAATTTTTCCCATATCCTTCTCTGGACATAGCTATATATAATTATTCATGAGCAAAGCAGTCGTATGAAAGTTCAACACTGCAACTTTAAAATACTGCCTTTGTCTAAGTCATTGTGATCGAAGTCGAATTTGTCTTTGTTCAGAAGACTTTGCTACTCTTGCTGTCGCTATTCTCTTATATTTTAATCTGTTGGGATATGAGAATGATCTTCATGGTCATTTTGGTATTATGCTTGTTTAAAACCATATCTTTAATTTTTTTGAAATTAGTTTCTTAAAATAAATCTATAAAAGTAACGTAGAGTATTAAAAATGGAAATTTTAAACCAATATTATGAATTTTTATGTAGATATATAATTTTGGAAACAAAAGAAGTCGACCTGAAATCAAAATTTAAAATCTTGCGAACTTTGGTAATTAGGATTTTTTCTGCACAAACAAACAAATTTTTAAAAATATGTATACTTATGAAGAGAAGAAGCAGAGAAGATTAATGTATTGCTGTATACCTTTTTAGATCCCGTAACGGTAAATAATACGTTGCTATTTACGGCTATTGATGTTCAACATTTGTTAAGTAATCATTTGAGATGATAAATCTGGAGTCTCTGCTGCTGTTAAGTTGGTTATTTTACCAAAGCAAGGATTGAGTTATAAAAATACATGTAAGAGGCTAAGGTGAAATGTTTTTTGAAGAAAAAATTTATGAATACAAACATTCTTATCATAATGTATAATTGCTAATGTCACGAAAATCCATTTGATGTAAGCAGAGATGAGATTTAGGTGATAACATTTAAATGGCCTATATTGATAACATATATCTATTTTGAAATAAATGTATTTCAGTGTACATGTATATAAATGAATATGAGGCCAAGAATAGAATTAAACTCTCCAGAACATACTATAATGTGAATTATATATTTCTTTAATTTTCAGTCCACATAAAATATTGTTTCATTAAATTAAAATTGATTAGTTTTATTTGAAGAAAGTGCAATATATCCCCTATCAAAATAGCGCCACAAACAGACATGTATTTCTTTAATTACCTAAATAAACAAATTCTGATTAGCTCATTATATAAATTTCTGCCAAATTTCCATTTTTTATCTACATTCTTGAATGAGATATTCGCATCTTAAAAACTTTACACTCAGACCAACAAAAGGATAACATAGCGTATTTCTCCACTTTAGGAATTCCATTTCATAAATAACACAATGAATTATGACAATCATTTCACTCTCCTTCCACCTTTCTCTCCTTTCCGTAGTGAAAGCCATCAAAGGATGCTTAAGCGCATAAGGATTGGAATAACAATATGATTTCAAGGTTTAAAAAAGTACTTGGTAGACATGGCAACATCCCGTTAAACTTGAGATTTCCCCAAAATATGTGAATAGAATTAACTCCTTGACCGTCAAGGAGTTAATTCTATTTTAACATCAATTTTGCCGTAGTCTCCATCTTTACTTATTTAGAATAAGAAACCTTATACTTTTTCTTTTACAATGGTCTAAATCTAAAGGTTCTGAGGCCATTTATTCTAATTTTAATCTAAAAAATCTGATGTGGCCACCACATGACTTTCTCCATATCTGTAATATTTCTAAAAATTCCAAATATGTTACATAATAATAAATATTTTAAGAAACTGCAAGAGAATTTAAGACTTTACAAAGAACAGAAATAAACTCAAACCATAGCCTTCTGATATTGGATATAGTCACAAAGCTCCAACAATTAAGAAAAGGAAAAGGAGCGTTACTAAGACGTAACTAAGCGTCAATTGTTAACAATAGTCGTCAGTAGGTGGCGTGGTGGTGGCAGCTGTAAATATATCTCTTAAATGCATTATATGGGAAAATATTTCAAACAAAGGTTGTAGAAAATTAAATTTCCTACATCTTTGATTCCAATACATTTTTACATTTATCAAACAACCACTTTTGGTTGACCGATTTTTACCAAAAACTAATCAGCTCTTGTGACTTTTATAAAAATGTTAAATATAAAATTTCCTGTTGACCTGATTAAAAGTTTCTGAGTTAGAGCACCCAACAAAAGGCTAATACATGCACACACACACATCATCGAGAAAATGGTCAAAACGTGTTCAAGAGACCTCAAAAGGTGTATTTCCGTTGAAATCTCGAAGTCAATTTTTTCATGTAAACAATACTTTCCCCTGTGCTACGCATGGAAAAAGTAAAAAGAAGAAAATCCTACTTGTCAAATAGTCGATTTTTACATGTTATCTTATGGGGAATGCAAATCCTACCCTGGAGTCGAACACTGGCCATTTTTCATGAAGTTTCCTTCATCATAGCATGTTTACATCGGAGTATATTATCTCTGCCAAATTTCAAGTTTATATCTGCATATTTGATCGATTTATCTGCATTTAAAGTATATTCCAGGAATCAGGAACCCAGGAATCAGACGTTTATATTTCAAGTTTTGTGTCTCAGATCGCCATGCATGAGCAATAAGAACAATCATCATTGAGACAATACCCTATACATTAAATTTATGGAAATATTAGATATTTTCCGTTAAGATTATGGCATCATCATCCATGCCTTTGGCGCATATTTGGATAAAAAAGATTGAGAAAAAGGTATGACACCATTATATTTAACAATTGAAAAGAGTTAAAATTTCTCGAAATTCTATGAAACACAGCATTAAAATACTTTTCACGTTTTCCATCACCGCTATCAGGATTGCTTCTCCTATTGTGATTCCTTATAGCCCTGGAGAAAAACAAGCCTATTCGCTCCTTCCTACAGTCGATAACCCAAATTTAATCATCGTGTTTATGCTTTCAGTAGTACGTGAGAATTGTATTATCTATGCAATTATTGTTTTGGACAGAGTAAAATTTTACATTATTGGAAGAAAATATTGATGATGATGTTTAATTTGCATGATATTGAAAATTAGAGTTATATACTTATGGGAATAAACTTGATGTTAATTCAATTAAAGAAAAATTTAAAAAAATATTTCCTTAACTCGAATTTTCTATAACTTGAATAATTATTACTTTTCCTTTAGGTTTGAGTTATGGAAGTTCAAGTGTAATTCGTTGTGACGGCATTAATTTCCATTAATAGTAATAAATCATTGCAGTCGTTTTATATATCTATAAAAGTGTTTGTATGAATGAGTGTGATTCTATAACTTGAGAACTACAGAGCGTAGAAGCAAGAGAAAGGTATCATTTTAGTCGCAGCCCAGAGAAAGGTGGTGTAGTAGTGGTTTTAAACCGATTTGATTGACCCTTTTAATTTAAAAAAATGTTTTCTCCTAATTTTTCCCATTTGAATAACATGGGAATGAGTGTAGATCAATTTTAATTTGTACTTTAAAATTACTTATAACCCATGTACGAGTTCCAGACGTGAACCCAGGAATGCAGAAATGAATGAAGTTTTGTTTTCCTACCGTCAAATTTCAAATAGGGACCAAAGATTTCCTAAATTACACTTTTAACAGCAAAATTTTGACATTTTTTAATCGAAAATTTATGGTTGTCATGTATATCCAATTGTTGCCAACTTTTTGAACTAGGAAAACCATGTATGCAAGTTTGTTATTTTTATCATGGAACGTAAATAAACAAACTTCTGTGAATAGCATTGTTGGTATTTCGCAAGATAAATATTAGCATAAGCTATATGTGAAAGCAACTTCGTAAATGCAAGAGGCATATTTTTAAGGTGTATAGTGCGAAAATTGTGGAAAAAGTAGAGAAAAATGTAAAAATTTTAAATTTAAAAAAACTTCATCAGAAATGTCAAAACTTGAAACATTTGACTGTATCAAAATAATTATTATTTTATTAAGTTGGGTGTAAAATTATTAACAAAGTATAAAAAAATTCTGAAAGTTACTCTGTAATAAAAAAAAAATTGTGTTTAGTTTCGAAAATTAGCATTTATTTATGGAAGTCACGTATCAAATTTGCAAAATTGGCTCTCATTCTCTCCTCTCTCATCCTGGCAATTTTCTCGGTAGTGCCACTACTGTACAGCACCATCGCATATGATGCAGGTTTTCTCTCCTGCTCCCCATCCATATCTCCTGAAATGGCGCTTTGCAGGGCTCTTTCTATTCCTCCCATAACAGCCCTTTTCAGAGCCCCTTCTGCTTTTTCTCTAGCCATTTCCATCTTCTTTTGGATCAAATGCTTAGGGTAGCCGTTCTCCTGGATAGCTTTGATGAGGTGTTTTTTCTCCTTGTCCAAGGAAGCTGCGTCGGAGATGGTGTATGCACGGTGGACTAAGGTGTTTATGATGGTGGTCTTCTACATTGGGTGGTGATGGGAACTGGAATGAGTATGGTAACACCGCTGAAGTCTTTGCAATAATTTCATCCACCTCTACGGGAAGTGAACCTACAGGAAAATCAGAAGATTTGAGAACCTTAGGAAGAAGAAAAACAAATTTCTCTCCTCCCTGTCATTCCTCCAATGTTGCAGAGATTATGACACAATACCAACCTGTATCACCGTTAAACATCGGATAAGATCCCGGACTGCCCATCGGATACTCTGCTTTGCCAGTGCAGCACTCCTCAGGGAATTAATACAGCAAATCCACTACACTTTGGACAGTTGTTCAAAGGAACTTGACCAACTATACCTGGAACTAAGCAGAGTATTGGAAACAATCGACTGGGAAACCATCAAAAAGATTACTTACGGTTCATCTCTCAAGACCCTTGAGAGTTCGAAGGAAATCCAGAAATGTAAGTTTGAAAGACTAGCTAATACCCAACACCCAGATGTACATGGCTCTGAAAAGGACCAAACGGTGGTAAACCAGAACAATCACCCTTTGAGTGATGAAGCCACTTCAATCCTGTCCAAAGGACTCAACTTTGCAGTCACACTGAATTTCATCCCCAAAGAAGAGATCATAACAGGCTTTGAATATGCCATACGGAAACTCCCCAAATACCAAGTGGACAAAATAAGAGAAGACATCACTTGGTTGTTTCGAAAGGCAAAACCCCAGAAACCAAACACCACTGCAGCAGAAAGATATTTGGGACGATGACCGGTTCCTCATACTTCCAGCTGATAAAGGAAATGCAACCGTCGTTATGGATAAGAATGAATACGATAAAAAAATGGACAATATCAATGAAGGCACTTACAAGGAGCTAAAGGCTGACCCCATCACCAAGATAGAATGTCTGACAAGGGAGGCCATTAAAAAGTCATCAATACCACCGGAGAATCAATGCCAGTTGCTTCCCTTGGCAGTAAAACCACCAAGGATCTATGAACTCCTAAAAATCCACAAAGATGGTATACCATTAAGACCCATTGTGAACAACATAGACACCCCAACATACAAGTTGGCTCAGATTCTGGCGAGGACACAACCTTACACAGGGAGGACCAGCACATATGTGAAGAATTCTGCACACTTCACCCAGATCATCAGGGACATAAGGGTAGGAGAAAATGACTTACTGGTTAGCTTCAACATCATGTCGCTCTTCACCAATGTGCCCAATAACAACACCATTGAGATTATCAAACGGCTCACCTAGGTGGGCTTTCCAGCAGATTTTTTGGATCTTGTTGAGTTATGCCTCAAGAACGCATACTTTTTATGGAACTGCCGGTACTTCGAACTAACAGAAAGTGCAGCCATGGGTTCACCACTATCACCAGTGATAGCCACTTTGTACATGGAAGAATGTGAGGAGAGAGCTGTGGAGTCCTACCCTAAGAAACCTTCACTATGGGTCCGTTACGTTGATGACATTTTCGCCATATGGCCACATGGCATGGAAGAATTGCAGAAATTCTTAGAACATCTGAACTCTCAACATGACGCAATCACCTTTACGATAGAGATAGAAGAGAATGACCGACTACCTTTCTTGGACATTTTGGTGACTAAGAGACTGGATTGAACCTTAGGACATTTGGTATACTGCAAGAAGACTCATACCGACTGTTACTTGGATGCATCCTCCCATCACCACCCAATGCAGGAGACCTCCGTCATAAACATCCTAGTCCACCGTGCATACACCATCTCCGACGCAGTTTCCTTGGACAAGGAGAAAGAACACCTCATCAAAGCTATCCTGGAGAATGGCTACACTAAACATTTGATCCAAAAGAAGATGGAAATGGCTAGAGAAAAAGCAGAAGGAGCTCTGAAAAGGGCCGTTACGAGAGGAACAGAAAGGGCCCTGCCAAGGGTTGTTACAGGAGATGTGGATGGGCAGCGGGAGAGAAGATTGCCAGGATCCTAGAAAAGTATGATGTGAAGATCAGATTCACATCAGTCAAAAAGACATCGGACATCCTACCAAAGGCTAAGGACCGCATCCCACCACACATGTACGAAGGGGTTTATCAGATTAAATGCACTTATGGCAAATCATACATCGGCCAAACAGGGAGATCAGTCAAGTGCAGGCTAAAAGAACATCAGAGGGCAGTGGAGAAAAAACAATTCCACCTCTCAGCCATATCTGAACATGTGTGTTCTAAACCAGGACACAACATAGATTTCGATAGCACCAAAGTAATCTATAGAGAGGGCCGATACTTCCCCAGAATAATATGGGAATCGATCAAGATTCTAAAACATCCAAGCAACTTCAATAGAGAGGATGGATACATTCTCTCAAACATGTGGAAGAGAGTATTCCAACAACCAATAGAGACCAAGAAATGAACAACCAATCACGACGCACCTCACTCGACCGATGCGGGTATAAATAAATATAATTTTTTTTGCAAAGGACAGCCCTGGATAGTATACACCTGGTACTGAAAGTGGTGCATTGCAGTAAATGCCAGTAAAACTGTCGCCGGCTTGTTTCGGGCATTGCCCATATGCCAGCCGGTAGCCGCACTTACTCTGCAGGGACAAGTCATCCCATGATCCTCCGAGGCTAAATATCTCAGAGTTACCTTGGAGAGAGGTTTGACCTGGCGCCAACATGTTTCTGGCCTGAGAGGGGTTGGAATGTGCAGTATACAGACTCGGCCCTATCCTGGGCTCCAGGGAGGTGACCCTGGAAACCAAGGTCAGACTATACAGGGCCTGCATACTTGCCCATCCTGATCTATGCCTCACCCATCTGATCAGGAGCAGCGAAAACACATCAAGAAGATTGTCTTAGTGCAGAATAATGTACTACGGGCGATGCTAAGGGTCACCTGGTGGAGCTACGTGTAAGTCACGGAGCTCCAAGCCACCACAGGTGTCAAACCACTTGAACGCATCCTGGAAAGGAGGGCCAGGACATTTTTCAGGAAGATGGCTAGCTCATCACATGATCAGATCCATAAGCTCTCTCAGACGAGAGTGATGCCCTGGGATTGCTTCAAGCGCCCAGTGGCCTCCATGGGTCAGGAGTTGACACCATCACGCAAGCGGCAAAGACAAGCATGAAAGGCTGTCAAACTCTTAACTTAAGTTAACTCTTAACAGCTGGCAGCCTGGCCGGAAGTGGCCACCAGCAACTTCTAACACCCTCTTTGCAGTTCGCAAACAAAAAGACCTGAAGATGCAACCTAGAATGTTTGCGAAACAGTCGTCATTAAAAGATTCAACACGCCATAGAAAACCTGCAAACAATTTTAAAATGCATTTTTAAAAAGCCTTGCCCTGAATCTCATGCTTTTCTTATGGGGTATTGAAATGGGACATTGGGGTTAAAAAGATCCCTTAAATATAAACTATTGTGATTTTCGAGTTTTCTCATCGGTTGTGCCACTCAACCTATCGACAAGCCAAATTTCAGATTTCCATACCTTCTAGAAGTACCTAGGAGTTTTATGTCAGTGAGTGAGTGAGTGAGGCCCAAGTACCTATATTATTATATAGATATATCTATAAGGCATGGAATAAAACGGGGAGTAAAAAAAAAATTGGCCGTAAAAAAAAGGATTATCGGTTGTGCCACATGACCTACCTACATGCCAAATTTCAGATTTCTTGCCCTTCTAGAAGTACCTAAGAGTTTTGTATCTGTGAGTGAGTGAGGCACAAGTAGCTATATTATTATAAATATGCTACAATTTGTTTGGGCAGTAAAAAAAATGTTTTGCCAGTAGAATTTCTTTAGCAAAAAAATAAATTGGCAGAAAAATAAAATGGCAGTAAAAAAGATAAACGCAGTATTCAAGCAGCAGTAAATAAATTTCAATTAGGGGCACCAAGTTATGGTTAAGCTTCAGTATAAGTCACCCATGGCAATTTTTGTTCTTTCGTTGTTTTGGGAAATGTTTGCATGGAGGAATGTTTTGCTCGTCCTCACCTGGTTGGGTAAGTTGGTTGAAGTGTTTTTTGTTCCTTCTCAAAGGAACATTTTATTTTTTACTGACATTTTATTTTTTTTAATTTCCATGTTGCATTAAAATACTGCTAATTTTCTTTTTCTTTACTGCTGCTTGAATACTGCCTGTTTATCTTTTTTTTCCATTTAATTTTTTCTACCTCCAATTTATTTTTTTGAATCCCAGTTTTATTCCATGCCTTATAGATACTTCTATATATATTATATCATAATATATAGACGTTCCTTACAGAGGAGTAACATATAACATCATCATATATATAAACTCTTCTCACAAAGGAGGAACAAAAAAAAAAAAAATATATATATATATATATATATATATATATATATATATATATATATATAAACTTTGGGGTGCTGGTGGTGTAGTGGTTAGGATGCTGGCTGCTACTCGCCCGATGCTTGAAAAAGTCATTGGGTAAGAATCCTGTGTGAGTAGGACTTTTTCTCAAGGTCATCCGGCCCCCTGTTTGCGTGGTTTGAAGGAGACCGCGCAAATTCAGCTGTTCCGTCCTTCGGAAGGGACGTTAAGCCATTGGCCACCCTGGTGTTCTTCGTAAGAGCAGGCAAATGCCGGCACCGGGTTTCCCTCCTTCCTTCTGTGTGTGTGTTTGGTGTGGAAGGCAACGGGAAACCACCACACCGTGTATGTATATTCCCTAGTCAAAAACCAATTATTTAATTAATTGGTAGGACCTGTCGTAAGACAGAACACGAATGAATATATAAACTTAAGGAAATGAAAAGGTAGTGATGAGGGTGTCAACAAGGTGTTGAAGGAAGCCCAGTGGACACTTACCGAGTCGGAGACCAAGTTGGCAGGCTGCTGGTGGCGTCGAAGAGACACGTTAAACACACGAACACAAAAAACATGCAAGCTTATTGGGCCTATGCCCTTCTTCAGTGATAGAGTAACTGAGAGAGTGTTCTGAGCGAGTATGGAGTGAATGGTTGGTTGCTGAATGATATAAAGGTAGTGTATACTGGAAGTAGGGCATGTGTAAGGGTGAATGGCATGATGAGTGATTGGTTTAGAGTTGAGCAAGGCATACGACAAGGATGTGTCATGTCCCCTTGGTTATTTAATGTGTTCATGGATAAATGTGTGAGACAGGCATGTATGGATATGGTGGGTGTTAAGGTTGGTGGAGAGAATGTTTGTGTACTTTTGTATGCTGATGATGCTGTGTTAATGGCTGAGAACCCAGGAGAATTGCAGAGAATGTTAGATAGCCTGCATGATACGACTGTGAGAATGGACTTAAGGATAAATGTGGCCAAAACTAAGGCAGTTGTGCTCGATTTAGCATAAATGGTGGAACAATTGAGGTAGTGGATGAATTTGTATAGCTTGGTAGAATGTTTAGTAAAAATGGTAGAGTAGATGGGGAAATCAAAAGGAGAGTGAATGCTGGTAGAAAGGTGGCATGGAGTGTGTGGTCGATTGCAAAGAATGAATGGTTGTCAAAAGAAGCGAAAATGTCTGTATACAAGAGTGTTTTAATGCCTACCTTGATGTATGGCAGTGAAACATGGGTGTGTCAGGAGAAGCATTAAAGTAGTTTGAATGTGGTTGGGATGGGATACATGAGAAGAGTTTGTGGGAAATCTAGGAGGGACAAAGTAAGGAATAATTGGGTGATGAACGAATGTGGACAGATCTGTATGAGAGAGGTCTGCTGAGGTGGTTCGGACATGTAGAAAGAATGGAGGAGAGTAGAATCACCAAACGAATATATAAAGGAAGAGTGAATGAGAGAGAGGGAGAGGCAGACTGCGCAAGACTTGGTTGGATGTGGTTGGTGAGACTCTGAGAAAAAGGGACGTGAAAAGTATGAGAAATAAAAGGAAATGTGTGACTCAGTGTATGAGTGTAAGTGAAGCAAAAGAAGTGTGCAAGGATAGAAGTGTGTGGAGGAAGGATGTGGTGATGGGTTGGTAATTGGCAGACATATGGCATGGCTTACCCCACAAGGGAAAGCGTCAAGGTGTGTTGTTGTTATATATGATACACAGGGTGTCCCGAAATAGGCTGTACATAGCTTAACTACATGCTCTTGTGATCATTTTGAGTCAAAAAGTTCTAATTAACATGGGTTTGATCTGCAACGATTTGTCAAGAAAATGAGAATTGGCATTCACTATGCATTGATTAAATTTAGTTCTCTAAGCTGCCACGAGAATGCATGCACATGATGTAGGCAAGACAGGGCAGTCAGTGATTGTCAGTTGTACATTGAGTGACCGTAGTGTTTGTTTACCTTTCCTTTCGTTCACTGTGTCGCTGTGTGTTAAAGGCAACAACTACATATTAGATGTAACAATCGCTACATTTTCTAGTGAAGATTATGCCGATATCATTTTCGTGTATGGTTACTGTAATGGTAATGCAAGAGCAACAGTCACGGAGTATCATCGGCGGTTTCCTGATCATAGAGTCCCAGATAGTCGAGTATTCAGTAATGTTTATCGGTCTATCAGAGAAACAGGTACAGTCCCACATCCAAGGCATGGAAACCATGAGGATGCAGTGACAATGTGGAAAATGATATACTGGAAATGCACAGTCAAACCACGAGTGTCTGAAGAGTTTCCAATCGAGTTGGGGTCAGCCGGATGACAGTTTGGAGAATCTTGCATGACTTTGGTTTGTACCCGTTTCACGTCCAAAATGTCCAGGCTCTGCAACCAAATGATTACTTTGCATGTGAAAACTTCTGCAATTGGCTGCTTCAGAACCGGGAGCTGTGCACGAAGATTTTATTCACAGATGAAGCTAACTTCAGCAGAGATGACATCACAAACACAAGAAATATACATGTGGTCATACGATTATCCTCATATGACCCAGGAAACACATTTCCAATCCTGTTTCTTAGTAAACATTTGGTATGGTATTATTGGAAACCTACTGATCAGACCGTTTGTGTTTGAAGACAGCTTGACATCTCAGCACTACTTACGGTTCCTACAGGAAGAGCTGCCATTGCTGTTGGAAGATATTCCTCTTCTAACCAGGCAAGAGATGTGGCTACAGCAAGATGGCACACCTCATTTTGGTAAGGAGGTGACTGCATTTCTGAATCAACACTTTCCAGACCATTGGATTGGCCAAGGTGGTCCAGTTGCTTGGCCAGTGAGATCACCAGATCTTTTGCCTTTGGACTACTTCGTCTGGGGTCACATGAAATCCTTGGTGTATGCTGTGAAATCAAACACTAAGGCTAAGCTGGTAAATAACATAATGGACTGCGGCTCACACATCAAAAATGATCAGGACACTGATGAAGGCTGTTAATTCACTTACAGGAAGGACTCAACGGTGCATCGACAATCAGGGTGGCCATTTTGGGACACTTAATTGACAATCAATTTAGAATGTGGTATTAGTGTAATCATGTGAACTAAATTTTAATGGAATTATACTTGTACAAATTACAAATGCAATAAAATGATAATTCTCATTTTCATGACAAACAGTTGCAGATCGGACCCATGTTAATTAGAACTTTTCAACTCAAAATGATCCCAAGAGCATATAGTTAAGCTATGTACATCCTATTGCGGGACACCATATAGGGGGATACTAATGTTTAGGCACTTCCAGAAGATTTGGAGATTTGAATTTTTTTACATAGGTAGGATTTTGTGCAAAGCCAACTAGAAAAAACGAAAATCTTGAAATGGATCTACAATGCGGCCGCTGAAAATTCGTACTGGTATGTTATATCCTCCTTGGTATGGAACGTCTATATACTATTAGTTGGTGCTTGCATTCTGCAAGCATATCATATCACCTTGAAAAAATATTCATTTTTCAGACAGATATTTCATCATTATAATTATTTTTTAATTCTAATGGTTTCACCTCCGGAGCGATTTTCGTTTTTCTCTTATGTAAAAATAATAGATTAAAACAATCCCCAAACTTTGCAATTTTAAGAATTTTATACTTTCTCCATTATGGGGTACAAATGCTGCACATTTCTGCCAAATTTTAAAGTTGTAGCACTTCTATAAGTGAAATAATATTTTTCTAATTGTTTAAATTATTAACAGCCGCTACAATATATTTATGGAGAGACTGAAATATTTATTTGTGCAAATGCACTACTCTGAAAATAACTTGAAAATTTCAGCTTTCTGGCTCATCCCGTAGTACCAAAATAGTTATCTATTTGTTTAAATTTTAAGAATTTTTAACTGCCAAACAAATAAAAATATCAAAATTTGTATAATCCCTATTTCGTTTTTTTACAAATTGTACTTATAAAAAAAATTTCAACTGTTGCACATGCGGAAATACATCAACCTTGAAAATTTGTTTAAACAATGAGAATTTTTAGCGTCCGCAGTGTTGCACTTTTTCAAGATTTTCGTTTTTTCTAGTCAGTTTTGCACAAATGCCTACATAAGAAAAACATTTCGAATCTCCAGCACATCTGGAAGTGTCTAAACATTAGTATCCTCCTATATGTTATCTCCTCCTCCTCTGTAAGAAACGTCTATATATAACAAGTAGTTGGTGCTTGCATTCTGCAAGCATTTCATCTGACCCTGATTAACATTAATATGTCAGAGAGATATGGAGTTATTAGAAATAGTTTTTAAATTCAAAATATTGCCGCCGCAATAACACTTTGTTGGAGCTTTTCAAATGTTTGTTAGTTTAAATGCACTGAGCTCTACTTAACTTTAAAATTTCAGCTTACTAGTTTGCCCCAAAGTACCTAAACATTTATCTATAAGTTTAACTTTATGAATTTTTAACAGCCAAAGAAATAAAAATATCAAAATTTTTATAATTTTTTATTTCGTTTTTTCAGAAAATCTACCGGTAAAAAAATTTCTGCTTCGTAGCACATTCAATAATAAATAAAACTCAAAAATATGTTTAAAAAATTGCGAATTTTAAGTCGTCGAATTTTTGATCTTTTTCAAAATTTTCTTTTTTTCTATATATAATTTTCTACAAAATGATTTCAAAAACTCGAACCTACAGCATATAGTTTTCAAGATAAAAATTATTAAACTTTAATGTTCAAATCAACCCCTAAAAATTAACAATTTTAAAATTTTCCATTTTTATAGTTGGTTATGAGAAAAGTTCTATAATCTTGCAAAATTTCAGCTTCCTAAACTTATTAGATTGGTCTAGACACTGGATTGCGTTTTCCCATGCTAACTTATGGGAGATATTCCGGGGTCTCTGGAGTCGAACCCAAGACACTGTCAGCAAAAGTGACAATAATTCCTAATAGATATTGCGGCCATCTAGCAACACTGAAAATTTCATTTTTATAGCTTACCGGAAAGTGCCCATAATTAATTTACAAAAATGGCGCATTACTTTTCTTATGGGAAAAAACGCAGCTTTCGGAATTTCTGGAGTCGAACTCATTTCACTTAGGTAAGAAGTCTCATTTTATCTGTAAGTTTCTTCATTATATCTACAAAAACTAAAACTTTCAGCTGTCTAGCTCTTGTAGTTTGGGCTGCACATTAGTACCCTCCTGTTATATCCTCCTCTGTAAGAAACGTCGATATATAATGACTAGTAGTTGGTGCTTGCATACTGCAAGCATTTCATCTCAACATAAAAAACATTCATTATTCATCTTTTATCATTACACATATATTTTTAATTCTAAACATTTCACCTCCGCAGCGATTTTCGTTTTTCCCACATGTAAAAATAATATTTTAAAACAATCCCCAAATGTTGCAATTTTAAAAATTTTACACTTTCTCCATTATGGGGTACTAATGCTACACATTTTAGCCAAATTTTTAACTTGTAGCACTTCTAGAAGTAAAATAATATTTTTCTAATTGTTTAAATTTAAGTAATTTTTAACGGCCGCCGCAATTCATATATGGTAAAATTGAAATGTTTATTTGAGCAAATTTACTACTCTGTAAATAATTTGAAAATTTCAGCTTCCTAGCTCATACCGTAGTACCTACACAGTTATCTATTTGTTTAAACTTTAAGAATTTTTAACTGCCAAACAAATTAAAATATCAAAATTTGTATAATCCCTATTTCGATTTTTTAAGAATTCTACTTATAAAAAAATTTCAACTCCGTGGCACATTCGGAAATATATAAACCTTGAAAATTTGTTTAAACAATTGCGAATTTTTAGCGGCCGCATTGTTGCACTTTTTCAAGATTTTCGTTTTTTCTAGTCGGTTTTGCACAAAATCCTACCTAAGAAAAAAATTTCGAATCTCCAGCACATCTGGAAGTGCCTAAACATTAGTATCCTCCTGTTATATATATGTGTTATATCCTCCTCTGTAAGAGTCGTCGATATATAATGACTAGTAGTTGGTGATTGCATACTGCAAGCATTTCATCTCACCTTGAAAAAACATTCATCTTTCAGACAGACATTACATCATTACAAATAGTCTTTTAATTCTAAAGATTTCACCTCCGCAGCGATTTTCGTTTTTCCCACATGTAAAAATAATAGTTTAAAACAATCCCCAAATGTTGCAATTTTAAAAATTTTACACTTTCTTCATTATAAGGTTCTAATGCTACACATTTTAGCCTAATTTTAAAGCTGTAGCACTTCTATAAGAAAAATAAGATTTTTCTAATTGTTTAAATTTAAATAATTTATAACGGCCGCCGAAATTCATATATTGTAAAATTGAAATGTTTATTTGTGCAAATTTACTACTCTGTAAATAAGTTGAAAATTTCAGTTTCCTAGCTCATCCCTTAGTACCTAAACAGTTATCTATTTGTTTAAACTTTAAGAATTTTTAACTGCCAAACAAATTAAAATATCAAAATTTGTATAATCCCTTTTTCGTTTTTTGAATAATTCTACTTATAAAAAAAATTTCAACTCCGTAGCACATGCGGAAATACATAAACCATGAAAATTTGTTTAAACAATTGCAAATTTTTAGCGGCCGCATTGTTGCATTTTTTCAAGATTTTCGTTTTTTTCTGGTCGGTTTTGCACAAAATCCTAGCTAAGAAAAAAATTTCGAATCTCCAGCTCATCTGGAAGTGCCTAAACATTAGTATCCTCCTGTTATATGTTATATTCTCCTCTGTAAGAGTCGTCGATATATAATGATAATGATATGAGGAGGATACTAGTGTTTTGGCACTTCCAGATGAGCGAAAGACTTGAAATTTTTTTATTGGTAGAAATATGCGCAAAACATACTAGATAAAACGAAAATCTTGAAAAAGTTCAACAATGCCGCCGCTTAAAATTTTAAATTGTTTAAACAATTTTTCAAGGTTTATGTATTTCCAAATGTGCTATGGAACTGTAATTTTTTCAATAGGTAGAATTTGAAAAAAACGAAATAGGGATTATAGAAATTTTTGTATTTTAATTTGTTTGGCAGTTATAAATTCTGCAAGTTTAAACAAATAGGTAAATGTTTAGTTACTACGCGGTGAGTTAGGGAGTTGAAATTTTCAAGTTATTTAGAGTTTAGTATATATAAGCGAATGAACATTTCAATGTATCTATTAAATCGTTATTGCGGCCGTTAAAAATTTTTTAAATTTAAACAATTAGATAAATGTTATTTCACTTCTAATTTTGCTATAATTTTAAAATTTGGCAGAAATGTGTGGCATTATTAACCCAATGTGGAAAATATAATATTCCTAAAATTTCAAAAATTAGTGATTGTTTTACTCCATTATTGTTGTATAAGGAAAAAACGAAAATCGGTTCCGAGGAAAAATCTTTAGAATTAAAGAAATATTTCCCATGATGGAATATCTCTCTGAAAAATTAATGTTTTTTCAAGGTGAGATGAAATGCTTGCAGTATGCAAGCACCTTCTACTAGTATCATTATATATACGTTCCTTACAGAGGATTATATAACATATATCATCATCATCATAGGTATTAATACGAAGGGGGGATCATCATAGGTAGTCTATCCGTAGATAGGTCTGTGATTATTCATGGTTAAATCTTGTTCTCTATACTCCTATTTTCTGCTGTCCCCTGCCCCCTTCATGTCTTGATAAGTCTCTTTCCCTTTCAAATCGTCTATCAGCTGAAACTTTTTCCTACCTCTTTCCCTTTTTCCGTCTAGTTTTCCTTCTAACGCGTCTTTAATCATACTCCCTCTCCTCAGTTAATGTCCAACCCAATTTGCTTTCCTCTTTGTAATAGTCTGTATAATCGTTCGCTTCTCTCCTACTCTTCGAATCACTTCATCGTTTTTCATCCTATCTGTTCATTTTATCTTCAGCATTCTTCTCCAAGTCCACAATTCAAAGTTTTCCAAGTATTTGATGTTATTTTTCCCTAGCGTCCATGTTTCTACCCGATACAAATCTATACTCCCTACATAGCATTTTATGAACTTCTTGCTGATATCTTCCCTTATATTCCTCGTAAGTAGGTGTTTCTATCTTCTGAAAGCCGCTTTTGCTTTTCCTATTCTAGTTCTGATCTCATCCGTGCATTTTGCTTCTCTTGTTATGTTGCTTCCAAGGTATTTGTAGTCTGTAACTTGTTCCAAAGGCTTCCCTTCAATACTTATGTTCAGATTTTCTTCTTTGCCCGATATTCGAAAGGCCTTGGATTTTTCTGTATTTATTTCCATACTGTATTTTCTACCTGTTATTACTAGTCTATTTATAATTTCTGGAGTTCCTCTTCCTTTCTTGTTAGAAGTACTTGATCATCCGCGTATTTTACTGTTCTTAAAATCCTTCCTCCAATTTTGAAATCTCCTTTGCCTTCTAACGCTACTTGCATTACACTCTTTCCATAAAACGTCGTCGTACAGAACTGCCGCAACATTCGTAGGAAACTTGCTGAGTTGGAGCATATTATTCGCAGTCTGCACGCCGACGTCGTGATAGAGTCAGAGTCAGGAGACATTTTCTAGAGACTATCGTGTCTATAGAAAAGATCGCGCTAATAGATCGGGCAGGAGAGTTTTCATAGCGGTTAGCGGTAAGTACGATAGCAGTGAGATTCCGATAAGTGAAGAGGATAGCGAGAGTGTTTGGTGCCACATAGGTAAAGATGGCTCCAAAAAGGTGTTCTTATGCTCGTTTTACAGGACACTGGTGTAGATTGTATTTTAAGTCTCGAGAAACAACTATCAAAGCTTAGACTGATAAATCAAGATGGAATCGTTATAGTCGGTGGTGACTTTAACTTACACTCAATTGATTGAGAAAACCTATGTTTCGAATCTAGAGGTAAAGAACGCGAATCCTGTGAGGCATTAATCGAAACATTCTGCGAGCACTCTCTCCTTCAATTAGTCAGAAAGCCAACGCAATCGTGAAACATATTAGATTTATAAGCAACTAATGTCCCAGAAAGAATAAACAAAGTTAATATTGAAGGTGGAATAAGTGATCATCTGGCCGTATATGCAGAGTGTAAGTAGAAAATCGATAGGCACCCTAAGCCTCAAAGAAAGTTTTATATATTTGCTAAGGCCAACTTCTCAAGCTTCAGGTCGCGCCTACGAGAAATACTACCTGGCTTCCGTGATATGACCGAACGATCAGGTGCTGAGTCGTCATGGACTCTATTCAAGGATATAATGCTAGAGGGTATCGATAAGTACATTCCAATTAAATTGAAGGTCGACAATAAAGAGCCACGTCGGTACAATAAGCAAGTTAGGAGCGCGCTTAGGCGTCAGAGAATAAGCCACGCGAAAATAAAAAATATGCCGTCTACATCATCCGATGAATATAGAGCAACTGAAGTTAAGACGTATAGGGAATCCCGCGCTAAAGCGGGAAATACTATGTGCGAGGCTTTTACTAACTTCAGGAAGAAGGTATTAAATAATTATTTGAATTATTTGAGAGAGGTCCAAGGTAGAGGCCCCACCATACCTTCCCTGCGTAATGACTCGGGTGCCGTTATTCATGATAGCGTAGAGAAAGCCAACCTGTTAAACGGTCATTTTGTAAAAGCATTTACAGCCGTCAGCGACCATTGCGTACTTTATGCACCCGCAATAAGGGGGGACCTGATGGACGATATATTATTTTCTGAGGTGGGAATAGCAAACAATTAAGTTCCATCAGACATAACAAAGCCACTGGCCCCGAAGAAATTCCTGCTCGCGTTCTAAAAAAATTAGCTGAAGAAATAGCACCTTTTCTTCGGAGAAATCCATTTCTTGCGCAGAGGTCCCTAGCGACTGGAGGTTGTTAGCGCACGTTGCCACAATTCATAAGGGCGGGGACAATAAGAACCCAGAAAATTACAGGCCGATTTCCTTAACTTTGATATCGTGTAATATTCTCGAGCATATACTCGTTAGCAACATAATGCGATTTCTTGATAGTAATTTATTGTTAGATGACTTGCAACACGGCTTCAGGAAAGGTAGGTCTTGTGATAATCAGCTCGGTCTTTTTGTGAATTGTATACTATAAAGCGGAGAAAAGAATACGCAGGTCGATGCCATCTTCTTAGATTTTAGGAAAGCCTTTGATAAGGTACCTCACAGGAAGTTAATAACGAAATTAAAAACCTTAGGTGTTAATTCTAAAATCGTGTTGGATCCGTGAATTTTTAAAACATAGGAAGCAGAAGATTGTTATAGACGGGAAATCTTCGAACTTAGTGGAGGTTGTCTCGGGCGTTCCGCAGGGTAGTGTAAATGGTCCGCTATTATTTCTAATTTATATAAACGATATCAGCTCAGTAGTCAGAAGTAAAATAAGACTTTTTGCGGACGACACCGTCATCTATAGAGAAATAAGCAATCCGGAAGACCACCAGTATCTCCAAAATGATCTAGAAGCTATTTCTGCATGGTGTACGGAATGGCAGTTAGAGATCAACCAAACGAGAAGCTGCGTCATCAACTTCTGGAGAACAAAGAGTATCTCGTTGGATAATAATTATTCGTTGGACGGAGTAGAGATTCCAGTTTCAGAATCGATTAAATATCTCGGAGTCACGATCCATCGTGATCTCTCGTGGGACACCCACATTCGCCGATTGATAGGTGCCGCTAACAAACAGCTGGCCTTTATATGGAGAATAGTTCGAAATAGCTCCGAAAAAGTGAAAGAATTCTGTTATTTATCCTTGGTTCGGCCGCAGCTCGAATATGCTTCAGCTGTGTGGGATCCCTACGAAAAGGGACTCACTGACGAGATAGTAAAGGTTCAGCGCAGGGCAGCTAGATTTGTAAAGAGGAATGACGATAGTAAACAAAGCGTAACATCATTAATAGAAAATCTGAAATGGACATCGTTAGAGGAACGTAGGCTGCAGGCTAGATTTAAACTACTGGAAAAATTTATGTCGGAGGGACTAGCGAATGAGGTTGTAGGACTTATCAGAAGCCCCACGTATCTCGGAAGGCAGGACAGTGAGGATAAGATTCGCGAGATCGACTGTAGAACGGAGCGATATATAGGATCGTTTTTTCCTGGGACGATAAGAGACCATAATAGGAAAAGATAACGTAGGAAAACTATGGACCCTCGGTGCACTGCACCCCCTGCCATCCACCAAAAAGGTGACTTGCAGGGTATGATGTAGATGTAGAAATGGGCTTACGTGGTCTATTCCTACAATTGAAAATGGTTGGGTGACGGCTGAGATCGGGTTTAGAAATCCGACTGGCCTCCCCGGTTTCTGCTTGTCCGCTTCTCAACCTCATACGGCGATGGCCCGCAGAATGGCGATGGCGCTGTCGTCACCGGAAGAGGGTTCTCACCCGATGAATCGATGAAACCCACGCCACGACAAACCACGTGGAGCTAGGAAGCCGGAAAGAGACGAATTTTCCGACTAGCCCTCGCAATAAGTCCGAAAAATAAAGGATTTAACCCTCAAAACAAAGTCGTCCCAGCAACGGAATTAGAAAGAATTGCCGGAAGATGTAGTTAAACACGACGAGCACAACACAACCACGCGGTGCAAAATATCACGGAAACAAAAAATACAAGCAAACCCAACAAAACTAAAACCAACAGCAATAGAAAAAGACGCCCCGAGAGTCCGGCCGCAATCGTGATCCCACTTCTGACACCAAAATGTCACGCGACAAGCAATCCCTTAGTCCTTTCACTTTCACTTCACCGCGCGCACTGCCGCCTACCTCGCCCTTCTTTTGTCTCTAGTTTCCGTAGCTGTTCGCTAGGTGGGTGAACAGGCTTGCCACCTCATCGCCATGACTATACGAATAGAGAGATACGAAATAGATTAGCCAAGTGGATTTCACTGAGAAATAAAAACGGTGAGTGAAATTTTATCGCATAACAACATTTTCTATTTTTGTTTCTTTATTCATAATTTTGTTTGTGTAAATAGTTATTCCTCTGTCTTGTACCTAACATTAACTAAAAGAAATAATATATACCTAATATAAACTAAAGTAGGGAAGAAAGAAACACTAAGGTTATTCAAAAAGGACAATCACCAAAAAAACTAAGTATGGCTAATTGTTTCAAAAGGTAAGCCGAAGACAGTTTTAATGTAAAATTTTAGGTGCTTTTCATGTATTCTGCATATTCTCTATATGTAATAGACAGCGAAAACTTCAATAACAGTTCTTTAATTTAGACCAAAATTTATAATCGTTAACTCTTCCTCCCTTGAATATCTATATGTACATTTTGCTTTCCTTTCAACTGAACATTTGTAGGCATCAACTAAGCCAATTGAAGTTATTACATTGAAACATCAATTTCAATGTCGTACTAACATACTTTTAATCGTCTAAATGGACTTCAAAGTCCGGGAACTCATTTTGTTTCGTAGGTATGACATTAAAATATTCACGTGACAAATTAGACTCACAAAATCGGCCTTTGTTTTGAGATTCATGACCACATAATATGATGCAGTTTCTTTCACTGAAAGTCAATTCTTGTGAAATAAATATATTTAAAAGTGATTCCATCGATTGTTTATCATGATTATTTGATAAAATAGGCGCCAAATTTGTCGATCAAGGATGAGGGAAAATTTTATTTATTTGGGCAAGAGATGGGAAGACAAGAAATATTGCATACCATTAAGCACTACAGTAAAAATTAACCTGGTTACATTACTTGGTTTTATTATCAAATCTTACTCAATATTTTTTGTCTTGACTAAAAACCTGAGCAACGCCGGGTAATTTCAGATAGTATTAAATATTTTCTACGCTGAATTACTTATCATTGCCTGTATATTAATGAAGAATCCCCCCCCATCACACAAACGCTACTGATATTTTG
This sequence comes from Tanypteryx hageni, assembly GCA_028673005.1. Classification (NCBI taxonomy): domain Eukaryota; kingdom Metazoa; phylum Arthropoda; class Insecta; order Odonata; family Petaluridae; genus Tanypteryx; species Tanypteryx hageni. The sequence goes on from CM054112.1 coordinate 276,673,052, forward strand.
AAAAGCCTGAAATTATGTAAAATTATAGAAATAAGTTTGCTTCTTTATTCCATTTGGAGAAATGGGTTAAAAATATTATCTTATGTCTAACAATCCTTATATTGCCATAGAGACAAGAAAAATAGGACGTATTCATTTTTCTATGACAGGGGTCGGCAACCTTTTGTGTATGGAGGGCAAAATTCGTAATGTGAATGCTTCGGAGGGCCGCATTTAAAGTCACGAGTGCTTCGGCGGGCCGCATGAGTGTTTGCATCCGAAGTTATCCGGAGATTTTGTGGTCTCATATTAATAAAAATTATATCAAAATAAGTTACCAGCGTTAAATATTCATCAGAAAAGGTTTTGAGACCAAAATTGTTATATGTACATATCTGATCAAGTTATTCGTCTTTTAATGTATTTTTACCACCAGTTACGCATGAACGGACGAACGAACCTGGGATATTATTATATTTGGATTACATGGAGAGCCCGTATTATTAATGCGGGGCCCCCAGATTTTCCGGTACGCCCCAATTTTGCCTGTTCTAAAACGCATAGCCGTCGATAACTGGCACATTGTATTTATAATGATAGATATAGATAAATAGTCTGCGTTTAGGGGTGTTGGAATGCGAAAATCAGTATTTGATGGCCACAAACTAAACTCTCCGCTTTAAGAAAGGTAGCAATTATGTGACGTCACGAGGTAAAACCGGAAGCGTCGAGTTTTGTATGTTTTGAGACGCAGGACGTCCTGCGGCATTTCTTGCCCTTAGTTTTTCTTAGTATTTCATCAGATAAGCATCGATAATATTCTGCTACTTCTTCGTGTATTCAGCGTCTAGCTAGACAGTATTTATCAGATTAGTGGTTTCATTCGTAAAATAACATTCGTAAGATAAGGTGACCAACCTTTCTGGAAGCCAAGGAGGGCCATTTTCAAATATTTGCCGACTATAAGGAGGGACAGATTGCAGTGGATTGTTTGTGGGGCATTTATTGACGAGTCAGCCTTAGATAGATACACGCAATAGATATCAGATAGCTTGGTGCGACCAGTGAGGGCCTTCCGGATATTAATCAAGACTTTCAAAAAGCGGGGCACGAGTTGTGAAGTTCGACAATGCGGGACGCGAACGATGAAAAGGAGGGACTAATGTCCCTCCAAATTTGGGACGGTTGGTCACCCTGTCGTAAGACCAATAGTGATCTATTTGCTCCATATTTCGTGTTAATATATTGCCTCTGTTTCCCGTTAATGACAGGTTTTACCAAAAAATACAAATAAGTACATGAATGAAATTCCGTCATTATTTTGATGGGTAGTTAATTTAATATTTTACAGTAACTTCAAGTCACATAATATTAAAAGTTGGAACCATAGGGTAAACATTCAACGTCTGAGACATTTAAAGAAAACTAGTGGTACCCTCAAAAACTTTTGCGAAGTCAGTCAGAAAAATGCCTGTTTAAAAACATCAGCGTTAAAAATGCCCACAGCCCACACGCAGTTTACTGAATAACAATAATCTTCAATTATTAACATTGCAACGTTAAGTTTGACATTGATGCAACTATAATTTCGATGCTTCATAAAAAGCGTGAAGCGAATAACGCAATTCGTTTATTTATTTGAAGGCTTAATAGACGCTAATTCAATCGAAGGCAACAATGCGGGTCGCCTTGGCAACACACGGAAAGAGTACGAAAAAGCCATAAAATTTCGAAAAGAAACGCGTGTTTCCGACAAATTCTTCCGTGTAACGTCTAAACATCGCGAGAATAAGATAGCCTACCGTTTTAGCCTTCGAATAAAGTAAAAACGGAGAAATTAGGTCCCTATTTTCGTATTTTAATGAACCTTGCACCTTTAAACATCGAAACTCCTGTGTAAACATATGGAAAAATGTAATCCTCTCCCGGAGTCGAATTCGGGAAACTTATATAAACGAAAATAGTTTTCTCGGGGTCTCCTAGTTGGCAGAAACAAAATGGCGTTATAGCATTTCTCTATGACAAACTGTTCAAGAGATAAAAGGAGGAACGGACGGGCAGATATTGAGTATTAATATATAAAGATACCGTCTCACAGAAATAAACATATCATCAAATTCATGCGGAATAGAGAGTTCCGACTCTGATTCCGCTTGCCGCCGTCTCCCTAGCCCAGGCCACCTGATGGCCATGGATTCTATAACACCTCGCAGAAAAATAAGGAGCCCGGGCCCCCAAAATGGTACTTGCACAGAGACCCCCAAAGGTCCCGCTTGAAACTACATACTCCACGAGTTGGCAAGGACGGCCGAAGGGAAACCCAGGGCGATGCTATTGGTTCGTTGAAGCGCCCCTTCCGTTGGAAGTGAGAATTAGGACGGAACTCGGAAAAATTAGGATAGTCTTCCGGAAGAGCCTCGTTAGCATGCATTTTGTATCCTTTAGTGCTTCTCTGTCGTCCGCCGCGTACGGCGGAGGCGTACACGCTACTTGAAGAGACGAAAGGCGACTAAGAACCCATAATGTGCTCGACGGCGATAAAGTAGCAATGTTCGCGCGCGCCGCCTCCGACAACAGGATCCACTCACGCGGCGAAATGTAAATGTTCAATGCTTTGCGACGCACGCAAAATAATATATTGTTCCAGACTTTCAAAGTCCACGAACAAAAAACCCATTGATGGGTGAAGCTTTCTCGGGTGGCGAGCGGGTCGTATCGACGATCTCTGCCGATGTTTCGACAACTATCTCTGTCGTCATCATCAGGGAACCTGAGTGCCGTGAGAGGATTTCGGAGGGTTTATATACCTGCCGGTGTGTCAGGTGCCTGCACCTGATTGGTTGGAATGGTTTGGCCAATGCGTGTCACGCTCTTGGCCAAGGACGAGATGACCGGCTTCCAAGTGTCGCTCAGGACGACGCGAATGTGTGCAGCGATGATATCGAACTGGAGGTCCGCAGGGTCTCCACTAGGATCGTCGTCCGCACGCCTGATCACCACCGTGCGGCTACGAAGGTGCTGGACGATGTGGGCGTCCAGTACCACACACAGCTGCTGGAGTCCGTCCAGGCAATGCGCCTCCTCCTGAAGAATATCGGGAGAGGCTACTCCCCAGAGGACGTCGACGCAGATCTGACGGCCAAGGGCTTTATCGTCCGAGGGGTCCGTCAGATGACGGCTGTGGAAGACGGGAAGAGGATTCCCATAGGCCGTTTCGTTGCCAATCTGGAGAGGATGCCCACCAGCCACGGCTATCAAACGAGTTTGTAACTGCTCGGTGAAAATCGAGCAGTTTAAGGGCAGCAGGAGACCGCTGACCTGCTTCAATTGTCAACGGCATGGCCACGTGTCGCACGCTTGCAGGTGCGACACTAGATGTACTAAGTGCGCGGGGCCACACAAGGGGGCCGACTGCCCCAAATCTCCAGAAGATCCGGTCAAATGCGCGAATTGCGAGGGCGACCATCCGTCCTCGTACAGGGAATGCCCTGTATACCTCGAGGCGCTGAGGCGGTACGAGGCAGGGCAACAAAAGTCGGCACAGAAGTCGGTGCCGAAGCAGGCACCGAAGACTGCGCCGGCCCTCCTCCGCATGAAGACCGCACCTTCCGCCAAGGTGGACGCCTCGCGTCCTTACGCGGCGGTTGTTGGCGGAGTAAGTACGCCGACCCTATCGTCACCTGCAGTTGTCCCGGTCCGGCAGTCCGCTGACGGACCGAGTAAGCAGTTGGAACCTCCCACTGTAGAGTCGTCCACTGCTTCTGGTGAACCTTCTGGGCTGACTCCTGGACCCGTCGTAAGGCGGAAAGAGCCAGCCCCACAGCGTCCCTTCGCAAGCGCACTGCGTCAGCAGAGGCGCAGGGCCAATAAGGAGCTGGAGAAGTTGGCGGCGTCCGAAGCGGTCGCCGTAGTGGAGAGTGCGTCCTCTGGCAAAGGCCCCGCCACCGTCCTTCCCCCTAAAACTATGCCAAGGACAATGGAAGCCACTCGGTCTGCAAGCACCGAGGTGGCCCCGTCCTAGGCCGCCAAGAGTAGCACGCCACAGAGCAGCGCACCAGAGACCGTCCGGTCCGAAGGGGACCCCGATTTCTGGCGCACGGTGGCCGTGATCTGTGGGGCGTTGGGAAAATAAATCTCCTCGACGTACGGTCAACTTCTCCTCTCTCCTCTGGGGTTTGTCAAGGAGCGCATCCCCGCCCCAATAATGGCGACTAGGGGATGCAGGATCCTGACACAATGGAACGCCTGTGGTGTTAAGGAGAAGACGGAAGAGCTACGGGCGTTCCTTCAGGAGAAAAACGCCATCGTTGCCCCGGACAACGAAACGCACCTGCACCATTCTCAATTATTTATAATCTTACAATAATAAGCAGCAGCCACTCATTATTTATCATCAACATAGGTACAGTGGAAACTGCTTAACACGAAATGTGGGGGACCAGCTCAAACATTTCGTCTTAACCGAATTTCGTGCTAAACGAATTTCATGATAACCTTTTTTGAGACTGATTTGAGATATTTATATAAGCTCGTAAATAAATCTTGACATAACAAATATGCGATGGAAACAGCACAGTAATTAGTTATAATAATGAAAACCTTATAATTTATTCATTACATATATACATAAAAAAAATTATTTTATTTCAATAATTTCATAAAAACAATGTACAAATATTTAGCATCAAGGTCGCTAAAGTAGTTCAATTGTCTACTTCTTAACAAAAAATTCCGTAATTTTTTTCTGTCTAGCATTCATAATGATCTTTTTTTCCACAAATTGTTCCAAATCATCAACCGTCTCCTACAAACTGTCCTCATCTGTTTGATTTTCTAAAAACCGACGAACACTTTTTAGCATTCCACGGATATCCGCAGCACTTGGCACTGACAACATTCCGTCGTCACAGTCATCTCCACTTTCACTACTATTTTCATTTTCTTTTGTTTCACTTGATTTAACAATGTCCACAATGTCACTGTCTGTTAAAAGTGGTGTAGTGGCAATATGGTCATCCACTGCTATATAATCATTCAGCGTGATTTCAGTTGTCAATCTCATTACAGACGACACGCGACCGAAGATATCGCACAATTCACTTTCAGTAGAAGTATTTACCCTAGTTTTCGTAGTCGATTCTGTTTCATCCTGTCCAGAAAACCTATCTGCTGATGGCGAAGAGGAAAATCCAGCGTGGCGAAAACAATTTTCGATTGTTTTCGCTGTAACTGACCTCCAAGCGGCATACAAAAATGCAAGGAATCCAAAAGAGTCACGGGCTTAATTTCCTCATTTGATTCAATACTAGATAAATATTTCTGGAGTAATAACTTGCGATAGTGGCATTTTAGATTTCTTATAATACCCTGGTCACATGGCTGCAATACGCTTGTTGTATTAGGCGGCAGAAAGATCAGTTTAATTGATTTCAGCTTTTCCACTTCTGGATGAGCAGGGCTGTTGTCGATAATTAAAGCTATTTTCCGCTTCTGGCGTGAAAAGCGCTTGTCCAATGCCCTAACCCAGTCTGTAAAAATGTTTCCCGTCATCCAAGCTTTTTTATTTGCGGTGTATTCCACGGGAAGCTTCTTTACATTCTTGAAGCAGCGAGGATTCAGAAATTTACCCACAACAAACATCGGGATTTTTTCAGAACCGTCTGAATTGCAAGCCACCATTACCGTAATGCGCTCTTTAGATTTTTTCCACCAGAGCACTGCTCATTTTTAAAAGCTAAAGTTTTTTCTGGGAGGCAGCGAAAAAAAAACCCGGTTTCGTCAGCATTAAAAATGTCCTTAGGCGCAAAGTCTGTTAATAATTTAGGCAAGGTAGAAGTTACCCACTCTGATGTCATATCACGGGAGACGTCACCCGACTCGCCGGAAACAGTCTTAAAAATTATCCCATTCCTCACCTTTAGTCTGTCCGTAGACAGGTCCATGGTTAAACCTGGTTCTCCATATACTCCTATTTTCCGCTGTCCTCTTCATATCTTGATAACTCTCTTTCCCTTTCAAATCGTCTATCAGCTGAAACCTTTTCCTACCTCTTTCCTTTTTTCCATCTAGTTTTCCTTCTAACACATCTTTAATCATACTCTCTCTCTCCTCAGGTAATGTCCAACCCAGTTTGCCTTCCTCTTTCTAATAGTCTGTATCCTACTCTTCGTAGCACTTCATCGTCTTTCATGCTATCCGTCCATTTTTGCTTTAGCATAATTTATCATATATTTCTTAAATTATCTTCACGTTTCGCTGTCAATTCAAACTTGCCGCTGATAAACGGACTAGGGAAGGCTATGGTTTGAGTTTATTTCTGTTGTTTTAAAGTCTAAAATTTTCTGTTTCTTAAAATATTTATTATTATGTAACCTATTTGGTATTTTTAGAAATATTACAGATATGGAGAAAGTCATGCGGTGGCCACGTCAGATTTTATACTATAGTGATGCGCTCATAAAATTCTGAAAAAAATATTTCAACTTTTGCCTCCTCCCCCCCTAAATTTGAGGCGCCTTAGGCGCGCGCTTCTAATGCGCCTATGTATGCTTAAACGCGCCTATGCTGATCACGTGGGACTTAGGCCTCGGCCAGGGTGACGTTGAATGTCAGTGGGGAATTTCCATCGAAGAAGCATTGCTTCTTTGGCTCAAGCAACTCAGTGAACGCTCTTACCCATCTTTTACAAAAAGCCAATGATTTTGGTGAAAAATTAAAACTTTAAAGCTATCGATGGACGAGATGGAAAGAGAGGCACGGCATTGTTTATAAAAAACTCCATGGAGAAAAGCAAGATTCGGATGGCTGACAATTGCCTGAGAACTGCTTGGAAAACTTTATCAAACGCTTATAGTTCAGAGGATATTTTTAATATGAACGAAACGGGACTATACTACATGGCCAACCGGATCATTGTATGATTTAAAAACATTCTTTTATTTCTACAAGAAAAAGGGATAGAATTTATTACTTTGCCTGCAAAAATGTCCTACATAATTACTTAATATGATAGTCGTTGGCCGAAACGTAACGCTGACGTCATCAATGGCACGTTTTAACGCGTTTTTAACAAACTTCCCGACTAGGTGGAAGGTTAAAATTTCGCAGGGATGTTTGATTCAGATATAAATTGAATGACAGAAAAAAACACGAAAAAAGACCCGGGTTCGACTTCAGGGAGGTGATTTTCATTTCCCGTAAGATAACACGTAAAAATCGACTTTTTAAAGTGCAGAAATTTATTCTTTTGGAAATTAAAATTAGAAATAATTGACGTACGATCTTCGAATTTAAACTATGTTTTAGGAATATTAATGAAGTTTCATATTCTATTCATCTTTTTCCGCCTACCGTTCGAAATCTCTCATATTTAACATTTAAATCACATATTTTGGGAAAATATCGGCTTTTAAACAGGATGTTGTCTTGCCAACCACGTCACTGTTAAACTTCGAGAATCAATTGTTGTGTCAATCCGCATATGTGCAATATATACGAATGCATAGATAGCCTTAAATTATCGTAGGAGTTTTCGCGAAATTACGTAATTCTAATGGGACTGGGATTTAGTTTGGATTCTTTTGCTCATCTAAACGACTGTATAGATGTAGAATAAGAGAGAAGGGAATGTGGGGAGGGAGATAGGAAGGAAGGGATATAGAATGGAAGGTAGATAGAAAGTAAGGGTGGTATAGAATTAGTCTATTTTTCCAGAGAAGGAGAGAGAAAGGAGAGGGAGGGAGGGAGGATGGGAGGGAGGTAGGATGGGGGGAGGATGGGAGGGGAGGGAGAGAGGATGGGAGGGGAGGGAGGATGGGAGAGAAGAAGAGAGAAAAGGAGGAGGGATGGGAAGTTCCTTAAATTTAATAGTTAATCCACGCATACTCGTCATATTTGACGGGCAATTACGCTAGTATGTAATAAAGTGCACTATATATATGTTACGGGCAAATCCCGAAATTGGGCAGATCTAGATATGCCCGGGCAAATCCAAATTTGCCCTGATGTAATGGTCAAATATCGAAGTAGATGTCAGATTCAGAATTTGCCCGGGCATATAGCGAAACGCCCACAGGTGTTTGGATAGATGTAGGTGATCTCAAAGCTTACAGTAGATTCGGGTATGGGGCAGTTCGGCGCAACCGTTTCAGCTCGGGACGATGTGGCGACAGGAGAGTTCGGCGCCAGCAGGATTACGCTCGGCACAGCATTTGATGGGAATGGTGTGATAATAAAAAGATATTACAACTATTGAGTGAATTTGGCTAAGTTGACTAACTGCTGAGACAGTAATATTTCTATGAAATTGCAGTATTTTAAAAACAACTTTTAAATTAAAATGCAATAAGTTAAACGTTATTGTACTCCCCCAACCACGTAACCCAACCCCTGGGAGGAAAATCTAACGAGTCAAATCCTCAACCACTTAACCCAACCCGTGGGAGGAAAATGGAAGGAGCCAAATCCTCAACCACTTAACCCAACATGGGGCGCCTAATTGTCCCAGCGCCAAATTGTCAGCGCCGAATTCACCCATTCCGGTAGATTCTGGGTTGGGTTTGATTTGGTTGGATTGGTAAGTCTATCCTTGTATTGATTCGTATTTGGTAGGTAGTTTTATCTTCAATTACTTATTACGAACTGAAGATGGCGAGAACTGCCGCGTAATTCATTACAATTGACCGCATCGAAAAAGATGTTCGAGGTACCGGGACAAAACACTGAAAACCGGAACAAATTCGGAACGGATATAGGATGTGAGACTCACCACATCTAGATTTGCCCAAAACGATTTGGTCACATCGCGAATTGTCCGGGCAAATTCCGAAAAATTCTAAAAATAATTTGGGACGAAGGACATGCCTTCTATCTTCCCCTTGAATCCACCACTGGTCCAATGCTTATAAATCTGAAACAATTGCACAAATTCCAAAAACTGGGCGGTTGTGAACAGAAAACATTTATCCAACAATTGGTTCTGGAATTAATCAAGGACCATCTGAAAGGTCGAGCTGCAAATCTACAATTACCGTGACAAATACGAGAAAACGCCAGGAAATACGCTGGTATTCGACAGAGGGAAGAAAAAGTTCCCGTTACAAATGCAGAATGACAAAATGCCCCCACACGCAAGGTAGGACAGAATGTCCCCACGCACCCTTATAAGTATTAATTATATTCCCTCTCTGATATCGATATGCTGTTCAAAATCAGTCAGATGCATAATTATAACTAGGTTTGGTAGGATTCGATTTAAATCGAAAAACGTCGATAAACGTAGTTTTTTTTGTAATTTCAAAATCGACGAAAATGAATAGTCGTCGATAAGCGTCGATTTTCCAACAAGATGGAAAATTACGCGTACAAAAAACCTCCGAATTACAATATTTACGTCGTTTCTGTTTGCTTTTTTGCAATATTATTTCCTACCTACGATTTCGTTCCTTTTCTGGTCTTGCATTAACATTGGGACTGAAAGAACATATACACTCGAATATGCGTCTTTTTGAAAAACAAGGCACTAGGGTAGTTTCGAGAACACATGTTTCTGAGCCCTTTTGAGGATTTTGAGATTATATTTACCGACCTAATGGTGGGATATTCCACGAGCCTCTCTATACGGCTAAGGTCATGGATATGCCCCGCTGAGAGTTCCTCGAAGCTCAGAAGAAAGGAATTTCGGTGGTCGTTTGAAAACAGCCCGCTAATAGACTATACCGAATTCGAGTCCAACAATAGTTGTTGCGATGGCAAATCCGTAATGAGTGACAACAAATTAAAAAACGCCGGAATTTATGCAAAATTTGAAAAATACGATCGATAGGCAAAATTCTACGATAAAACTTAGAATCTTCGTTGATTTCCTCAGAGAATACTACAAATCCCGCTCCGATATTACAATTCTAAGATATATTAATGTGCGAGCTAAAATTACCCTGCACGAAGGATTTCAGATTTCCCATGTAAATCAAATGGAAGGAAAGTTCCTGGAATCGAACCCGGGACTTTTGCTCTTCACAACAAAAACTATCTCGTGAAACACACTCTCCGTTTAACCCATAAGGGTAAAACAGAGAGTGTGTAGGAGAAGTCTGGAAGAATGGACTGGAACAAACGAAATCTATCGCCGCTTGAGTTTTGCTCAATCCAGCCAGGGTGTACGGGCAAGTCTGACATTGTTGAGGTAAATTCGTGTTCGTTCCAAAACCGTAGTTTTCTGAACTAGTGTTCCTCCTTCAAATAATTATTTAATGCCTTCTTCCTGAAGTTAGTAAAAGCCTCGCAAATAGTATTTCTAGCTTTAGCGTGGGATTCCTTATACGTCTGAACTTGAGCTGCTCTATACTCGTAGGATGATGTAGACGGCATATTTCTTATTTTTGCGTGGCTTATTCTCTGACGCCTAAGCGCGCTCCTAACTTGCTTATTGTACCAACGTGGCTCTTTATTGTCGACCTTCAATTTAATTGGAATGTACTTATCGATACCCTCTAGCATTATATCCTTGAATAGAGTCCATGACGACTCAGCACCTGATCGTTCGGTCATATCACGGAAGCCAGGTAGTATTTCTCGTAGGCGCGACCTGAAGCTTGAGAAGTTGGCCTTAGCAAATATATAAAACTTTCTTTGAGGCTTAGGGTGCCTATCGATTTTCTACTTACACTCTGCATATACGGCCAGATGATCACTTATTCCACCTTCAATATTAACTTTGTTTATTCTTTCTGGGACATTAGTTGCTTATAAATCTAATATGTTTCACGATTGCGTTGGCTTTCTGACTAATTGAAGGAGAGAGTGCTCGCAGAATGTTTCGATTAATGCCTCACAGGATTCGCGTTCTTTACCTCTAGATTCGAAACATAGGTTTTCTCAATCAATTGAGTGTAAGTTAAAGTCACCACCGACTATAACGATTCCATCTTGATTTATCAGTCTAAGCTTTGATAGTTGTTTCTCGAGACTTAAAATACAATCTACACCAGTGTCCTGTAAAACGAGCATAAGAACACCTTTTTGGAGCCATCTTTACCTATGTGGCACCAAACACTCTCGCTATCCTCTTCACTTATCGGAATCTCACTGCTATCGTACTTACCGCTAACCGCTATGAAAACTCCCCCGCCCGATCTATTAGCGCGATCTTTTCTATAGACACGATAGTCTCCAGGAAATATGTCCTGACTCTGAATCTCATCCGTTAACCAACTTTCAGTGCCTATCACGACGTCGGTGTGCAGACTGCGAATAATATGCTCGAACTCAGCAATTTTCCTACGGATGCTGCGACAGTTCAGTACGACGACGTTTAATTTCTCACTATCACTTTGCATACTAATCTCACCCTTGACTTTCTCTTCCACTCTAAAACTGCGCTCCCATCACAATCACTCCCACGACTGTATGGCGTCGCATCAAAATAGGAATTGCGACACGTCGTGCCCTTAACGAAACATTCTATCAATGAGCTATCGCGAAATTGGTGCTCCATGTTACGCTCAGAGTATATTCTATCATTAGATAAGCTTTCGGGATTCTTATTTTCTACAAACGCATCGATTATCCCCTTACCCAAAACTGACCTACACCCTGCCCTACTCTCTAGCCTACTGTGCTCGAGAATCCTACTCGCTACTCTCTGAGCCGATTCGGGCGTGTAGTAAACACCAGAGTGATCCAGTGGTGCCCTTCACGATTCGATATTCGGTCGTAGGTCGACGAAGTCCATTCCCAAGTCCCGACAGAAATTCCACAGCCTTCGGTTCAGACCGTCAACTCTACTCCAAACCTCAGAACCGCGGTCAATCCTAGGGACTATACTGCAGACAGTAAGCCGCACATCGGAACCCGACTCCTCTCGGACACGAGCAACCTCAAAGGCCAAGTCCTTAAAAGAACTTAAAATCTCCTCGGACCCGCGCTTCGAGGCGTCGTTAGTCCCACCATGGGCCACCACCCGCAGCCGAGAGCAACCTGTCGCCACTACTGCTTCTCTCACCGTGTTGGTCACTTCCGGCACCGTGCCTCCTGATAAACATCTGGAGAAGACCCGCTCTTCAACTCCCTCCCGGCGGACACTGGATAACAGGGGTGTCATCACACGCCGAACGTTAGAGCTACCTAACACTAACAACCCCCCCTTCCCAACCCGACTCCCCTTGGGCCCGGCCTCCATCGAAGAGACGGGAGTGGGTACGGGCGCATTGGCCGTGGAGTCGTCCTCCGACAACACCTCGAACCTATTACTGACAGGAAGAGGGTCCGCCGAAGCATTCCCAACTCCCTGCCTCTGCAGCACCACCCCACGATCTCCCCGAGTGGACACCACTCTCCACTCATCGGATTTCCCAGCCCGAGGACCCTCAGCCCGCGGTGAGGAGTCAGAGGCAACCCCGATCGCTCTACCGGCTACCGCACCCAGGCGAACCCGGCCGCCAATTTGGCGCGGCGAGTTTTCAGGGATGACCCCCCCCCACACGAACCAAGGCTGCCTCGGATCTTTCCACCCTCTGAAGGAGGTCCGCAACCACCCTCTCCAGCTCCGTGATTCGAGCCCTCATGGCCTCGCAACCAGCGGTGCACAAGGAGGAAACGGGAGTCCTCGGTAAAGCCATCCTAAACTTACCTAATTTATATACTAACGCAAAAGAGTTACAATATAAAAACAAAAGCTGAAATGGGATAAGGCTAAAGAATTTGGTCTGTTTTAAATCGGGGACGCTCTTCGTGTAGCGTACGAGAAAGGGTCAAACGCAGGTATAAAGAGAAAGGGGTAAAAAACACAAACAAGGTTAGATCACGCACAGAATATGATAGTACACAACAACGAAAAATATAAATACTATGGAGCGTAAAAATAAAACAACCTTACAAATGTAACGAGAATATGCTAATACACAATAACTACTGATATAAATATTATTTTCTCAATGGGAGAATGAAATTTCTAACAAGAAACTACGAGGCTTAAGAGTTAACTATTACGGTAGAGAAAATAAAAACTATAACGTGGATGTTATAACAAAACTAATTACATAACTTAAACGAATGTTAAATAAAATTACCGAAGGATAACAGTAGATTAAATTAAATTGTTAGTTCTACTTAACACTACAGCTACTCTAATGCTACAGCTACTCTAGTCGCTCGAGGCTACGTAGGAGCTCGCAGGAGCAAGTGAAAGGCACGTCCGTTCACTTCAACAGCCGCGAGGAAACCGGCACATAATTGTTTGTGTCGATTATGCTACCCGTTGGGTGGAAGCTAAGGCTGTACCAGACACCGGGGCATCCACCGTCAAATCCTTCATGCTGCACCGCCTGATCCTGAGACATGGAATCCCAGAAAAGCTGATCTGTGATAGGGGGACTGGCTTCATCGCTGAACTGCTGGAGGAGACATTAAGGATTCCGGGAGTGCGACAGGCGATGGCAGCTGCCTACCATCCACAGACGAATGGCTTGTGTGAGAGAACCAACAGGACCCTCACGGAAGCCTTGTCTGCTTACACCAAGGGTCAGCAGGGGAATTGGGATGTCTTTGTCCAGGATGTGTCCTTTGCCATCAACACGGCAGAACAGGAGACAACAGGATACAGCCCGTTCCAGTTGGTTCATGGGCGATTGCCCATGCTGCCGGAGGAAAGCACCTTCCCATGGCCGGAGGATGCAGGTGAGACATACTAACAGTTCCTCGACCGGGTGAGGGAGGCCCGGCAACGTGCAGCGGAGAACACCTGCTGCAGGAAAGAACGCCAGCGGGTCCAGTACGACCAACACCTATCAGGTTGGAGACTTGGTCCTTGTGCGGAGAAGCCTTCGATCTGTGGGGAAATGCGACAAATTCAACCCCAAGTACATCGGGCCGTATCAGGTAATCGGCGAGATAGGTGCTGTGACATTCCGAGTTGCAGACCCACCAGGATGCCAGACTCACCGCAGGTGGAGGGCTTTTTCTGTGCATGTCTCGCAGATGAAAGCCTATCGGGAGGGCTACTACAGTGGAGACAGTGATGAAGGGGGCCTGCCAGACACATCTGAGGGTGAGGAATCCAGTGAGGGGCAAGTCCTCACCTCCTAATGAGGAAGGGATAGAATTGCCTGTGAGGGTTGCGACAGAAAGGTGCAGTGGTGGTGAGGAAGATGGGAGACGAAGGCGACCGTGCTGCAAGACTCGTGCCCCACGAAGGTGGGGCGATTACGTTTAGACCGGGGCGAGTGGCCTGTCAGGAGAGGCCGAGTGTCATGGCCATGAGGTGGCAAGCCTGTTCGCCCACCTAGCGAACAGCTACGGAAACTAGAGACAAAAGAAGGGGTAGGCGGCAGTGCGCGCGGTGAAGTGAAAGTGAAAGGACTAAGGGATTGCTTGTATGTCATACGTTTCTTTGTCTGGAAGATCAAAACCTTCTTCGAGGTTGTCATAATAAATATTGTAAACAAATTATTGCAAATCGAATTTTATTCTATTAGTTTAAATTTTTATTTCAATTAAGAACAACATTAAATACGATTGGTAAATATATTCAAGTGTTTTAAAATACAAAAGAAAAGATCATAAATAAAAAAATTTCAAATTAAAATGCATTGAATAAACATTGAGTGAATGAATTAAGTGTACATTCAATGCATAATGTGTGCAAGATATCCCAGTCCAACAATCAGATTCCCATAGCAGCCTTTAATTCATTCATGGTTTTATTCCATTACATTCGGGATTGTACAAATTTTTCAAACTTTAGGTAATAGGAAACGAAAATAGATGAAAAGAACAGGAACCTTTAATCCTTCTTGCATAAATCAGTTCAAGTTCGGTTGACGTAGGGCGAAATTTATGTATTTTAATGTCAAATTGAAAAATGTGCTGCACCCGACTTAGGCTTATCCTTATGGGTTGTCGACAGACAAACTTTCCTCTTTTATTTATAAGACTAGCGACGATCCGTCAAAAATGACCGGATAATAGTAGAAATTGGAGTTTGTGAAAATTTTCTCCTGAAAAACAAAGTGAATGAAAAAACTTCTTTTTTAATTTCTCAAACTAAAAATTCCTTAATTTTTTGTATTGTTTATTTTTGCCAAAACCTGTTTGAAGATTCAATGATTAGTGTAACAGCTGTTTTAAAACGACGTTTTTTGTGAATGTGCGATCCTCGCCTGGAATTCATTTTCCATGATATTGTTTTAAAGCATTAACAAGAAACATAAACTGACTCGACCACAGCCTGCTCCAGTATGAATCCCAATAGCTCCTTTGGTGCTAAGGGATGTTAAAAATTTACGTGTAAAATACTATGGTGAAGACTGGTCTACTTTAAGCTCACTGGCTTTCTATTGCAAAGTCATTAATGGAAACTAAGGCATGGTTTATAATAATAACTAGGAGCCCGTAGCAGTACTTCCTGTAAACATCTAGAGACCCTTGCGTGAAGTGACCCAGTGCGATAGTTCCAAAGACAAAAAATTGTCACAAAGAGTGTTATTAGTTGAACCACTTTTATTGCCCCTCTTAAAATAATTATATACCATTTTCATAACCAAAAGCACAATCTACATGATTTAGACTACCGGTACACAATATTTTTTTTGTTCACTATTTCTGTTGGTACAGCATATCGTATGTTCTTGGTTTTTTTAATATTAAGTAATCAATGCACCGGTCACGCGTCAATATCGAAAGAAATTAATCACAAACATTATCAATATAGTAGACTGCACAATAAAACTTGCAAACGAAACGAAATTTTCAATGCATGCGTGAAATTTATTTCTATTTGAAATGTTAAGTTGTCCATTATTACAATGCATTGGAACCGTTTCTTTTCTTCGCTACGTGTTTCATTTGTTTTATATTTACACGAAACTTTTCATATAAAATTTCAATCGGTTATTGTCCTTGACGCGTTTCTTTTATTGTAAGCTTAGTGCAAATGCACTTAAAAGTCCGAGTGTAACAATGCAAAAATCCGATATCAACAATTGAAATGTTGAAAAATCGGAGAAAATCGAATATAAACTATATATATATATATATATATATATATATATATATATATATATATATATATATATATATATATATACTAGTAGTTGGTGCTTGCATTCTGCAAGCATATCATCTCAACATAAAAAATATTCCTTTTTCATATTTCATCATTACAAATATTTTTTTAATTCTAAATATTTCACCTCCGAAGCGATTTTCGTTTTTCCCTTATGTAAAAATAATAGACTAAAACAATCCCAAAACTTTGCAATTTTAAGAATTCACACAACATAACACAATTAGAAGTGAAATACCATTTTTGTAATTGTTTAAATTTAAATAATTTTTAACGGCCGCAATAACAAATTGATGGATACATTGAAATGTTTATTCGTTTACATAGTCGAAATTTTTAAATAATTTAAAAATTTCAGCTCCCTAACTCGCCGCGTAGTGTCTAAACATTTACCTATTTATTAAAATTTCAAGAATTTTTACCTACCAAAAAAATTAAAATATCAAAATTTGTATAATCCCTAATTCGTTTTTTTACAAATCCTACCTAAAAAAAATTTCAGCTCAGTAGTACATTCGGAAATACATAAACCTTGAAATTTCGTTTAAACAATTGCGAATTTTTAGCGGCCACATTAGTGCACTTTGTCAATATTTTCGTTTTTTCTTGTCGGTTTTGCAGAAAAACCTACCTAACAAAAAAATTTAGAATCTCCAGCTCTTCTGAAAGTGCCTAAACATTAGTATCCTCCTATCATTATATATCGACGACTCTTACAGAGGAGGATATAACAGGAGGATACTAATTTCCAGCCCAAACTACAAGAGCTAGAGAGCTCAAAGTTTCAGTTTTTGTAGATATGATGGAGAAACCTACAGATAAAATGAGACTTCTTACCTAAGTGACATGAGTTCGACTCCAGAAATTCCGAAAGTTGCATTTTTTCCCATAAGAAAAGCATTGCGCCATTTTTGTAAATTAATTATGGGCACTTACCGGTAAACTAGAAAAATGAAATTATCAGTGTTGCTAGATGGCCGCAATTTCTATTAGGAATTATTGTTACTTTTGCTTACAGTGTTTTGGGTTCGACTCCAGAGACCCCGGAATATCTCCCATAAGTTAGCATGAGAAAACGTAATCTAGTGTGTAGAGCAATCTAATAAGTTTAGGAAGCTGAAATTTTGCAAGATTATAGAACTTTTCTCATAACCAACTATAAAAATGGAAAATTTTAAAATTGTTAATTTTTAGGGGTTGTTTTAACCCCATTTGAACATTAAAGTTTAATAATTTTTTAGGTTCTACGGGATGAGCTAGGAAGCTGCAATTTTCAAATTATTTACAGAACAGTGCATTTGCACAAATAAACATTTCAATCTCTCCATATATATATATTGCGGCAACCGTAAAAAATGTTTAAATTTTAAACAATTAGAAAATATTATTTGACTTCTAGAAGTGCTACAACTTTAAAATGTTGCTAAATTTTGTAGCATTAATACCCCATAATGGAGAAAGTGTAAAAAAATTTAAATTGCAACATTTGGAGATTGTTTAAAATTATTATTTTTTCATTTGGGGAAAACGGAAATCGCTGCGGAGGTGAAATCTTTAGAATTAAAAGAACATATGTAATGATGAAATGTCTGTCTGAAAAATGAATGTTTTTTCAAGGTGATATGAAATGCTTGCAGTATGCAAGCACCAACTACTAGTATGTTATATCCTCCTCCTCCTCTGTAAGGAACGTCTATATATAATGATATATACATACATACATACATATATATATATATATATATATATATATATATATATATATATATATATATATATATATATATATATAAATTATTTTAAAATGTTAAATACAGAAGATCTACAAATCGTATTCCAGTCGAGTCAGAGCCTCGATCGTAAGATATTTTAAAATGTTAAAGAATAAAGGTCTACACATCGTTTTCTAGCCGATTACGCGTTAATCAAATTAAAAAGCGAAAAGTATACTGGTATTGTGTGTTTTGCGTCAAAAGAACTTAATCCTCGACGCCAAAACTAGCATTCTTGTAATGAACGGGTTTAAGGCCGCATCATAGCGATGGGGCGATTTCTTCCTTGTGGAAGGGGAGAATGAATATCCAAAGAATGTGGAACGGTGCGAGCACTGGGAAGATATGCAGCCCGCAGACTTGGTACGGTGTCTTATAGCGGCCCGCGGGGTCGGTGGAGGGCCTTAATGCGGCCTGCAGACCGACGTGGTTTTCAGACCCGTAGCCTAAACGAAGAGAGAGTGAGAATGGATTCCTCCATGCATGCATCGCACCAACGGCCATCGTCCTCCGTTTCCAAATGAAAAGTCTTCGCAGGCGCAAAGGGAAAAACGAGAACGCGCCGCTTCTCGCGACACGAACGAATATAGGTGGTATATCAGACGACACTCGTCGCCCGGTCGTTTACCTCGGTCCCTGATAACGTGGTGATACGCATTACCGCGTGCGTATGTGACACCCGTCGCATTGCTGCCGGTTTCGTGTAATTGTTGACTTGGATAAAAGCTTCGCGTCGCATCCATTAACGAAATTTCATCAAAAACTACGCCCCTGCGCGCGTCAACGCCATGGCTCACTCCGCTAGGCTGCTGCCCATGTGCAATCCTGAACCTCCTCATTTTATTTAGCCCTATTTTCGGGCTTCTCTCTCTCTCTCTCTCTCTCTCTCTCTCTCTCTCTCTCTCTCTCTCTCTCTCTCTCTCCCTTCCTCCCATTCCCCTCCTCCCATTCCCCTCCCTCCCTTTATACCTCCCTCTAACCCTCGCTTCCTCCAGCTAAACATCCTGCTTTCCCAAACTTCCACTTTCTCTCATTCTCTCCCTCTCTCTCTCTCTCTGCCTGCCTCCCCCTGCCTGCCTCTCCCTGCCTGCCTGCCTCCCCCTGCCTGCCTCCCTATATCCCTCCCCCTTTTCCCATACTTCTCCTTCTCTTTCTCCCTCCCTGCCCTCTAGTCTAGTGTTGATGCTCATAGGAGATGCATGTGTTTAGTTCCACTCCCTGCAGACCCTTAACCTCAACTTCTTATTCTCACTCGCCATGGCTACGAAAGCTGACCTCCAGGCCCAAAATAAGGCCCTCGAATCCCTCGTGAGATATTTTAAGAAAACTCTTGAGTCTCTGAAAAGTTAAATTTTTAAAAGGTGACATGAAATGCTTACAGTGTGCAAGCACCTTATACTGGTATGTGTGTGTGTGTGTGTGTGTGTGTGTGTGTGTATATATATATATATATATATATATATATATATATATATATATATATATATGTATATATATACATATATATATCATCATCATAGGTTGTCTGTCCTTAGACAGGTCTGTGATTATTCTTGGTTAAACCTGGTTCTCCTTATACTCCTATTTTCTGCTGTCCTCTTCATATCTTGATAACTCTCTTTCCCTTTCAAATCGTCTATCAGCTGAAACCTTTTCCTACCTCTTTCCCTTTTCCCATCTAGTTTTCCTTCTAACACCTCTTTAATCATACTCTCTCTCCTCAGGTAATGTCCAACCCAGTTTGCCTTCCTATTTCTGATAGTCTGTATAATCATTTGCTTCTCTCCTATTCTTCGTAGCACTTCATCGTTTTTCATCCTATCTGTCCATTTTATCTTCAGCATTCTCCTCCAAGTCCACATTTCAAAGCTTTCCAAGTATTTGATGTCATTTTTCCTTAGCGTCCATGTTTCTGCCCCATACAATGCTATACTCCATACGTAGCATTTAATCAACATCTTGCGGATATCTTCCCTTATATTCCCTGTAAGTAGTTGTTTCTTTCTCCTGAAAGCCGCTTTTGCTTTTCCTATTCTAGTTCTGATCTCATCCATACATTTTGCTTCTCGTGTTATGATGCATCCAAGGTATTTATATTCTGAAACTTGTTCTAAAGGCTTTCCCCCAGTACTTATGTTCAGATTCTCTTCTTTGCCCAATATTCGAATGACCTTGGATTTTTCTGTATTTATTTCCATACCATATTTTCTACCTGTTATCACTAGTCTATTTATCATTTTTTGTAGCTCCTCTTCTTTTCTTGCTAGAAGTACTTGATCATCTGCGTATTTTCCTGTTCTTATAATCGTTCCTCCAATTTTGAAATCTCCTGTGCCTTCTAAAGCTTCTTGCATTAGACTTGCTCCATATATATTGAATGGGATTGGCGATAGGCAGCAGCCTTGTCTTACTCCTCTACCGATATTTATTCCTCAGGTGTCCACATTCTCAAACCTGACTTTTACAATTTGATTCACATATAGATTCCTAATCAGTCTCCTGTCTTTCCAGTCTACACATATATCCTTTAATATCTTCATCAACTTGACCCGATTTACTCTATCAAAGGCCTTCTGTCATTCTACGAAACATGCGCAGATATCTTGACTGTACTCTATTGCCCTTTATGATATGATTCTAACTACTCCTATAGCATCTCTAGTTCCTTGTCCTTTTCTGAAACCGAATTGATCTTTCCCTATTATTTTTTCTGCCTTTTTCTCCAGACTTTTATGAAGAATCCTCATGATGATCTTCAATGTGTGTGACAGAAGGCTTATCATTTTGTAATCTTTACACTGCATTGCCTTTGGTTTCTTCTTTAGAGGGATCATTGTTACTTCTAGGAAATCCCTAGGCCACTCTCCCATGTCGTAAATCTTATTAATTAATTTCGTGATCACTTTTACTCCTTCTGATCCCATGACTTTAAGTATCACAGCCGGTATTCCATCTCTGCCCGTGGCTTTCCCATTCTTTAGCTCCACTATCACTTTTTCTACTTCGCTCTCCGTAATACTTGGTCCTAAGTTGTCTTCTTCAATGTTTTCCTCATCTTCCAATTCTATTTTTGCCGCTCCTGCCTGTTTGCTGTATAATTCTTTAATGTATTCTTCCCGTACCTGTGCTACATCCTTTGTTTCTGAGACTATCTTCCCATCCGTATTCATAATTCCCATACCATGAATTCCATTAGATTTCTTATCTTCTAACTCGAGCGTTCTAGTGTACATCATATCCTACTGTCCTAACTTCTCCATTTGTTCTATTTCATCACATTTTCCTTTTATCCAATTTTCTCTAGCTTTATCTGTTACACTTCTATATTCATTGTTTATACATCTGTAGTTGGCTCTACCTTCTTCAATGTTAACATTTTTCCATTTTCGTCTCTCATTCATTTTCTCCAGCATTTCCTTTGTGATCCATGGTTTTCTGATTTTCTTCTCTTGTTTTCCAATCTCCTTATCCAAGGTATCCTTGATACTGGTTTTAATTTCATCCCATTCTATATCAACAGTCTTCGGTTTGTTTTCCTACTTTCTTAGGCTATCTTCCAACTTCATGCTGACTACATCCTGCCTTTATTTCGGTTTTTCTAGGTATATATATACTTGACGCGAGTACAAAGCTCAAACAAATAAGAAAAATGAGAAGAGAAAGACAGACCTGGGACGTATATATATATATATATATATATATATATATATATATATATATATATATAGATGTTCCTTACAGAGGAGGAGGATATAACATACTAGTAGTAGTATTTCATCTCACCTTGAAAAAACATTAATTTTTAAGAAAGATATTTCATCATGAGGAATATTTCGTTATCTGGATCGGTTTTCGTTTTTTCACTATGGAACAATAATGGAGTTAAACAATCACTAATTTTAGAAATTTTAGGAATATTATACTTTTCCCACATTGGGTTAATAATGCCACACAATTCTGCCAAATTAGAAATTTATAGTACAATTAGAAGTGAAATTACATTTTTCTAAATGTTTAAATTTAAATAGTTTTTAACGGCCGCAATAACAAATTCATGGATACATTGAAATGTTTATTCGTTTATATAGAAAAATTCTTAATGATTGAAAAATTTCAGCTCCCTAACTTGCCGCATAGTTTCTAAACATTTACCTATTTGTTTAAACTTTAAGAATTTTTAACTGCCAAACAATATAAAATATCAAAATTTCTATAATCCCTATTTCGTTATTTTAAAAATCCTACCTCTAGAAATAATTTCAGTTCCGTAGCACAGTTGGAAATACATAAACCTTGAAATTTTTTTAAACAATTGCGAATTTGTAGCGGCCGCATTGTTGAACTTTTTTAAGATTTTCGTTTTTTCTAGTTGGTTTTGCACAAAATCGCACCAAAGAAAAAAATTTCGAATATCCAGCTCATCTGGAAGTGCCTAAACATTAGTATCCTCCTATATATCATCATTATACATAGATGTTCCTGACAGAGGAGGAGGGTATAACATACTAGTAGAAGGTGCTTGCATACTGCAAGCATTTCATCTCACCTTGAAAAAACATGAATGTTTTAGAGAGATATTTCATCATGGGAAATATTTCTTTAATTCAAATGATTTCTCCTTGGGACCAAATTTCTTTTTTCCTTATGGAACAATAATGTAATAAAACAATTGCTAACTTTTGCAATTTTATGAATATTATACGTTTTTGCATAGGGTTAATAATACCACACACTTATGCCAAATTTTAAATTTGTAGCACATTTAGAAGTGAAATAACATTTATCTAATTGTTTAAATTTAAATAATTTTTAACGGCCGCAAGAAGAATTTCATAAATACTCTGAAATGTTTGTTCGTTTATATAGACTAAACTCTATATAACTTGAAAATTTCTGCTCTAACTCGCCCCGTAGTATCTAAACATTTACCAATTTGTTTAAACTTTAAGAATTTTTAACTGCCAAACAAATTAAAATATCAAAATTTGTATAATCCCTATTTCGTTTTTTTACATTTCCTACCTCTACAAAAAATTTCAGCTCCATAGCACATTCGGAAATGCCTAACCTTGAAATTTTGTTTAAACAATTGCAAATTTTCAACGGCCGCATTGTTGCATTTTTTCAAGATTTTCGTTTTTTCTAGTTGGTTTTGAGCAAAATCCTACCTAAGAAAAAAATTTCGAATCTCCAGCACATCTGGAAGTGCCTAAACATTAGTATCCTCCTATATGTGTGTAAAAATCCTCCTCCTCCTCTTTAAGAAACGTCAATATATAATGACTAGTAGAAGGTGCTAATTAATGCTCCAATTTCTTTTCTTAATTGGTGGAGCTTTGTGGCTATATTCAATATCAGAAGGCTATTCTTTGAGTATATTTCTGTTCTTTGTAGTTAAAATTTTCTCGCAATTTCTTAAAATACTTATTATTATGTAACCTGAAATTGATGGAATAATATGATCCGAAGATCCTATGCAGACAGGCATAAGCTGTGAAGATGGAACAATTTTTGAAACGAGAAAAAAGTCTGTTGGGGCAGTTTGATACTAACTTGGCTAGTTCCCGTCCCACCAAGGGAAACATCCGTGTCCAGAAACGAGAGAAAATGTTCTGCTACGATAGTTCAGAGGTAGAATATCCGCCCGGCAAGTGGAAGACCCGGGTTCAATTCCCGGTCATAGCAGACTTTTTTCTCGTTTCAAAAATTGTTCCATTATGTAACCTATTTGGAATTTTTAGAAATATTACAGAAATGGAGAAAGTCATGTGGTGGCCACATCAGATTTTTATATATATTTTAGGCTACAATATTTTTGTAAAACAATTGACATTACATGTATATTAAACAAAACAAAAATATCAACAAAACATAAATAGGTATATTTGTAAACCAATTTGTCAAATTAAAGTTTAATTTTTCATGCTTTCATACTAGAAAATTCATCAATCTATTCTACTACAATCATAGAAAGCCCTACCAGTCGTTCTTGCAACATGCTTAATCGTAAGTAATTTTTAATGATTTTTAGTCTAGAAAAAGATCATTCACCTTTTGCCACCAATACAGGCAAAGTTAATAAAATAATTACATTTGAAAATATTCATTCTAAATTACAGTGAAACTTGGTTAGTACATTCCTCGTTAGCACGTTTTCCTCTTTAGTACATCAATTTCTCAAGATCCTGATTCCACTCCATTTAAATACTTGTTAAAAATATTTGGTTAGTACACCTTAAAATAATGACGTTTCCTGGTTTGTACGTCAATGAATCGTCACAAAAACAATGCACCACTCCATAAGTTGCCTCTTAAGTAAAGGCGAAACAATAAAAATGCTGATGCACGTTATAAATCCTTAAAAATGGAATAGGCCCCTCAGTTTTATGTTTATATAACAAATATTTTGGTCCTCATTGGTCTCATCCAGACACAATCAGCGTTTTCGTGACATCACGTATGAACAAATCACAGCTAATTAGCCATAGCGCTGTAGACGACATTCCATTCCACATGTCTTCAAAGCAACGATATTTCCGTCTGCCAGACCATGCCAATAGATGACATACATAAACAGCAGGTGGCAGAAAATGAAGATGGTGATGATGAAAAGAAACCAGTCTGTCAAAAACAGTTGAGGCTATGGACAATACGCCAATACGTGACTAGTTTTGTAGTAGGAGACAATGCTATCAATCAAATTAAAAAGTTGGACTAAAAAATTTATGAACTGGGGATTAAAACAAAACAGTACTGTGGACAAGTTTTTTAAGTAAATAATAATAATATTTTATTGGTCCTGTGGATTTGCAAAACAAATATAGGATAAGTCACAAGAGAATATCAATTGATATGATACATGAGACATAACATGGGATACATACTATTCTCAACACATAAATTCTTCCACTGAATATAAAACCTTATCTACTAGATATTCTTTTAAAAATATTATTATTGGATATATTTTTTAGATTTGTAGGCAGTTTATTCAAAAATTTGATTCCTGCATATGCAGGGCCATTACTGTACATTTTTAGTTTATGATTAATACATCCTAAGTCATGTTTTGTTCTTGTGTCATAATCATGCACATCTTTATTTTGGTTAAGTTCAAAAAGAGACGGGTTTTCCTTAACAAACATAATTGTATGGAAAAGATAAATTTCAGGCAATGTTAGGAGATTGAGTTTTTTTAAAGCTGCCTCTACAGCTGGATAGCTTCTTTAATTTGTCCATAATTCTTACTGCCCATAGTCGTGTGTGATGTGAATGTCCCCAGGCAACTATGCCATATTTTAATCTACTATAAATATAAGCATAGTACACTGATTTTGCAATATTTAGATTCGTTAATTGCATTAGCCTTCTCAATAGGAAACATCCCATTGCAACTTTTGAGCATATAGAGTTTACACGAAAATCCCAACTAAGGAATTCATTAATGTGAATCCCTAGAAATTTTACAATTGTTAAAGTTTTTAGTGTGGTGTCCAGAATTTTTAGATGTGGTAATGAAGTTAATTTTTTCTGGGAAGGGTGAAACTCCATCAAGTTTGACTTATTTTTGTTGATGACAATGTTATTGTCATTACACCAGCTCACCATGGTATCAATAGCTTGTAGGGCAGAGTAATGCGTTTTGTTAAGATTTTTTAGTAGATAACTAGTATCATCTGCATGCATATATAGATCTCCATAGTTTAAATAAGAAGGTAGGTCATTGATATAAATAAAGAAAAGTAAAAGTCCCAAAATTGATCCTTGAGGAATGCCTCTTGATATGTTGAGGTAACTAGATGAACATTTCATCTGATGAGATGAAGAATGATGATACCCAAAATGACACATAGTCACCCTTTGCGTTGGGTTTAATAACTTCGGCATCACAACCTAAATTTTTTTTCATAATCACCAACATCTCATTCAGAGGTGGCTACATCTAATCTCCAAACATGGAGATGCACTTTATGGATTGAACTTGTGAGAAAAGAGACAGTGGGATTAGCACCTATGATAAAATCATGTTTGTGCTGTTTATTTACGACCACTTCACTTTTAGCACAACTAGGAGCAGATTAGCACCAGATGGAGCAGATCAACATGCCTCTTGTTCTCGGTTTCCAGTACTTCACTATAAGACCTAGTTACAGGACGTCTTTCTGACTGATGAGTTGCTTGTCACAAACAGATGGTTTCATCTCTTCCTTAATTCCACAAGAAGTTAAATCCTTATTTATCAGCAGTGATGCATTTTCCCGAGAACTCATTTTCTCATGTTTCTTCATATCCATCAGCATTTCGGGCACATTAGCAGCCATTTTGGTAATGGCCAACAAATATAATCGTTTTGAAAAATTGAGTGTAACCAAACACATAGTCGAGACAGGACACGGTATAAACTTGAATGACATTAAATTAATTATTTCATCTAACAACTCACTTAATGCTTGGGAAAATTTACATATTTACAAAAACCATCAAACAATTATGAATACAGACATTGACTTCAACAAAACCTTATATAAACTAATAGATAAATATAACGTTGATGCTTAAAAATTTTTCGTAATTCATTTGTTTTTTATTCCCCTCAACACCCGAATACTTATTGTTCTCACTGTTGACTTCCAGTCACTGTCGTTGTAAGTTCCCCTACAGATGCTCACTTAGTGGTTGAAATGCATCTGAATTTTTGTTAATTTTTTTATGGCTAAAGGAGTTTGTTACATTGATTATTCTAAACATGTTCATTTTGTTTTGCCATTCTATACCTGCCTTACAAATGAAATTTCTAACCATGATATTGTGGTATCCCTGTTTAGTCGAGCCGGTTGAAATATACTATTTGGGTTATTAATTTATCATCATCCTCATAGGTAGTCTGTCCGTAGATTATTCATGGGTAAACCTGGTTCTCCATATACTGCTATTTTCCACTGCCCTCTTCATATCTTGATAGCTCTCTTTCCCTTTCAAATCATCTATCAGCGGAAACCTTTTCCTACCTCTTTCCCTTTTTCCATCTAGTTTTCCTTCTAAGACGTCTTTAATCATACTCTCTCTCCTCAGGTAATGTCCAACCCAGTTTGCCATCCTCTTTCTAATAGTCTGTATAATCATTCGCATCTCTCCTATTCTTCGTAGCACTTCATCGTTTTTCATCCTATCTGTCCATTTGATCTTCAGAATTCTCCTCCAAGTCCACATTTCAAAGCTTTCCAAGTATTTGATGTCATTTTTCCTTAGTGTCCATGTTTCTGCTCCGTACAAAGCTATACCCCATACATAGCATTTTATGAACTTCTTGCAGATATCTTCCCTTAAATTCCCCATAAGTAGGTGTTTCTTTCTTCTAAAAGCTGCTTTTGCTTTTCTTATTCTAGTCCTGATCTCATCCATACATTTTGCTTCCTTGTTATGATGCTTCCAAGGTATTTATAGTCGGAAACTTGTTCTAAAGGCTTTCCTTCAATATATATTTTCAGATTCTCTTCTTTGCCCTATATTTGAATGACCTTAATTTATATTAAGATTATATATACCATAATGGGATAAAATCCTTGTGGACAGCTCTCTAGAAATATGTGCAATTGAAATATTATTTTACCTTTAATTGTGGTAGCCCTGCTTATAAGCTCCACTTTAAAAATCTTGATTTCATTATGGTATTTTGTAAAAATCATATATATATATATATATATATATATATATATATATATATATAAAATTTATTTGACATCCGTTGAGCCAATTCCTTCCAACTCTGTAGTTACTGAAAGAGTTTAATTTGTAATTGTGGCAATAGTTGATCTGGTCCAAGTATGCTGTTATGGTTTTATGTGTGTACATAATAAATATTACAATTTGGTTAAAATTGATGCAGACAAACACTTGTAAAAAGAAAATTTTTATTAATTTTATTGTGGCAGCCCTGCTTTTTATATCTATCCTAAAAATCTTAATTTTGTTTTTTTTTATCTTGCACAACTCTTTCATACAAAATTTTGCTGAAATCAGTTTGGCCAATTCCTTCCAAATTCATAATTACCGAAAAGTTTAACTTTACAAGTGTGGCACCCCTACTTACAAGGGGACCTTACGACATATTAGTCGTCAATTTGGTTGCAACTTGGTGAGCATGTTGTACCTCCTTAGAGATGAAAAATGCCAAAGCAAGACGTTGCACCTCTCAATCATTCTCAAGATATTCGCGATCAAATTTGGCGAGCGATCTAGCGTTCCAATGTATACCTTACTATGACACCAAAAGTTAATGGAAGGTGGTGGCTTAGGGGGCTAAATCCTCGGTTGCAAAAGTGTGGGATGGCAGTTGGAGCCCAGCTCTGGTTTTTTTTAAATTTTTTATATTTGAATTCTTCCATATGTTTTCGATTTTTTTGGGTTTTACAATTTGCTGGAAGTTTATTTGATTTATAATTACATTTTCACTAATTATGCAAAGCGGGAAAAATTTTCTTGCAAAGTTAAAAAAAAAAATTATTTGCATCACCATCAAAAATTAAATGATAATAACTGCTAATGGTCCGTTTATTACACATATTCAACACTTTGTTTTTACAAGAAACTAATGCTTCATTGCAAACTATGTTTCACATTTATTTATTGATATTATTTGAAGATGTACAATGTTTCGGATGGTAGTTATCATAGAAACATGAAAAACAAAGATCTAGCATATACCATGCACATGTTATTAAGCAAGTCCATTGACAGACGCAGTTATTTTTAACAGTTTGCTGAAAAACACACATCATTCACATTCTTAAAAACCCTCCTTGTCAACTTCGAAGCAAACCACGCGTACCTGATCATATCACGAAATATTGGCGCCCTTAATTGGTGATGAATCAACTAATGTATTTTAATTACATCCTCATGTGATGATATTTCATGTTTCTGTTCAATTAAAAATGAACAATTCTGCATCTGCTTAATGAAATTTTTAATTTGCCTGTAAAAGTAAACATCACAAGGTCGACAGAGTGGAGTGCATTTTGGCGGAATAATTTTAGCTGTGCACGTTGATTCATCATTATCGCCAACAAAGACTTCATCATATATTGCGGGGTTAGTCTGACCTTCCCAAGAATCAACAAGAAGATGAAACTGCCTATTTTTGTTGTATGGAAGAAGAGTATTCTGTAAGAAGAATTTATAAAGCTTTGATGTTAACATGATGCAATTACATTTCCTAACTCACTCGTTAAATGATCAACTTTCTTTTGGATCACAGGACCGAATTTATCTCCTGATTCTTGAAGGCACAAAAAAACCCATGGAAGCAATTTCCCAGACATAGTCAAGGCATATTGGGCAGTATATGAATGACAAATTTTATTTAAACTTTTTTTGAACGAAAACACTTTTACTCATTGATGAGTGAGAGACCTGTCGATTGTATACTGATATTGACATCCTTTCTGGTTTGTATTAATAATGTAATCGGGATCGAATTTCGGGATGACTGCCTTGACTTGTCTATGATAATTTTCAGCTGATTCCAACATCTCTTCTATTGTCACCGCATTCTTTTCACTGATGTACAGAGTTATTTTTTGCTGCCGGATCCGATTATTTCTCTTGAATTTTTCAACCCACCTATTAACATGAAAATTTTTTAATTATATTACATTATAAATAAAGTTTTGGTAAATTGTTATATAATTTAATCTACATTCCTTATTTACTATGTAAATACGAGTCACTTGCAGTGAAGTGAAAATTTGTCGAGTGGAATTGATACGCCGCAGCCATGGCCCACTGCTTCATTGTTCTCGTTGTGACTTGTTGAAAGTTGGCTCTAGCTTCAGCAAATCTGTCCATCGACCCCATATTAATTGCAGCATATTTGTCCTATTTGGAACCACCTGATATGATGTCCTGCTCCCACCACTTTAGTGTCTGCTTATTCGTTAAAAACAAACACCCTTTCTTCTGCAAAGTTTCCAAACTCCACTTCGGATGTGAAAGGGCTAATGAAACTACACTCTTCTTATGTTCCAATGGAATAAAACCATAATCGGATCTGCGTATCTTTTCTTCCAGTTCATACAGCTCATCATCCTTATCCTCCAACATATCGGCATCGTCGTTTCCTTCATTGCAATGCCCCACGCATTCTTCGAAGTCACCGTCCACATCAGGTTCTTCATGAGAAATGAGTTCTTCATCCTCAATAATATGCATTTCTCCATGCATATCCATTATAACACTTAAACATCTCTGCTCCAATTGCCAATGAACGTTTCGAGATCGGAGAAGAGGAATTTTCACATATCACATTACTGTTCACTAGCAGAATTTGGCGATGTTTAAATGCGTTAAACATTTCCACTTTTTGCTCTTCTTTGATGAACGACTGATCGAGGGTTGTGGAATACGGCATGCTTGAAGAGCAAATATCGTCAATCTTTCACAAAGAAAATATTTTTTTTCTGTAACACAGAACTTCTTTCCACTATGTTTCCGTTAAATCAAGGCTTCACGTGCTGTCTCTGTGAGTAGTTACGGTGGACTGACGTGTAACTGACCATGACCACGACCTTTGCCCATCAGGTGGTACAACAACAAGAACATTCGAGGATGAAATGATTTTGAAACTAATATATGAATCATGCACAACCCTCACTACAGGGTATCTCGTTTAGCATTAGACTCGTTCTCACAGATGACAAAACAAACTTACCACAGATCTGGAGTATGTCTGGTTTAACCATAAATTATAATACCTTTATTAGTTAGTAAATTTAATTATCCATCAAACAGACATTCAACAACTTCTAGTTGTAAAACCAAAACCACACAAAACGTTAAAGCAAAATTTATATCCAAATTCAAAAAAGTACAGTATTCGGGATTGAAATAGATATCATGAGATAATTTTTTTTGCTTTGCATAATTAGTGAAAATGTAATTATAAATCAAATAAACTTCCAGCAAATTGTAAAACCCAAAAAAATCGAAAACATATGAAAGAATTCAAATATAAAAAATTTAAAAAAATACCAGCACTGGGATCAAACTGCTGCCCCATGCTTCGTAACTGAGGATTTAGCCACTTAGGCCACTGCCTTACATTGACCATCGACGTCATAGTATGGTATACATTGGAATGCTAGATCGCTCGGCCAAATTTGATCGCGAATATCTCGCAAGTGTTTTGGCATTTTTCATCTCTAAGGAGGTACTACATGCTCACCAAGTTTCAACCAAATCGGCACCTAACATGTCGTAAGGTCCCCTTGTTAGTGAATCGGATTGAAGTATGTAATTTTGGTCATGAATTTATGTGAAAATATGTACCAAATTTGGTTGAATTCGGTTTGGTAATTCCTTCCAAAGCATAATTACTGAAAAGATTTATTTTGCAATGGTGGCACCCCTGCTCAGTCCATCCGGTCCAAATATGTCATTTTGGTCATGTATTTATGTGAAGATTCTATGTACTTACTAAATTTGGTTGAAATCGGTTCAGCCAGTCCTCTGATGATATATACGTATGGGCAGGTGAACATCACCTAAATTTGGACCGACCATCTCAAGGGGACCCCTCTATATCGTGAAATTTGGATCGGCCCTTACATTACGATCCTTGACCCTGTAGACCGATTTTATCCATTTTAGGCTCGAAAATGTCTCATCAAAATATTGATATTGGTGGAGAATTCATCAAAATCGGTTAATTGGTTGTTGAGATATCTTAAAAAAACCGACATTTCAACCAACAATGGGGACCCTTGGGCCCCCGTAGGCCAATTTGAATTATTTTTGGCACTGCTACTCTCAGGATCAACCTGAAGCTGCTGCCAAATTTTGAAGCTACTACGTTTATGTAGTTATGACTGCTACAGACACACACACAGACAGCTTCTTTTATTATTATAGATTTATGAATGCCCAAACAATAAAAAACTATTATCTTGTCCAATTACTATATCCATATAATAAAATAGATTTAAAGTCATTCGTAATGTAAATAATAATGTAATAAAACTAAAGAACAATTAATATACAGTCGAACTCATTTATAACGAGCACGGTTACAACAAGATCTTGGCTTTATCTCTTCCCACATCCCTGCTGATAGCAATTTATAACCCTTTTAACGATATTTACAGTCAACATTCATAATGTGTTTGGTTTGATTTCCGTTCTCAGAATCATGTTCAGTGTGGTACGCTACCCACAAAGAGCATAGTCCTTGTTCCAGTGGGGTAGCAGAAATCCTGGAAGACCCCGCGTGGCGGGGGTACTGAAGGCCTATGGGGGCTCTCAGGTACCTGGGAAAAGATTAGTGATCTACAATGGTTACTTGTGGCGGGGGGAAAGATAATTCCGCGACACAGATGCCTCCTTTGAATAGAGCATTCCTTACGCTGGTTGTGCACCTCCCCATTATTTTTGCATTCTTTTCCCAAACTCTTAACCCTCTTTTCTGTCTCTTCCCTAATGTTCTCTAATTCTCAGAAGACCTAGGGAGGGAAATTACCTGGCAAACTAACCAATGAAAATTTTCTGTATCGGTATGAAACATTCAACTTTCGAACTCAGTGGAAATGGAGAATTCAGTGCTACTTCAAATCTTTGTGAGTGAACATGCCTTTTTAAAACTCGGGAAAAACACTTGGAATTATTAAAAACAATTTTGCTTCGGTGTTTTAGGTTTTGTTGCGGTGTGTTAAATTCAGTTCTTTTTTACCTAAAAATGGCAGTGGAGAAAAGAAAAATTTTGATAATCAGAGAGAAAGTGAACATTTTTAGTGATTTAGAAAAATGGAATAAGCAATGCGTCCATTTGCAAAGAATTCAAACTGAACTCATCAACTGTGTCAACCATTTGGAAAAATCGGGAATGCATTACTAGTGCTTTCGAAAAAGGCGTCATTGCGAAGAAGTTGCAGAAATGTGACAAAAGTGATCTTGATAAAGCTCTTTTGAGTTGGTTTACAATGAAAAGAAATTTCAACATTCCTGTTAGTGGCCCTCTACTGAAACTACAAGCTGAAAAATTGGCTCATCAACTTGGATATGCCGATTTTGTTGGCAATAACGGGTGGCTTGACAGATTCAAAAAAAGAAATAATATTGTTTATGGTGAGATAAGTGGCGAATCTGGTTATGTAAACGAAGAAGTGAGTAATGACTGGATAGAAAATGTGTGGCCAGGTCTAAGGAAAGGTTTCTGTGAAAGTGACGTTTTTAATGCTGATGAAACCGGTGTGTTTTATAAGTTGCCCCCCTACATGACCCACAAGTTTAAAGGTGAGAAGTACACAGGTGGAAAATTATCCAAAGATCGACTGACTGTTCTGATTTGTTCAAAGATGATTGGAACTGAAAAAAGAAAACTCTTAGTAATAAGCAAATCCAAGAATCCAAGATGTTTTAAAAACATTAAAAATCTTCCGGTAACATACTGAGCCAACAAAAAAGCCTGGATGACATCATACATTTTTGAAGAAGTGCGTAACTGGGACAAAGAACTTAGAAAAAAAGATAGGAAAATTTTGCTGATTTTAGACAATTGCCCATCACATCCCATTTTTCTCAACCTAACCAACATCAAACTGGTATTTTTACCACCAAACTCAACTTCTGTTCTCCAACCTATGGATCAAGGTGTTATTAGAAGCTTTAAATGCCATTTTAGAAAACATTTAATATTAGAAACTATAGAATCTATTGAAAGAAAGGAAATGATTCAAATTTCTGTTCTTGATGCCATCTGATTCATGAGTGAGGCATGGGATAAGGTCACATCACAGACCATCAATAACTGTTTTAAAAAGGCAGGACTGAAGCCCACGGAAGTTGAGGAAGACACCGAAGAAAATGATGACAATATTCCATTATAAATGTGGTTGAAGAAACACAACTTGGATACTGGGTTGGCATGTGTGGACGATTACGAGACCATGGACCACAACCTCATGACTGCCGAAACGCCAACAGATGAGGACATTCTCGATGCTGTTAAAGAAAACGAGGCTTTCGAAGACGACAGCGAGGCAGAAGACAGTGGTGAGTGTCCAGTTAATGTAGTGTCGAGTGCAGAGGCACAAACTGCTTTAAAAACACTTTTTTGTTTTATGAAACCAATGACATCGATCCCAAGTTTCGATTTTATCTTAGTAAAATGAAAGACATTGCTCATAAATTTCAACTTAAAAGAAATTTGAAACAAACGACATTGGAAGACTTATTTAAAAAATAAAAATAATGTATTATATCAAGACTTTTTAATGATGAAATTCTTTTTCTAGATATTGTAAAGTTTTTATCATTAATATAATTACGCATTAACATCTTACTTAATATCCACATGGATAGATGCACCGAAGCCTTTAAACCAGCAATAAAATTATGTGGATTATGTCAGTACTATTAGCCAAAACGTAAACAACAGATTAACGCAAAATTTTATATTGGACATTTTTATAAAAGGGACAGACAGGAATTGATAGAATAATGGAGAACTTGAGGATGGTTTGGGAAATAGGGAAAGAAAGAGAGGTTTGAAAGAATCACAAAAATAATAATAAAGGCTATGTTGTCTGTCCGTTGGTCTGAGTGTAAAGCTATTAAAATAAATATTCGTTTTGTATGTAAGATTTCTATGTATGTATATCACACTCGGAGAGATAGGTACATTTTTGAGGGGGGAATGAGAAGGAGAATGGGGAGCAGGAAGAAAGAGGATGGGAGTAAGAGGGATGATGGGAAGAAGAAATAGTGAAGGATAGGACAGAGAGAGGGTTGGAAAATGGGAAGAACAAGAGGGAGATATGAGGGAGAGATGGAGAATAGAGGGAAAGCGAGGGCAGAGAGAAAGGGAGGAAGAATGGGAAGTACCTTAATTTTAATACATAATCTGCACATACCTATCATATTTGATGGTCAATTAAGCGAGTACATATGTATCATCATCATCATAGGTAGTCTGTCTGTAGACGAGTCCGTGATTATTCATGGTTAAACCTGGTTCTCCATATACTCCTATTTTCCGCTGTCCTCTTCATATCTTGATAACTCCCTTTCCCTTTCAAATCATCTATCAGCTGAAACATATGTATATAAAACCATAAATGATGGACAATATAGGAATGTAAAATTCAGGTAAGTTTACCCGGACCCCATAAATTTTCAAACTGGCGGCCCTGGTGCAGGTAAATCACTCCACGTGTGTCAATTTTTGCCTAATCTAGTCTACTACAGATTCTGAGTAGTTTTCCATAGCGGTTTCTGCGACACTCAATAGGGTCTTTTTAGAGGCATATAGAACGGATGATAATTTCTTCAAATTTGAAGGAACAGCTGGTAAATTTGCTGAAGATTCTGGTTTAACAGTGGACTTTTCCCAAGAAGGAAACAATAGCAACTGTTGTACAAAAGCACAGTTCAGATATGAAGCACCCGATGACCAATCAACAATTCTGGGAAGCAATTTAGAGTTAACTTCTTTTACACCATTCTCGATACAGCAATTTCATCTGTCTCGGAAATATTTCATCAATTAGAAGAATATGATTCCATTTTTGGCATTTTGTTCAATTTAGAGAAATAAAGTAATTTCGAACTCATCTGACCTGAGGACGCCGACTGCAACACCATCGGTGAAACCTCGTCTACAAAGCCGAACAATGCAGTGGAACCGAAAGTCATGCAGCCTACATCAGAACACGCTGCAAAAGCCTTCGCACCAAACTAGTTTCGAATATGATTACAGGTAAACCTCGGTTTGCACCGGTCCCAATTGCACCAATTCATAATAATGCCGATTTTGATATTTGAATTAAAAAAGAATTCAAATTTTCAAAATTTGTTCGTCGCTCTAGGTTGCTGATGTCGGCTGCGGTGATCACTGCCTTGAGCAGTCAGCCTGCAGCCACTGTTGCGATCGGTGCGCATTCGTATTGACAGAAGTGATTTATATTAAGAAAAATGACTGAGAAATTTACTCGCGACGAAGAAATGGCTAAATAGAAATTGTGTCATTCCACAAATGCATATACGACGCCTCTCATAATTTCCTAGGACAAAGTCAAACTGGCTCCTTTTCCACACAACTAAGCCAACAGAAGGAGGAAGGAGAGGATGAAGCGCTTCCTATAAGAGAAATGAAGACAAGCGATCTGTTCTGCATCCTTTCAGTCATGGAGAACCTCACTGAAGAGCTCTGCGAGATTAACCATGACTGAGAGTGGAGTGCCACAGTAAAGAGGAGCATCATGGCATCCATGAGTGCTTATTATGAGATTGTGAAAAAAGGAAGAGGAAATCACGACAGTCAACACTGCATGCTTTCCTCAAAAAACATGACGATCCTCAACCATGAACTTCGTCAGAGAACTAACACCGCTGCAGGCAGGCATATTTTTTAATTAAATTATCTTAATTTTATTTAATCTATATGTATTTACTTGATTATACTGTTTTACATTCATAACCATTATTTCAGAGCTTTAAATATAATAATATTATATTGCTTATGTCAACTTTTGGGTGTCTGGAATGTAACTCATTGACTTCCATTATAAAATGGTTTACATTTATGCTGATTCCAATTGCGCCAACACATATTTATGTAAATACCTGAAGAAATATCATACTTGGTGGCAGTTGTTTCAAAAATGTATCTAATTATTCATTTTTCTTAATGTTTGTTTTTTTATTTCTCTGTGCATTTTCCTGTGTGAATACTTCAACGAATTCCTTATAATAGAAAAAATGAATTTTAAACTATATGTATTTCTGCTGAATTTATAAGTAAAAGATTTGTTTG
This sequence comes from Tanypteryx hageni, assembly GCA_028673005.1. NCBI lineage: Eukaryota > Metazoa > Arthropoda > Insecta > Odonata > Petaluridae > Tanypteryx > Tanypteryx hageni. The sequence goes on from CM054112.1 coordinate 276,709,668, forward strand.
TGACGATTGCTGACAAAACTACCTGTATGAACTTGATGGAATAAAATCTTGTGATTTTGAATGGAATGCTATCCTTCGTGTGCTGATGGAAATTAAATGACTTAGTATATTAGGGGCGGCCAAAATAATTCTTGCCTACACTCAAGAAAACTGTCGGGCCAGTCCTGGTTACCGAACAAATTTAAGTAGATTATCGATTTATGTTGCAATAAATCTTTCAATGTTAATGGTAAAAGATAACAATGTTCTAATATTCCTTAAAAATCATTTGACTACTTTAAAAGTGTTCAATATTCATTGACTATATTTAGGCATGAATCCATTTGTGCCCTTTATCTTGGCATTGGCTATTCTTCCTCTATGGCATGCCACGGCGTGGATTTTCCTGTATCAATCTTTACATGGCTATCTCCCTTTGAAGAGGACAGCAATTAAGAAATTTAGCTTTGTTGCTGCCTGGAAAATATTAATAAATTTTGCACTTAAAGGATAATTTCAAGCGATTTAACATGTAATACGACAAAACATGAACAGAATTAAAATATTGTCTTTCATGCATAAAATAAGCCATTTCCAGTGTTTGTAAGTTAATATTTAGGTATATTTATATCCACATAATTGAAGGACTGCATGGCATTTTAGGGTTTCTCCACACCATTTCCCATGCATTCTTATGGAAATAGTATTTTGTTGATCCCATGGGGTATAAGAGACCACACGGTTTGCAAACCTAGAACAAGTTCTTCCTTTGGTCCATAGGATGGCCCATAAAACTTTTGAATTCAATAGCTTCAATGGCGTAGAAACGTATAAAGAACATACATACACACACACTAAAATATTTATAAGATAAAGATCAAATCTGTGTAGAGTAAATACGTATGTATACATTACTTTTCTTGCAATTACGTTTTTATGTATGTATGCACTGTACTGAATATATTTTCATTTTCTTAACATTTTATTTTTATAAGCTCTACTTTTTTAGCTTTAACTATCCATTGAAATGAATGTCAAATTTGTTGAACTGCTGAGCGTATCAGGTTACTTGAACTGCCGCTCAAAAGAAGGCATTTGCTAGTACATTTCCGCTATTGCCACATACCACACAGCTGACTGCATTGCTTCAAAAAAGGTATTGGTTTAAACATGATTCGACTTACATGGTTTTTGACTTACACAGAAATTTTTGGAATTAATTAACCGTGTAAGTTGGGGACCTACTGTATTTAATGCGGTACAAGGGATAGCAAAGGATTTTGTTATACATGTAATACACTTAAATCATCATCAGAAAATTAATGTATTAATAATTCAATGAAAGATAATGTATACGCATGTGATTTATGATGGAAATAATGTTGAAAATACTATTATATGTAGGTCATGTATCTAGGATGACTTTAAATGATCAATCTAACGAATCAAGCTGGTATAACCAGTAATTAAAAATCAAGCTCTTCATAGTATGCAAGTGTAAACAGTGATACGTTCATAGGAGCGGTAAATAAACAGTGACGTTTGCCTGGGGGGATTTACCCAGCAAGAAATCCATGCCAACTTAGTGAAGAGTAAAAGATCTTTAAATGATACATGTTTGCAACATTGTTGTCATTTTTGTGGGGTTTTTCAGAGGTGGTGAAAACTGAGATGTATGTAGCAGTGGTGTATAAACTGAGAATCGCAAAAGAATTGATGGTTGGTGCTTCGCCTATTTCTTTTTACAGGTGAAATGTAAGCCTAAGAGAGTTTACCCAAAAGGCCCTGACTTCGGGAATAAACTACGCAAACTAATATAAAATTAAAACATTTAAATGATATATCTTTGTAGCAATATAGCTATATTTTGATGACTGGTTAATTCACTAGTTCAGAAAAAAAAACAAAAGAAAACAAAAAATCGTGTTGGGGAAGTTAGCCAGGTAAATTTCATGCTTAGCCATTTTACTATATGGAGGTTGTTTTTCATCAGGGTACATTTTCCCATTACGATAATATGGAGGTATGATATAAAGAGGTTTGCCTATACCGTTAATGTACAGTTTTGGCGGGACCACAAAATACAGAGGTTTACAATAAACAGAGGTTCACTATATAGAGGTTTTACTATATTTGGTTATCACATTACATTACATATCTGAATCAGATTGGATCTTACAATTGTGATGCTTGTTGGTTATAAACCTAGGAGTTTTGAATGTTGACCACACTGTGGCCGTCACCGAAGAAATTATTAGGAATCAATTAGAAAAGTATGGAATAGAGATGTCTAGAGTTCTAATTGCTGCTGCAGGCACTACATATACAATGCCTACTTATTCAATGGCAAGGCTATGCTGCTCACCTTCTGCAGCTTTTGATAAATGCAGCCATAGATGCTCAGCCATTGATAAAGAAGTTATCACTGTCTTTTCTCATTCTTCAACATTTGATCAGAACGCATTAACAAAGCATTAAATTGCTCAAAACTTGGGTGAGTCATGGCCACCACTCCACATTGTCACCCGATGGAATACAATGTACAAATTGCTTGACTGGGTGCAAAGGAATTATATTACAATACCTCTTGCTCTTCTTGAATGCCGTGCAAAACGAAACTGCGCTCAAGTCCCTCCCGCACCTCTGACTAATCAACTGAAAGAAACCCTAGAATGATCTCTCCCGATTCTCAAGGTAACAGTGTAGGCAATATCCATATTTAGCTCAGAAAAGTATGTTACCATTAGTCTCATTATTACCTGCATTTAGGTTTTAAGAGATGAACTAACAGCAACATCAATGCCTGGTGCAAGATTATTCCTTAATGAACTCATGAAGCATTGGAATAGCAGATTTGACATTTCCAAAGACCACCTTATGGCTGCAGCACTTCTTCATCCAAGATTTAAACTCATCTTATTCACGGAAAACCAAACTATAAAGTATTTTTTGGAGGAATTCACTTCAGATTTAGGAGATGCATTCCGGCAAGAAGGAAAAGATGAAGAGCTAGTTGTAATAGATAAAGGTTCTACTACTGGATGTATGAAAAGCAGGGGTGTAGTCGAGCCAGGGCGCACCAGGGCATCTCCCCGGTACTTTTTTAAGCAACCAGGGCGTGCCCTACCTCTTTACAGTGGTGACCGTATACATATAACGATCCAACTTTTGTCCCCGCTAGCATCGAAAATATGGAAAAATGCGAGCATAGTCATGGTTACATTAACTTAACAGCAAAAAATATGGGTCGGCCCTTAATCTTTCAATTTCGTTTCACCATTCCTGTACGTCAGTGGCGTACCGAAAAGCCCCCCTCACCTCCAACTACCCGCCACGCGAGGTTGCGGGGGTGTCTGGTATGCCACTACTGTCCGCCAATGTCGAATTTACAGTCTCACTCGTGACTCCCTACTGGGTCGCCCTGACCCAAGCAGCAAAGGGTGCATCCTACCCGAGCTGCAACCCATGAGGCGTTAACTCACAGAGGGCGGCGGCAAGAAGCATGAAACAGGTCCTTACCGTCGCGTTTTATAAGATCCCCAGGGGAGGAAAATGAGAGTATTTGGGAGAAAAGCACGGGATGGCGGAAAAGCAGTGGATAGAGCGGGGAAAACTCAAGTCGAGGTCGGAGATTTTGAGGCGTTTCAAGGGAAAATGAATTGGAAGGTAGTAGTAGTAGCTCCAAAGGGGATGTTGTGAAAAATATCGTTGATAAAACTGAAAATACCATTGCTAGTGTTGCTTATCCAGTAATTTGGTCTAAACAGCAATGATTAGAACGAAGAGAAATGCATAAGTGGTTAATCGCTAAAAATGGATACTTAGGGTGCAGAGAATGCTCATCAGTGAACATATTAGGCCCTCATAAAATTCAAGGCTTACATTTAAGTGTCGAGTGGGTAAATTGTACCTTGAATTTTAACGGTTTTGACCAAAATCAACAACTAAAATCTTTACATACCAAAATCTCTGCCCATCAATCATTAAAAGCTCACCAGAATGCAAATTTAATAGTAGTTAAGGAACAAGAAAAAAGTGTGGAAAACATTTTAAAACAACATGAAGCACATTTGAATACAGCCGTAAAACTATTTAACACAGCTTATTATATAGCAAAATATCTGATGTGGCCACCACATGACTTTTTCCATATCTGTAATATTTCTAAAATTTCCAAATAGGTTACATAATAATAAATATTTTAAGAAACTGCAAGAAAATTTTAGAATTTACAAAGAACAGAAATAAACTCAAACCATAGCCTTCTACTATTGGATATAGCCACAAAACTCCAACAATTAAGAAAAGAAAAAGGAGCGTTACTAAGACGTAACTAAGTGTCAATTGTTAACAATAGTCGTCGGTGGTGGCAGCTAAAAATATAAGATATCTCTTAAACAATGCATTATATGGAAAAATATTTCAAACAAAGGTTGTAGAAAATAAAATTCTCTACAACTTTTATTCCAGTATATTTTTACATTTATCAAATATTAAAGCAATATTTCAAAATAACGGATGTGACAAAAGTAAACACCCACTTCGGGTTGACCGATTTTTACCAAATGCTAACCAATTCTTGTGACTTTCATAAAAATGATAAATATAAAATTTCCCGTTGATCTGATTAATAGTTTTTGAGTTAGAGCACCCACAAACTAACTAACTAACTAACTAACACACTAACATACAATTTGTAAATAAAACACCAATTAATTTACTTACAGTTCGCTAAAATGTGAGAGATCCATCAATATCTTTCATTCCTTTTAAAACAATGTTTCAAAGAATCATCTAATCAACCACAAGAGGCATTATTAGTGGACATCTATGCACAACTTTGTTACAAAATAAATGCTTCAAATTTCACTTTCCGATGCTCGCTTCGCTTAACCGAAACTTACACCTGATGTTGAGAAACAGTTCCGATTACTGGGAATTCAGATTACCATGAGTTCGGATTATAGAGGTTGCACTGTATTAGTGATAAAATGTTCAAATAAAAATCATTATTTAATCAAACATTTGGGAAATAACGGGATTACATCATTTATAGTAAAAGAAAACAAAAGAATGCAAATATGGCATAGTTCTATAATATAACAACAATAAATTCAATAAAAAATATTAGTGATCATTTTTATAGTTCACTTATTCATGCATTACAATACCAATTTCATTGTGCATTACACTTAAAAATCCTGCTTTGTGTGATATTCTTCAAAACAGAAAATACGTACAGATTGACATAGAATATTTTTCATTTTGCCACTGACCATGTGTATTTTCCCTTTGAGCACACGGCATCAAAGGCGATTTTCATTTATGGGCCAATGTTTATTTTTTTCTCCTCTAACTGACCCAATGGAGCCCCGCTTGCACTTGGGATTCCCTTTTGGGAAGTTTATGAGGGAATAGCCTCTTCTTCAATAAGATCCTTTCCAAGAGGAAGGCAAAACTGCTGATGTGTCATTTGCTTTCCCCCTGACCTCAGTAAAATTGAGCACTGAGACCTTGAAGAGGTGGAAGAATAGCTTCTTCGTACACTTCCAACATCTTCGGCCGTAGAGAGGTTGGAGCTGGAAAGGGGCTTGGCTAATGCTCTCACCCTATTTTCTGTTTTCTCTCGGTGTGAGGTGTTGCATGATATAAGCCATATGGCTCCACCAAGAAAATAATGAGGACAAAAAATTGTGCTCTCCTTTGAAAAATACACAGTTCCTACGTTGCATTTCAAACACCAAGTAAAGGTTCCTCACCACATTGAGAAGCTATTTTTAGACAGAAACACTGTCATATCATGCAAAATTGAAAATTTCAAAGCAAAATTAAATGTAGAATATATACTTTTAAAACGGCAAAAAATACAGAACAAGCATAGATAGGAAGTCCAAAGCTTTCTCTTTCAAAATATATCAAGGTAATTCAGATTTAAAAGATAAAGGAAATAAGGGCTGATGCAGAACGTAATAGTATGTCTGACGGCTGATTGGACAGTTTTGACAGGATGTAATAGTACATCTGATGGCATTTATGGGTTGTTTTTATTATTGTTAGTAACAAATAAACACAGTTTGATATAAAACACAGTAGAGGAAATAGATGTACGAATGTGTTTTTGGGCAGTTTCCCCTAACCCCTACCATTTCCTTAATTCCTTATGGGAAAATTGTTTGATTTACACGTTTTTGATTTACAACTACCGCATAAATCGAGAGTTTGCTGTACATATTTCTTTTGAAATCTCGAATTCGATTTTTTTCATGAAAACAATTTCTCTATATTTCGTATATGGAGAAATTAAGGATATAGATTCCAGACCAAATATTTCTTGAATGTAAACACTTTCTTGTTTCAATATTATACCCAGCTTCCCATTTGGATAACAATTGGAGGTCCACATCATCATACCAATATCACCCAGTGATGTGGTATCAATCATCCTCGTGAGATGAGGCAACCCATCAAAGATTCTCAATCTCTTTATTATTAGCACCATTGTGCTCTTGAGCAGTCTGATATGCTGATAAGTAACAGGAATTTATTGATTGGAGGCTTAGTTCTTATGGCTACTCACTCAAGATATTAACCACTCTTTCAGCCATAAATTTATTGGTAAAGCCAATGTATTTTGCCCACTATGTGGGCATCATCAGGGCGAACCTGCTTCGACAGTGACACGTGGCCAACTGTGTCTTGGACAGGAATTTAATTAAATAAATATATATGAGGAGCTTGCTATTCCCAGCGTGAAAAGGAGGGGGGAGGGGAAATACTGGGAGGGGGTGAAGCAAAGGGTTTAGTATTTAATTTGTAATACTTCATAGCTAAATGGTCCATCTCATTCTCTTGACATTTGACTCTTATTTTTTGTTTGTTCTTTATTTGTCATTGTTTTTATTGTTGTCAGCTCATCTTTGTGGTTCTCATTGACTTCTTAGTTGTTTGTTATTCATTGTTGACTGTTCATTGTGGTTATTTTTTTGTTTTTGTTGTTCATTCTTTGCTTATCTTTTTTTTTTGTTGTTGTATGTTCGTTGTTGTTATTTGGTGTTGTCGGTTCATTTGTAGCAAACTTTTTTACTGCTATTCTAATTTTAATTCATGCTTTTGATAGCATAGATTATCATTCCAGCAATCATATCAATTGTTTTAAGGAGATACTGTCTAACACTACCAATTACAGGCCGAAATATGCTTTTTTCATTGGAGCATTCGAGTTTGTTAAGTATGAATGGAAAAGAAACAAATAGAATGCATTGTATTTCAAGATACTAAAAAAGCAGCCAGCCATGTAATTCTAAAAAGATAGCGGCAACAGAGCTATGTGAAATTACTAGCATAAGTAAAAGGGAGTGTGTAAGTGATGATTGATGCATGAAGAACACACGGTCCCAGAGTGAATAATAAATAATACTTAATAATAAGCAGGTCTCCTCTGGTATCCACGTAATTCATGTTAATCATTCAGTAATTTACAATACTGGCAGTTTACATTACCTGTTCAATTGTTTATACTTCCAATGGCTCAATCCACCTGTTCAATTGTTTATATGTTTCGGTGGATTACATATCCCTTATAATATTTTATGCTACTGGTGGTATAAATTTCCCATTAATTGTTTATAAATTGCATGTTAACATTCCCTGCTTATCCTATCCTGTCCACATAACACCCAGTCGGCATAACATTCATTTGGCATAAAGTCTGTTCGGCATACGGTCCATCGGCATACAGTCTGGCCACAGGGAGAGATAACACAAAGATATGTTAGAAGGAAAACTGGAAGGAAATAGAGAAAGAGGTAGGAAAAGGTTTCAGGTGATAGAGGACTTGAAAGAGAAAGAGATATTTAAATACATAAAGAAGATAATGGAAAGCAGGAGTATGTGGAGAACCAGATTTAACCAAGAATAATAATGAGCCTGTCTACAGACAGACCATCTATGATGATGATGACATATATCATGCTGAGAGCTACATTTCTGAGGGAGCACAAGAGGGAGGAGAATGGAAAATTTGTTTATTATTAATTGAATTCTTTATTCATGCATGTCTGTCATTTTTGACTGGCAGTTACACTAATTTATAAAAATATGAAAGTAATCTCAATGTTTATATAATGTCCTCTGAGACTATGTCAAGCATGAGCATAATTAGCTTTTGTTGACTTTGAGCAGCAATTTTCCATAAAATATATCTCCACTTTATTAAAATCTGAATGTTATGCTTGTTTCTCTCCTTGCATGAATCACTGTGCCAAGTAATCCTTTTGCACTTCAGAACCATTTTGCACTTGGGATGCCAATATTCCTTCTTGTTTGCAGTCGTGGAGGCAGTGGGGGGGGGTAGCGGTGCCAGAGCCAGACCATCTGCTGGAGCCAGGAAGTTCAGAAAGCGGGTGGTCCTGAAGAATGGTGATTGCAACGTAGTGCAGACCAATATCTCCAAGCGCCGTCTTCGCTACCTGCAGGACATCTTCACCACTCTGGTTGATGTGCAATGGCGTTGGACGCTGCTCGTTTTTGCCCTTTCCTTCATCCTCTCGTGGTTGGCGTTTGCTGTACTCTGGTGGCTCATCGCCTTCACCCATGGTGACCTTGAGCCAGGAAATGCTGACTCACGGCCCTGTGTTGTTGAACTGCGTGATTTCGCTTCCTGTTTTCTCTTCTCTGTGGAGACGCAGCATACCATTGGTTATGGATCCCGTTCGACCACTGAGGAATGCCCAGAAGCGATCTTCGTCATGTGTCTGCAGTCCATCACAGGCGTCATGATCCAGGCATTTATGGTGGGCATAGTGTTTGCCAAGATGTCCCGCCCTAAGAATCGTGCCCAGACGCTTCTCTTCTCACGTAATGCTGTTGTCTGCCAACGCGATGCCCACCTTTGCCTCATGTTCCGAGTGGGTGACATGAGGAAGTCTCACATAATCGGAGCGCACGTGCGTGCACAGCTCATTCGATCCCGGGTGACCAAGGAGGGTGAGACACTGAGCATGTACCAACATGAGCTGGCAGTGGGTGCAGACAGTGACCAGGATGATGTGTTCTTCATCTGGCCCATGACTGTGGTGCATCGCATTGATGAGGCCAGTCCCCTCTATGACCTTTCTGCTGCTGAGCTTCTGCGTGACCGCTTTGAAATCGTAGTAATCCTGGAGGGATGCATTGAATCCACAGGGCAGACAACACAGGCACGCTCTTCCTATCTTCCTGGTGAGATACTTTGGGGCCACCGCTTCAGGCCTCTCGTGTCATTTAACAGAACACGGGCAGGCTATGAGGTAGACTACAGCCTCTTCAATGACACATATGAGGTGGACACACCACTTTGCAGTGCCAAGGCCCTTGCTGAGTTCTATCGCATTCAGGAGGAGCTGAGACGATCTGGTGAGCTGCTTAAAGATGTCTTATTGATTGTAAACAAAGATGGGATTTTATTTTTATTCTTTCCATTATTTGTCGACTTCTGATGTGAGATGGTATTTTTGTGAAAGGAGAAAGATCTTTCCATTGACATAAAAGATTTAGAATGTAGAATTTTTGTAAGCGGTTCTGTCATAACTAAAAAACATTATGACTCAAACAGAAAACTTCATTATTCATTTATTTAGATAGCAAGATCTCTCCTCAAGATTTGTTTATGACTAACAGTTTAGATTTAAAATGACAGATTTAGTCCCTCTGCTCCATTGCAGAATTCTTTCAGAGATATGTTATGTAATGTCTAGTTGGCATCATCAATCAATAAGAGATTACACACATATCCCAGAAACAAGTCCCTATGGCCACTTTAAAAGTTGTTGATTCAGTACATATATGTACCTCTTTTTAAAAAGAATACCGTAAATACCCACGTAAAATGCGCACTTTTTTTTCGAAATATTTGAGTTAAAAATTAGGATGCGAGTTATACAAGGGTACAAAATCTTCCTATTTTCCTTAGACCGCATATTTCCACAATTTCGGCACATTAATTACTGCCCGGGTATCCTCATATTTTCATTGGTGATAGATAATAGATAGATATTAGTAAAAATTTATTAACTAATTCTATAAACATACATTAATTAGATATGAAAAGAATAAATTCAGTATTTATGCATTTTAAAAGCCAAGAAATTCTTCGTCACTGCACCATTCTTCTTCGATGTTGTTATCGGAATCGTCATCTTACGCATGACATCACCCTACACCGGCACCCAGCCTGGTGGTGAGGTACTGGTACTACCTACAATTAGAAACAATGACAGCTGATGCCTTTGAGTATGCTGGGAGTTGATGCTTCTTGTTGAACTAAATAGAGTTATTGTTCCCTACCTTTCTCTCAGCATCCATACGTGATTTATTCTTGATTCTTAGAGTCTTTAGTTAATTATGGTTATTTGCTATCGTGTTTACGTGCTCCAGAGTGTTCTAATAATGGTAAAACTGAAGGTTGGGTGAACCCATCCACCTCAGGCGTGACAAAAACATATGTAAAAAACATAGGATTATCATCATTCCTTCATTTTATTAGCTCAAATAATGTCATATGCCCTACTATGAAATTAATATAATTTGATTTATTGTGTAGATCCTAATATCACCTTGTAAGTGAACATAGAGTATGTAATGATTGAGTTAGCTGACGTTCTTTTGGAATGTTATTCGAAAATTTCATTTCGCACTTTCATTATGTTACCAATACATACTATAAATACCCGCGTATAATGCGCACCCTCGTATAACGCGCAGGGGATTTTCAGCCTCGTAATCTATGATTTTTCTATATACCCGCGTATAGTGTGCACTGATTTTTTTAGCGTTACCGTTCCAGAATAAAGTAGATGGTGTAACGTGTTCTAAAGCAATGATCGAATTATTGGTATTATGTATTTGTAACATAATGAAAGTGCAAAATGAAATTTTCGAATAACGTTCCAAAAGATTGTCAGCTAACTCAATCATTACATACTTTATGTTTACTTACAAGGTGATATTAGGACATACACAATAAATCAAATTATTTTAATTTCATAGTAGGGCATATGACATTATTTGAGCTAATAAAATGAAGGAATGATGATAATCCTATGTTTTTTACATACGTTTTTGTCACGCCTGAGGTGGACGGGTTCGCCCAACCTTCAGTTTTAACCTTATTAGAACACTCGGGAGGACGTAAACACGATAGCAAATAGCCATAATTAACTACAGACTCTAAGAATCAAGAATAAATCACGTATGAATGCTGAGAGAAAGGTAGGGAACGATAACTCTATTTAGTTCTACAAGAAGCATCAACTCTCAGCGTACTCAAAGGCATCAGCTGTCATTGTTTGTAATTGTAGGTAGTACCAGTACCTCACCACCAGGCCGGGCGCCGGTGTAGGGTGACGTCATGCGTAAGATGACGATTCCGATAACAACATCGAAGAAGAATGGTGCAGTGACGAAGAATTTCTTTTCTTTTAAAATGAATAAATACTGAATTTATTCTTTTCATATCTAATTAATGTATGTTTATAGAATTAGTTAATAAATTTTTACTATTATCTATCTTACTTTTCGTAAAAATTACCAATAAAAATATGAGGATACCCGGGCAGTAATTATCATGCCGAAATTGTGGAAATATGAGATCAAATGAAAATAGGAAGATTATGTACCCTCGTATAACACGCATCCTAATTTTTAACTCGAATATTTCGAAAAAAAAGTGCGCATTGTACGCGGGTATTTACGGTAATACCAATAATTCGATCATTGCTTTAGAACACGTTACACCATCTACTTTATTCTGGAATGGTAATGCTAAAAAAATCTGTGTGCACTATACGCAGGTATATAGAAAAATCATAGATTACGAGGCTGAAAACCCCCCTGCTCATTATACGAGGGTGCACATTATATGCGGGTATTTACGGTAACTCAAATTGTATGTCCCATGTAAAACATTTCAGGCATGCTCAGAAGTTGACAGAATTTCTTTTGTTTAACCCTTATGGGGTCACCTCTGATATTGTATGGTAAGATTTTATGATAAGAGGTCACACAGGATCATTTCAATCAGGTTGGAAAAACACTGAAAACTCAAGTATTATATATATGCATGTTTTATGCCTAAATGTAATTGCCCAAATCATGAAATAGGCAATTGTTTGCTCATTTCCTTAAATGGGCAGCAGATTTGCTCATTTCATGCATTAGGCAAATTTACTGCCTAGTTCATGAATTGGGCAAATACTGTATGTAATCGAATGTAAGCTGATACAGATTTGAAGCCAACCACAGCGTTTCACAAGAGCACACAAAGAAAATTTATTGCAGGCTGTACAGACGTTTTGGTTTTCACGGATCTTTTGTGTAAAAAATACTAAAATGTATAAATTCTTCTCCTTTTCTCTCCTCCATCTCACATTTCACTCATAAATACGGTAGTGACATTGTGCAGCAAGATTAGATGTTTCTTGCACCTATGCGATCACTTTCCTCTTACATTTTGCAGAATGTGTTTGTTTCATAATGGGGTTATTGTAAAAAACTGAAAATCTCGTCACACTGAAAGACTGAAATTTATGCTTGCAAAGGCACAAGGAAGTGACTGTTGGCTCAGAGAATCCCAATATGTGCATACTAGACAAACTGAATCAACATAATAAACAATGTAAATGTTTCAAAAAAGTAAAATTAAATATTCTAAAGTAAACAGCTTCTTACGCATACGAGTGCTAGGTATCAAAGAGATTACAATGACTGATATGGCCCACACCTTTTATATAATTTTTTTTCGTATTCAGTCATTATGATTCTTTTTTCATTCATTTTAAGTACATTGTTTACTTCCACATTGATACACATATCTTGAGTTATAATGTAACTATGGGCATTTTGCCAACTTTCTATGGTAAGTAAGATGTTTGCTGCGGGAAGAAGGAAAAAATGTAAGAGAATATCCCAAAGTCCATTGAACATATCAGAATGTAATATAATAGGGTACAAATGCATCTATGTCATAATGATTTTCAAAGTTGTCTTCGAAAGCCCTCAACATATTCATTTGTTTCTCGCATGCGTCCTTCTGCATTAGAACAGCTCTTGTGGCATCAACTTTCCAAACATTCTGAGCTACTATTCTTATGAAAATGCCCTGTAATGCATTGATTACTTTCTTTTTCGTTCATTGATTTTTAAAACATTCTAAGCTGAATGGCATTTTCTAAGAAGGTAAAAACGTAAAAAAAGGTCGGCTTACAATATATATGGTATGAGTAGAAGGTGCTTGCATACTGCAAGCATTTAATCTCACCTTGAAAAAAAAACATTAATTTTTCAGAGAGATATTTCATCACGAGAAATATTTTTTTAATTCTAAAGATTTCTCCCCTGAACGTGTTTTCGTTTTTTCATTATGGAACAATATTGGAGTAAAACAATCACTAATTTTTGCAATTTTAAGAATATTTAACTTTTCCCACGTAGAGTTAATAATAATGCCACACATTTCTGCCAAATTATAAATTTATAGTACAATCAGAATTGAAATAACATTTATCTAATTTTAAAAAATCTAAATAATTTTTAATGGCCAAAATAACAATTTTATGGATAAATTGAAATGTTTGTTCGTTTACATAGACTAAACTCTAAATAATTCAAAAATTTCAGCTCTCTAACTCACCCCATAGTATCTGAACATTTACCTATTTGTTTAAACTTCAAGAATTTTTAAATGCCAAACAAATTAAAATATCAAAATTTATATAATCCCTATTTCGTTTTTTTACAAATCCTATCTCTAAAAAAATTTCAACTCCGTAGAACATTCGGAAATACAATAACCTTGAAAATTTGTTTAAACAATTGCGAATTTTTAGCGGCCGCATTGTTGCACTTTTCCAAGATTTTCGTTTTTTCTAATCGATTTTGCACAAAATGCTACCTAAGAAAAAAATTTTGAATCTCCAGCTCATCTGGAAGTGCCTAAACATTAGTACCCTCCTATATGCATGTTATATCCTCCTCCTCTGTAAGAAACGTCTATATATAATGACTAGTAGTTGGTGCTTGCATACTGCAAGCATTTCATCTCAACATAAAAAAACATTCATTATTCATATTTCATCATTACACATATATTTTTAATTCTAAATATTTCACCTCCGAAGCGATTTTCGTTTTTCCCACATGTAAAAGTAATAGTTTAAAACAATCCCCAAATGTTGCAATTGTAACAATTTTACACTTTCTTCATTATGGGGTACTGATGCTACACATTTTAGCCAAATTTTAAAGTTGTAGCACTTCTAGAAGTAAAATAATATTTTTCTAATTGTTTAAATTTAAATAATTTTTAACGGCCGCCGCAATTCATATATGGTAAAATTGAAATGTTTATTTGTGAAAATTCACCACTTTGTAAATAATTTGAAAATTTCAGCTTCCTAGCTCATCCCGTAGTACCTAAACAGTTATCTATTTGTTTAAAATTTAGGAATTTTTAACTGCCAAACAAATTAAAATATCAAAATTTGTATAATCCCTATTTCGTTTTTTTAAGAATTCCACTTATAAAAAAATTTCAACTCCGTAGCACATGCGGAAATACATAAACCTTGAAAACTTGTTTAAACAATTGCGAATTTTTAGCATTGTTGCACTTTTTCATGATTTTCGTTTTTTCTAGTCGGTTTTGCACAATGAGGATACTAATGTTTAGGCACTTCCAGATAAGCTGGAGATTCGAAATTTTTTTCATAGGTAGAATTTTGTGCAAAACCGACTAGAAAAGCGAAAATCTTGAAAAAGTGCAACAATGCGGCCGCTAAAAATTCGCAATTGTTTAAACAAATTTTCAAGGTTTATATAAACTTTGAGCTCTCTAGCTCTTGTAGTTTGGGCTGGACATGAGTATCCTCCTGTTATATCCTCCTCTGTAAGAGTCGTCGATATATAATGATAACATATAACAGGAGGATACTAATGTTTAGGCACTTCCAGATGTGCTGGACATTCGAAATTTTTTTCATAGGCAGGATTTTGTACAAAACCGACTAGAAAAAACTAAAATCTTGAAAAAGTGCAACAATGCGACCGCTAATAATTCGCAATTATTTAAACAAATTTTCATGGTTTATGTATTTACGCATGTGCTACGGAGTTGAAATTTTTTTATAAGTAGAATTAAAAAAAAACCAAATAGGGATTATAAAAATTTTGATATTTTAATTTGTTTGGCAGTTAAAAATTCTTAAAGTTTAAACAAATAGATAACTCTTTAGACATTACGGAATGAGCTATGGAGCTGAAATTTTCAAGTTATGTACAAAGTAGTAAACTAGCTCAAAAAAACATTTCAATTTTACCATAGATGAATTTCGGCGGCCGTTAAAAATTATTTAAATTTAAACAATTAGAAAATATTATATGACTTCTAGAAGTGCTACAACTTTAAAATTTTGCTGAATTGTGTAGCATAAGTACCCCATAATGGAGAAAGTGTAAAAAATTTAAATTGCAACATTTGGGGATTGTTTAAAACTATTATTTTTACATTTGGGTAAAACGAAAATCGGTGCGGAGGTGAAATCTTTAGAATTAAAAGAACATTTGTAATGATGAAATGTCTGTCTGAAAAATGAATGTTTCTTCAAGGTGATATAAAATATATGCAGTATGCAAGCACCAACTACTAGTATGTTATATCCTCCTCTGTAAGAGTCGTCGATATATAATGATATATAACATGAGGATACTAATGTTTAGGCACTTCCAGATGTGCTGGAGATTCGAAATTTTTTTCATAGGTAGAATTTTGTGCAAAACCGACTAGAAAAAACGAAAATCTTGAAAAAGTGCAACAATGCGGCCGCTAAAAATTCGCAATTGTTTAAACAAGTTTTCATGGTTTATGTATTTCCGCATGTGCTACAGAGTTGAAATTTTTTTTATAAGTAGAATTCTTAAAAAAACGAAAAAGGAATTATACAAATTTTGATATTTTAATTTGTTTGGCAGTTAAAAATTCTTAAAGTTTAAACAAATAGATAACTGTGTAGGTACTACGGTATGAGCTAGGAAGCTGAAATTTTCGAATTATTTACAGAGTAGTAAATTTGCACAAGTAAACATTTCAATTTCACCACATATGAATTGCGGCGGCCGTTAAAAATAATTTAAATTTAAACAATTAGAAAAATATTATTTTATTTCTAGAAGTGCAAACTGCTTGCTCTTTGGCGATCCGTTGTTTATCCCACACAGGCTCATATCGCACGTCGTCGTGTAAGGCTGAGACCCTAGGGACGGTTTTGCGGGAGAGTGCATCAGCGTGAGCGATCTCCTTGCCAGGGCGGTATTTAACTTCGAATGAATATTCAGTTAACTCCATAATCCATCTAGCAAGTCTTGGCTTTGGCTCTTTAAGGGTAAGGAGCCAACGAAGGGGTTTGTGGTCGGTATACAGGGTGAAATGGCGCCCGAGGAGATAGACTCGAAATTTTTTAACCATGTCCACTACGGCTAAAAATTCCAGCTCGGTTGCAGAATAGGATTTTTCGGCCTTATGTAACTGTCTACTAGCACAAGCTACCGGATGTTCTCCATCTTCGAATTCCTGAGATAACACGCCACCAGTAGAGAAAGGAGACGCATCCGTCGTCAAAATGAACAGTTTCGAGAAGTCAGAAAATCGTAAGACGGGATGCGATATGAGGGCATTTCGCAAAACTTCGAAGGCTTCCTGCTGTTCTGTGTTCCACGTATACTCCACATTTTTACTTGTGAACTTCGTAAGTGGGCTAGAAATCTTTGCAAAATTCGGCATGAATTTTCGGTAGTAGCCTGCAAGTCCAAGGAAAGACTGCAATTGTCGGACATTTGTTGGTACTGGAAAATTTTTTATTGCCTATACTTTATCGTCATCAGGCTGAAGACCCCTAGCAGAAATTACATGGCCTAAAAATTTCACGCGTTTTTGGAAGAATCTGCATTTCTGTGGCTTTAGTTTCAAATTCGCCTTCCTAAGTCTTCCGAAGATTTCTCGTAAGCCTGCTACGTGTTCCTCACACGTTTTGTCGTATCTCAAAATGTCGTCTAAATAAAAGGCACACCCTTGGTTTACAATTCCTGATAGAACATTTGTCATCAGCCTCATGAAGGTTGAAGGCGCGTTTGCAAGACCGAAGCTCATCCTATTGCAGTGAAAATGTCCTTCGGGCGTGCTGAACGCGGTATATTCCTTACTTCTTTCATCCATCTCCACCTGCCAATAACCGCTACACAAGTCCATGGTGGAAAAAAATGACGCTCCTCCTAATAGGTCAAACGTTTCGTCCATATTAGGAATAGGGAAAACCTCCTTCTTGGTAACACCGTTCAAGGCTCTGTAATCGATACAGGGTCGGTATGGTATTTGATCGCCGTTCGGGGTTCTCTTTTTCACTAGAATTATAGGCGCAGACCACGGGCTTGTGGAAGGGGATATGATGCCTTGACCTAACATGTCTTGGATAGCTTTGTCCAGAGCGG
This sequence comes from Tanypteryx hageni, assembly GCA_028673005.1. Classification (NCBI taxonomy): domain Eukaryota; kingdom Metazoa; phylum Arthropoda; class Insecta; order Odonata; family Petaluridae; genus Tanypteryx; species Tanypteryx hageni. The sequence continues at coordinate 276,727,161 of CM054112.1, forward strand.
CTCGCTGAGAATGGGGTACTCGATATGGTCGCTTCTTGATTTGTCTCGAATCGTCAACATCTATAGTATGCCTAACAATGTTGGTGCACCCTAAGCGGACGTTGCCATGAATAAAAATATCCGCATATTCCCTAATGAGCTGTTTTAGTGGCTCAACAGCCTCGACCGGAGCGTCTTTTAAGTCAAAAAGTGAAAGCAAATCTTCAACAATGGGAGGTTCGGGCCATAACTCTGCGTTGCCTGTATCTATCTCGTTCACAAGAGGTACATTTTGGTCGTTGGTGAATAGCTCGACATTGATCCTATAGTGCTTTTTTAATACTTGAGTACTACCACGTAAATTGCACATAAGTATAGGAACCGTGCCATCTGGTGTCACTGTGGCTATAATTGGAAGAATAGTTATATCTTGGTCGTCCTCAATCACACAGACCTCTTTACCATGCAAGTTATCCAGTTTTGCTTCCGACAACACAAGCGAAAAAGGAGGTACTTTAATTGACTCTTTAGTAACAGCTACATTCAGACCACTTTCCACATTTGAATAGTGACACCCATCTATCTTACAACCGGAATCGGTGGCAGTCCCTTGGACATCGTCAGTATAACTACAAGCACCATTGCTAAAATCAACGACTGACGGCAGGACATCGGCTTCACCAGACTCTATTATACTCGATCCAAATATGTCTACTATATGCGCGGTCTTTTCTTCAACAAAAAACTTCCCCATTTTCGCTATCAAATGATATCAAGTCGTTTGAGACTAAGGCAGAACTATTTTCGTTTACAGTGATGTTGATAAAGGATTTGGGTTCCGTGACTTCTACTTCAAAAGAGATTAAATCTTCAGTGCAATCTTCATGACTCCTAGTACTATTATTGCTAGACTTCAAATTTGTTTCATGACCTTCACTTATTTTTATTTTGCGATTGTCAAACGAAATACTACTCTCATAACGGATCATGAAGTCGAGGCCAAGAATTCCATCATAATTTTTATGACCGAGATTTACTATCAGGGCATCATGCGGGTATGGGCTACAGTCTATAAAAAATGGAACGTAGCACTGACCGATGATTGGTAAGGCATGACCCGAAGCGCTCCTGACTGGAGAGTGATATTCGGAAATTTTGAGTTTACCGAATGGAAAATTCTTACTGCTAACGATGGTTACGGCTGCTCCAGTATCGACAAGAAAGTTATATTGTACTCCTAATATACGAGCTGAGACAGTCAAACCGGCTTCAGGCGTTACTGCCAGAATTAATTCATTCCCGACCGGTTGGCCGGGATCGGGCCGTTTCCCGAATTGTGGGGAATTAGACGAGTAGGACAATTAATAGGCCGATGCCCGTCCTGTTTACACACACCGCAGAGCATGAGAGGACAGTCCTTGGAGATATGTGTAGCGTCACCGCAATTGAAACATTCGCGAGATTGGCTCTTCTCTTTGAAACGACAGAAGCGGGCAAAATGTCCGGTTTTCCCACAGTGATAGCAGGTACGTATCCCGTTTTGTGTATTTGACACTTGGGTTCGAGCGGCGCGTACGTGCCTTCCTGAAGGAGGGTGTTGAGGGGCTTGTACGGCGTTAAACTGACTTGTGCAATTCAAAAGTGGCTGAGGCATTGGCTGAAAATGAAAATTTTGGGCGTCCTGATTTGTCACATATTGCTGATGCGGCGTGAACTGAGGCAATGTCATGGGTTGGCTCTGAGGGAACGGTTGGGGTGCTAACGCACAAGAGTGTTGTAGCGAGTTAATTTCCTGATTCCTGCATGTGTAATTTCTCGCGTTTGCTTCCTCGATGGCGGCATACTCTTCCGCTTCTAGGATGTTTTTGGGGTTACGGACTAAAACAAATCTGCCGACTTCCTCCTTCAACCCCATCAAAAATTGCGCGAGAAGTCTATTATCTGTCATTTTCTTTGTTGCCTCGGAGTTTGGATCGCTACCTGACTGACGTAGTTTATGGGCGATATTCCGCAACCTAGTCGAAAACTCAGCGACACTCTCTAGTGGTTTTTGTATGCAGGTGCTGAACATTCTCTCAAGTGTAATTGGGGATACCTTTGAGGAAAATCTCCTTTTAAGATGTGTTGAGAAATTTTCATACGATTCTGTTACATGGGAGTTAGCTGTTACGAAATCGGCGGCAGTACCGTTCAGCCGTAGGCGGGCTATACCTTATGTCTGAGTTTCACTCCAGCCACTCAGGTGGCTGGTGATTCGAACACTATCCAAAAATTTATCGATTGTTATTTCATCGTCCCCACTAAAATTTGGGATAAAATGAATTGGGCTTGCCATTGCGGCAGGCTGAGAACCGATCGCACCGTTTTGAGGATCAACACTACTGCCCTGGGGCTGTATAGTGTTTACGGAGGGCGTGAAATTAATTAAACCTCGAGTTTGTACTGGGTGAGACTCCCAAGGTAGGAGAAAATGGTGATCGCACCGCGACGTATCTGTACGCAACCAGTCCATAATGACAGAATTCTTCCGTCGCGTTTCAAAATTTTAAATACATGAAAACATCTTACAAAACTCGACACTTGTAGTGGGGTCAAGTTAGAGTAAAAAAAAATTACTTAATCATCACGAAAACAGAAAAATGCATAAGAACGTTAATCAGTGGCCAATATTAGAGAAAAAAAAATTTCCCTTGTTAACTACTTAATATTGCATACCGTGAGAAAAATAAGTGAAAAAGAAGAAAATAACAGGAGAATATAAAGAGATTGGTTTAACTGTTTCAATGCTCACAAATGTTTGCCATTTTTACTCGTTAGATTTCTCGACCATTTAAAGGAAGAAAAAAATGTCGGTTCGTTCGATCCATGCATTACTGCATTCCGCCGCCTGTTTCCGATAGAATGTCGTAACATCCTTTGATCCGTTTAGCGAATCAATGTGACACCTACGGTTATAGGAATAAACAAAATTTGCGATATCCTCAAAATATTAATTTTATTTAATGTTAGGCCGTCAATCGCGGATTTCTTTAAAGTATACGTCTATGCACTCGTCTATCCGAAAAATAAGTTAAATCGGTGATGTAAAATTCCAATTTTTAAACATTTAATTGTTGGTCTGCAAAATTTATCGTTGGCCTTTCAATTCGAGTGTTTTTCTTAACGAACATTTCTTACTCCAACTCCATACGACCCCACACCTGACACCAATATGTCGTAGTGACATAGGGAGTGTCGAGTAATCGTAAGACGTTTTAGTACGAGAAGGAATATATTGCCAAGCGTTACATAGGATACAAAAGGAGATCAGTAATACCCAAACGTTACATAGAGTACAACAGGTGATCAGTAATACCCAACATGCTTACTCGGCTAAATCCTGCAAGGGGGAGGTGGCGCGGGGCGCCTTGGCGACCCTGGTCTCGTAGGAGCTGCTAGCCAGTCAGTTCCGACGCAAACGTAGCCCGCGAAGGCGGACGGGCCGGTCGAGGTTTGACAGAAACGTAGCTGGACCAACGAACGAGGGACCGCGGAGGGGCGGGCGATCCTAGTCCCGTAAGGAAGGGCTAGCCGGTCAAGGTTGACGCTAACACAGCCGATCCTACTGACAGAGGAGTCGCGAGGAAACACCGCGGAGGGGCGGGCGATCCTAGTCCCGTAGGAAGGGCTAGCCGGTCAAGGTTGACGCTAACACAGCCGATCCTACTGACAGAGGAGTCGCGAGGAAACACCGCGGAGGGGCGGGCGATCCTAGTCCCGTAGGAAGGGCTAGCCGGTCAAGGTTGACGCTAACACAGCCGATCCTACTGACAGAGGAGTCGCGAGGAGACACCGCGGAGGGGCGGGCGATCCTAGTCCCGTAGGAAGGGCTAGCCGGTCAAGGTTGACGCTAACACAGCCGATCCTACTGACAGAGGAGTCGCGAGGAGACACCGCGGAGGGGCGGGCGATCCTAGTCCCGTAGGAAGGGCTAGCCGGTCAAGGTTGACGCTAACACAGCCGATCCTACTGACAGAGGAGTCGCGAGGAAACACCGCGGAGGGGCGGGCGATCCTAGTCCCGTAGGAAGGGCTAGCCGGTCAAGGTTGACGCTAACACAGCCGATCCTACTGACAGAGGAGTCGCGAGGAGACACCGCGGAGGGGCGGGCGATCCTAGTCCCGTAGGAAGGGCTAGCCGGTCAAGGTTGACGCTAACACAGCCGATCCTACCGACAGAGGAGTCGCGAGGAAACACCGCCCAGCCTCAGGGATGACCCGCGCTTATATACTAACATGAGATACAAAGGTCAATCGCTAGTCATCCCCTGAAGTGGGTGATTGAGCGAGCGGGGAATCACCCGAAGGGCGCATTGCCCCGAGATAGCGTGCCCTAAGGGCCTGATTCACCCATAGAGTAAATAATGAGTGTGGCGCTGCGGCTGACTATACGATGTCTTTCGGCATCCTTACAACAGGAGGATACTAATGTTTAGGCACTTCCACATGAGCTGGAGATTCGAAATTTTTTTCATAGGTAAGATTTGGTGCAAAACCGTCTAGAAAAAACGAAATTCATGAAAAAGTGCAACAATGTGGCCGCTAAAAATTCGCAATTGTTTAAACAAATTTTCAAGGTTTATGTATTTCTGCATGAGCTACGGAGTTAAAAATTTATTAATAAGTAGAATTCGTAAAAAAACTATATAGGGATTATACAAATTTTGATATCTTAATTTTTTAGGCAGTTAAAAATTCTTAAAGTTTTAAAAAATAGATAACTGTTTAGACATTACGGGATGAGCTAGGAAGCTGAAATTTTCAAGTTATTTACAGAGTAGTGCACTTGCACTAATAAAGATTTGCATCTCTCCATAAACATATTGCGGCGGCCGTTAAAAATGTTTAAATTTCAAATAATTGGAAAAATATTATTTCACTTCTAGAAATACTACAACTTTAATATTTGGCAGAAATGTTTAGCATTAGAACCCCATATTGGAGAAAGTATAAAATTCTTAAAATTACAAAAATTTGGGATTGTTTTAGTATAATATTTTTACATAATGGAAAACGAAAATCGCTCCGGAGGGGAAATATTTAGAATTAAAAAATATTTGTAATGATGAAATATGAAAAATGAATGTTTTTTATGTTGAGACGATATGCTTGCAGAATGCAAACACCATCTACTAGTATGTTATATCCTCCTCCTCCTCTGTAAGGAACGTCTATATAGAATGATATTTCTGCCTATTTCATGAATTCGGCAGCACTGTTTGTGAACATATGACATTCACTATCCATATATTGTTAATTCAGAAGTAGTGTTCCTTCTTGAGCCATATGATTATTTTATTTATACATGCTCTAGTCAGGAGACCCTTATACAGTCTCACTGATATTTGATTTAATAAATAGGGAGAGACAGTCGTAATGTTTCTAATTTTATCAATTTATTTATTTATATATTTAATAGAGACATGTAACATGGTTAATTGATGTCATCAGTTGTGTTGCGTAGTATTTTTATTTGTTTTTCTCTCAGTAAAAAAAAACATGCGCAGTATATATAAAGTTACGGCAATAATAGCCCAAGAGGTTGATTCACCAGAAAATACACATACATACACACAAGTAGCATGTTTTAGGCATCATTGGCTTGGTATTAGTTTTTTTGTCAGTTGTATTAACCCCTTGCATCCTAATTTACACAGCATTGTGCAGGCTTTGCTGTCATATAGCATCCTGCATTGGATGGTGCTGCCATCTACGCCGCACAAGGTCAACTACGTAGTCAGCTTAATCTTCAACATAGCTACAAGTATAGCTTGTAGCACAAGCTGTGTTGCATTGTACTACCACTACAAGTTAGACTCATTTGAATGTAAGAGGTTTACCATCAAACCAACCACTCCCCAACCTAGTCTTCCATTTCAGTTAATATGGTATTACATAAACTATCACTACATTACCTTGACATATTCATAAAAATGCATATTTATGATTATGAAAGCTTAATCAACTCAAAGTCAGCAAAGCCAACCTGTGGAAGAACGTAAATGCTGTACATAGCTCATGAATCCACTTGGATGTAATGCTATCTTTATGCAATAATAAGGATTAAATGATTTTATAAGTGTTGAAAAATCAGCACTTGCCCTTAGAAGGATAACCTAAGTGTCGAAAAATGGAGTCATTGCTTCTAGGATTAACAGGGATAGCACACGGTTTACTATGATTTTAAATGAAATAAACGAAAAACATTTATATACTCATGAATATTATAGAAAATAATGTTAGTTTATCAATATTTACTTAATATTTATTATTATTACTTATGATGAATTTTAATTACCATATTTTTCGGCATATAAGATGACTTTTTTCCAGAAAAATTACTCCCAAAATCAGTCTGCGTCTTATACGCCAAAGATGAGATTATTACTGTTCTCATTACATTATTAATACTATATTTACCTGAATCCAAGATGGTTTTTTTCCAAATTTCAGCTTGCATAAATCAGGGATCGTCTTAAATTCAAGTATGAAGTTATATACCATCAATACATCAAGGACAATTGATCGCACATCAATTCACCATGCTTCAATTCATGGCACATCAATTTTTCACACAGTGAACTCGTTGTGTGTCAATACATTGCTTGACAAACTCATCGCGCATCAATTCATTGCATGACAATTTTGTTTGCAAGACAAATTCATCGCCAGACATTCATCACAAGACATTTCTCATGAGAGAAATTGGAAGGCAAGACACCATGGCAAATTTGGTGAGATGAATTGACATGTGATGAGTTTTTTATGTGATGATTGACGTGTGATGAACAAACCATGACGAATTGATGCACGACAAAATGACCACAACGAGTTGTCATAGAACCGTAGGAAGTATGGTTACGAGTTTAATTGATGTTTTTTTAACCGCTTCCCTGACTCACCCGTATATATACGGGCCGAGATAAGGATCAAATTCTGACTAACCCATATATATATATATCAGTGGCGTCGCGTGCCCATTTAGGTTGGGTGTGCTTTTATTGGGGAGGGGGTTATGCAACCCGCGCTACAAAATTCACGTGTTAATTTGAGCGTACGATTGCATTTTTATCGACGTGTGAAAGTTTTAAGAGAGCATAGCGCAGCAGCGCTCTTCTTAATTGGTCTAATGCAATTAATCGTAGAATAATTTTGAATACTTTAATTCAGTAACTGATATAATTATGCATCACGCGCGCCGTTTATGTGAAAAGGGTTAACGCTTCGTTGTGAGAAGATTAGGATATCATTGGCAAATACTAGAGTGAAGCACGAATTATCTGTATTTTTCTACGATTTTTAAATATGTACAACTATATAATACGCACAGAAATCTGAAAAAGTAATCACTTGGGAAAATATTATTTTCCCGATTGAATCAAAGAAAGGCTTAAAAAACTCATTTCACTTACTTATTTATACACCAGTTCCAATCTCCTGTTTTGCCTTAGGAATTGTGTTAGCACATCATCATAAAATGAAGGTCTTTTCTTCAGTTCCACCAGCAATGTCTTTTCAATGGCGAGTGAACTTAGGCCGCATAACCTTTCCTGAGTTTGTGTTCCTCTATAACACGTATGTATTCTCTTCATATCCGAAAAAGAACGCTCGACTGTAGCAGTAGAACTCGGAATCGTCATGATAAGTTCCGCTAATTTATAAATTTCCTTGAATGCAACCTGAAGCTGATTTTCTTGCATGAATTTTAATAGGTGATGCACCGGTTTCCTCGCAAATTCATCAGAAGAAAAGAGCACTTTTAGTTCATTTTTTAGGCGAACGTAGTCAAAAACTGGTCCGTAGAAATCCTTTAATTTTTCTAGAATACCATCAGGAAAAGTTTTCGCATACTGATCATATCTTTCGCTACAAAGGAGTTGAAAAAACTCAAGTTTCGAAAGTGAAGAGTATCTTTCTTCCATCTCCAGGCACATGCAGTCGACTATTCTCTGGTATAATCGAAGGCGCGCGCTCTTCTCCTCTTCTATAGATCCTTTTCGTCTTTTAGGCTTCGACTCCTCAACCGTATGCTTTTCCTTTGCAGAAACCCAAATATCATCAAATCCATGTTCCTTGTCATTCCTAAGCTGTTTCATAGTATCATGCACCTTTTTACAACAGTACAATATGTCATAGGATGATGTTTGCAATATATTATTCAAAACATCAGTATAGCCAAACAGAACAGAAAAAATTTCTAACAGAAAAATTGTTTGAAAATCTTGCAAGAAATACAAAAAACCACGAGCTTTGATTACAGCATCCACGTCCCATTCCCCAGAATTCTCCACAATGTGTTAAAAAAATTCAATAAGTTGACTTCTGTGGCGTTTTACTGTGTTTGATAAACGGGATGTAAAGTTCCATCTGGTTGGTGCGATGGAGGGTAATTTTTTAGCAACAAAATCTTGCAAAGCATTTACTCTTTTCGATGATTTAGAAAAATATGCTGCCAATCCACTGATAGTTTGGAAAAACAATCTACATTCCTTGATATTCGAGAGGCTTTGCTTCAGAACTAAGTTCAAAACGTGAGCGTAGCAATGCGTAAATATTGCTAAAGGATAGGCCTCGATAACTTTACTCTGCAACCCATTAATATGTCCACTCATTACACAGGCACCATCATAAGTTTGGCCGACCAACTTGTCCTTAATATTAAATTCCTCAACTCTGTTTACAACATGTTTAAAAAGACCACTAGACGTTCTATCATCACTTACGTCTATAAATCCGATAAACCTTTCGTGTGTTTGCCCATTATGGACAAAACGAAAAACAGTTGATAGCTGCGATTTCGACATGACATCAGAAGTTTCATCCAGAAGAATGGCCACAAATGTAGCGGAAGAAATTTCTTTCTTTACAGCATCTTTAACCACATCAGATATAGCATTAATGATATCATTTTGTACTGTGGGAGAAGTTCCTCGAAATATAGTCGATGCCTTTAAATGACTGTCTAAAAGAGGATCATACTCACGGAGCACATTTAAAAATTCTATATAATTCCCTCGGTTGGCTGAATCTTCAGACTCATCATGACCTCTCAAAGGAAGCTCTTGTTTAGCCAAATAACATACAGCATCAATTAATCTTTTTAAAATGTCTCTATTATTCTTTACTTGTTCATTATGACGACTAATTTCAACTTTTCTTTGGCTGTCAATGAGAGTGTCAATTCTTTGTTTTCCAAACATCTTAAGATTTAAAAATGACTGAACATGTGGTTGGGAGCGCTCATGTTTTTGCACTGCTGCAGCTAAATGATTAAGATCGGAATACCCGTGCTTATTCCAAACACTTTTCTCTTTGGAGAATAATAAACAAGGCCAACAAAAAAGTCATGACCGCACTTCACATCCAGTTAACCATTCTACTGGACCGTATTGTGAAACAGAGAAATGTCTCATGTACTCAGTTTTTGCATCTTTGTGCTTGCACAGTAAATTTGGAAGAGGAGGACGAGGCTTACCTTCTTCGACTATGTTCATACAATCCGCAAAAGCTCTGGCAGAAAACGGGGCATTCAGTACATCGTCAACACTGTTTGCCATTGTAAATATGGGCAAAAAGTTATAAATTATATCTAAAAAATTATAAATATATGTTAAAAACTTGTCTAAATCGGTGTCATAAACACGTCGGTTCACACCTTACCCCACGCACGCAAAACAAACGAAACTCAGAAAACAAAAACAGCATCTCATGACAAGTAACAACATTGAATTGGATTGCTTCACACAATAGCCAATCACAACCGCTAACTACTTCTGGGTGCTGTTGTCTCAGCGCACACCCTGCCACGCCTTCTGGGCGGTTTAAAACCACAAGGAGGCTAAGAATTTGACCCGCTGCGCCATCTGTACGTATGTTTAAAGGGCTCAAAGCTGCTCGTATTACTTACCGCACACCCGGGCTATTAACGTGAATGTGATACAATGTTTACGCGCCGAAACTTCTCCTCTTCATGAAACATTGTATATTGGATTTGATTTTAGGAATCACGCGAAGCCAGAAAACGATTAGGGGAGTCTTTAACGGGAATAAATGCAAAAATATAATATCTGTGACACTGCGAATCCGTGGGTGTGCACCGCACACCTAGCACACCCTGAATATACGCCCCTGATATATATATATATATATATATATATATATATATATATATATATATATGTATATATATATATATATATATATATATATAACAACTTACGGAAAAGGAAAGGTAAAATGAATATATGGATGTCAACAAGGTGTTGGGATGAGGAAACCCAGTGAGCACTCACCAATCAGACGACTTCAGGTTGGCGAGGCCCCGGGGATGTCGAAGCGACACACGTAAAATAACACAAAAACACAGAAACATCACAAACGTAAAGCTTTCGGAACTACTCCTTCTTCAGCTACAGAGAGAGAACTCCTCATCCCAACACCTTGTTGACATCCATATATATATATATATATATATATATATATATATATATATATATATATATATATATATATATATATGGATTTCTATATTTTTCATTTCCTCTTAGTAGTTCATGTTCCTGCTGTTAGAGGTAGTAAGTAGGCACAATTTAGATGTCTCAGCATGGGTTTTTCAAAATTTTAGGGCAGGGAACTCGCAGGGTCATTTTTACTACAAAAGCCAAACTTTTCTCTTTGTCACACAGATGGTTCAATTTCAACTATACATGTCCCTTCTTCTGCAAATGAATCCATTATCCACTAGGTTATTCACCCTCAGTGTTTTCCAGATGCTTTTTCTTGCCTAAATTCCAAGAAATCCCTTCCCTTCCTTCCTGGAGACATGGGCGTACCCTTTAGCAATTGGTATTTCAAAGCCCTTTGTCTAGCAGTGTTTCTTGAGCTTTCGAGTGAACACATTTATAAAGCATTTTTCTTTCAACTTTTGCTTCCTTACAGTTACTGTTGTTTTTTCTTGGTTATTTTATATAGTTCTCTTGATTTTATACTGTTTTTGTTGATATTTTATTTCATACCATTTTTTGTTGTGATTTATCCCTCAAATGGATCATGGAGGACAAAGCAGTAGTGACATTGATGAGGAAGAGATCTCTGTTGAGGAATCTGGTTCAAAATCAAATGTATCCACAGAATACCTTAGTTCTGATGCCGAATATACCATACCATCGGAAGACAATCGATGGTGTGAAGTGAACACTACAGGTCCCCTTCCTCATCCACCAGAAAGATTTCCTTTTAAAAGCAAATCTCAAGTGAATTTTGAAATTAATCCGGATGGTGGCATTTCCCTGTTTTTCATACTGTTTTTTGTTCGTTCTTCTTATCTCCAATGAAACGAAGCGGTACATAACTCAGTTTCTGAATGCAAGACCATTGACTTCTAGGACTGCTCTGCAACATCAGTGGCATCCCACCAATACAGCTGAAATTTGTGTTTTCCTTGTGCTTGTAATGTTGCAAAGTATTAGTTATAAATCTGATCAGGAGCATTATTGGTCGACCAGACCAATACTTTTTTCCCGTTCTTTGGACAAACCATGTCATATAGAAGGTTTATAAAAATTCGGCAGTTTCTCCACTTCACTGATAATGAAGCATACGATGCAAGAAATCATCCTAACCCTAAATTAAACAAAATATGGCCTGTTTTTCAACCTCTTGTTGCCCGAAGCACATCAAAGCGGTATTCAATTTTGGACCATGTGCGTTCTAAAACACTTTCGTTAACAGATGCAACTGCTGCAGTTATTCGAGTTTTCAGTTCTTCGAGTTCTCACCCTCACTCACGTTCTATTCTAATTTATTTTTCTGCATCCAAGTTTCTTCCTAAAAGTAAATTCATCATTCTTTTATCAATTTTAACAACATTTCTAAGGAAAAATAATGTGAAAAAAGACTTGAAAATATTGCTAGGAAAAAATTGGCCAAGAATGAATGTTCAAAACAAGAATGAAGCAGCTCAAATCTCTAAAATAAAAGCAAAATATGCCATCCCAATATTTCATTAGTCTCTCCCTTTGTAAACTATAAAGATGCTGATGGCTAAAGGACCTAATAACCTCGAGGCTCTCGAGACTCTTTTGAGCATCAGTCACGCTCTGACAGATATATGAGAGCATGGGCATGGGAAGATATGGCGCTGGTTACGAAGAACACAAACAAACCAAGCAGGATTGCCCAGATCTATTAGTAGTGACCTTTCTAAGTACATCTGAAAGACATTCTTATTATTTTGTTGAAAGAAATATAAATATGGCTGCGCAAAGATACAGAAAACCTCCAGTCCTGTGGTTCCATTTTGTGTTACACATCCGCACTGCACAGATGGTAAAGCTTGAAATTTCTTATAATTTATTAATGAATACCTCTACTTTACATATCATCTGTTTTTAGGAATATATTCTTAAAACAATTGGGCAACTGGGTTTCAGTGATGAAGAGTTGCAGAAAATGTTGAAGAAATCCAATGACATCTCACATAGTAGTGATAATGAATATGATAGTGATAGTGGTTTTAGTTTTGTTGATGATGTTGCGGTTGCAAACGAACTCAAAATTCAGCCAGATAGTGAAGATATAAAGAAAAGGGACAATGAATTTTACTGGGAGAGCATGTAAAATTTTATTACACAACAGGAGGTATTTATTGAAAACTGCCGAGCTCAGAATGTTGCTAAATGTGTGGTTGATATTGTTGAATGTTTTGAACTATTTTATGACTAGGATCTGATAAAAATAAAAGCAGAAGAACCTAATAGATATGTGGAACAATACAAAAATGCAAGAGGCAATGTATTTTCTTTTTTACCACACAAAATTAAACTACTAAGGTAATTAAAATAGTTATAATCTCAATAGTTTTATGGTCATATTCATAATTTTTGTAATAAATTCGTAGTATTTCTCAAATTGTATAGCCAAAGGGACAAATACGGATTTAAAAAATTCAGTTCATGCTAAGACTAGCTTTCTTTTGGCAAAAAAATTGTGCGAGAGGAAAGAAAATATGGACTAGTTTTTGAGATGTTCATCACCTGTGTTCACACTATAGGTCCATCTGGTGCTCTTTGTAAACAATTCTTGAGTGCAGTGAATTGTGTGTGAGAGATTGTGGGGCCAGAGAGAGGAAAGGGCCACTCGGAGATGGGACTGCGTAATCATGAGAATGAAGAAGAAGAGATAACAAACCATCTGAAGTCTGTTTATGAATATCTTGATCATGCTATTAGAATGGAGTTGGAGGAAACAAAACAAATCTCGTATGCCCAAAAGAAATACTAATATGCTAATCATTCGTGTTTTATGAAATGATATTCTATTCGCTGAGAGATATTGTAATACTTTATAAGAATATCACAATGAAAATATACAGGTATAATAACAATAGTATTACTGTAATTATGTAAAAATTGCATGCAAATCTGTTGAATAGAAATAAAGAAAAATAATTGTCTCCGTACTTCAAAATCCCAACTTCTGTTTAAATGTCCTCCATCCATGGGATAGTCTAGAATTTAAAGCAGCTCCATCACTGAAGGGTTCATAGTGAAAATTTTGCTAATGCTAATATAGTAATACCTCATGCAACGCGAATTTCAACAATGCATTTTCATTATTGCACTTTATTGCATGCCCGTTCGCAGTAATTACAATTTCAATGCATATTTGACATTAGTATATGCTTTAGTTTCTAATGGGCCAATTGAATAGCTCCATTAATGCCACGGAACATTATAATTGTGATAATTGAGATTAAAATGTTCTAAATAACGTTACGTGTATCTCAATGGCTACAAGAATGAAAATATATGCCTACATTATTACCTATAAGCTTCAGGTGATCCAATATTAAAAATCTCATGGAAAATAAGTATCAGCACATCATTTCTGTCCCCCTCTCACAGAAAAAGTTATCTGTGAATGGAGAAAATGAGGAAAAACTGAAGCTTACAGGATAAGAAAAAACATAGTCTTTGTAAACTTGGTCCTAAATGGCCATGACTGGAGGAGGTAGTGATGGATTGTAGAACAGAGGAAGTTTGGTATTACTGTATTGATCAAAATCATTATGTACGAGGCAAAAAGAGTTGCTGAAGAAAAAGGACTATTTGAGCATACTTATTGTTATTACGTATGTATTCCATTTATTATTTATCCCGTTGAATTAAAATATCATTTTGCATTTAAGTTTAAATAAGTACTATCGGTAAATGTTATCTATATGTGCAACATCTGCAGCGCACTCCCACAGCTTTAATTAATATGACTGCCGAGTTCATGCAGAGCACACAGCTATACAAGTCCCAAAGCAATTATTTATGTTTTAGATCATCCCTATTTATTTTAAGAATTAAGTTTATCTAAAATTTTATATTTAACTGTTATCACGCCATAATATTTTCTGTAAATTTTGCCAGAGACGGACTAAATAACGGCTGGAAATGATACATGATGTGGCCCTTCATAAATGCCTTGGTGAACCAAAATAATCCTTTTCCTGAAAAATCTTCTAAAAAACTGGGGTGTCTTATATGCCAAAAAATATGGTACTTTTCTTCTATTTACTGTTAAATATTTATATGGCACTAGACATGAAGCAAAATAACCATGGTGCACCACAGTTGAACTATTGATGCCGAAAAAGAAGACCTTGGATGGTGACTGGCCACTGCAAATGTAAAAATTTTTAAAAAGAACTGTAAAAGCAGTCCTAAAGAGCTTTTTTAGAATGTTCTTGTAAATTTACAGAATATTTTACATATATGCATGATTCAACAAACTTCAGATTTAGCAATCAAACTGCATTATTATAAAGTGATACTGTATTTTATTAGAAACATAGCATTACAAAGAAAATGTAAAGCCTAAAACCAATCAAAAGTTGTTTAAAACATACCCCACTTCATCTCCTGAAGATGCAGACTGCAATGTCTGCGAAACATCGAGAGCCAGAAATGCCGCCAACGCGAAACCCGAAAACCACCACCAGCATTCAGCAATGCTGTGAAAGCCTTCAACTCAAATTGATACCCCACTGCAATTCGGCAGTTGTAATATAATCTGTGAATTGAAAATATTTATGCTTTGTTTTTATTGTTTTAGCAATGTAAACAAAGGGGCCTGTATAGATAAAAAATGGCAAAGGAGAAACTTCCTTATAACCATGAAAATTAAAAAAGAAGTATACAAATACACAATGGTTTAGGGGAAATTACTCCATCCCAGGGACCAAACACTCACACAATCTCACACACTCTGGGTTTAGGGGAAATACTCCTGCCAGGGACCCTTGTTTACACCCAGGCAAGCAAAAAACCGAATTGTACTTCTTTTGCAAAAAGAATGCCTACATGCATATTTTGGAATCAAAGATTCCATATTCAATAGGCCGATTGGTCTTTACCCAGAGTGTGATATCATGTGACTGTTTGGTCCCTGGTGTGGAGTATTTCCCCTAAACTGTTGTGTATTTGTGTACTTCTTTTTTAATTTTTATGGTTATAAGGAGGTTTCTCCTTCGTCATTTTTTATTTTAATTAATCATAGGTCTTCAAAAATTTAATTCCTCTATAGATAGTTAATAAGGATTTTTTAAAATCCTGCTTGAATAAAATGGATATAGGAATGGTTTCCAAAATCCATTACCATCCAAAACTATACTGCAAATCATTGCTTCCCAGCTCTTCTTGTTACTTGAACATTTTGCTGCACAGATGGATGAAGTGAAAACATAAGCAATTTTTTAAAGCACTAATAAAAGTGGAATATGTATGTGAGTACATTCCAGCAGCAGTGCTGCAGCTTCAGGCAAGGAAATGTAACATAGGTACCAAGAAAAAAATAACATCAGAATAACAATTAAATACTGATTCCGAAAGTCAATATTCATTCATGAACCTAATCTAAGCCAACCTGAAACAAAAATCCACCCAAAGCAAACCCAGCCCTACCTATTCCAACAGTAGCTTTAACAAGTGCAAAATAATGTCCGACTCGCTGCAAAAGACTAGAATTGGGTAAACCAATATAAAAACAAAAAGTTAACAAGTGAAATAGAAATGAAGCCAATATAAATAATGATGTCTTTAATTAGTTTGTAAAACATAACCGATTATCACTGAAACAGAAGTGATGTTTGGACCATAATAACAGGCAGTAGCCTTTTAAGAGCATTATTCTTTAATTTTTCAAAAAATAAAAATTGAGATGCCAATTGCGTAATATTGAAATTGCCCTAAACAAACATATGCAAGATGAGGCATACCTGTACATTAGGGTAGCACTTATAGAGGATCAATTTTTCAAGTTCAGAATTATGTTTGCCGCTGTTGTGCATTTTGTGACCACTGATGTAAAAAAACTCAGAATGAAATTTGGGGCCTCTACGATGAAACTAACGTGGTGCTCAACGGCTATGAAGTTTTCTACTGAGAGGAATGATGGACACATAGCGTCCTTCACCTGTCTATATTACTGTACATGGTGAATATTGTGGGAAATAAATATATTAAATTTTCAAAATTCATTTTTAAATGTCAGATTTTTACATTGAGCTAGTGCTACATTATGTGGTAAGCAGTTTAGAGAAAGATCATACTTTTCAGCGCAATCGTTGGAGTCGCTCAAGAAATCAATCAAAGCCCGTGCACCTAATTTATTAATTTATATGTTATATAATTAATAAATTTAACAATTAAAATTAAAACTAATAATAATAATCCACTACAGCACCTGCAGCATTAAGGCATTCTTTTTCATGAGCCCTCAGCTTTTTGTGGCGCCTTTCTCTGCTAGCCTTGCGGGACTTCAGAGCGGCGAGCTTCTTGTCGACGCCATCCATGTAACCACGCCTACCTTGTTCCCTTTGCGCCAACAGGAATTCTTTGTTCTCTTGATTCTTGATCATGTTCAGTGCATTGGCGTGAGCGACGTCGAACAAGTCATCCAATGATTGAACAATCTTCCTTTTGTTACTTTCTTGAGTTTCGGTGTGCCTACCATGGCTCTTTATTAATTTCACCCATTCGTTGTATTTGCTTTTCAGCTTCTCAGTAGCACGCTGTTCCTCCATCATAGGTATATGATCTTTGCCCTCCCACAACACCTTTAAAGCTCCGATGATGGATCTTGCACTCTCACGCATTGTTTTCTTTTCATTTTGTACATGGTGAAAAAAGCACAAAAGCACTTCACAGATGGATGGAAGTTTCTTCTCTGGAAGCTTATCGTTCACACATCCTATCAAGAAGATCGTTCTGACTTTCCTCAAAGACTATGCCATGTTGATACCACACGAAAAAATCTGCTGTGCACATGCAACAAACGCCACTCTGACCATGGAGTGGACACTGACACTGAAGCACTCTTGAAAAACCACAGTCAAATGCACTACAAGTCCCAACATGCCCACGAAGTCTCGTCTGCCTGGTGCGTGCCATCAGCAGACACTCCAGCACAGGGTGGAAGCTTCAAATAGAGCATGTTGCACGTCGCTGTTTGACAACTCTGAAACTTTCCCTACCTTGAACGCATGATATTTGATGCTGATATATATTTTCGAATGCCATGAGGCCACATTTACTAAGCAGGCATATATTGTAACTGTGGAAAAAAACGTCCACTTCAAAGTCGTTGAGCACCGGGTTGTCCTCTCACAGGGCTCAAATTTTTCACACTGCTGTTTTACCTTAAGTGTTATCGAAAAAACAACAGCGGCATTTCATATTCCAAAGTTCAGAAATAAGTGCCACCCTACTGTACATACATACACATATGTATGTGTACACTCACGTTCATGCACAGGCACACACACAGACACACAAGTAGTCACAGGTTGCGTCCAGAAAATTTAATAGAGATTCTGATCAAAGGGTCAATGTATCTACAGCAGTTAATTTTTAATTTTCATACTTTTTAATTGTAACGTATTAATGGAAAATTTAGTGTTACCTGTAGATCCAATAGTCACCAAATGATGTGGAAAGTCCATATTTACAATATATGCACTTAAACAATTGTCAACTCTCTTGGGGGGGGAGGGGGGGAGACACTCAAAATGTTGTGAAAGTGTGATACTCTCTAAAGTAAGGGTGCCCACCGAGTCCCACATTACACTCCACACACGTATTATGATTCCATTCTAACCTGCGCCTTCATTTTTATGCTTACCCACAAAAAAGTTGTCATATACTTAATGTTTGCGGAATGCATTGACGATACAGTCCTGGCATGTTTATGTCAGCCACTTTCACTCACACTGGCTGTATTGTCTCAGCTATAGGATGTGTTCTTATCATCAGATTTTTCCATGGCTACTTTTATTCTCTACAAGGGAAAACCATGACAAATAATTCATTTAACCCTTGTTAGGTAACAGAGACTTTATAAATGGCACAGCATAACAGTGCTGAAATCTAACATGCATGAGGTTGATAGTGTGATATTACATTCATAGCATGGAAAGGTACACTTTGTATAGATTGATGTGGTCCTCACATCATATAATTTATTATGCTATTTTATTAAAAAATCACTATATCTTTTTAAAATGATATTACCATTGCCTATTTGAGCCTTTTTAGGCATTCTTTACAAAAAGGAAAAAAGAACTACGGTCAGGTCATGTCCATTCATCTGTCCATCTGTATGTTTCGTCTGTGAAACTGCTGGGCAAATGTTCATGGAATTTGGTTTTAGGACATAAGAGCAAAGAAAATAAGAAAATGATATAAATGGTTCACATACCCTAATCGAGAATGCCACTTTACTGGTGACAAAAAATGAACTTTTCTTTATATCTTGTAAAATATCACTTATAAAAAAGTCTTCAGATGAAATTTGTAGAACTAGTCAAATAGCATATGTTTTGTTCAGTAAGTTTTTATCCAAGAAGCAGCCGATTTCAAGAAAATCAAATGAGAAAGTCGTAATTCACTTTGTACATGGAGAATTTTTTGTTTTTTAATTGTTGTCAATGAAAACAATCTTCATGGCAGCTGAAGTGAACAATATCTGCTGTAAATAACTAATTCATTTAATTTTCTTTCATGGACATACAACATTTGGTAAATGAAGGAAAATGGATTATTGATGACAAAGAAATGACAGTAAATATGTCTATTTTTTATGTATATACAGCATTTGTAAGTGAAACGGAATGGGTAATTTATGACAAAGGAATGAATGTAAACAAAGATTATATTACTGCTATTCGAATGAGTTACGTTTGTAATAATTGTTGATTGTTTTACTAATTGCAACTGATTAAGAAATAAATTGATGAATCAATAATTCAATATTTCCGTGGCATCACTACTGGCATACCATTTTTCAGTTCTCAGACATTATACTAAGGTTTTATATTTATCTTTTTTGGCATGATTGCGTAAATCTTAAAGAACGCCTCTGCCTCCCATGTAGGTATGCACTTATGGTGCGTGCATCTTTCCTCTCTTTCTAAATTAAGCTCTTTTTATGCATAACTTTTTCTTTCTTTGAATTACTATGTAAATAGAATTCCTTGGTGATACCAGTTTGTAATCAATGAAAATGGCAGCTCATGTAAATCAAGGCCTGGGCAATACCAAACTGAATAAACTATTATTGTATAGTGATGATTATTTACTACTTGATAGAGACTCAGATTTAAATGTTGAAAGTGCTTATACTTTACTAAGCAGAGATTCTTGTGACAATTATTCTGAAGAGAAGGAAAATTTATGAAATCTTTTGGATGGTAAAGCAATCATATATTGGAAATGGAAGGGAAATAATATTGCAGTTATTCGTCCATTTATTGGTGTTTCTGGTGTTTCAAATCAGATATTACACATTATAGACCTATACTCCAGACCAGGCTGTTCTTCATACAGATCTTAATGAAGCAATGCTACAAACCATGTGCATCATCATTGTTTCTTTTATTTTATTTTTTGTTTAAAATTATCATTTTACAAATCTTTTAAATAATGTCTGCTAAATAATTGGTGAACAGTTGAACAGCTGATTCAAAATGGTGGTAATCTACATCGAAAAATACACTGGAGTGCTTCACATTTTATTGTTGGTGGGAGTAAGAATCTGAGAAAAATTATATTTCTAAAGCAAAAACTAGATTTACAAGCACTATTAGTACAATGAACAAACATGTGATATCGTTTGTAATACAGGTCTTAACAAAGCAACACTACAAATCATCTACGTTATCATCGTTTCTTTTCTGTAAAAATGTGTGAAATGTGTAAACGTGTGAAATATACATAAACAAATGAAAAACACAAAGCATTAACCAAAGCCTAGTCATAATAAAGGAAAAAAATTAAAAATATGTCAATCAGGTTAGGATGCTGGAATACATCCCCCCTATTTATGTTATTTCTTATGAGAAATTCATTTCCAACTAACACGATTTCACATTACATGAAATTTTTTAAGAATGCATCTATTGTGTTCATCGGGGATTGGGTGTATATCATTTCTGATATACATATACAGTAACCCCTCGATATTCGCGGTTTTGATTATTAGCGGGTAGTTATTCTGCAAGCCTGTTACATTTCAGGCACATATATTTGTCTCTACAAAATTATGCCACAGAGGTGTACTTAATGATTTTGTCTATATATTCACTTAAATGTGTAGTGAATGTTGGCATTTTAAAAATTTTCTTTGCAACAGTGTTTCTTGGGAAAACCAAATTGATCATTTTTTTGAGTAAATGATGAATGACGAATTTTGAAAATTGATCATCCATTAACCGATTAAAATGATTGAAAATGGAAGTGAACTTAACACAAAAAGTAAGGATGATGTCTGGCTGTTTCACTGTCTGTGGTGTGGCATCTCTTGGATGCCATTATGGTGTAAATGTGTCTATGGTGTGGTACATACGGAAAAATGAGAAAAATATTTGGTCAAGCGTTGCAGCAAGTGCGTCCAAAAGTGCTAAAGCATCTTTTCATACCCTTGATGCAGCTCTCGAGAAAATGGATAAAGCGCTCTTTTTATGGATTGAAGAACTAACTCAGTGAAACATGCCTTCGAGCAGTCCTGTGATAATGGAAAAGGCCAAGTGTCTCTACTATCATCTCTGGGAGTGAAGGTAGCAGAGCTGCTCACAGCTTTCAAGCCAGTAAAGGTTAGCTTCATAATTTTAAAAGATGTTTTAACCTCCACAATGTGAAACTAGTAGGAGAAGCGGTATTGGCTGACCATGTTGCAGCAGAAAATTACCCACCCTAACTTAAACTACTCGTAGAGAAGAAGGGATATAGCATGAATCAGACTTTCAACGCTGATGAAACCACTTTTTTGGAAGAGAGTGTCCTCTCGCACTTTCTTGTCCAAGGAGAAGAGGTCTGCATCGGCATGTAAAGCAAATAAGGACCGGCTAACTCTTCTTGTTTGAGGAAATGCGGCAGGCGAATTCATGATAAAGATGATGGTGATATACAAATCTATAAGCCCCGGGTCCCTCAAAGGAAAAAACAAGGATCATATCATGGTGTTCTGGCACACTAACGGGAGGGCCTGGATGATTGCTGTGCTGTTTTTGTAATGGTTTCTTAAGTGCTTCGTATATGAAGTGAAAAAGTACCTTGTGGCCAAAAACCTAGCATTCAAGGTCCTGATCTCAGACAAGGCATGGGCAATTCTGAATATCTACAGTTTGCCCACCCGAACATGGAGGTAGTCTTCTTAACACATAATACCACCTCTCTTCTCCAACCAATGGATCAAGGTCTCATTGCAACATTTAACCCCTCAGCGATGGAGGAGATTTAAATCCCTCCCATCCCTACAGTCGAAGGAGATTTAAATAATTTCGGCAAATTTGCTAACATTTGTTTAAAAATTTATATCTCTGTTATTTTAGAAGCAAATTTTATGAAATTTTCGCAAATATAGCATTAATGACCATTCTTGATTTAAAAAAATATTTTTTTAGCTAGTTAACCTTTATCATCCAAACGGGAACTTAAGTTCCTGCTAAAAAGTCTCGCACTCATTTTGCTTTTCTAATACTCACTCCTCGAAGGGATTTGGCATTCTAAAGACGTCACCACAACTTGGAACACCATCCAAGAGACATGGGAATGTGATTCGTGACTTTTGTTGATCTCTTTCTTGAATGGTAAACAAATTCCCCCCATGGTTATCCTTCTGTGTTTATCCCCGCTCAGCTGGGCTCAGCTCTTGCTGGACCTTCGCTGCATCCTTAGTATTGAGTTCACCATGCATCTTCGAGGCATAAGCATAATAAAAATACTGCTGTGGTTCACTTTCTCTTTACTTGTGCCTTTTCTGACCTATGAAAAACACGTAGATATTTTTTTTACAAAAGAGCACTAATTTCCTACGATCTTTATCCTTTTTTATTATTCGCTCCTCGAAGGGATGGGAGTAGCATGGGAATGGCATGAGAAGAAGAGGCCTGGGAATGTGGTTCATGTGTTTAATTAACTCGTTCTTGAATGGGAAACAAATTCCTCCTGTGGATATCTGTCTCTGTTTATCCTCTCTCTGCTGGGCTCGCTTCCTGGACCTTCGCTGCAACGCTGTGTCCTAGTATTGAGTTCACTACGCATCTTTGAGGCGTAAGCATAATAAAAATTTTGCCGTGGTTCATGTTCTCTTTTTTTGTGCTTTTCCAATATAGAAGTAATACGTAGGTATTTTTGTCTATCTTTGGAGTAGCATTTCATTGAGTTCTACAGTTTTTCACGATATGCAAGTATCTTTTTTATTTCCGCTTTATTGTTGTTAGTATATATTTACAGTAAGGTGCCCTATTTTATTGTAGTAACCCATCCTTTTGTGCAGTGGATCTGAAACGGAAGTTTACAGACAAAGACATTGTAAACGAGCTCATTGCAGACAGTGACTAAGATGCATATGAGTAAGGTGACCAGATATTTTTTTCCAAAAAGGAGGACAGATGCCGTATTTTTACAAAATGTAAAGACAAAGGGAGGGAAAAGAAACGAGAAAGGAAGGACACATTTTATGACAAAAAAACTGTTTATATGCTATCTTTCATATTTTTTCAAACAAACTAAAGGTTGTAAAAGAACATACATTACAATAGTCTCAAGACATGAAATTTTTTGTTTTAAAAAAATGTTGTAAGCTTTCAAGAAAAATAATAATTTTAGATACCATTTTTCACAGTGAAACACTAAAATTACATAATGACAAATCGTATTGAACGAATTTCAATTTCAGAAGTTCAAAGGTGAATTGCACAAATTTTAAACGTAAGTGTTCATTAATTATGTGTGTTTTACATATTCGAGAAAAATAAACCCCAACACGGAAAAGTTTAAACGAAGTTCAAAAGCAATTAAAATTGAAAATAATAGATTCAATCCTACAAATTGTTATTTATTCTAAATTATATCCTGATTGCTTGAAAATTATTTTATATAAGCCAATATTTATTGAAAATATATTTATTCAAAATATATATTTACTGAAACATATCTTTTCTCTACAGGCTGAAATATGTAGTATGTTTTTAAAAATGAAGTGTTTTCATTCTAATAATGACATGATTGTTTTGTATTGAAATATTTGTCATTTCTGTAAATTTTTTTCAAAAAATCGTCATTTTTATTTAACATTTCTGAGAATCGCTCGCAGCTATAATCCATGTTAACTTTTATCATTATGATTAAAGTCAATGTTTCCAAAGAAAGACTGCTCTTTACACAATCCCACACATTATTAATTATCGAGAATACACGCTCTACACTTGCATTTGTCCCAGGTAAACATAAAGCTATTTCAACCAATATCTTTAAATTAATAAAAGGAAGATATTCAGTTTTTTTAAAACTGAAATATTTCCTCCCATCTTTTGTAGACTTCTATTTTATTTTCAGACCATTCTGAAAACTTATTAGCTGAGCAGTGCTCATTTAGTCTCCGAACCTCATCAAACAGTATTGTCATCAATCTTTATGAGACACTTGATTTGCAAATTTCACCGATTCTACCACTTTTTCCCACTCGATCGATTTTCTTAATAAAGTCCACTGAAAAAAATTTATTCCATCCAGAAATTTTGTCCATTTGATCAAATAATCAAGGCAATTTCTATAAAATAGTTCAACCTCGTCCGTGAATGCCCTCTAACTGTTGGATTATTCTCTTCTAGTTTTTTCAATAAATTATCTGCATTTACTGGTAAACATTTCATATTTAATCTGGATTCCAATTGATCATTAAAACTGTGAAGAATTGACATTACTTCAGCTGCACATATTTTGTTCTTTTTAATTTGCTCTATATTCGACTGAAACAATGTTGCCTTACTATGCATGATATGCAGAGTAATTTCATCTAATGGATTTTCAAAAAAATCTTTTAGAACTTTGGGACATTTATCTAAACTTAAAAAATGTAAGCTTAATGGTTCAAATAATTGAGTAACACGTTCAATGGCAGGTGTTAAAGCCAACCACCTGGTTTTTGAGTAACCTAATAATTTCTTATTCTCAACTGAAGCGACCTCACAAAATTTAGTTTGACTCTTTACTCTCACAGTGAAACGATGAAAATGTAAGTATATTTGTGGAAGGATTACTTCTATATCTATAGCCAGTTGACTTGAGAATACACAAATACACCAATTAAAAGAACGCATGGCTTGAGTAAAAGGAAGGACAATAGCAGAGAAATGTTCAAAAAGGAGGACATGGAAGGACAAAAGGTTTAGGGAGGACAGCGATTGAAAAAGAAGGACTGTCCTTCCAAAAGGAAGATGTTTGGTCACCTTACATATGAGACAGATGGCAGCGAGGACAATGAACAGGATGATGATGATGATGACGAGAAAGATAAATGTCAGGATTCTGGCAGTGAAATGTGTCGAAAAACGACAAAAGGGCAATTTCCCGGGTGCCTATGCATTTATAGGTGGGGCAAAGGGATTGAGAAGTGATGAGGCTCCGAATATTATGAAAGACTGAAGACTCAAGATTTGCTCTCGTTAGGAATCTTTTGGATGCGGCTGGGAGAAAGGAATGCCCTACACCACTCTCGAGGAATCCCATCTCGTGTCAACAAACATAGATTGTTTGGAAGTGAAAGATAATGAGCATTGGGTCGACAAAGTGACCAAGTCAAGATGCAGTGTGTGTTCACTGCATGGCAAAGGGAATCGTATGGTTTATCGATGCTCGTGTGATGTAGGATTGTATTTTTACCCATGTTTTAGAGAATATCACACAGACCAAATTATAATTAAAAAAAAAAATTTATATGCATAAATATTATATTTATATATTTATTTGTTTTTTTCGTGAAATGATTTTATACTTTCTCAATACAAAAATATACTTAAAATCAATAAAAATCAATTACCTACTTTATTTTTCATTTTGTTTTTATTTTGTTCTTCTATCATTACTAGTAAAAGAGAAAATAAAAGAAATGCAAAGGTCTGCAAGGAGTAATTTAATTCAAAAGCATAGCTAAGTCATGGGAGTTATAGTAGTTATCCATCCACACAGTGCGTCCTTGATTGAGAAGAGGCTCCAATAATTTGAGAACAATCTTACTGGTATAAGAAGTGATGAGAGGGGAATGCAATACAGTATCTTTTCCTGTGTAAACTAGAAAGGACCAAAAATAACCATTCACTACATTACATAAATCAAAAGTTTTAATGCCAAATTGAGATGATTTGAGAGGAATATACTGTTTGAATGAGAGGTGGCCCTTCCATAAAGTTAAAGATTCGTCAATTGAAATATTTCTATTTGGAAAATATAATTCTTGAAATTTACTATTGAGGTGGGAGACGACAGGAAAAATTTTGAACAATTTTGGAGGGCCCTGTTATTTACCTTTTCTTTCATTATCTGCAAAGTGTAAAAAATTACAAATAATTTCCAACCTGTCTCTCATAATTACATCACTAAAACATGGTCTGGAAATGATTCGTTTCGTGGAAAAATATAATCGGAATGTAGGTTTCTGAATTATTCCCACCAACATAAAAAGACCAAGCATGATGTAAATCTCTTCTATTGTCACAGGTTTCCAATTTAAAATTCTCGATTTCAAGGAAGATATACCCTGATTAGATTTTTGAATTTGTTCAGTGAGCGATTAGTTTCCTGTATGATATAATTCACGAAGTTTTGATCAAAGAACAATTCAAAGATATCCACTATTTCATACAAATCTTTCACTGCATTTTGAGAGCCATGAAGACCTATAAAATTTTCCATGACTCCAGAATAATTACTCATATCCTCCCGCACAAAGTCCTGCATAGTACATATGTCTTCCTCTTCAACTTGAATTGAAAAAAAAGAATCCATTTCACAACGGTCATCAACTTCATTCTCACTTTCACCATCACTACTCAATAAGCTTTCTTCAGACTCATTTTCAAGCAGTCTTTCTTGCACTTGTTCTTCAGTCATTTCTGCAGATCTTTTCCTACTCGTTGATGCCATAATAATTACTATTGTTAAAAAATAAATTATCCACAGTTTCTAAACTGAAAATATAGTTATAACACTAGAGAAAAGAAAATGCACAAAAGACTGCCTCCTCGACAACGTGCATCTAGTAAACTAGCTTTGGGAGCGCAAGATATTCTCGGATTGACAGAAAGGGATAATCTTCTTCCCCATATTTTCCATCACATGGCCCTTAGGCTTTTATGTTTACATTCTATACAGCTCTCTGCTCATGTTCTGGGGATGACCGAAGGAACTGGGTAAAAGAAGTTCATTGTCTATAGCTATCATTCTCAGAAAATGCATACCCAGGGAGAACATCTGACTCAAAATATTCAAGAGAAAACAAGAGATAAGTGAAAGTCATAAATCTATCACACTTTTCACTCTTAGAGTCCACACCGACATTAGGAAGACTATTTCTCCTTATAGCACTTGAGATTAGAAAGAACTGAGAACAAAACTTAACCAACAATAAAGAAATTCTTTGGAAATTAAGAATAAAAACCATATAAACATCTATTCCTAAAATGCAATCAATTGGGTAGAAATGATAAAGAATGGTATTTCAAAAGCTTCCTTCATGATACCTATTCGAAAAAAATTAAATATGTAGATTGGCGGATGCATAAAAAAATAATGAAATAAATCCATGCACTGACCGTGCAGAGTACGTGGGACGGCGTTGAGGGGTTAAGTTGTATTACATCCGCCACATGTTTTACGAGAATTCTCAACCAGATGGAGAGCGTTTCCTGTATGTCAATCAGTGATTGTTAGATAAAGTATAACATTGCTGACTAACTATTATAAAGGAATCTCTGGATGATATCAATCCATCGACCTGGAATGCGTGTTGGAGTGAGCTGTTGCCTGATGCATTGAAAGACCTGAAAGGTATCTCATCGATAGAAGAAGAAGAGCTGCAGAGGATTGTGAGTTTGTAGGAAGAGGGAGTTTTGATGATCTCAGAGAAAGTGAGGTGGAGGAACTCCTCGACTCCTGTAAGAAGAGTTGACCAAGGAGGATCTTGCAGAACTCATACGCTCAAGTTAAAGCAGTGAGGAAGAAGAGAGTGATGTGATTCAAAAGCCTCAGCTGTCACTTAAGGTACTGGCAGAGATTTTGGACATGTCTAAGGCTCTGGCTGACAAGGTTTTTGAAATAGATCCTTTGATGGGATGTAGTCTAAAATTTAAAAGAGGATTAGAGGCTCTTACAGCCCCTTACAAGGAGAACTATAGGGATTTGCAATGAAAGACAAAGCAAACGTCTGTAACAAGTTTTTTATGAGCATCGCAACTACAACTTCTTCCTCTGCAGACTCCTGTAAGTCCCCCTCTTCAGGAGGACCTTACATCTCTCTAATCCATCCACATGTATACCCGCCCCATCATTATCTTCTCAATATCATCATTGTCGATGAGTTAAATGTTTTTAAAAATTTTATTGTTTATTTATCTTTCATATAAAACATCCATAGTTCATATTTATTTTTAGCCTATTTTCCATAATGGAAATTGGCTTATAGTTTCGTCATTGTGTCTGTCTGTCCATCCCCCCCTTTAACTTTTGAACCAATGGACCAATTTTCATGACACTAGGTAGAAATCTCCTGCTACTGAGGCAGAGCCTCCATGGATAGTTTTTGTTACAAAGATTGAAAGTCCTGGGCTCAGTTCCAGAAACCATCCTTCCCATTTGATTTACATGGGAAATATGAAATCCATCGTGAGGGTAACTCTTGCACATTAAAATATCTTAGAATTGTAATATCGGAGGGAATTTGTACTGTTATCTGAGGAGAGGAATGGAGATTCTAATTTTTATTGTAAATAGAATTTTGCTTATCGATTGTATTTCTTAGACTTTCCCATAAATACTGGCATTTTTGCAGTTTTTATAATTCATGACAAGGTTGTTGTCATAGCAACTACTATTGTGGGACTCGGATTGGGTATAGTCTAATATATACACGTGTTGTTTTTGCCACACAAATATGCGTGATCAATTTATTTTGCCATTGGAATGTATTTGTAATCTTATATTATATTACCATAATCGTGGGCAAACTTTTTGGCAGATTTTTATTGGTTGACTGCCCAGCCAATCAGAGATCAGGACGTTATTGTTTATATACTTTGGTTACATTATATGTTTACCTAAAAGGAACAATTAATTGTACATGTTCTTATTTGAAAGATTAATAAAACAATACATTCATAACCCGCCAAAACCTTTACTGTAGCAACAACTATATACAAATTATTATTGTCATTCATAGAAACGAGTATAAACAATGTTCGATTTATTTAGTTAGCATTAGTATGAACGATTATGTACATTTATATTTATGAGAACTTCTATATCACATATGTAGTTTCTTTTAATTTTTCTTTTTCTCCCGTAATGTTTAATTTTTGTAATATCCGTCCATTGTTAATTTATATCTTCTGGGATTTTCCAATAGAACTAAGAGCTAATCAAATTGGCAAACACATAAATAGTATCTTCTTAGAGTAAATGCCAACTAATGGGTATAATAAGACATTTCATATTTGCTATTTAGTATTCATTGGAATAGAGATAGATTGAATAGAATAGAATGAACTCAGATTTCACAGCACAGTGCCTCCATTCATTTAAAAATGTTTTAAATACTAAAAGTCTATGTTTGTTGAAGAGAAATTATGGCCTAAGTTAAGACGAGTTCCTTTTTAATTTATGAAATGGCAATTAGTTATTATTTCCCTTAAAACCATTATATATTTATTCCTGCATGATTCATTTTGAAAGATTTTGACTCAGAAAAGATTATTTAAAACATTATAAATTAGTTTGAGGATTTTTAATTATACAAGTTCATGCCATGTGTAAATTAAATTGAAGTCTTTAAAATTCCAAATCAAGGTACTTTTTGACAGGATGAACCATCTAATAATAAGATAATGACAGATATACAGTTTAGCAGGGAGATTTTCCATAATTTACGATTTAAAGGGATGTGAAAATATATTACATTTTAATTCAATAATTCTGCTTTTAAGTTATTTTGTGTTAATCGATATGTTAATTTTATCTACTTAAATAAATTATGCTTATATTCCTTAATCTTTGTGAATTAATTGTAACCTTTAAATTTCATTTTGAATTATAGGTAAATGATGATTTATGTAAAGTAAATGTTTTTAAAAAGTTTTGCTGGCTTTACAATTTTAAAATTTAAAAGCAGATGATGAACAACAATATTTTTGTTATAAGTGAGCAAATGAAAACTGTTATATATACATGCGAATCATATAACAGGCTCTCTAGTATTTTATAATGCTAAATTATGAAATTTGGGAACACAAAAAGCAACATCCATGGTGATTTTAAAGCTATTAAAGCCAATATATGTATTAAATAAATAATTATGTGGAAAATAGGCATCATAAGTTCCGTTTTGATCATTTTGTTATTATAATAAACATGGTTATTACATAATTACAAGATAAATCTTATTGATCATAAATGTTTGCCTCGATTTCCATAAGAAAGGTACACCTAACTCACTTTTTTTCATAAGGCTTTGGTCTTAAAATTTGCATTTTTGATATTCGGGACTATTTCCAGGAATTTTTCCCCCAGGACATCGAGGGTTTGCTATATTCATTCATCGCTTAGATAATTCAATTTTGCGCTTGATTTTAGACAATGATATTATTAGTGTAGGAGAATGGCAGTGAGTCATCACACCAATTAAGGGGGGATATTGGTCACTTATCTTGAGAGTACCTTGACTTGGAATGAAAATATTAGTTAGTGAAATGAGCATCTGAAACTTTAAACCCCAAGGGGCAAAGTACAGGTAATTGGCTAGTAAGGAATAAAGCCCTTAATTTATATGATAAGGTGACCAGATGTTCTCCTTTGGGAAGGAGAGAGAAGCATTGTTCTTGTTCAACTTCTTGTATTCCCAAGTCCTCCTTTTCGAATGTTTTCTTATTTTTTCCTTATATTTACCAATGAAAACATAATTCATGTGAAGGATGTTGATGTTATTTTAGGAAGTAGTTTATTATATTTGAGAGAAACAGCAGCGAGTACTTTTTGACGGAGGGAGAAATGATAGTCATTTATACAGAAATAAAGCTTGTTGCGAGTATGGTGAAAATCAGTATTCAGTCAAATGAGGTGAAGGTATTGTTTAATGAAAATAGCACAACTGTAAATTAATGGGAGGGTTATTCATCTAATATATATACCGTATATGCCGGTGTATAAGTCGACCTCGATTTTTCCGATTGTAAATACATGATTAGACATTCTCCATATAAGTCAGCCCCCCACTTTTTCACTAAAAAAACTTCAAATGAAGAATACGAGGAATTTTATGGTTTTTAAAATCTATATGTAACCTTTTTAAAAAAATGCAGTGTCGATTTTTGAGTTATTAAATCATTTGTTTAATTTAAGAAAGATCAGTCATATATACCATATTACCATCTATTGGCGGAATGTATTTCTACTTATCTTTTGTTCCTGTAATTGCAAATAGATCGTTTATATTTTTGAGATTCAGTAATAAAAACAAAAGTTAAAATTTTTATTTTTATTAACTATTAAAAATAATTATCTTAAATCTTCTAAAATAAATGACAATATGTAAACAATGGAGCAGCTTATTCAAAATGCTGATCACCTATTCCGTAAGATCAAATGTTTTTGTAAATATCAATGTTTTAATCTGTTATTTAAGGGTCACATTTTATATTAGGCGTATAAGTTGACCTTAAGTTTTCAGAATTTTTTTTTAATATTCAAAGGTTGACTTATACGCTGGCATACACGGTAAGTGAAAGTTTTTGGGTGTGTATGTCCAGAAAATCTAACCCACTTCAAGATGAGCTAGAAAGCCAAAATTTGGCAGCCTAATAGAAGGATCACTCAAACCAAAGGAAAAAACCCGAAACCTGGTAAATTTTTCCCCTATGGGTATGAAATGGGGGTTGGAGAATGCAATGTTGAGCTTATGGCCGAATATCTAATGGTAATCCGATTTTGATAAAGATTGGTATCGTGGGGTTTTTGAGGTCGCTAAATATGATTCCGAAGTGAGATTTTTTAAAAACAAAGTGGCAGGTCCAATATAGCTGGAAATTTTCAAAAACTACATGCTCCTATTTTGTTAAAAATCAGTATGGAAAATTTTTTGTCAATTTCATGATTTTGGAACATAATAAGTTATTGTTATTAGTTAAGTTATAGTGTGGAATTGTTGAGCAGTATGTATAATGGTGTAAGATTTATTTTAATTTAGTTAGTTTATGTGTAATAAAAATAATAAACGTCGACTATAATATGCAGCATAGGTGCTGAAATATTAATAAATGTAGGGAATTAATGAGGATTATTCATAATTGATTATGTAAGAGAGATATGTCTATAGTGTGTGAACTGTTGAAACACTCAGTGTTGATTGAGAACCGAGGTTACTTCATTTAAAGTTCAAGTTTGGATTTACCACTTAACTGGTTCTTTACTTCCTACACCTGATCAAGATCCAAAATTTTAGCAGATTTATTTTATGAGAGATGATGAACGTGAAGCAAAATTATGGTGCCACCATTTTCCTGATGTTAATTTCAATATTATACAAGACTTGCAAATGATGTTACATTTACAAAAGAATTATATAAGAAGTTTTAAAATGGCGATGGAAAAACAAACCTGAAAAATTCAAAGTTGTTATTCATGCAGATAAAAAGCAACAAACCTAAGAGTTAAAAACTACATCCATTTGAAGGATGCAATAAACAATGATGCAAATGTTAAAAATTTGGTTCAGCTGGTCATCCTGCCATTGTTGTCCACAGGAGGTGCGCGACACATGCATGAGAGAATGTAGGATGCCATGACATGCCATGAAATAATTAAAGCAAACATGATCCCCAGCCCTCGTGGTGTCTTAAATCCCAAATATCCTTGCATGCAGGCAGGAAAATGCACAAAACGATTTCCTCTGCCTTTTGTGAAAGTAACCAAGACTGGAGAGGATGGTTACCCTACTTACAGAAGACGAGCTCCTGAGGATGGGGGGTCTTCAGTAGAAATAAGAAAAAAGAGTAACAAACACTGTCAACAATTGTACCCTACTGTCCCCTTTTATCAAAAAGATTTGATGCCCACATTATTGTTGAATTTTGTAACTCCAAAAAATCAATCAAGTACGTCTGCAAGTATGTCAACAAAGGTAGCAACCAGGAAACTTTCGCCCTAGCCAGGGTTGGACTGGGAAGCAATTTAATACTGGGAAATTGAGATCCCCCTCCCCCCCAATCTCCTCTCCTCCCCCTTTCTCCCTTGATTTTTGTGTTATATTGGCCATAACATTTTCGTAATAAATAAGGAATTTTTAAAAGGGAGCGAAACTATATATGTTCATTCAATCAAGTATAACTTACAGGTAGATAATATGAAATTCACATTCTGTATACATTTAGATATTCGTAACAAAAATTTAATTATTTTTATCATTATTAATAGCTACTTCTCACATATATAGGATATATTATATAAAACCTAAGGTACTTCTGGAAGTGCTACAGAGCTGAAATTTGGCATGAATATAGGTCATTGGGTTCAACCTCGAGAAAAAGTCCGAAATTCCAGAAAATGTTATATTTAAGGGGTGTTTTTGACCCCAATGTCCAATTTTAAAAACCTATAAGAAAAGTATTGAAAACTGTGCATGGCTATATAAAATTGATTTTTTAAATTATTTACAATTAAGATACAAAGTTGAGATGCACCATAATGTGGAAGAAGAAATAAAGTTTATTTTTCTTGAAGATAAAATTCAAATCCATGCTGAATTTGCGTAAATATTCGATTTTAATTGTAAAATTTTGATCTCCTAGTCTATTTCGTAATTTATTTTTAATATAACTTAAAACATTGCAACTTTTCTCACAATAAACTTGTGTAACAGATAAGTATAATTATATATGCTTTATAATTATTGTTATAAGCAAAACTGTATAAGTTATAATACTTACTTTGAAACAAAAAATAAACATTTTTTACAAGATTTACATTCTGTTATTTTATCATTTAGAGACTCAAAAATGTCATCAAAATTATCTTCAAGTACATTTTCTTCATGAACTTCTGAAGAGATAAATTACAGGGGCTTTTCTTTCAAGTTCCATTTTTGCACAAAATCGTTGTACTCTGCAACTAAATCAGATTTTTTCATTAATTTTTCAAGATTAACAAAAATGGTTTTCTTAGCATCATTCTTGAAAAACTTTGTATGGAAAAATTTAAATTCCCTTATTGAATCATTATTATTTAAAAAGCGTTTATGGAAGTTTGAAATTATATTTGAAAACATTTTCTTTGAAATTTTTAGGATTTTCTGAATTAATTTCTTCAATACTTTTATATTTGTTTTTGTTACGAGATACCTGAGAATTTTGTTGACCTTGAAAGCCCAAAGAACTTTCAGAATTGTTTTCTAGTTCTTCATTTATAAATGTGACGAATTTATCATTCAATATTTTTATTTCTGTAAATTTATTAATATCATCTGATATTGTTTTCACAGTTGCATGAACCATAGCAAAAGCGCTTGATAATACCATATTATTAGTTTGCAAACATTTTGAAAGACTTGTACTTGAACATAATTTTAAATAAACATGAGCAGTTAATATGATTTCGTATTTAAAGAGATTTTCTTTAAGATTGGATGCAGTGAAATGAGTTTGAGATGGAAATGTTGAATCTTCACTTATATATTTTAAGGTTTTGCAAATTTGTATGAAAATTGGTGGTTGTGGATCATCATAACTTACTCAGAGCAGAGAGGGGAAAGATGCTGACTTGTGGACAAATCTCTGAACTTGACTATAAGTACACAATAGGGGATGAAAGGATTGAGATGGTGAGAGGCAATGATGAAAGGAGTGAGAGACGTAAAAGATTTGGAAAGATAACTTAAAGGAAACTTAGTTAAAAATGGACATAAAATCTGTTCCTCCATATTTCTGGATTCACTGATAAAAAAATAATGAAATTACAGTTTTAACAGCCAATCAGCCCGGCCTCATCAGCCCATTTTTGCTCCGACCCACCGGGCCAGTCCAACCCTGACCCTAGCTAATAAGAATAATGATGAAGTACAGTATATCAAACAGATTGATATATTAGTACCTCAGAGGCTGTGTGGAGGTTACTTTTGTTCCCCATACATGTCAGGAATCCAACAGTCATCCATCTAGCTGTTCACCTGGAACATGGACAAAATGTTTACTTCACTGTGGATAATGTTTCTGAAAGAAGAAACAACTCGGACTGCATTTTTTTAAATTGTGCTAGAAGGATCACTCACTAAAATTCTTCTGTACAATGAAGTACCAGCTTATTATACTTGGGATGCAAAAAAAATTTAACCGGCACAAACAAGGAGCACCAGTGGGTAATTATCCTGACATACACCATATACACCATACACCCGAACAACTCTGAATGTTATTTGCTGCGCATGCTGTTACATACTATTCGAGGTCCAACATCATTTGAATATGTTAAGCAGGTAAATGGTCAACGATATCCCACTTTCTAGGCAACATGCCACGATCTTGGTTTGTTAGAGGACAATGGTGACTGGGACTCCACATTACAGGAAGCATCTCTGTCAGAATTTCCAAATATGATGAGGGAGTTGTTTGTCATCATGTTAGCTTTCTGTCATGTAGCCAATCTGCAAATGCTGTGGAACAATCACAGCGACAGTCTGAGGATATTCTTTGTCGTGCATGATGACAATTCCCTGGCATGATGATAACTTAAAATGATAACATTTATAAAGAGGGCTTGATATTGTTAGAAGATAAGCTGCAGGCTGCTTCCAGTAAGACTCTCAATGATTACGGTCTTTCCTCTCCCCAATGTGAAACTCAGACACCTTTGAACAGTGAGTATTTGCAGGAGACAACTTATGATATTAATGAGTTATTAACTTATGTCACCGAGAATGGAACAAAATTAGTGAAAGATCAGAGGAAGGCATACAATAGAATACTGGAAAGTGTAAATGACAATCTGGGTAAAGTGTTCTTCCTTGATGATCCTGGAGGGACGGGAAAAACGTATTTGATAAATTTAATACTGGCCAAAGTAAGTTCAATCTAAAGGATCACGATGGCTGTAGCCTTTGAATCTCACATACAGTGAAGCTCAGGTTTGCAACATTAAGAAAGGAACTGCTTTGGCAAAAGTTTTACAGGACTGTGCAATCATTGTTTGGAATTGATGTTCAATGCCCCATAAAGCAGGAATCGAGGCCCTAAATCGAACGCTCCAGGATATAAGAGACAGTGACAAGATAATGGATGGAGTGACCATTGTTCTCTCTGGCAATTTCCACCAAACTGTCCTGGTGATTCCAAGAGGTACAAGAGCTGACAAAATAAATGTGTCAATCAAGTCTTCATTTATATTGAGAAAAGTGGAGAAATTGGTTCTTACAATGAACATCACTTAAAATGAGATCAATCAGCAGATGAATTTGCTTAACTACTAATAGACGAACTAGTAAATGATGTTTAGCCAGATGTTTCTCATTTAAATGAAAAATCTGAAACATGGCTATATGAAACAGTCATCCTAATGCTTAAAAATGACAGTACTGCTTCAGTCAGTGAACTTCTTTTAAGTCAATTTACTGCCGAAGAAAGAGCCTACAGTTCGATAGATTGCATGGTGAATGAGGAGGAAACAGTGCATTACCCCGAGGAATTCCTCAACACACTTTACCTGCCCGGAATACCCCTCCCCCCACAAACTGGTTTTGAAAGTGGACATGCCGATTATGTTTCTGTGAAATTTAAATGCTCCAAAACTTGGCAACGGAACAGACCTGAAGGCCCATGCCTTGAAACCTCATAATCGAAGCAGTGATACTCATAGGATGTGCTTCAGGTGAAAGTGTTTTCATCTCTTGATTCCAAGTGACTACTCTTTCGAATTCAAGCAACTTCAATTTCCAGTAAAAGTATGTTTTGCAATTAATATAAATAATGCAGTCTCTGAAAGTTGCTGGAATCAATTTATGCCATCCATGTCTTTTGCACATTGAGTTCTATGTTGCTTGCTCGAGAGTTAGTAAGAGAAATAATTTACACATACTAGCACCAATGGGCAAGAGGAGAAATACAATACAAAGAAGCAATGTAACACTTAACACTTACATTAGTGCCTGCTCCATCTAAGTGATATCACAAGTTGTTTCCCGCAAAATTTCATTGTTGAAAGGTATATACCAGGTTTTCACAACCAGTACAGTTAACAGATAATTAGTCAATGAAGTCCCATGCGAAGAACAGGTATATTTGCTTGTTATAAATAACTGCTTCTTACATACATAGGATATATTATGTAAAACCTAAGGTACTTCTAGAAGTGCTACAGAGATGAAATTTGGCATGAAGATAGGTCTCTGGAAAAATCTGAAATTCCAGAAAATGTTATATTTTAGGAGTATTTTTGACCCCAATGTCCAATTTTAAATACCCATAAGAAAAGCATTGAAAACAGTGCAGGGCTATATAAATTTGGATTTTAAAATTATTTACAATTATTATACCAAGTCAGGACATGCACCTTACTGTGGATGAAAGAAGGAAGTTTATTTTTCTTGAAGGCAAAATTCAAATCCATGCAGAATTTGCATAAAAACATTCGATTTTAATCATAAAATTATGAAAAGTTTTTTAGTTTTCAACAATGAAAAATGTAAACTATCATAACAATGTCTTCAATGCCTTTCAATGGGAATTGATTTTACATAATTCAAGAGCATTGATTTAATGCTTTTAATGGGAATCGATAGACTATATTACAAAATATCGTTAATGTCAACCAACTAGGTAATCATATGGTGACATCTTAATCCAAACATAAAATATTCCATTATTTCTATATTAATATTAATATTATTTTTAGTGTGACACATTCATTATAAGTAGCTTGCTCTGGAGATCACGTATGTTTATTTTCGAGTTGAGATCTTGTTGTATTCTGATTTTTTAAGCACTTGCAGTATGCAAGCACCGACACCTCATATAATAAGAGAATGAAGTAGGGGCTTGCAAGAGATGTGATAAGATACATGCAACATTGCCTTGTATTTGTTTGTTTGTATGTATTTCGCTAATCAGCCTCTTGGATTTTTATAGCCATAACCCCTTCCATACCAAACACGCTCACAAGGGAGGAGAGAAACCTGGTACTGGCATTAGCCTACTCTTTACAAAGAGCACCAATGGGGCCAACTGCTTAACATCCCTTCCGAAGGACAGAGTGCTGACTTGCACAGTCTCCTCAAAACACACAAATAGGGGACGGGAAAATCCCAGGGTGAACAAGATGATCCAAATGGAACTAATGATGACTACTTTCCTTATAATTATTTATTAAATACTTAAAATGGCTTTAAAATCACCATGGTGAGTTGCTCTTTGTGTTCCGAAATTTCATAATTTACCGTTATAAAATATTACAAATACATTGGAATGGAAAACTAAATTGGTCATGTGCATTTGTGTGGAAAAACAATTTGTTCTACATGCTCTGGCATGAGATTCCCTCTTTGTACAGTAACAGAATGTTGACTAGATCACTTATCATAAGCCATTCAGCTTGGGTGAAGTGTTCTATCTTTCTGTTTTCAGCTATTTCTACAGATATTGGTCCATTCTGCTCTCAAAGTCTGGCAAACATGTTATATTTACTATTTCACTGAGTTCCAATGCTCTGAATAAGGTTATGTTCAGGCTTCCCCATATTCCTTTGTAAATCACTTAGTCTTTTCCTTGCTTGAAAACTTTGTATATAGAGTCAAACAATTGTCCTTCCTTTATGACCCTGTTCATTGAATCCAGAAGTTGCTTTTTTGTCATCATTTGTTGCTAGTTCCATTGTATGAGCAAGGCAAGGCATTGAGGTCATCTCAACTGAGATACTGCAGCTCTCATGTTTCTGGCATTGTCTGGCACTATATATATTGAATCTGAGTGATTCCCTAAATTCTACTCCTCCAGAACAGAACTTAATTTTTCTAATAATACAGACTCTGAATGCTGACTGGGAAAATATGAATTAGCAAGAAAATAGCATTCCATTGAAAAATCTGTCTTCATAAAATGGCAGGTAAGAGAGATGTAACTGTCTTGTGCAAGTGATGTCCAGATGTCAGCAGTTAATGACAATGACTCAAGTGTACTGAATTCTTGTTCAATCTCTTTCTTAATTTTCAATTTCTTTTCCTCATACATATCTGAAATAACTTTTATCGACAAAAGAATTCTGGGTGGCATTCGATATCTTGGTTCCAATGCACTGATTAATTCCTTAAATGTCCTATCTTCTACAATAGAATATGGTTGATAGTTCACAGATATCATTTTTCCAATCTTTGAAGTTATTATTTTTGCCTTAGGATCAGAAGCATGATATGGTCCTTCCTAAATGCCTTGGTGAACCAAAATACTTTTTCCTGAAAAATCCTCTAAGAAACCAGGATGTGTCTTATACCTCGGTGTGTCTTACATGCCGAGAAATACAGTAATAGGCCAGCATGTGCCCCTTAATTTAGGCCACCTCTGTGTCATAGAATGCAGTCATCGCCAAAATCAATAATAATAATAATTGCTGAAAATAGGAATAAAATTTATTTAAAACATTTGATAGTTATTTACCATAGATTCTTGCATAAGAGAAATAGACAAAAAAGTTGCAACAACATACGGCCTGCGGGCTAAATTTGGCCTGCTGACACATTTTATATGGCCTGGCATGGTTTACCTCAGCTGGTACATTCCTTTTCCATCAAAAATACAAGTAAAATTTGTTAGGGATAATCACATGTGCGGTCAGATATGGGTTCCATATACACTTCTACTCTTAGCTCTGTTACCATAGTGTACCGTAAAATGAAGCCTGTGATTTTGAAAACACTTTCGTTTTGTTTTCGTTATGAAAACACATACCAGTCCAGAAACATAGGCATCTATTTTTCATCTCTGTTATGATGCAGCTTGCTTAAGGAAGGTTGTTCACTTTCTCTTAAGTGCTTCAAAATGAGAAAATTAATTATGTCAGTCCCTCCCATTGCAGGAGATAACCGATCTTAGGGCTAACACTCCTTCCATTTGTGTCCATTCTTGCTTGTTTGCACTCGCAGGCCCTGTCTGATTTCAGATGTTGGACCAACAGTGGATCATGCATGGTGGCTTGGCATGTGATATTGCATGCGAGTTGATCATAGTATTTATCAGAGCTGAAGTAGTACAAATTTTGTAGTGTGGGTGTTTCACAGAGTCATCACCATTATATTTTTGCTTATAATTAGGATTATATAACCCTCGTAATGGAAAATGTAGGAAGAGGAAAGTAGAAAAAGAACACAAGATAATTCAATGAAGAGTGGACTGAGAAATATTTTTTTATAATAAAAGTTTGTGTGTTATGATTTAGTATCTTTGCCAAAAAAATATATTATTTGAAGGCATTATGGGACTAATCATCTGAAATCCTTTGGTCATCTGACAACTAGTGAGAAAAAGATAAAGGTTGGAGAGTTGATGAAGAATCTTTCATTATGACAGAATGTGTTCGACACATTGACTGCCCATCGAATTTGCTAAACTCTTCCCAGAGTATAAAATGACTTTCTTTTATCTTGAAAGAATACAATGTAAAAAACTTACCATCTTGTGGCAGAAATAGAAACCATGGCCACCGGAGGAATTATTGGAGCTTGCCAGAAGCGCACTGAAAGTCCAAAATGAAACCAGCATGTTCCAAGAATAAGGAGATCACAGAAAGGGACACGTCCACAGCCAGTTGTTAACTGGACAGGGTCTCCCACGAAAATCATTGATGGCCAGTTAACTGGCCATGGGCAGTCAACGTGTTAAGAGAGTGAACATCATCAGCAAGGCCAATACAAGAGCAAGTTTCTGCATAGCACAAGAAATTGCATTTTCAGGTCGCCCATTCACCTATGGTGATTTTATAAAGAAATGTTTGATAATGATTTCTGAAGAGATGTGTTCAGAAAAAAAATCTCTATTTGAAGATGTAAGTTTGTCAAGAATGACTTTCCAACATAGAATCAATGATATATCACAAAATGTATCTGAACAGCTAAAAACAATCTTTTGCAATATGAGAGTTATGACATTAAAGATACTGCCCAGTTGCTAGTATATATACATGGAGTACAGTGACTTTGAAATAATTCAGGGGCTTGCAGATATTACTGTGGAAGATATTTGTAAGGAAGTAGTTGAAGTTATGGAGGATTTGAAGCTACTGGGAGAGAAACTTGCTGGTGCCTGCGCAGACGGGGTCACATGCATGGTAGGAAAAAATGAAGGTGCAATCATGCTGCTGAAAAAGAACTTTTGTCATGAACGTGAAATAAAACAATATCAATGTATTATACAGAAAGAGAATATGTGGTAAAGTGATGAAGTTTGATCATTTCATGTCAGTGATTGTTTTTGCGGTGAACTTCATTTGGAGCGTCCTAACCACTACACCACTGGCATCCCCTGAGGAACCCTGACTTATCATATCTTGCAGATATAACATTACATCTAAATTGCCTCAACAAAATATGCAGGGTAAGGACCACTTTATTACAGACGTTTTCAGCTGTAAAAAGTTTTAGATACAAAATACAACTCTTTAATTTACAGCTGAGTAAAGGAGATTTGTCACAATTCCTAATGTGTTTCCAAAAAAAAGAGGCTAAAAAATATTAAAGAGTACCCAATATGTATCCCATCTAGAGAAACTGCAGGTGGAAGTCAATAGAAGATTTTCTGACTTAAAATGAGATGAGGCTGTTTGAGCTTTACACTGATCCCTTTTCCATTAAACTGAAACATATGAGCCTAGCATTCAACTTGAATTAATAGATTCACATTGTTCTTCAATCTTAAAAAATAAACACTGAGAATGCTCACTAATTGATTTCTATAAACAACTTGACAAATCCAAATTCATGTCTCTCAGAAAAGAGGTTCTGAAAATTGGATCATTATTTGGGAGTACGTAGGTGTGTGAACAAACACTCTCTCTTCATTACATTCAGATTAGAATTTAAGAGGCATTCTAAGAACAGAAACTACCAGCAATATGCCAGATATAATTAGAATGGAGAGAGAAAACAGTGCAACATCTCCCATTGATTAAGTAAATTTTATTTGTTTGTCACTTTTTTATCACATAAAAATTGCATGTCAAATTTCGTATGGTAATTACTGAATCTACAATAGTGTACTTTAATTTTTTATGTATAAAACTTTCATAGCATAGCTCACAAGGTCGATTGTTGCCTGTGTCAACTTTTGAGTTGTGCATCCCTGTTCTAGGGTTAATAAAACTTATTTGGGTTTTAACCATCTTACACTTTTAAAAAGCCATATAACTTTTACAGAAGTTTAAATCAAGTCTAGTGAATCAAAATTTATTTTTTACTTTTTAGTGCAAAATGTAATTTTTTCAAGTATATATTTAATTTTTTTATTTTTATTAATTTGCATAAATGTTTTAAGTAGTCATATTTAGGTTGGGTAGGATTCAATTTAAATCAAAAAACGCCAATAAATGTTGAGTTTTTAAATTTTCAAAATCGACAAAAATAAAGTCGTCAATAAGCATCGATTTTCCAACAAGATGGAAAAGTATATGTCTAAATTTGTATTTTATTGTGAATTATAATATTTAAGTAATTTCTGTTTACTTTTTTGAAATATTATTTCCTACCTACGATTTCATTCCTTTTCCAGATTTGCATTAACAGTGGGACTGAAATAAGGGTATTCCCTTACACTCAAATATGCATCTTTTTGAAATGCTCACGCTTCTACTCTGAACAATCAGGTAGCCGCAAGGCCCTAGGGTAGTTTTGAAAACACGTGTTTCTTAGCCCTTTTGAGGTTTTTGAGATTATATTTGCTGGCCTAATGGTGGGGTATTCCACGAGCCTTTCTATACAGATAAGGTCATGGCTATATCCTGCTGAGAGTTCCTTGATGTTCAGAAAAAAGGAATTTTGGTGGTCATTTGAAGACAGCCCGCTAACCGTTATGCTACTTATTCCACATCTATCCCATGGAGTGTATTCCTGGAGCAAATGTTTCTTGATCCCTTGCTAGGGTTTTTCCTATAGATGGATGTTGTTGTATGCACTTTCATCCCTTCACTGAACCCACTCTTTTGGCAGTCTTTCTCTAAAAGTTATCCAGGAAGGATCTTTCTGCTCTCTTGCTTTTAGCTCCTTCATCCTTTGATACAGGTTAGTAAATTTCAATTTATATATAATGGTTTAAAAAAGGTGCACATAAATTAGCAGTCGTTACTTAAAATTGAAGAGGGATTAAGGCAGTGGTTCTCAACTGGTATGCCACGGCACATTGGTGTGCTGCAAACATTTTCCAAGTGCGCTGCAAGACTGAA
This sequence comes from Tanypteryx hageni, assembly GCA_028673005.1. NCBI lineage: Eukaryota > Metazoa > Arthropoda > Insecta > Odonata > Petaluridae > Tanypteryx > Tanypteryx hageni. The sequence goes on from CM054112.1 coordinate 276,770,170, forward strand.
GAGAAAATTGCAAATCTGTACATCTTCCACTGATTATGTATACAGTTTTAACAAAGAAACTTTCATACAGTATTACGACTAGTAGAATCCAGTAGCGTAACGGTGAAAAATATGAAGAACATGTTAAGAAAAAAGCTAGTATTATTATTATTATTTATTTTTAATTCCATAAAAATTGCATACACAAAGCATTACAATTGTCAGGAGCCGTCATAGAGGACATTCACAACATACATATATATACTATGGAAGTTACATATCAAAGCAAACATACAAAAAATACAGAGAGTACATAATACATAAGCTACATTTTCTTATATGTTCTATGTTTCATATTTTATAATCATGCAAGTAGCCTTCATCAAAATCATCATAGATATTTGAAAGTAAGAAAACATAAAACAAAATACAGCAATATTTAAATATAAAACAAGTAAATTACATGCTAGAGTTTCTTCCTGTTACATGTTTTTGGAGTAGCATACATCAATAAATTCTTCAACTGAGTAAAAAGCATTCTCCAGTAGGAATTTGTACATTTTGTTCTTAAAGTCTTTTTCTGATCTGCTAGACTTAAGGTTGGGAGATAAAATATTGAACCATTGAATACCTTTATATTTGGGTAGGTTTTCATACAGTTTTAATCTATATTGGATAAGACGGTAAGAGGAATTGCCTCTAGTGAAGTGTTCATGGACATCTTTATTACATATTATATCATCCAAAGTAGCTAAATATAGCAATCTCCTATATATTACAATGGAGGGGAGTGTCAGTAGTTTAAGGTCAACAAAAGCCTGCCTACATGTTTGTGTCAGGGGTAAGTTTGCTATATAGCATATTGCTTTCTTTTGTAAAATGAAAAGCTTCTGTAAATTTGTTTTACTAGTGTGCCCCCATAATTCAATTCCATAGACAAGGTATGGGTAAATCAGTCCAAAATAAGCAGTTTTCATAACTCCTTGTGTACAGCGATATTTTAGGTTCCTTAAGACGTAAAGATTTCTGCTAATTTTATGCGATATTTCATCTATATGGTAATTCCAGCTTAGTTTTTCATCAATAATTAAACCAAGAAATTTTGTACAGTGGTTTTTCGTTATCATGATATCTCCTACAAAGTAGCTATTTTCTGAGTCATATAAGCGTGGGGAGAATTCTATAAAGCATGTTTTTTCAGTGTTTATTGTGAGAAGGTTTTCATTATAATACTGTGCAATGCTGTTTAAGACAACATTTCCCTTTATTTCCAGTTGAGAGTACAGCTTATCAGCTATTGTGATAGAAGTATCATCAGCATATGAGTGGAATTAAGCCAAGTAAGATTTCCAATGTTTCTCGCAAGTATATGGACAGTTATTTAAGTCTGTGCTTTTCTTGGTGTGGAGATAAAGATTGTCCAGTTCCAATATGTTTTGGGTGCAGTGCGAAACAATTAAATGAAGCCATGGTTCCCAGCCAATTGAAGCGACATTTCACTACAAAACATGCACACCTTTAAGGAAAAGATTTGAACTATTTCAAAAGGTTGATGGAACTACACTTTAAACAAGTGAGTTACTTCTAAAAATCATTAAAGTGTCTGATAGAGTCTCTTTAAGTAGCTTTTTAACAGGTAGCAGAAATCATAGCTAAAAAAATGAAGCTCCATATTATAGCTGAGTCACTTATTTTGCTTGCATGCCATGTAATAGTTAGGACAACGCTCAGTGATGGAGCGGAACAAGAAATTACCAAAAAGAGGTCAAGATATATCCGATACTTTGACTTCCTACTTAAAACGTTTGGAAATTTCATGGAAGTCATGTGCAGGAATTTGTACTGATGGCTTCATTTCACTTGTATAATAACAGAATCTAACTACAATAACTACCCAATGTTTTTTTCACAGAGAAGCCCTTGTTGGAAAGACATTAGGAGTTGACTTGAAGTCCCTATTAGACCAAGTTGTTGGAAGGTTAATTTTGTGAAATTAAGACCTCTAAAGACCCGCCTCTTCAAACAGCTTTGTAATGCTATGGATTCGCAGTGTGAATGTTAAGTTTTACACACAGAAATAAGATGGCTGTCAAGGGGAAGAGTGTTGGCTTGTGTATATGAACTTAAAGAAGAGATGTTACTGTTTTTTGAAACGGGGAAACAGTGGTTTTCGTGAATATCTTAGATGTGAACTTTGGTGTGCCAAATTAGCATATTTGGCAGAAATATTTTGATATCTGAATAGTGTGAACACCAGCATGCAAGGGCAGGATGAAAACATCCTGACTTCTACAGATAAGCTACTGGTATTGCAGAGAAAAATAGTCATCTGGAAAAAGAGAACTAGAGAAGGCAATGTTGAAATGTTTCCTCTGATTCCAAAAACTCGTACGAAAGAAATTGTTGCTCTTGTGATGGAGCATTTAGCAATTCTAGAGCACAATATCGAGCATTACTTTCCATCCTTGACTACAGAGAAATACGACTGGGTAAGGAACCCAGTCACACTAGTGACAACTGGCTTATGTGTTTTTACTCTCTCTGAAGAAGAAGAGTTAGCTTCTCTTTCAACTAATTGCACTCTGAAAATCAAGTATGCTGAATTGTCTCTGAATATTTTCTGGATTTCTGTTAGAGAAGAATATTCAGAAATTGCAAAAAAAGCTTTGGCAGTTTTTATTCAGTTTTCTACATCCTATCTGTGTGAGTAAGGGTTCTACACACAAACAAACATTAAATGCGGAAAAAGGGAACTGCTCAACTCTGTTGAAGATGAAATGAGAGTCTGTTTATCACGAATACGTCCTAATATCAGTGCAATCATTAGAAAATGCCAAGCTTAAGTGTCAATTAGGTAAGATTTTAAAATATATTTTTTAACAAAACTTCATCATTTGTTCTGTTTTACGATATCATAACTTAATTTGGTCGATTACATATAGTACAGCATAATATAAAAAATATGTATTTTTATGATAAATCCTAGTTCTTTATTCAAATCTAATTCCAGTATGCTGTGAAAAAAGTGGACACCAAAAGGTTGAGAACCACTGGATTAAGGATTAATATTTATTTGCTATTTGTTGTTAAATATTTTGCCGATTGAAATAACACATTTTAATCAGGATTTGAAATATGACTTGATTGAGCGCTGAATAATTAAGTCAAATTTTTTTCTCTATATATTTTGTTAAATAAAGAGAACATTTAGTAGTGATGAAATATATCAAATGATACAAAGTAAAGTATTAGATAATTCTTGTTTGACAGCTAAAATATTATTGTAATAATTAGATCAATATTTTTTCTTAATTAGTCCTTAATTGGCATCAATGAATGTCTAACAACCTTTTAAGCTGAACTCGCAAATTATTTTTTTAAAGAATGTTTCCCAGCAAAAGCAATAGCATATTGTTCGGATTTCATAAATTAAATGTTTTCTAATTTTCATTATACATTTTCAAAAGGCAAAGCATAATTTACTATCTTCATTCACAATATAATATATTTGTCAATGACGCGATTGGAAGAAATATGCAGAATCAAAAATATCTAGATTTGGAAATACCAGCATACAATATTTGAGATTAAAAATTTACTAAGTTTTAGTGTGGTAGAACAATAATGATAGACTCGTGGCCAATATGCAAGGTGATAATTTAGTTTAATCATTAAGTCAGTTAGTAAAAGGCATGAATTAACTATTAATATATGTTTTCTCATATACATATTCTCTCGATAATCCCGCATCCCTCGGGACCGAAGTTGTAGCGGAATAACGAGATTGCCATACCAGCAAGAGGCAAAATTTATAGTATATGTTCAAGAAGATAACAAATGCGTATTAACCAAAATGGTCAGGGTTGAGGAATACATTTAATTTGCCACCCTCATATTCTACTTAAATTATTTATAAATAACAAAAAATAACCATGAACATTTAAATCTGGTGCATGTGTTAAATGTGCAAGGGAATTATATGCTTCTTTGTGCAAAACCTTGCATTTACTTCCTTTGCCCTCCATTTTAGAATACCACAAGTTGGTACTATATAAGTCTTAATCGTAAAACATGCAAATAAACACGAAAATCATGCTGTAACTGTAACTGTAACTTACTGATGCTGATTGGCCAAGTGAAGGAGTGGGAGAAACCACGTGACATTCCTGACCTTCTGCGCATCCAGTTGACACCCGCCTTCATTCGTGCTCCCTTCTATAGTCCTCTACGCTGTGGTCCTCAATGATTAGTTAAACATAAATACAAATTTTAAACTATTAGTTTAATTTTTCCATTACGTAAAAGAAATTTACATGGCCTGTGTACTTCAAACTTGGTTCAATGCCCTCAGTTCTCATCCAACACGACAGTATTTCCATCTTGCGGTGAAATGCGAAACATTGCGATGTCGTTACAAAAAAGTGCCATAATAACGAGAGTGCCGGATCAACGGGTGCTGGATTATCGAGAGTTTACTGTAGTTTGGTTGTTGAAATCATCATATTTGGCAACATTTGTAAGGAAAGTAGTAAAAATACAAGAACAAGAAATATAGTTTTATGTTCACACAATGAACTTTTTTCTGCACTGACTACTTTTGTTACTTTTAAAGAGGTAAGCTTGGTTCTACGTTGTGCATACGTCACATCAACACGTTATGTATCAGATTTAAATTCCCGTACTATACTCAGTTCCTGGACATTTTGTTATAAATCCAAAAATGCTCGCAAAATCTCTTGGCCAGCTCAAGTATAGTGATTTTCTTGGTTAAAAGTCACGGTTTAATTAGTAAAAGATCAAATTAACGAATTAAATATACTTCTTACTTTGTATTGTACACATTTTTACTCTAAGTAAAAGATAAAATATTTTAATAAATTTGTTATTGTTTTCTTTAATATTAACATTTAAAAATGAAGAAGAGTAAATGTGCATAAATAAAATAAAATTTATGAAGAACATAATATATTAGTTCAATTAATTTTTACATAAAGATTTAACTTCCTATAAAAATTTAAATAAATAATCAAAGTATTGTAAAATAAACATTTTAAGTTGAATTTTGGAATAAAAAATAAATTTAAATCATCAAATTGAAAGGCCGAAAACTGCCAGCCATGTTTGTAAGTAGTAATAATTATTTTAGATATCAATATTTGTCGAAAATCTCTTTGGAAAATAAATGTCGATTTTCAAAAAAATAAATGTCGAATTCCAAGTAGTAATTTTAAGAATTAATATTCATCAAAAATCTCTCAGAGAAATAAATGTGGAGCAGTGGAATTTATCCATTTGACAAGGATGCCATTCCTGAGGAAGCATATGTACTCTCTTAGCATTGTGACCAATTGTGACTGTACTCGAACAACAACGGGAAATGATTAAAGAGAACGAGTAAAGGCAATGCTTGAGACCAGTGCAATCCAACCTTTTTACATGCCAGGCCGCATTTGTAGTTGTAAATGCTTCGGAGGGCCACATTGGATGTCATAAGAGCTTCGGTGAGTCGGATGAGTGTTTACATTCGAGGGGATTCTGTGGTCTCATATTATCGAAAAACAAGTCTAAATAAATTACTACTGTTAAAGCTCCACCAGAAAAGGTTTTGAGATGATAATTATACTGAAAAAATATGAAATTGTCTATATCAAATTTTACCGATCACCTTTTCATCATAGCTTTGTGGGCCGCATCGAGTGTTCTCAGGAGCCGCATTTGGCCCACAGGCTTTTTTTGGGGACCTCTGCTGTAAAGAAAATAAATAAAGAAAGCTTTCCAAAAGTCTCTTCACCTTTCTCTGCAATCTTGTCGACACCAAAGGTGACGGTTTCTGGATCAACACAAAAACCACTGAATTATAAAGCACAAAATTGATGAGGAAGCTCTTTGAAGAATCTGGCAAGAAATCAAACCCAAGTGAGAAACAGAAAATTCACAAGCCATCAACCTCAAGAATTCCAGTCACAGACACACACACTCACATACAGACATCATTGAGAAAATAATCAATATCGTGTTCAGGGGACCTTAAAACATGCATTTCCGTTGAAATCTCAAATTCGATTTTTTTCATGAAAACAATAGGTACTTTCTCTATACTTAATATATGGAGAATGTAATGTTAATCAACATTCTTGGGAATGTGTTATTTGTGGTAAAGATGACTTCAAAAACATGCGTGTTTATTTAAGTTACGCCATATTTTTCTGTCACAAATTATTATCGCATATGCATACACACAGAAAGACATGCGAACACGTACATACCAACAAACAAAAAACAGTACATTCTTGCTAATACTGTATACTAATACATACATACAAACATGCTAATACATATTTGTACGCATGCAAACACATACAGTACATGAAAATAACAATAATAAAATAATCAGTGGCGGCTCGTAGCTAAAATTAGTGGGGGTGCTGCTCCAGAAAATTTTTAGCCTTTGTTTTAAAATTGTGTAAAAGGAAAAAAACATGTATAAAAAGAAAATTTATTCAGGAACTTGATAAAATCTTAACAAAAAAAACCAAACATTTTTTACTTACTTTAACTTAAATTGTTACAGTTCAAGCTTGATCTATTCATTTAAAAATGAAATCCATAAAAGAACCGAAAAAATGAATCAAATAGAATAGCTGGAAGCAGAATAATAATCTAATTCTACACTCTTCTACACTTTATCACATTCAAGCATATGGTACACGGTTTTTAAGCACAACACACACTGAGTAAAAAAACTTCCTTCCACCGGCACTGCGAGAGCAACAGTGCTCTCTCTACCTGGCAGTCCCGCCTTCTTCCCCACCCCCCCTCCTATGTGCGCATGTGCACAACAGTCAAACACCACGTCGCTGGCACTGTGAAGCGCACAGTTCCATACAAAGATTTTTGTATCTTTTTCATAAACTGGGGGATGGCTACTGAAGTACTGACATTAAGCTTAAGGAATATATATTGTACTACAAAAATAAAGAAAGAATTAAAGAAAAAAGGACTCATTATATTAAATGTTATCGATAATATCAAGTAGAAATAGGGGGTGCTGCAGTTCCGCAGTGCCTATACACTGAAAATAATGGTCTGAAATGACAGCCGAAAATGCAACTCACTCCTTTTTCATTATTTTCAATGGAAAAATTGTCCCTGCTCAAAGTGATTTTGTGTAAGGTGCAAATTTTCACAAATGTAACTATTGCATTATTTGAGGCATCGCTGTACACAGTGAAATGCAAAAAAGTGATTATAAAAACATTGGGGATTGAGAAAAGATGCATTACCATAATTCTGGTAGGGTTAGCAGATGACACAAAGTTACCAATGTATAATTAAAAATTGGTATTATAAAGTTTCTCCAAAATAGACCTTGTTTTTTATTGTGGCCATCTTAAATTCAAAGTTGTTTTCCTTTTAGTTAAATACAGTAATTTTGGAGACATGTCCCTTGCCTTACTCATTTGCAAGGTTAAATAAAATGTTTCATAGGTCAATGGGGCAGATGTTGTGTGCTTCTATAGAAATTATTATATAATTATTATATAACGTACATGTTACATAATGTTGTTTATAAATCATCTGATAATTAATGTTATTTGTCGACCATATTCATTGTGTGCAGGGAAAAATATTGCTCTATGCTTGTATATAAGATAAATTCTTTCAGTTATTTCAGTCAGTCATTTTTTGGTAAGTATATCTAAAACGTTTAACGTATAAGTTGATGCTGATGATGGCTTTTTTGTATGAGCCAAATACTAAATGTTTGCATGGTTCTCTCTCTCTCTTGTTGATATTACATGAAATTTAGGAGATAAAATATCCCGAAAATGCATTAATCTTGACAGCTGTTTCTGTATACAGCTAAAATTCACAAAAAATGCATGTATAACAAGGTTATACAATAAAAAATTTATTTTTATATAAATTGAAATTTTTCATAAAAAAGAAAGCTTTTGCAATTATCACAGTGGTAACTGAGACATCTGGTTTCAGCGATTTATAGCCGTAATCATCAGGTGACGAAATCATAGTGTAAATCCACATTCCCCCCTCATGTATCATCCAATAAGTGTATTTAGCTCCTCCCTAATTTTACTACATTCTTTCCTTCTAAGTGGTTCTCTCTTTATATCCAATATTAGCACTTTGTAATCCACTTCCCTTTCTTCCTTACTTTGGATATAGACCCAGCCAACATCATTTGTTTTTGGCTCGATACCATACTGGTGGTGTAGTGGTTAGCATGTCGGCTTCCCATCACAAAGTTCCGGGATTCAAACCCCTCGAATGGACGTTAAAAAAAAACTTTCATTGGTGCACAGCACTGTGATGTGGAAAGCAAAAGGGAAACTACCACATTACAATCCCTAGTAATGATTATATGGTTGAACAATATGAGTCCTCTTGAGGGAAAACAATCCGGAGGTAAAATAGTCCCCCAATCAGATCTCCGGGCGGGGACTGCCTTGGGGAAAATATTTGTCAAAAGTAATTTATGAATAGGCACTTGGAATGTAAGAACTATGAGAAAGGCAGGAAAGCTAGAGAACTTGAAAGAAGAAATGAGAAGAAATAGAGTTGACATTATAGGGCTGAGTGAAACTAGATGGGAAAGAGAAGGACAGTTCGACTCGAAAGAGTTCACGGTAGTTAACTCTGGAGGAAATAGTGGAGAAAGGGGAGTAGCTTTGGTACTTAGGAAAGATATGATGAAAAGCGTGACAAAGATAATAGCAATGAACGATAGACTGATGGCAATAAAGCTAAAAGCAGTCCCAGTGGACATGTTGATAATACAGGTATATATGATAACATCAGCTCATGAAGATGAAGAAATCGAGGAGATTTATGAGAAAATTAATGACGTTTACAAAGAAAATGGAAGAGGAAAGGTAAACTGCATAATAATGGGAGATTGGAACAGCATACTCGGAGGACAGGAAGAAAATGTTGTCGGGCAATACAGACTTGGGAAGAAAAACCGAGGAGGGGAAAAACTTGTAGAATTCTGCATCAATAATTACCTTGTTCCTCCCTAAGGACTGCATAACCTTACAGAGGTAGGAGGGTTTGTGTACTCTTATGAACCAAAGAGCTATGCCAGTGGGAGATAATTCTCCTGGTAGGACCATCCAAACTGGAAAGGCCTGAGGAGAAGAGTCAGACTAAGAAGCAGTCTTGGGGGTTTTACATCCCCCTGTGCAAGGGCAGCAGCTTGCACAGTACCTCTGTAGATGGTGATCATGTGGATCTGAACAGCTACAGATGGGTAATCACTCTTGTGAAACTACAATGAGGAAAGCAAGGGGAAACTACCTCATTATATTTCCTATGATAAGCTGAAAAGCTGCAAATACCTCTATGGATCTCTCTGGGATAAAATATTCCGGAGGTAAAATAGTCCCCCAATCAGATCTCCGGGTGGGGACTACCCTAGGGGATGCACAGAGGAAATGTAACATTAATAAGAAGAAAGCAAGTAGTGAGAAATTAAGAATAGGCACATGGAATGTTAGGACTATGAATTCAGGGGATAAACTAGAGAACTTAAAAAGAGAAATGAGAAGGAATAATGTACGTATTGTAGGTCTTAGAGAAGTTTGGTGGGAAGGAGAAGGCGAGATAAATTCAGACAAATTTGAGATTATTTACTCGGGAGGAGAGAAAATGGAAAGAGGAGTGGGGATTATAATGAGAAAAAAGATAACTGCAAGAATTAGCAAGGTAGTGACAGTTAATGATAGATTAATAGCCGTAAAACTTCAGATGGAGCCAGTGGAAATGCTTATAATTCAAGTGTATATGCCAACGACTAATGCTGGCGACGACAAAGTAGATGAAATGTATGAACAGATTACGGAGATATTGGAGGAGGAGGGAAAAGGAAAGATCACCACCACAGTAATGGGAGACTGGAACAGTGTAGTCAGAGAGGGACAGGAAGATAACATAGTGGGAAAATATGGACTAGGGAAGAGAAATGTAAGAGGGGAGAAACTTGTGGAATTCTGCCATAGAAATAGATTGATTGTAACTAATACATAGTTTAAGCATCACCAGCAGAGACTTGACACATGGAGAAGCCCAGGAGACCATTACGATACCAGATAGATTACATACTAGTCAATGAAAGATTTAGAAATAGCATTAAAAATGTGAAAACACTACCATGCGCAGATATCGATTCTGACCATAACCTTTTGGTGGCAAATACACAATGTATACTGAAGAGCGTTAAGAGAAACATAAGAGTTAACAAGAAATGGAACTTAGAGGAACTCCTTAAAAACAAGGAGGCTATCATGACTGAGCTGGAGGAAAGGTTGGGGGAGGGAGCTGAAGAAAATAGGAAGAATGTAGATGAGGAGTGGAGATACATTCATAGCAACATTAAAGATGTAATGGAAAAGAAGGTAGGAAAGATAACTGGTGAAAGAAACAAAAAACCCTGGATCACAGCAGCCATGCTGCAAAAAATGGAAGAGCAGAGAAAGTGGAAGAACATAAACACTGAAGAAGGCCAAAGAAAGTACAAGGAGTTAAATAATGCTTTAAGAAGGGAAACAGATAAAGCCAGAGAATAGTGGATAAATGAGAAATGCGAGGAGATTGTCGAATGTGAAAGAATTTGTAGAACAGACCTCATGTATAGCAAAGCAAGAGAACTATTCAAGAAAAAGGCAAGAAAGATAGGACATAAAGGAATCATGAACAAAAGTTGTAAAATAGTCTCGGAGCCAGACAATGTAAAGAAAGCCAAGAAATATTGAATTAAATGAAAAAGAGGATGTGGAAGAAGATCAGCTAGGACCAAGTATTCTCGAGTCTGAAGTTAAAAGAGCAATTGATGACATGAAAAGAAGGAAGGCTGTTGGGAGTGATGATATACCAGTGGACATTCTTAAGGTTTTGGGGTCGAAAGCAGTTAAGCAACTAACAACATTTTTTAACCAAGTATATGATACTGGCATATGGCTTGAAGATATTTTAGATGTTGTGATGGTACCACTGGAGAAAAAGAACAATGCAAAATGTTGTAAGGATTACAGAACTATTAGTTTAATTTCTCATACAGCTAAAGTTCTAACCAGAATAATAACCAAAAGAATTGAATGTAAAATAGAAAAGGAGCTGCAAGATAATCAGTTTGGTTTTAGAAGAGGATGGGGGACTAGAGATGCTATAGGATGTATGAGGATGATGATAGAAAGAGCGCTTAAAAACCTTTACTTTGATCAAAAGATTATAGTCAGGGTTGAAGGAGAAGAAACAGAAAGTACTTCAATAGGGAGGGGAGTGAGGCAGGGTTGTCCTATTTCACCAGCGATATTTAATATTTATGCAGAAACAATAACAGAAGAAGCATTGATGGAAGAGAAAGGATTTAAGATAGGAAGTGAAAGTATTACCACCGTTAAATATGCAGATGATCAGGGATTAATAGCAGAAGACGAGAAAGAACTTCAGAGGATGACAGACAAACTAGTGGAGGTTGGCCAACAATATGGAATGAAGATCAATGCCGAAAAAACGAAAGTCATGGCGGTTTCAAAGGAACATAAAGAATTAAAGATAATGCTAGATGGCCAACAATTGGAACAAGTAAGTAGTTTCAAATATCTTGGCAGTATTTTAGCGCAGGATGGAAGTAGTACTCAGGACATCAGAAGTAGGATTGCAATGGCAAAAGCAGCATTTATCGAGAAGAAAGAGCTTCTCACAAGCAAGAAAATAAATTTAGAAACAAGGAAGAAATTAGCAAAATGCTACATATGGAGCATAGCTCTTCTTGGTTCAAAGACATGGACAGTAAGGAGAAAGGAGGACAAATATTTAGAAAGTTTTGAGATGTGGGTATGGAGGAGGATGATGAAAGTGAAATGGACAGAGAGGAAGAGAAATGAAGAAGTATTAAAATAGAAAAAAAATAGATCTCAATAGTATCTCAAGAGGGTTCAAGAAGTGCTGCATATCAAATTCCATGGACGGTATGGAAGACTTGTTCGAATTTGAATAAGTTGTGATGAATGAACAGGACAGCAGGAATAAGGAAAGGAAACAGAGGAAGAGCTGTATGTAGTAAATTTACATTTTTTATTCATCCTCTTAATGTTAGCTTGTTATACGTATATGTAAAAGTTTATTTGTATGTAAACCTAAATTTTTAGGGGTCAACTTAAAATCAAGGTCGTCTTCCTTTCGGGTAAATACGGTACTTCTAGCAAGAAAGGAAGAGCAACTCCAGAAATGATAAATAGATTAGTAATAACAGGTAGAAAATACGGTATGGAAATAAATACAGAAAAATCCAAGGTCATTCGAATATCAAGCAAAGAAGAGAATCTGAACATAAGGATTGGAGGAAAGCCTTTAGAACAAGTTTCAGACTATAAATACCTTGAAAGCATCATAACAAGAGAAGCAAAATGTACAGATGAGATCAGGACTAGAATAGGAAAATCAAAAGCGGCTTTTAGAAGAAAGAAACACCTACTTACGGAAAATATAAGGGAAGATATCCGCAAGAAGTTCATAAAATGCTATGTATCGAGTATAGCTTTGTACAGGGCAGAAACATGGACACTAAGGAAAAATGACATGAAATACTTGGAAAACTTTGAATTGTGGACTTGGAGAAGAATGCTGAAGATAAAATGAACAGATAGGATGAAAAACGATGAAGTGATTCGAAGAGTAGGAGAGAAGCGAACGATTATACAGACTATTAGAAAGAGGAAAGCAAATTGGGTTGGACATTAACTGAGGAGAGGGAGTATGATTAAAGACGCGTTAGAAGGAAAACTAGACGGAAAAAGGGAAAGAGGTAGGAAAAAGTTTCAGCTGATAGACGATTTGAAAGGGAAAGAGACTTATCAAGACATGAAGGGGGCAGGGGACAGCAGAAAATAGGAGTATAGAGAACAAGATTTAACCATGAATAATCACAGACCTATCTACGGATAGACTACCTCTGATGATCCCCCCCTTCGTATTAATACCTATGATGATGATGATATATGTTATATACTCCTCTGTAAGGGTAAGAGAGTTAACAAGATATGAAGAAGACAGTGGAAAATAGGAGTATATGGAGAACCAGGTTTAACCATGAATAATCATGGACCTGTCTATGGACAGGCACCGATGATAGGTTTTTTAATAAAATCTCCATTCACAGGTTTTTGAATTCCGGAACTTTGTAATGGGAAGCCAACACGCTAACCACTACACCACCAGTGCATATATATATATCTGAAACCGGTCGTGTCTCAGTTACCACTGCGGTAATTGTAAAACTTTTCTTTGGTCATAAAATTTTTATGCATATAATCCTATAACTGAGTTCTGCCAAGTATTACCTTGCAACATCAATTATACGATGAAATTGTTGAGTTAGAGAAGCATTTAACTTAGATGTTTTACGAGAGGCAAATGAAGCAGATGACATTATTTCTGAAGACAGTTTTTCTGGTGATACCCTTTCCAAATTTTAAATCAATTTCATTCAAATTTAAACAGGAATTTGGATGAGTTATTTGGGAAATATTTCAGCAACTCGGTTAGCAGGAATCTTCTTGTTCGGTGTAATGTGTGACTTTTGGTTTCTAGTTTAATATTTCTCAGTTTCTGTCGCATTTTCCATAGCCTTTCTTTCTGTGGACCTCGTTCTCACCCTCTGGTTTATTGCAGACTTGGCTCAATCCCATCACTTCCACTTTTCTGCCCCAGCAGCACCTGCATCCTCCCCACCCTCACTCACACCCAACCGTCTATCCTCCTTCCTGAAAAATGTTGCTATTGAGCCCAGCGCTAGTGCTCCCAATCTGGCTGGACACACTGTACTGACCATTACAACGGGAGATGAGAGATTAGATGTCAGTTGTGGGTCCAAACATAATGCAAGAAAAGAGGAAACCATTGTTGCCGTTCCCCTGCTTCCTCTTGAGTGCCCACAGGTGACCTCATCGTGAATAAAATGCATTTATTTAGCCTCTTAGAACACCTTCCATTCCTATTTTTATACTTATAGCTTTTGCTTCATCAGGTAAAAGAGTATTCAGTTGTGTGTGTTTTAGAAATTCCCACTCATTACCTATATATTCTGATTAATCCAGTATTGATTTATTAGAGAATATTGTTACTTGACACTATACTAGAAAAAAGAATTTACTGTATATGCCGGTCTCTAAGGCGACCCAGTGTCAAAGTCGACCATGATTTTTTTGACTAAAATTCATTTTTTTACATAGGTTTGCTATTTAAGTTGAGTCACTTTTTCACTCAATAAATCTTATAATCAGTAAAGTGGTCATCACAAAATAATAATTGTTAACCTTCTGACTAATTTTATATTGGATGATGTCAAATCCTCTGTTTCATATCTATATCTAGTCTTCATTTACTGCAGATCACAATGAGCCCAATATCGTAACATCTGTTCCAGAATTTGATAATTTCTATGAGTCTGATGCAGAAGGCAAGGAATTTCATGATTTTTAAACTGCAGTGCAGAAAAATACCATTCTTGAATGTTTTTAAAATTTCCTTTGATCATTTTTGTAATTTTCCATAGATTGTATGTTGATATTTTGTTATAAATTATTTCCTGTATTAAAATGAAAATTTTTAATTCTTATATATTTTTTGTTTTAAATTATCATTTTACAAATCTTCTTAATAACACCTGCTAAATAAATGGTGAACAGTTGAATATCGATTCAAAATGGCGGTCATCTACATTGAAAAATATGCTGAAGTTTATGGTTCACAATTTATACACAGTGTGTAAGATGACCCCAAGATTTTTTGAGGATTATGTTAAGCTTCAAAGGTCGACTTGTAGACTTGGTATATATGGTAAATAAATGCAAAAATACCATTTAAAAGACGTTTTTCCTGGACAAATTCTTCCAAGTTAGTTTTTCTATTATAATAATGACTTCTCCTTTTCCTCTTTTAGCGATTTGGATTTAAGATATCAATTCATTCTAGTCATTGCACCAAAAATTTATGCAGAGTTATTTTATATTAACTAGAAATTTTATATTATTTTAATAATGAAAAATATGGCAATAGCATTGACAGCTTGGAAGTGAAAACTTTTTTTAAGAAAGTAACATTCCATGTTATTATTATAGTGTTAAATTTTGCTGCAATTTACTTTGGTAATTTAGAGATACTCTTAAAACTTTGCTGTTTTTGTTTTAATGCACTTGGTTGTTAATGCTCTTGTAAGTTAAAGTGAAAATGTTCACTGAAATACTTCTCATATATTATTATTGTAAAATTTTGATTGATCCTATGATTAAGTGCATGTTGATAAATGCTGCTTTGACTACATTATTATTTGTAAAATTTTCAAAACAATTAGGAATTAATGTTTCTTTATTTTGGTATAAGTTGAAAAAGTCAATATGTATTAAAAGCTCTGAGTATATGTATGTATGTATGTTTCTAACATAAACTTTTCTATTTAAAAATCAGGTAAATTTCCATCTAAATACAGTCAGACATCTGAAATCTGGCTACTTACGGGCCGGGCCGGTGTCAGATTTTTTAATTTTCCTGATTTTGAAAGCCTTGATCATAAATTGCTAATTCTTACATAGGAGAAAGAAAAAGGATGATATAACACTTTAGATGCTTATAAAAGTGCTACAGAAGTGAGTTTGGCTTAATGATTAGTCATTTGGTACAAGTGACGGGGAAAATCCAAAATTCAAAATATTTTAATTTTTAGCTCTTTTTTCCAATCCCATTGTCTCATTTCTTTCCCATAAGAAGTGTGGAAATCAGTGAGGAACATTATTAAATTGCATTTCTATACAGGTGTGTTTCACTTGTTAGCACAAGGGATGTTCTAGCATGCCTTTGAGCTAAACAAACAGTTTATTATGTAGTACTTAACCAAGTTAATTTTTACTAGTCAAAAATTTTATCATTTCTATATACAGTTGTAAAGTTATGTTTTTAAATTAAACAAAGAAAAAATATTTAAACAAATATTATTGAAAAATGTTAGTTTATCATTACATATAATATCAATAACAAAAACATACAAACAAGTACAGAAATATGATGCCAAGGAAATATTAGATTTTTTTTATAATAAGGAAATATTAGATTTTTTTATAATATACCAATTTATTTTCTAATCAATTGTAATTAATCAATTAATCTAAAATTATTCAAAACATATCTCTAAGTATGTATGTAATCTTTACGTTTACATTCATTCCTTTGTTGTAAATCATCAATTTCTTTTCTCTTAGAAAATGCTAGATAATCCAGTTTCATGTGTTTACTAAATGCTGCATCCACACAAAAGGAAATTAAATGTATTTTCATAATTATAACAGGTCCTTTTTATTTCAGCTGCTATGAAGATTGTTTTCGCTGGCAACAATTATATAACCTTGCAAGTAATTTCCAAAGTTACTAGTGAATTACGACTTTGTTTGATTTTCTTGATAGACATTGTTTGTTTTTGTTTCAAGTAAAGTGACACTTCTGATTGGGGGATTTATATGATTTTCAAATTGTCTTTGTCCTGAAATCCTTAAAACTGAATATCATAAAAATCCATTTGGTAGTAGCATACAACAAATATGTGTATGGTCAGACAGACAGAAGCAAATGGACACTCATGCTGGAAGAAAAATGCACCTAAAAATACACAACATTTTTTTGTTTGACATGCCGTATATGGCTTGAGACATTCAATATCCTAAAATATCTATTATTCAGGTTCCACCCATTTTGAAGAAACAATCTTTTACTGTATTAATAATAATTAATTTCAATTTCTTTCCCTTATTCATTGTTAAATATTTATTTGGCATTAGATATGAAATAAATAACTATGGTGCATCATAATTGAACTAATGATGTTGAAACAAGACCTTGGGATGGTGACCAATCAGTGCAAATGTAAACAAGTTAAAAAAGAACTGCAAAGGCAGATTCCAAAAACAATCTTTTAGAATGTTAATGTAAATTTCAGAATATTTAGCGCACATGCATTTTTGAACAAACTTAGTGATCAAACTGCATTATTATAATCATCATCATCATCATAGGTAGTCTGTCCGTAGACAGGTCCGTGATTATTCTTGGTTAAAACCTGGTTCTCCATATACTCCTATTTTCCGCTGTCCTCTTTATATCTTGATAACTCTCTTTCCCTTTCAAATCGTCTATCAGCTGAAACCTTTTCCTACCTCTTTCCCTTTTCCCATCTAGTTTTCCTTCTAACACCTCTTTAATCATACTCTCTCTCCTCAGGTAATGTCCAACCCAGTTTGCCTTCCTCTTTCTGATAGTCTGTATAATCATTCGCTTCTCTCCTATTCTTCGTAGCACTTCATCGTTTTTCATCCTATCTGTCCATTTTATCTTCAGAATTCTCCTCCAAGTCCACATTTCAAAGCTTTCCAAGTATTTGATGTCATTTTTCCTTAGCGTCCATGTTTCTGCCCCATACAATGCTATACTCCATACGTAGAATTTTATCAACTTCTTGCGGATATCTTCCCTTATATTCCCTGTAAGTAGTTGTTTCTTTCTCCTGAAAGCCGCTTTTGCTTTTCCTATTCTAGTTTTGATCTCATCCGTACATTTTGCCTCTTGTGTTATGATACTTCCAAGGTATTTATATTCTGAAACCTGTTCTAATGGCTTTTCCCCAATGGTTATGTTCAGATTCAGTTCTTTACCTGATATTCGAATGACCTTGGATATTTCTGTATTTATTTCCATACCGTATTTTCTACCTGTTATCACTAGTCTATTTATCATTTTTTTGTAGCTCCTCTTCCTTTCTTGCTAGAAGTACTTGATCATCTGCGTATTTTACTGTTCTTATAATCCTTCCTCCAATTTTGAAATCCCCTGTGCCTTCTAAAGCTTCTTGCATTAGACTTTCTCCATTATTATAATGTAACATTGTATTTTTATTAGAACTTAGCATTTATAACAAAATGTTAAATCCAAAATCAAAAGTTATTTAAAACATACCTCACCATAGATAAGCAGTTTTAATATGATCTCTATCCATTTTCAAAAATAAACAATGTATTTGTGCTTTACTTTTATTGTTTTCACAACATAAACAAAACAACACTTTACCATAGTAACAGCCCCGTATAGATAGTTCATGAGACTTTTCTGGAAATCTTGCAAAAATGTAAACAGACAGACCATCATACTCCAAAATCAATAGGGTTCATGTTTGTTACTATCCTAAACTATCCTCAAATCTAAGCTTTCCAGCTTTTCTCTTTACTTAAAAATTTATCACATGGATGAAAGAAGTAAAAACATTGTGATTTTTTTCAAGGGCTAACAAAAATGGAAAGGGTCTGTTATTACGTAAATGTTACATAGGTGCCAACAGAAAAATAACATAAGATTAACAAATGAATACCAGTATTAAAAGTTAAAATTCATTCATGAACTCAACCCAACTTAAAGCAAAAACTCACCTAAAGGGAACCTAACCATACCATCCCAACAGTAATGTTAGCAAGTGTAAAAATTTCCAATGTTTGCATCACTGCATAAGACCATAGAATCACAGCAAACCAATGTAAAAACATAGTAAAAGTGAACAAGTGAAATAGAAATAAAGCAAATTAACATAAATAACAACAAATTTTTCTTTAATTAGTGTATAAAACAACCTAGTGTCATTGGAACAAAGAAGTGAAGGCATGTAAGAAATAAGTTGGGACTGTATGAACAGACTGTAGTCTTTTAGGAACTTTTTTCCTAAATAAAAATTGAGATGCCAGTTGTGCTATATTGCAAGCGGGCTAAACAAACATGCTCTAAATGAGGCATACCTATACATATTAGTAAAAATTGAGATGCCAATTGTGCTATATTGGAAGCATGCTAAATGAGGCATACCTATATTACTAACAATTGAGATACAGTTCTGACATGAACAACCCTATGGCTGAAAGAATGGACAAATTTTTGTTGAAGACAGAATTTAAATCTCGGCTGAATAAGTCTAAAAATTTGGTTTTAATGATATGAGAATGGGAATTTTTTGGGTTTTTAACCTTTTCGCTGCTAAGCGCTCAGTGATCACTAGTTCCGCGCAGTGCTAGATACTCCCCACCAGGCTCTACTCCCCTGTGCTGAATACTTTTGACGCGTTGCACTTGGTTACTCGTTTGTTATTTTATATGGTTTGCTTTTATCATATAGTTGTTTTAAATATTTCCCATCCTTCTTTTACATCTGGGCTTTAAACCGACACTGGCGAAGTTAAAAACATTTTATTTTAATTTTTTACATTTATTTTTTATTTTTGAGACTTTTTTGAATTTTGTATTTGTTTTTCAATTTAATAATTTCTTTATGTATGGTGCACCTCGAAACATGGAACGACACATAGTGTAACTTGGCATTTCTTGCAATTATATTTTGTTTCGCTTCTCTGTTTTTCTGACAAACCATGCACTTTCTCATCGGGAATTTACTTTTTGCTGCCTCTGATTCAATGGTTGCTAGAAAATGCCTTTCTGTAAGCTGCAGTGGTGAATCCTCACTTGACCTTCTTCTCCCTCCGGATTGCTTTCTTTCTTTACTGTATTTTTCAAGAATCTGTCGGATTAGCTCCAAATGGAATTTTGCATTTGGAATATTATTTCCCGTCACCACTTGATAAAGAATGTGTGAATTCAGCATGGAAAGGTTCAGTAAGTGAAAGAAAATTTTTTTGTACCATTTAATACTCTTTCTTACAGATTCAGTTGAACTTAGGATCATGTCCGACTTGTCTACAGCACCCATTGAAGCATTATAGTCGATGATGCATCTCAGCTTTTTTATGTGCTCCCCTGTTCGATAATCAGTCTTTCTGGAATCAACCATTTCTGCTGTGTGGATGGTTGATAACATCCACACTTCCTTCTTATCACACCATTTCAATGCCAGCATAATATTGGAAGATCTGAACCTTGTTTCCCCTTTTTTCAATTTCTCTTCCATTTTTGGCATGTCTTTACGGGTTTTTCTCACTGTACAAGCATTTGTGGCTTTCTGGTGAAGCCAAGTAAACAAGGCAGGGCTTGAGTACCAATTATCTATGCACAATGTGTGCCCTTTCTCCAAATATGGCCTCAGAAGAGTGATAACGATATCTCCTGATTTCCCCAAATTTTCCTGCCCCTCCTCAATATCGCTAGAAGCTCCCGTGTAAACAATAAAATCTAGAATGTATCCTGTCTCACAATTGCGTAAAAAAAAGGCTTCTTTTTGAAGGAATATATTGCTTAAAAAATGGATGTCCCTTGAAAAGCAGAAGACTCTCGTCAATGCAGAGATTCTGGAATGGCGTCAGCGAATCTTTGAAAGATTTCCGTAATCGATTGACAACCGATTGAATATTTTAGAGCCTATCTCCCTCACTAGGCACATTATTATCACAAAAATGTAGCATTCTCAAAAGAAGCAAGTACCTATCTCTGGACATAATATCCCCAAAAACCGGTGTCCTCAATAGTTAGTCCTTTGACCAATACTCTTGATAGGTAAGTTTTCTCATCCTAGACATCAATAAAGTGACAGCTAGAAAACAGTACATTTCATCAAATGTAGTGTCTGCCCGCCTATTCAGTCGCAAGTGAATGCTTTCAGAAGTATGTTCCAATGTATATTTATAAAATTTATTGGACTCTTCCGCAATAAAAGTCATCAGCTCCTCAGAAAAGAATACCAGGAAAAAATCCAAAACAGAAGAATCATCGCTAACATTAGCACGAAACTCGTGCACTTTGGGTTGCAAATACTTGCAAAACTAGGAAATACCTGCAGTCTTATTTTGTTTTGATGGAGGTGTTTCAATTTGAACATCAAGCTCCTCTTCAGATTCGGATGGCGAACTAGGATAAAGTACCGCTCCATGAGAGGTTGATGGCTGAGGAGATGCAACTCTCGAAACACTCGGTTGCGGCTCTGCTGCATCGTCTTCCGATTCAGAAGGATCTAAATATTCTTCTCCGCTCTCATAACCGGTCAAAATTTTTAATATGACCTTGTCAGAAGGACCCTTCTCCTTAGACATTGTTTTACTTCAAAACCCTAGTAACTTAGGCCAAAATGAGAGTCCAGCAAAGCAAAGGTTGAATAATATAATAATGGTAAAAGTAGGCAAACAGTAATCCAAGAGTATCCGAAAACAATGTCTAATACGAAAGCCACGGTCCTGAAATAAAAGTTGAGCAAAGCACAAGAATAAATCCACAAAGCCAAAAACAATGTCCAAAAGAAATGCAAAGATCGAAAAACAGAAAATCGGTGAGAGGGAACACAGCGTGTAACTCTTGAGAAAGACAAGGAGAAACTGAGCTCCTAAATCTGAGGAAAGCATTTAGAGAAGAAAAGCAAATAACGGTACTATAGGGGCTGAGATAGGGTCAAGGGACTCTTGAAGGCGCCTGAAACACGTTGCCAAGTCGGAAGCCTAACTTTCACTAAAAAGCATTGAATGACATTACCCGCATCGGAAAACATTCCTAAATATGGAAGAGACCACTAGATATCACTAGAAGCAAAAACAAGAAAACATGTCTTGAGCAGTGATGAGAAAAACCAGCGAACGAGATATCATGTCGTTAGCACGGAGGGGTCGGCATATCCCAGACGCATTATCACATCCATAGCACCCTCCGCCGGACAAGATATTGTGTCCATAGCAGCGAAAAGGTTAACCTGTGTGTCTTAACAACAAGTCTGACTCACAGTGGTAGTGCAATGCTAAACAGCTATTCTACAAGTCACACTATGTTTAAGGTTAAAGCTGACTACGTAGTTGATTTTATGCTAGATAGATTGGTGCACCATCAAATGCCATCCAATACCTTCAGCTATCTTTTCATGCCTTTTCACCAGATATTGCTATATGGCAGCAAAGCCGGCACAGTGCCATGTCAAGTAGGATGCAAGGGGCTAACAATTAAAAAAATTAACTACCATGGTAACAAGTCCAATGCCTTTAAAGCAGTAAATATAAGTCTCTATTATAATAGCACTGGTTTACCATATATACTCATGTATAGGTCAACTTCTGACCTTTTTAATAAAAATTTGGCCTTTCTGTTTATCTCGTGTATAAGGCAACTAGTTTTTGAGGTGTAATAGAACAACATTTTTGAGTTTACCTAGCATATATTGATCCATTTGATTCAATAATACAGTATAATTCAATACATTTACAATAACTTAAACAATGTAATAAGCTACTTAAATTCATTATTTGTAACAATATCTCCCTAAATACATAAATTTTCCTGAACACCAACCTCAAAATAATAGGTAAATCATCATCAAATGTAAAAAATAAATAATAAAGAAGGGTGAAACATTGTCTGGAATCGATATTTAACTGCTACATTGAGGGAAATTGACTTCCTTGGTTATAAAATCAAGCAAAATGAATTTGGCCATGAAGCAGCCAACAAAGACAAGGCCAGAGGTTTGGGCCGGCCGCTAAGGGGGCAGGGGGCAAGGCCTGCTTAGTGTATAACAAAGAGATTGCTATTGATGAAGAACATTTTGCCGATCTTTAGGATGATAATATTCAAGAAAAAGATTGGGACAAGCTACATGGATCTGATAGATCTGATGATGTGGATTTTTATGGATTTTAAGATCGACGTGAGTACAAATGTTTTCCTTGAACTAATTCAGATTGTTTGAATTCCCTAAAGTAGCCCTTTCTTTTTATATTTGCTCCAAAAAAGTTTAAAAACTGCAGGACCAATAATGTCATGGGTATTACTCGTGTATAAGTCGACCCTCTACTATTTTGCTAAAGATTTGATCTTAAAAACTTGACCTATTCATGAGTATATACAGTAATGCTTTTTAACAAAAATTTATTGCTTATATTATAATAACATTCATTTCTACTGACGTAAACATGATGAAATTATAATCCTAACACTAGATATATCCTATTTATTTCTATTGGTTTTCATGTTACAAAATAGCCTATGGTCATGCTGACAATTATTATCATTGGAAATACCGTATATACTCATGTATAATGTGCACCAATACTTTTTGCCAAAAAATCTGACTTTTTTGTATAGCCTGTGTACAGTGCCGTAACTA
Source organism: Tanypteryx hageni (assembly GCA_028673005.1). NCBI lineage: Eukaryota > Metazoa > Arthropoda > Insecta > Odonata > Petaluridae > Tanypteryx > Tanypteryx hageni. Next base: position 276,793,279 of record CM054112.1, read on the forward strand.
GGGTATGGCGAGGGTGGCATTTGCCATAGGCGCCGCTTGCAAAAGGTGCCAAACAAAAATGCCAAAAGTTTATTTTCCTATAAATAAATATTAATTTAATGCTCAAATATTTAAGTTATTGTTAATAAAAATGCTAATATTCTTTGTGAAAATGTAGCAGAAATCATATTATTCATAAATAAGGCATTTCCTTAAAATTTTTCCATAGGCGCCATATCTCCCATATCTGCCTGTGTGTAACACGCATCCTATATTTTGGGGGGGTATAAGAACAAAATATTAGAAATAAGAGTTGTTAGGCATACTGCAAGCGCTTAAAAAAATCACCATACACCAAGATCTAAACTCGTAAATAAACCAACATGATCTCCAGAGCAAGCTACAGTCAAACTCGTTTATAACGAGCACGGTTGTAACGAGGTCACGGCTATAGTGAGCAAATGCTACCTCCAAGATAAGTTTACGAGCATTTACATACAAATATTTCACGTATATAACGAGCACGCTTCACGGATATATCGAGCAAACTTGGACCACTTCTCACTGTCTCAAACGCAGCGGCGGTCAGCCCCTTCAATCCTCATAGTGACCCAAGATATGTAACCTTGTGTCCAGCCTCTACACCCTATCCCTTGGGGAGGTTAAAGACTGCGGCGCTGTTGTTAAAAAATATTCCCTTCGTCCAAACCAAGAATTCCCAACTTGCAGGTACAGTGGCACTCGCGGAGGTCCTTTGTCCTCTCCTCCCAACCCTCAGGTCTTTTACAGCCAGGAGGTTGTGTTTGGAAGGGGGTAAGGGGCTGAGGGCATGTACAATGGCACCTGCCCCCGTCGCTCAGCCGAATGCACCCAACACCCTTTCCCACGTAAAGATGGAAAATCCCATGTTTAATCCGTATCCTCATTAACTCTCCCTGGAATTGGTATGCTCACAGTTTGCAAAGAAAGTTCGTAGTGTTGATCACAAAAATCACTTGAGACTTTGCCCTTGAACGAGTAACATGTCCGTACATAAAAGGAAGTGTTGATATTATTCTAGAGTTAGAACGTGGTAAAAAATGTTGAAGTGTGTAAAAAATTTAACTTATCGTTGTCTACGGTTTCAACCTTATGGAAAAACAAAGAAGCAATTTTATCTGCACTAGAGAACAACCTAACAATGAACAAGAAAATGAGAAAGTGTGACTTGGGTACTGTTGATCAAGCACTGCTGGAGTGGTTTAAGAGGCAGAGAAATGCTGGTTTCCCCATCAAGGTACAGGCAGATAAATTTGTAAAACAGAACACGAGAACTTCACATGCAATAACGGGTGGCTTGATTGTTTTAAAAATCGGCATAACATTGTTTATGCGAAAGTCAGTGGAAAGGCCCTGTCAGCAGATTCAAAAACGGCAAGCAAATGGGTGAAAAATGTTTGGGAGGAGTGTCGAAAAGGTTACAGAGAAGAAGACATCTACAATGCCGAAGAAACTGGACTGTTTTACAACATGATGCCTGATGCAACGTTTAAATTCAAAGGTGTCAAATGTGTTGGTGGCAAAAGACCTAAGAATCGTTTAACAGTTTTAATGTTCGCAAACATAAATGGGACTGACAAAAAAAAACTTTTTGTTATTGGTAAGTCACAAAAGCCACGTTGTTTCAAAAATGTAAAGAAGCTTCCCGTTGAATATGCAGCTAATAAAAAGGTATGGATGACTTCCAATATTTTTCAGAAATGTGTAAGTCAGTGGAACGAGTTACGGAGGAAAAATAGAAACATTCTACTCATTGTCGATAATTGTCCTGCGCACCCACATATGCAGGAGTTATCCAATGTAAAACTGGTGTTTTTGCCTCCAAATGCGACTTCTATTTTACAGCCAATGGACATGAGGATAATTAAAAGTTTTAAATGCCATTTCAAGCGATTTTTTTGTTCTACAGTTGATTGAAAGGAGGGAAAGAGGTTTAGATGGCAACGACTCTGTATTGGATGCAATTCATTTGATGACAGATGCATGTTTCACCTACAACGATCATAAACGGTTTTCAAAAGTCTGGTTTAATATCAGGAGAATTTTTGATTGATAACCATAACGTTGATGAAGATCAGAATGGCTTAAAGAAAATGGAATTGCGAATTTTGACCATGTAAATGACATGGACAATTTTGTTCATGTTGATGATGATTTGATTACCAGTGGAATTCCTACGGAGAGTGAAATAATAGAGACAGTATAAAGCACAGCAGACAGTGATGAAGACAATGTTGAATGTGTCGAAGACACAATCCTTACTCAGGATGCCGTGGAAACATTAAATGATTTTTTTTAAAACATTGACATATCCGATGGTGTTTTTAGTGCACTAAGTGTAATAAGAGGTAACTAAAGAGACTTCAAAGTGAAATCTATGAAACAGGCTACTATTCAAAGTTATTTTTGTAAAAAGGGGAGTGATTAAGGATGCACCTGTGAGTACATTTTATATGTACGTATGTTTACTTTAAATTTTCTAGTTTATTCTCATTTTTAGGTTTTTTCATAAATTTACTAAATATACTTTCTGTTTATATATTCACTTTTACTTCTTATGTCTTATTTCACCATATGCATGCATGCTTTTGCCTTCACGGATATTAAGTTTGACGGCTATAACGAGCTAAACTAAACGGTCCCGTGGTGCTCGTTATAACAGAGTTTGACTGTATTTATAATTAATATGTATCACACTAAAAATAACAATAATATAGATATAATGGAATATTTTGTGTTTGGATTAAGACGTCACCATATGTTTACCTATTTGGGTGACATTAACGATATTTTGTAATATAGTCTATTGATTCCCATTAAAAGCATTAAATCAATGCTCTTGAAGTATGTAAAATCAATTCCCATTGAAAGGCATTGAAATCATTGTTATGATAGTTTACATTTTTCATTGTTGAAAACCAAAAAACTTTTAATAATTTTGATTAAAATTTGAATTTTGCCTTCAAGAAAAATAAACCTTGGACTTGGACTTTGTGGTCAAATACCCCTTAAATACTGTATTTACTCATGTATAAGCTGCACTTTTTTTCCAAAATTTTCATTTAAATAATGAAGGTGTGGTTTATATGCGAATACGAAGCAAAAAATTCAAAATAGTATATTCTGAAAATAATATTTCGATTTCCACTTTTATGATATTTTTGGTTAGAAGTCATTGAATAGATATCGTGATTTCCTCTAGAATGCAGTATGGACAGAATCAATATTGGAGCGATATTTTCAATACATAGTATCTTTTCGCAACGTTTGAAGTGACCGCCTTGCCTGATTATTACTTCTAGACTCTTGCGGAGCTAACAATATAGTCTCGAAGTATTTGATTGGTTAGATCCAACTCAGTGCAACTTCAGCACAAACACCAGTGCTCACAAATTACTGAGTTACTGAATAAATATGGTATTTTACGGTAATTTGGTATAAATTACCGGTGGTTCAGCCGCTGACTGAACTTGATCTATTCTTGCCTCGAATGCTTTTCAAGTACAATGTAATGTATGCATAATGTGTCTACAATGTAACAAGTATCTTGTAAACAGATGTACAGAATGTACGGTGATTTTTCGAAACATGATTTTACGATCTTTTAAAATCACTATTATTCGAATATAATGCAGGGGTTACTTTTAAAATTTCATTTTTTGGAAAAAAAATATATTCGGGACTGCGCTATGGTATTTTTTCTGCTTTATTTGTCTTCGCTTTCTTACTTATTAGAAGATGAATCCTACGGGTTTTAAATTACTTACATTGTTAATTATTGTATACATAATATCCTTATTCTGTCCATTCGTAGGTCCATTCGTTGGTTGGTGTGTCCGTTGGTTGGTCCATCCGCTGGAATGTTCTATACAAATCCCCATAAGAGAACATTTAAAAATCCCTTTTTTTACTTGCAGGCTTTTTTTCTTTTGCAAAATTAAATTATAAGTAATTGACTTACTATCTTCAAACAGGGACCATGTTAAAGAAAATTAAACATAGATTCTTATTCTTATCATCGATTTTTACCTTCAGTTTGAAATCACTCATTATAGGTTTAAATCATTTTTATTAGAAAAATTTAAGTTTTTTAACAATTTGTTGCCTTGCTGACTGTGTCATTGTTAAACCATGGGATTGTATTGTTGTGTCGTGCATAAGGAAAGCGTGCTTTGAATGCTTTAGTACGAGAGGGAAGGCACCCCAATTTTTTTTAGTTAAAATCATTTTTTCATTAATTTCTTTTTAGTTAACTTCACATGAAAATTTTTGCTAATTAACTATTTTTATAGTTATTTTCAGTTTTTTCTGAAGTGCATCTTTTAATTTACTGGAGTTATAAATTCACATTCCATATATGAATCATGCAAAAAGCCATTCCTTGACATGCAGACATTTTTCATTTACATTTAAAAATATTTCAAGAATGAGGCATTTAACTTAGTTATGCAAAGAAAAGAATTTAAATCTCATTCGTAAATCTCAAAAAATTACATTTCGATACAATTTTTTCATATTTTCATGCATTTTATTTATATTGGGCCACTGTTGTCCCAGTTGTTGAATTCAATTCTTGGCCTCATAATAAATGCACCAATTTAGTGTTTTAACAAGGATCAGACTTTTATAGAGGGCTGTCTCAAGGGCCCATGTGGCCCCTGGTGAGACAGCTGCCCCCTACCCTTCACAGAAAAATCATATTTATCATTTAATTATAATTTTATTTTTATTTGTTTGTAATTTTACATTAATAATATTGTTCTCCATAAATACATAAAAATTACAAGTTAAAAAATGTTATTTATTAAATTTGAATAAAAATCTATAAAATAATAAATATTTGGACTGCACATTTAAAAATGTACTTTTCTAGCTTTAAGATGTGCAAATCTATCAACTATTATTGATTGGTCAATCTTATTAACATCCTTATGTTCAATTGACAATATTGAAAACCCAGCCAGCTGCCCTTGTGATACCATGGATCGTAGATAATTTTTTATTAATTTTCATTTTGAAAACAACCTTTCACTGATACCACAGTAACCAGCATTGTAAGAATTATTCTACAAAGTATTTCAGTATTTGGATATACTGTATTGACCCAAATATAGTGCGATGTTTTTCCCTCAATATGTACCTTTGAAAGTGACATTTGCACTATATTCGAGTACTTGTTGCATTCGCACTATATTCGAATACTTGTATCTTTAAAAAATAACCGTATCGGCATGTTTCATGACGCATGTTTCAGAGCATATTTTTGTAATTGCTACATTGTAAGTGAATTGGACGCTCATGTTACGATGCTACATTGTAGAAATATACTCGGTAGGGGTATGAGGAGACTTGAAAATAAATCAAGGTCAAATTGCAGCAACCACAGCACCGGCACAACTTCACGCAGTGTCGCAACACTCAATGTTAGAAAACGAGGACCGTCTAAACGTGGCGTCATATTACCCCCCTTTAGTACATAATTCATGAGTTTACAGGTAATTTAAATGTGTAAAATAGAGAAAATTAAATGTTTTTCGTCTTTTTCTAAAATTCCTTTGAAAATACTTGGGATCGCAATATATTCAGGCTAATACAGTACTTCCTGCAATCTATTTTTATGCAGAAAATTCAAAACGTCAATTACACTGATTTTCTGGCACAACCGTTGATAATATTCCTAGCTCTTCACTGAGTTCTATTCCTTCTATTTAGCAGAATTTTTAACTTGGCCTATGTTGTGCATAAATCAAAATCTTGAAATATACTCAAAGTATTGATTAAAATGCCACGATAGAGAGTTTAATGCCGTATCTATGACTTGTAAAAAGAAATCCATTCTAAATCGCTCCTTTGCATTCTCCAATGCATTGTCCTCTCTGCCACAATCAGAATGTCTCCTTTTTCCCTTTATAAAAAACTCTGTACTGATAGACATATCATTTGAGAGTTGCTCAGCTACTTGTAAGGTTTGATTACATCCTTCATTTCTGTATGTACATAATGTTGATTTCACAGCACCCAGATGTTTAACTGCAATATCCAATGGAATTGGAGCAGATTACAGGACCTTACTTTATATACATCTAATAATATGTCATTCCAAATAACAATAGATATAAAAAATTCAAAACTATTTCATTCATGGGATAGCAGTGAGTTTGCCTTGCTTTTTATTTTTGGATTTTTACATATTTCATCTACTTCGAGTAAAGCATTTTTAATTTTTGGTTATTGAAACCATACAGCTTTTATACTTTCGAGTCGGGACTCCCACCTAGTACTAAACAAAGGTTTAAGTGATATATCTGCATAAGATATTCCATCTTGCCAGTGAGGCTGTGAATAAAGTATACATACGCTGAATTATACCAAAAAATGACATCGCTGTTGGGCAGGAATGAGGCATATCACAAAGAACCAAATTTAAGTTGTGCGCTCCACATGGCATGAAAATCGCTCTTGAATTTAGACTTAAAATGCATGCTTGAACCCCTTGTCGATAGCCTTTCATATTGGCTCTGTTGTGGCTCTGTTGTCATATCCTTGTCCTCTGCAATGTTTAAAAGAAATTCCCATTTCACTAAGTTCCTTTAGTACAGTTTGGCTAACAATAAGTCCTTTTCCTGTGTTGCCTGTGACTTTGAGAAAACTTACGAAGTGTTCAAGTACTTCTACATTTCTATTTTCAATGTGAACTATTCTCAATACACTACTCCCCCGATATCTGCAAGGGATGCGTTCTGCGAAAACGTCGCAGATACCGAATTCGCAGATACTTTGCCTTATGTTTACATTATATCTTAGGATAGGGTCACCATACAAAAAAAGTAATTTCAACAAATTTTATGGACTATTTAGGCTTATTTTTAGTGGTGATAGTACTAGATAATATCACCTATATGAATTTGAAGAATATTTCATCAGTTACATTCATTCCAGTTTGTCTCAAGTAAGGTTGGGGATCCTCATACAATAATTAAAGAAGAATAATTTAATTTGTCCATTTTTTATGAAACATCGTACTACATTGAGTAAATTACTATTAGCATCGTATTTTACTAGGGATAAAAGAAATAATAGCCTTGTGTATCTGCATTATTTTTACCTTTCCTTTGAGAACTACGAACTGTTACCTTCATTTGTAGTTCTAAAAGGAAAACTAAAATATGAAGTACTATATTATATATGTACTGTAAAAGAATATGACTCAGATACTATAAGTATATACCGATTACCGCTTATCTGAGAGATACTGCTATCAAAAGTAAAAAGGTTTCCTAATACATATTTATTGCCAAGTCATGGCCTATATAGTAAATAGCATGGGACATTTGAATAAAAGTCGGACATGGCAAGATTATGAAATTCTTGAATTTATAAAAATTAAGCTCTTACAGTCGAAGTGAATACAATTTCGAAGATTTAGAAGAATTGTGTAGTAATTTTCTCACTACATACTAAAAGCGATTCCTTCTAATGTCTGAAATAACGATAGTGAAAGTGAACAGCCAATCAAATGAAAATGGAAAACTAAACTTAATAATAATGATTTTAATTGGAAGTCAAAATTATTTTTTACGATTTTTATTTTATCATTTCTTATGTGTACAATAAATAATCTTAAACAATCAATTTTTTCTTATTAATCGCTACTAAACAAAATGTTTTAAAAAAACTCAGTCCTGGTTACATAAAATAACGTGTTGGAGAGGTTCGCGGATATGCGAGACCTTGCTCGCGAATACTGGGTAATGGGAGATAAAACCAACTCTCGGATACTCAGATCGCGGATAACGGGGGAGTAGTGTATTACTGACGTTTGCTCTTTGAGACTCATGCCAGGAGTACATTCGGTGGGCCGAGTGTCATAAGTGTGGAGCGGCGCCTTAAGTCCGGAGCATGTTCCTAAATTTGTAAATGTTGTAAGTGCGGAGCATCATAAGTCAAGGACTGACTGTATTTCCATATCTAGTTGCACTGTTTATGCTCTGCTAGAGTGATTTACGTATAGGTTTTGAAGTTTTCACCCACAAGGTTTTATGTAACCTCTTTGGGTGACTTTGGTGTTGAAGTCAGGGATAGATTTTATTAGTTCGTTCTCTATCAATGCTATTGATAGAGCATTGAGTCATTCTTTGCTTATCGTGTTCCTCATGTAAGTTTTCACATGCTTCAATTTAGAGATACACCTTTCAGATTTAGATGTTGACATGGAAGTTGTGTAAAGATTACAGAACTATAAGCCTTCTGTCACACACATCAAAGATCATCACGAGGATTCTTAATAAAAGGCTGGAGAAAAAGGCAGAAGAAATAATAGGGGAAGATCAATTCGGTTTCAGAAAAGGACGAGGAACTAGAGATGCTATAGGAGTAGTTAGAATCATATCAGAAAGGGCAATAGAATACAGTCAAGATATCTGCGCATGTTTCGTAGACTGGCAGAAGGCCTTTGATAGAGTAAATTGGGTAAAGTTGATGAAGATATTAAAGGATATAGGTGTAGACTGGAAAGACAGGAGACTGATTAGGAATCTATATGAGAATCAAGTTGTAAAGGTCAGGTTTGAGAATGTGGACTCCTGCGGAATAAATATCGGTAAAGGAGTAAGACAAGGCTGCTGCCTATCGCCAACCCTATTCAATATATATGGAGAAAGTCTAATGCAAGAAGCTTTAGAAGGCACAGGGGATTTCAAAATTGGAGGAAGGATTATAAGAACAGTAAAATACGCAGATGATCTAGTACTTCTAGCAAGAAAGGAAGAGGAGCTAGAAAAAATGATAAATAGACTAGTGATAACAGGTAGAAAATACGGTATGGAAATAAATACAGAAATATCCAAGGTCATTCGAATATCAGGTAAAGAACTGAATCTGAACATAACCATTGGGGAAAAGCCATTAGAACAGGTTTCAGAATATAAATACCTTGGAAGTATCATAACACAAGAGGCAAAATGTACGGATGAGATCAAAACTAGAATAGGAAAAGCAAAAGCGGCTTTCAGGAGAAAGAAACAACTACTTACAGGGAATATAAGGGAAGATATCCGCAAGAAGTTGATAAAATTCTACGTATGGAGTATAGCATTGTATGGGGCAGAAACATGGACGCTAAGGAAAAATGACATCAAATACTTGGAAAGCTTTGAAATGTGGACTTGGAGGAGAATTCTGAAGATAAAATGGACAGATAGGATGAAAAACGATGAAGTGCTACGAAGAATAGGAGAGAAGCGAATGATTATACAGACTATCAGAAAGAGGAAGGCTAACTGGGTTGGACATTACCTGAGGATAGAGCAGAGGCGTATATTCAGGGTGTGCTAGGTGTGCGGTGCACACCCACGGATTCGCAATGTCACAGATATTATATTTTTGCATTTATTCCTGTTAAAGACTCCCCTAATCGTTTTCTGTCTTCGCGTGATTCCTAAAATCAAATCCAATATACAATGTTTTATGAAGAGGAGAAGTTTCGGCGCGTAAACATTGTATCACATTCACGTTAATAGCACGGGTGTGCGGTAAGAAATACGGATAGCTTTGAGCCCTTTAAACATACGTACAGATGGCGCAGCGGGTCAAATTCTTAGCCACCTTGTGGATTTAAACCGTCCAGAAGGCGTGGCAGGGTGTGCGCTGAGACAACAGCACCCAGAAGTAGTTAGCGGTTGTGATTGGCTATTGTGTGAAGCAATCCAATTCAACGTTGTTACTTGTCATGAGATGCTGTTTTTGTTTTCTGAGTTTCGTCTGTTTTGCGTGCGAGGGGTAAGGTGTAAACCGACGCGTTTATGACACCGATTTAGACAAGTTTTTAACATATATTTATAATTTTTTAGATATAATTTATAACTTTTTGCCCATATTTACAATGGTAAACAGTGTTGACGATGTACTGAATGCCTCGTTTTCTGCCAGAGCTTTTGCGGATTGTATGAACATAGTCGAAGAAGGTAAGCCTCGTCCTCCTCTTCCAAATTTACTGTGCAGGCACAAAGATGCAAAAACTGAGTACATGAGACATTTCTCTGTTTCACAATACGATTCAGTAGAATGGTTAACTGGATGTGAAGTGCTGTCAAGACTTTTTTGTTGGCCTTGTTTATTATTCTCCAAAGAGAAAGGTGTTTGGAATAAGCACGGGTATTCCGATCTTAATCATTTAGCTGCAGCAATGCAAAAACATGAGCGCTCCCAGCCACATGTTCAGTCATTTTTAAATCTTAAGATGTTTGGAAAACAAAGAATTGACACTCATTGACAGCCAAAGAAAAATTGAAATTAGTCATAATGAATAAGTAAAGAAAAATAGAGATGTTTTAAAAAGATTAATTGATGCTGTATGTTATTTGGCTAAGCAAGAGCTTCCTTTGAGAGGTCATGATAAGTCTGAAGATCCAGCCAACCGAAGGAATTATATAGAATTTTTAAATGTGCTCCGTGAGTATGATCCTCTTTTAGACAGTCATTTAAAGGCATCGACTGTATTTCGAGGAACTTCTCCCACAGTACAAAATGATATCATTAACGCTATATCTGATGTGGTTAAAGATGCTATAAAGAAAGAAATTTCTTCCGCTACATTTGTGGCCATTCTTCTGGATGAAACTTCTGATGTAATGTCGAAATCGCAGCTATCAACTGTTTTCCGTTTTGTCCATAATGGGCAAACACACGAAAGGTTTATCGGATTTACAGACGTAAGTGATGATAGAACGTCTAGTGGTCTTTTTAAACAAGTTGTAAACAGAGTTGAGGAATTTAATATTAAGGACAAGTTGGTCGGCCAAACTTATGATGGTGCCTGTGTAATGAGTGGACATATTAATGGGTTTCAGAGTAAAGTTATCGAGGCCTATCCTTTAGCAATATTTACGCATTGCTACGCTCACGTTTTGAACTTAGTTCTGAAGCAAAGCCTCTTGAATATCAAGGAATGTAGATTGTTTTTCCAAACTATCAGTGGATTGGCAGCATATTTTTCTAAATCATCGAAAAGAGTAAATGCTTTGCAAGATTTTGTTGCTAAAAAATTACCCTCCATCGCACCAACCAGATGGAACTTTACTTCCCGTTTATCAAACACAGTAAAACGCCACAGAAGTCAACTTATTGAATTTTTTTAACACATTGTGGAGAATTCTGGGGAATGGGACGTGGATGCTGTAATCAAAGCTCGTGGTTTTTTGTATTTCTTGCAAGATTTTCAAACAATTTTTCTGTTAGAAATTTTTTCTGTTCTGTTTGGCTATACTGATGTTTTGAATAATATATTGCAAACATCATCCTATGACATATTGTACTGTTGTAAAAAGGTGCATGATACTATGAAACAGCTTAGGAATGACAAGGAACATGGATTTGATGATATTTGGGTTTCTGCAAAGGAAAAGCATACGGTTGAGTAGTCGAAGCCTAAAAGACGAAAAGGATCTATAGAAGAGGAGAAGAGCGCGCGCCTTCGATTATACCAGAGAATAGTCGACTGCATGTGCCTGGAGATGGAAGAAAGATACTCTTCACTTTCGAAACTTGAGTTTTTTCAACTTCTTTGTAGCGAAAGATATGATCAGTATGCGAAAACTTTTCCTGATGGTATTCTAGAAAAATTAAAGGATTTCTACGGACCAGTTTTTGACTACGTTCGCCTAAAAAATGAACTAAAAGTGCTCTTTTCTTCTGATGAATTTGCGAGGAAACCAGTGCATCACCTATTAAAATTCATGCAATAAAATCAACTTCAGGTTGCATTCAAGGAGATTTATAAATTAGCGGAACTTATCATGATGATTCCGAGTTCTACTGCTACAGTCGAGCGTTCTTTTTCGGCTATGAAGAGAATACATACGTGTTATAGAGGAACACAAACGCAGGAAAGGTTATGCGGCCTAAGTTCACTCGCCATTGAAAAGACATTGCTGGCGGAACTGAAGAAAAGACCTTCATTTTATGATGATGTGCTAACAAAATTCCTAAGGCAAAACAGGAGATTGGAACTGGTGTATAAATAAGTAAGTGAAATGAGTTTTTTAAGCCTTTCTTTGATTCAATCCGGAAAATAATATTTTCCCAAGTGATTACTTTTTCAGATTTCTGTGCGTATTATATGGTTGTACATATTTAAAAATCGTAACAAAATACAGACAATTCGTACCTCACTCTAGTATCTTCTCACAACGAAGCGTTAACCATTCTCACATAAACGGCGCGCGTGATGCATAGCTCAAGTCTATTTGACGGGGAACCTTTGTGTTGTCCATAATTATGGATTGTATAGTTAAAATCATATCAGTTAGTAAATTAAAGTATTCAAAATTATTCTAATATTAATTGCATTAGACCAATTAAGAAGAGCGCTGCTGCGCTATGCTCTCTTAAAACTTTCACACGTCGATAAAAATGCAATCGTACGTTCAAATTAACACGTGAATTTTGTAGCTCGGGTTGCATACCCCCCTCCCCAATAAAAGCACACCCAACCTAAATGGGCACGCGACGCCACTGGGATAGAGAGTATGATTAAAGAGGTGTTAGAAGAAAAACTAGATGGGAAAAGGGAAAGAGGTAGGAAAAGGTTTCAGCTGATAGACAATTTGAAAGGGAAAGAGAGTTATCAAGATATAAAGAGGACAGCGGAAAATAGGAGTATATGGAGAACCAGGTTTAACCAAGAATAATCACGGACCTGTCTACGGACAGACTACCTATGATGATGATGATGGATGTTGTGATAATAATTTCATGGAGTTTCATCATTTCACTGAAAATTTCTTTCACATTGTTTTGTTCCAAGGAATACAACAATGATGTTGCTGATGATACACCACTTATGAGAACTGTGTCCATACAAAATACCGAGCTGTCTTCAGCTTATTTTTTTCTAAAATTGGATAATATGTGACTGCTGTATTTCATTTCTCATCAGGAAAATGGCATACATATTCTTTAATCAACTCCACATCAAACCAGTTTGGCAGCAATTATGTGGTCACTGCATGAAAATCTGTCATCAGTGTAGACAACTATTGCATCACAACCGTCCTTCATAACTCGTCTCAGGTCTGTTTGTGCAACTTTTCTTTTCTTGACTGAAGGGCCTGCCGTGTTGTCTTTGTAAAAAGTTGCCAAGTCATCAGCCTCCTCCCGGATAGTTGCTATTACATTTTTGAAAGCTGTTATTGCTGAGTTTACAGTTATAATGTCTGTACTTCTCTTCTATAGTTTTTGTACAGTATAACCACTTTTGGTATAATGAGGGCAAAGAAAGAAAGAAGGCAACAGAACTGTCCATTATTCAAAATATTAAGTAGTTCATATGACTCATTAATAGTTACTGAATCCCACCCTAATTCTTCCTGAAAAATTTTCATACTCTCTTAACTCCTCCAAGTTTTCATAAACAGTGTTTATAGTTCTTCCTTTGAAATTCCATTGTGTTGCACTAGATCTCGGCATCCTCCTCTTCACTACTTTGTCAAGGAGAACAGTACGCTTTGGTGAAAGAGAAAAAAATGACGGGAACCTAGACAAATGTGCAAAAAATACTTTTAATTCTTTGTGTGTTATGGAACAAAGTTGCTGCGTTAAGAGGTTTAATTGGTTGGCATAACAGTGCACAAAATGTGCAAGCGGGAATTCTTCTTTTATCCGTGCCATGCCATCATACGTTTGAGCAATTAGTTTATGATTATGCATTTCACATTCATGAAGAACATTTAATTGTTGTTTTTCTTTTACTTCTGAGTACTTAACAAAGTGTTCAACAATAATTCCATTCTCTAACATGTAGCTCAATATTGTGACCAATTTTGATTTACAAGAAATGCCAGTCATTTCATCAGCTTGAATTGAAACATAGTTAGCTCTTTCAATTTCACCCTTGATATGGTCTCTATAAATAGTATACATGCAAGCCAGTAGATCATTCTGTATAGTTGTTGAAGTCCCCTTAATTGCAGGAAAGTTATAATGATTTCTTTGCATAACATAACATTGACCGGAAAGCTCCTGGCTTTAAAGATTCAGATGACTCATCATGTCCTTGGATACCTACTTCACATGAACCGCAGTTTTAGCACTGAATCAATCTTTTTAAACATGCCTGTTCTTATCAACCTCTTGGTTTTGACGTTAAAGTTCACGTTGGTATGCAGTATCCAATTTTCAATGATATTAGATTTTCCAAGAAGTTGCAGTGAAACAGCATTTCGCATATGAGATACTGAGCTTTCGTGTTTTGTGAGTCTTTCAGACAAATTTTAAGGCTCTGTACCCTGAATTCGTCCACACAGCATCACCATCAAAAAACAAACAGGAAACTACAGACTTTTCATGATGTGGTTCTAAATGTTTCACTTACAATTTTTGTTCGAAAGTCATAGCAACTTTTTCATTAAAAAACCTATTTTGCTCATCGTAAAAATGGGGGTTTAATCACACAGTTATGCTATAAAGACTCGCTTTACTAACTAAATCACAGGACAGGCTCTCCAATGAGAGAGAGAGCAACAGTAATACATCTAACCCTTTCGCTGCTATCGATGCATATATGCGGGCGGGCAGAGCGGTGTCCTGACTGCTAACGACGCATATATGCATTTCAAGCTTTTCCGTTCGCTGCTCAAAAAAGATGAAAATATTTTTTCGAGATGGTTAATAATCAATATGAATGTAAATGATTGACAAAATAACTTTTAAAATATAAAGAGACTGAAAGACGAACGAAAGAACATAGAGGCGGAGCTCCTAGAGAAAGTATTCAGCACAGGCATGCTTCAAGGTCACTGAACTTGGCGCACATGGCTGATGCAGAAGCTAAAAGTTCATAGCAGCGAAAGGGCTAATTACCTAGAAATGGTACTTTGTCCTGAGAGTGACAGACCTCCTCCTAGTACTTAGAAATGGTACTTCGTCCACATGCCTCTCTTTGTGAGCAAATAGATAGCCAACAGTATCCCCACTGAGGTATTCTGTGCATGCGCATTTATGCATACTTCCCGAGTGCTAAGGAGTCTAGATTGGTGCAACGCAAACAACGTCGCACAAATCTTCACATTCTTGGGGATGGCCCTCAGTCATCCCCATCAGGAAGGCTGGTGATGACGGCATATGTGCGTGAAGGAGGGAGGAGAAGGAGAGGCAGCGAGAGGGAGGAGAGGCAGACATGCAGGCAGGCACTTTTAATATATAAAATAATAAATATCTATAGAGAGTTGTTACATGTCACAATTAAGGCAAAAAAGAACTATTTTTGACTTTTCGAGTTCTGCTGGGGATGGGCCCACAGCATCCCCAAGGTAAGAGCCACCCCTGGCTAGAAGTGTTCCAGTTGTTCATGCGTTATAAAAAATAAAACGAATCAAAAAGAACATTGTTTTTGAACAAGATCAAATTCACTAATTAATAAATAATGTATGTTGGTACCTGAGTTAAAGTGGATGTGATGGCAATTCGATCACTCATTCTTATGCCTCGCATATGAGTGAATATATTTGCCGATTTAGTGGAACAAGTCAAAACTTGTTATAGTGCTAAAAAGTGCTTGAATTAGGCAGAAACACTTCCACTTGATAGAAAATGAATCCCCTAGCATTCCCATTGTTAAAAAATCAGATCAGAATGTTCTGGTTACTAGCATTCCAGTTATTAAAATTTTCTAATTCGATCACTGCTTCCCATGATGAATGTTCTAAAGCAGCATTTCCCAACCTTTTGAACTTCAGCGATCCTTTCAGGCCATGTGGAATGCTTCATTACTTACACTAACCTACTTACTGTATCTATGATTAAGAAAAGGGGGTACTTGGTTATTTGACCGTTTTCAAGTACACCTTTTCCCCGACTAACACAAATTCTACCAACACAATTTTGGTTTAACATGATTTTTAAAATATGGCTGTTTTTTGACTAACATGACTGGTCGTTCAGTTCAACACGATTTCCCCATGACTTCTCGACAATCGTGAAAAAGGTCTGGAAAGTGGAAACGGAAACAAACTTTAGCCCTGCTCTTCATTAATGGCAGATGACAATGAGCGCATTATTGTAAAATCTGATTTAGCGGATGAATTTGACAATTTCTATGGATCTGATGCAGAAATTGAGGGATTTCATGGTGCTTAAACTGCAATGTAGAAAAGTACCATTCTTGAATGTTTTAAAAATTTCCTTTGACCATTTTTGCAATTTTATATAAATCATATGTTGTTATCTTTTGAAAAATGATTAATTCTTAGTTATTTGTTGTTTAAAATTATCATTTTACAAATCTTCTAAATAAAATCGGGTAAATAAATGTGCAAAGTAAAGGCAAATCTCCGAAGCCAGTCAATTGGGATAGAGCCCAGATAAAAAACCCAGATAAAAAGCCAGATAAAAGGCGGATAAAATGGCCAGATAAAAATCCGAATGAAAAGCCGATATGTATTTTGGTTACGATGTAACCATCACCTTACATGAAATTTTTTAAGAACACATCTATTGTGTTAGTTCGGGACTGGGTGTATACATGCAGGTGAACTCCAAACAGCATGGACACTCAGCTTATGAGGTAATAAGATCAGTAAGTGTAAGTTACAGAAGGCAGAGAGGTGGAATCGGGAGATATGAAGGAGTGGGAAATGTTCTAGTAAAAATGCCATTAACCCTTCAGCGCTAGGATCCGTACGTGGTATGGACCTAGGTTTCTTTCCTTGGTGCCGGGATCCGTACCACGTACGGACCCTTGCCGCAACTCTTTTAATTTGCCTATTTCGATTATAAACATTTCTTATAGAATGATATTTTTGTTTAACACTGAGGAATGATTTTTTATTTGAATTC